>CM060938.1:119578216-120828216 GCA_030765085.1 Allium cepa | reverse complement strand
GAGGAAAAACCCAAACTTACTCAAAGCAGACCCGAGGACACAACGTCTTCCCTAAACAACCATCAATTCAGACTTGATTGCGCTAGAGCTGTGCACCAACGCGGCGCCTCCTCCGACCATTGATAAACCTTCCTGCATATCCAACTTCATCATAGCAACCCATCTCAATCACCAAAACGTAAGCACGAGCCTCAAAACAGAATCGAGCAGTGCAGATGGAAACAGGGAATCAACATCACCAGAAAACACCTCGAAACCACGTCGCGTTTACCAGAACTTACTGCGATTCCAGCCTTGTCTCCGCGCATCATCGACGCAACCATCTCCCAAAATCCATGCAACTCGATGCCTTAGGAACAACGCAACTCCCACTTTTGCAGTCTGGACAATAACTGGGGTCAAAACCAAAAACATCACACCGTCGTCGTCGCAGTTTATAATCGCCACCTCCACCATTTTTCCCAACATCCATGGTCTTCAAACTAGCTTTAGATAAAACCCCGAATCCTCCCTACCACTCTATCTCCAGAGGTTGCCTCAAATAAGATTTCCAGTTAAACCCAAAATGCAACCTTAATGCTTTATTTAAAAATTTGATTTTTGTTTTAAAAATCATAGCTTCCTAGATAGATTCAAGTTACAATCTAGAAACCATAAATATTAATGTTTGAATTTCAACATATTTTCAACTTTGACTGTAATTCCAATTTTTTCCCATAGATTTTCTTTTGTTTAACTTTGAATTAGTTTTAAAATTTGAATCTTATTAAAACTAACATCTTTTACTTAGATTCTATTGTTTGAAATGAATTAGAGAATTTGGGAAACGATTTTTTTGAACAAATCAGAACCTGTAAGTCCGAAAAAAAAATTCCTATGTCTGATTTTCAGACATGCACAACAACTACATACATATAAACATGATTTAGAATCTAAAACCATCATGAAAACCCCTTTTCCAACATAGATCACAAGTTTTACTTCAACCATTTAACTTATGCATCCAATCTGAAGGTGATTCATTTTACAGATTTTAAAGCAGAGGCTTAGGATGAGAACAGAGATGCCTTTAAATTAGCAGATAAACATACCCTATAAACACATAGAAGCACACATATATACATTCATGCAGATCTATCATCAATCACAGTAATTCATATGCAACTCCTATTTGATACTTAAGTTTTAGTTCAAAAGTTTACTCACCTTAAAAAAAAAAGAACAGAGCCTTGATTTGCTGGAACCTTGAAAAACTGAATTACTGATCCCTTTTGAAACTTGAAAAGCTTGTTACTACTTACGATTTAAACATTGGAAAGCTTTGAAACTGAGATGTCTTTGAATCGGGTTGCATTTGAAAATGAAACCTTGATTGATCTTGTTTAAGAAATTTACAGGTTACTTGAGAATTTGTTACAGGACTTTGATTTTGGCTTGATTTTAGTTTTGCAGCAGCTTGAAAAATTAGGTAGAAGATTGCTTACTGGTTTTCTTTGTGGCTTGTAGTGTAGACCAGGTTGAGTTTTTTTTCTTTGAGTATAGAATTAGGATTAAAAAAAAGAAATAAGTATGAAAGATGTACACTTATATAATCTAATTTATGATTGTATAAAAATTACGAAAAATAAACTAAAGGAGTGACACTTGTCCCTTACCACATTTAATTTCTTAACACTTTTTATCAAGTTTATATGCTAACACATGTATTTGTGAATTTTCATTTATTTTTAAATTGATTTAAAAAGCTTTTATATAAATATCCTAATTAGTTAATACATTTCTAATTTAATAAATGCTTTTGTAATTAATTTTCTAATTTATATATACATATTCTAATTTATATAAATAAATTTCTTTAAAAAGAAAATAATACAAACAATTTATGTTCTCCATAAAATTTATGTTCTCCATAAAATCAAATAAAATACATTTTAGAATCAAAGTATAATTAAGATATATATATATATATATATATGTCTATCTTTTGACTTCAAATTTAAATATCCAAATTCAAATTAAATTTCAAATTAAAATTAAAAATCCAATTGATGAATACATACTATTTTAACAAATTCAAATTCCATTTTTATATTCTAATTTAAAATCAACTCCATTATATATTAATTTTAAACAAACACAAATTAAATTAAAAAGTATTAACTTTATTTAAAATCTATGTATATATATGTATATATACACAACATAATTGCAAACATAAATATTTACTTAATTATATTCATTTGTTCAATCTATAATTCAATATTTCTATTAATTAACCCAATTATATTATCAATTACAGGGGTCTAGAAAATTCAGGTTATCACAGTCCTCCCCCCTTTGAATCTTTTCGTCCTCGAAAAGGAACGAAGCCAGAATTTATTAAATATTTTAAAACCAGTTAAAATATCCTTTAATCGTTTTAAAACACTTTTAAAATCTGTAATACTGCCAAAATAGTTTTATAAAATACTTTTTATAACTCGATGTTTCAATAAGTCCGTCCTCATTCCTATAGAAATTCGGTCATACATTAATCAGGCGTAGGACTGAAAATCTATAAGTACTTAGCAGACCTATTTTCCACACCCAGTGAAAAAATTTGGAAAATAATTTCATTAAAAATATCGAAAACATTTTTGAAAATAGAGAGAATATCTTTGGTGAGAATGCTCCGGAAATCATCACTCCCATCCATGGTCGCAGTTACATCCTGGGTTACGTCGCCATCGCAGCAAAAGTCCATGTAACTATAGGCACTCCGCGCCCCTCGATTACACCATGAAACCCACAATAGATCGCAGTTATATTGCAGGGTTACGTTGCCATCACAGCGAAAGTCCATGTAACCGTTGTCTCTCAGCGGCACACACGATTTTCGCTGTCAAAATGAAACTTCTCCACTCCTACATAGGTCGCAGTCTACCGATATAAAATCAAACGCAGACCGTTGGCTCTCAGCGGCATACACGACTTTCGCTATGTTATCATAGGTCGCAGTCCACCGATATAAAATCAAATGCAGACTGTTGGCTCTCAGCGGCACACACGACTTTCGCTATGGTACACACTACTCATAATCCCCAGGAACTAGTTTTGTCCAGACTCCTCATAGGATCAACTTTAGAACCCCCCCCCCTTTGGGCTCAAGGCAGCACCACTCGGTGGCAATCTTGAGAAGATCATTTCAATGGGGCGTCTTTTTCCCCAGAGCCCTCATCAAAACACTTTATACTATACACATTTAGTATCTTTCAAATCATACACCTAGTATGATCTCATACAAGGCTCCTTTACACAAAATCGATTATCCCAAAATCGATAATTCACAAACTAGGCTTTCCACATTCCAGAATTGATTTTACCCAAAAATCAAAAAGCCTTTTCCAAATTCATAGGTTCCCAAAACCATTTCCAAAATCATTCTCATAAGATCCTTTATACGTATATATATATAGATATATATTTCTTCTTAAAACTTTGGATCTCTTCAAACTTGTATAAAACCCCTTTTATACTTCAAAAACCCCTTTCTTCTGGCTATAGGTTCAACAATGGGAGATTTATCTTATATACAACATAGATACATAACTTTATTTATCCCAAATCAAATATTAAAATTTGATTACTCTATAAAGCCATTAACCATATTACTTACTCCCATAAAGTAAATTTCTACCATAGAAATATCCAATTTCTGTTTTATTTCATCATATTTTTCACAAAATATATTTTCCACTTCAAAAACCATTTTACAGTTCTTATCCACAAACTTTCAATATCAATTTCATTCCAATCCGTACGATATATACATATCATCCATACGCAATATCAATCCGATCGCTTACTCGATCATGCAATTTCTCTTCCGAACTAGTATTGTCCACCCGACTTTCTAGTACGGACTCAGATCTAGTTTCTTGATCAGAAACCTTCATTCTCCTTGCATCTCCATAACTATGATAGAGAATATCCAGACCCAATCAACAATCCATATCCAGGTTCGTCGTCAAAAATCGAGTGAAAAATCCCGACTCGGATCGATATAACTATCTCGAAATTTTGTGCTTGAATCTGGATCAAATCACTATGCGAATAGAATAATATACGTACATCCTACATATTTATCTTTATTGGTTATTAACCAAATCAGTTCTCTTTTCTATTCACATTCACTTAAATTTCTGTTCACTTATTTGCAATTGCTTAAATCCTCATTTGGATTATCACCTCAATTCTTATTTCAAACGGATGTTTAAATCATAAACAGTTCGAACTCTGTCCAGTTTAAATTTAGTAGTCTGGATTTTTTAAAATAGATAAGTATTTGAAAAAATATTATTTGTTTGTAAAATATCTGTAAAATAGTTAAGTAATTGTAAAATAGTTGGAAAATAGTTAAATAGTTATAGTAATTTTAAATAATTGAAAAATAGTTGTAAAATAGTTGAAAAGCGGTAATTGGTTTATAAAACAGCTGTAAAATAGTTGAAAAGCAGTAATTGGTTTATAAAACAGTTGTAAAATAATTAAATAATTCCAAAAGTAGTTACAAAATAAGTGTAAAATAGTTTGGAAAAATTAATTAATATCAAAACAATTTATTTTGAAAATAGTCCAGAGTCAAAATGTTCAATTCCCAACCTTCATTTTCAATCAATTCAATTTTAAATTGACTCAATTCCAATTTAAATAACTTCAATTCCCATTGAAATTGATTTAACCCCAATTCAAGTTGAATTAACCTCAGTTTCTTTTCAAATTTAACTTTATTCAACTTTAATCTCAAATTCTACTGAAATAAATTTCAATTGAACTAGTTCCAATTTCAATTCATATCAAATTCTGTTTGAATTAATCCCAATTCCCATTTGAATTTGAACTTATTCAACTTCAATTCCTGTTCAGATTATCCAATTCAAATTTCCATTTGAATTTTTAAACCTATCATCTTTAATCATAATTCCTATTAATTCAAATCAATTCAATTTTAATTTCAACTTTAAACCATTTAATTCTGAATCCAAATTTCATTTCAAACTTATTTCAAAGTTCAAATAGTAATTCAAATCCTTTTTAAACAACTAAATCTTTGAAATTCAATTTATCATCAAATTTCGATTTTTAAACCAAACTTTTGAAGTTTTATCTTAAACATTCAAATCTTAAGTCCAAAATGATTCCATTTTATCTTAATAATGGATATATTACCACACCCCATTTCTTCATTCATTTTAAACAAATCCAATTTCAGCTTAAAGACTATTAAAAACAACAGGATGGTATCATTCAAATTATTTTAAAACATCCATCCATTTCCAATTTTTAGATCTCAAACCCATTTTGAGATCACACAAACTCCCAATTCAGATTAACCAGTTAACCTCCCAAGTTAAATTCCAATTTCATCTTGAAATTTCCAAATCAGGTTGATCATTCAACTTATTTAACTTCTTCCAAGTTAAATTTAATTTACTTAATCCAGTCAAATTTACACAATTTGAATTCCCATTCAAATCTTAAACTTCAGATTAATATCCTTCCCACTTAAGTTTAAAACCTACTTCACTTTGGGTTTCACATCACATTCCAAGGAAAATTAAAAACTCAACCTTAGAGTTTATTTCCTTTACACACTTAATTACTTTTAAATTTTAAACCACCTTTGGTTTTAAATTCAAACAAATTCCTTTAAAATTTCAAACAACCCTTGTTTGAAATAGGACCCTTTCATTCAAATATATTAAATAACATCTCATATTTTAAAATAAGATCATATTCAAAATAGTTTGAATAATATTATTTCCTTTAACATTTTGAAACCAATTCAAATGTTTAAATTTAGAATTCAGAACTTCACAATTTGAAACCCACTTTAATTTACATCATTTCAAATTTACAAGTTACTCTCTTTAAATGGTTACTTCCTTAAAACATTTTATTGTTTATTGGAAAACAATCATCCCATTATTAAACACAATAACCATTCTATTTCTCTGGTTTGAAACCAATTCTAGTTCATCTTATTTTGAAATTCTTCCCCAACTTCAAGATTTTAATTTCAGTTTGAATCCATTTCAAACTTATCTTTAATTTAATTTCAATTTGATTGCATTTCTATTACCACTTAATTTAATTCCAAAAATTTAACAACCAATTACCTTAATATTTATTAGAAAGAAATATTGCTATATATCAAAATATATTCTTATAAAATCATTTAAAATTTTTATATAAGAAAATAACAAGTGCGCACTCATATATATACACACACACACACACTCAACTCATTCTAGGGTACCATTGACCCTATCCTTAATGAGTAATCCCACCAGAGCCTAGGTTCTCGCTTAACCTTCGGCTCTGATACCAAATGTAACAACCCGGAATTTTCGATCCTGGAAAATTCCAGATAGTTAAGAAAGAAGAAAGAGAAAGAAGAAGAAGAAACAGAAAACCAAACTCAGAATCTCACATTTCGCAACGGATAATATATAATATCGCATAATATTCTTTACACGGTGAAAGCTGTATTAGTCAATTACATTTAAATACATCAGAATTACAACATATACACGAGTACTAGACAGATTCAATCAACCTGTCCCAGACATCTACAATATATCACAGATGAATACACTATATACGTCCCTGTCATCCGGCTCGCCTCCTGAACTCCATAATGTCCTTACCTGAAAATCTGTAATACTCGGTCTCACCCGAGCATTACGTCAAAGTAACACCCGGGTCAGGCTGGAAACCAGCGTGAGTAAACCCATCTAACATAAAAATACCAATGCAATATACTTATTTAAAACCCGGGTAACTCGTACCTTTACGAGTTCTTACTTAACATAGTCAATCACATCTCACAATCATAACTATGCATCACTACTTAGATTAAATGACCATGCTTACATCATTTATTTCATTCCAGCCTATTAATTCCAATAATTTAATCACATTCATAAAGACTCATTTCAGATTATAATTCGAAGTGGTTTCGGGTATTTACTGATACCCGACCCCGGTCTCTTCGATTTCAATGTCATTTCATAACAACTGTTTAAGTCTAAAACAATTCCATTTATCCAGAATTACATGTTCACATTGTCCTTCATCACGGATAGACAATCCATATTATCACGGTTTTAATCCAATATAACATGCCACATAGCGTCTCATATCAGATATCAAACCCAAGGCATTCAATATCACTCAATTATCTATAAGCAAGATTAATTAACCACACCATACTAATTAATTGAAATAAATTCCTTTAATAACTTTTAATCCTGCTTACTTAACATTAATTACAAACCATTAATTTATCATCCCTTAATTATCCCCTTTGATAACATTAAGTAATTTGCGTTAATTAATAATACAAATTAATTAATCTTAACCTATTCACATTTATCACATTTATTCTTAGTTAATTACTCAAATTAATTATCTTATAATCACTTACATTGATTAACTATCCTTTAATTAGTCAAACCCGTTAATTAACTAACCTTCAGTTAATTTCCTAAATCAATCAATCCTTTAATGAATTAATCCTTAATTAATAAATTCTTGATAAATCAATTCTATAATAATTTACACCAAGTAATTAATCCTTAATTACCTCCATTAAGTAAATTTCCATAAATTACTTTCATCAAGTAATTATTCTTTTGGTTGATAATCCTCAATTAATTAATCTCTAATCATTAATTAATTTAACCTTTTATTCATAATTAAATTAGTTAACTCCTAACAAATTATTCTTAAATTACTTACATTAAGTAGTTAACTATTTAAGTAATTAAGCTCTAATTGCTTACATTAATTGATCACTGATGACCAATTAGTTAATCTCAAATTAATTAATTTATAACCCATAATTATTAATCCTTAATCATATAACTTAATTTCTCTATAAATTTCTTAATTTTATTAATTTTTAATCACCATAGTCCTTAATTTACTAAAAATAACCCATTTATCCTAATTTATCACTTAATCTTTGATAACACATAACTTAATCTTTTAAATTTATTTCTTAATTACATACTTTACTTAAGTTTTAAATAAACTTAAGGATTAAATTATTTTAAGTAAAACCTATTATAAAACTTCTAAAACCAATAATAATAAAACTACTATACAAAGAAATAAACCTTTTAAAATCTGTAGAACCTTATTACTTAAATTTGAACTACCCTAATAAAAAAACTGTAAAACCCTATTTTTCGGGTTCACCGTGGAACCAACCCGAGTCCTTCCCATAGTTTAACCCGTGTCACACGCGTAACTTCCCACTTCGAGGCAAAACCCAAACTTACTCGAAGCAGACCCGAGAACACAACGTCTTCCCAAAACAACCATCAATTCAGACTTGATTGCACTAGTGCACGTGCACCAACGCCGGCGCCTCCTCCGACCATTGATAAACCTTCCTACATATCCAACTTCACCGTAGCAACCCATCTCAATCACCAAAACTTAAGCACGAGCCTCAAAATAGAATCGAGCAGTGCAGATGGAAACAGGGAATCAACATCACTAGAAAAAACCTCAAAACCACGCCGCCGTTCACCAGAACTTACTGCGATTCCAACCTTGTCTCCGCGCATCATCGACGCAACCATCTCCCAAAATCCATGCGACTCAATGCCTTAGGAACAACGCAGTTCCCACTTTTGCAGTCTGGACAATAACTGGGGTTAAAACCAAAAACATCACACCGCCGTCGATGCAGTTTATAATCGCCACCTCCACCATTTTTCCCAACATCCATGGCCTTCAAACTAGCTTTAGACAAAACCCTGAGTCCTCCC
The DNA here is from genome assembly GCA_030765085.1 of Allium cepa. NCBI lineage: Eukaryota > Viridiplantae > Streptophyta > Magnoliopsida > Asparagales > Amaryllidaceae > Allium > Allium cepa. The sequence goes on along the minus strand of CM060938.1, from coordinate 120,819,394 downwards.
CACCCTTCTATCGCCAGAGGTTGTCTCAAATAAGATTTCCAGTTAAACCCAAAATGCAACCTCAATGCTTTATTCAAAAATTTGATTTTCGTTTTAAAAATCATAGCTTCCTAGATAGATTCAAGTTACAATCTGGAAACCATAAATATTAATGTTTGAATTTCAACATATTTTAAACTTTGACTACAATTCCAATTTTTTCCCACAGATTTTCCTTTGTTTAACTTTGAATTAGTTTTAAATTTTGAATCTTATTAAAACTAACATCTTTTACTTAGATTCTATTATCTGAAATGAATTAGAGAATTTAGGAAATGATTTTTTTGAGCAATTCAGAACCTGTAAGTTTGGAAAAAAAATTCCTATGTCTGATTTTCAGACATGCACAGCAATTACATACATATAAACATGATTTAGAATCCTAAAACCATCATGCAAACCCCTTTTCAAACATAGATCACAAGTTTTACTTCAACCATTTAACTTATGCATCCAATCTGAAGGTGATTCATTTTATAGATTTCAAAGCAGAGGCTTAGGATGAGAATAGAGATGCCTTTATATCAGTAGATAAACATACCCTCTAAACACACAGAAGCATACATATATGCATTCATGCAGATCTATCATCAATCATGGTAATTCATATGAAACTCCTATTTGATACTTAAGTTTTAGTTCAAAAGTTTACTCATCTTAACAAAAATTGAACAGAGCCTTGATTTGCTAGAACCTTGAAAAACTGAATTACTCATCCCTTTTGAAACTTGAAAAGCTTGTTACTGCTTTCGATTTAAACACCGGAAAGCTTTCAAACTGAGATGTCCTTGGATCAGGTTGCATTTAAAAATGAAACCTTGATTGATCTTGTTTAAGGTTACTTGAGAATTTGTTACAGGACTTTGATTTTGGCTTAATTTTAGTTTTGCAGCAGCTTGAAAATTTAGGCAGAAGATTGCTTACTGATTTTCTTTGTGGCTTGTAGGGTAGATCAGGTTGAGTTTTTTTCTTTGAGTATAAAATTAAGATTTAAAAAAAGAAATAAGTATGAAAGATGTACACTTGTATAATCTAATTTATGATTTTATAAAAATTAAGAAAAATAAACTAAAGGAGTGACACTTGTCCCTTACCACATTTAATTTCTTAACACTTGTTATCAAGTAAATTTATATGCTAACACATGTATTTGTGAATTTTCAATTATTTTTAAATTGATTTAAAAAGCTTTTATATAAATATCCTAATTAGTTAATACATCTCTAATTTAATAAATGCTTTTGTAATTAATTTTCTAATTTATATATACATATTCAAATTTAAATTATAACAACTTTCCCAAAATATTTCCAACTCTCTAAATTTTCAAATTTTTTTACCAACGTCTCCTTTGCGCGGCTAGCTCGGTACAAGTACAAAATGCCTCTACGGGCTCCCAAATTCCAAAAGAAAACAAAAGCCAACTGGCTAGATCAAAAACCCAATCCAATTTCATACGGAAATTTAAATACATACGTTTTAGTCGGGCAATTCAAATTTATCTTCTGATATCAAAACCAATTTTCCTTTCCCTTTATAATACCTGCATATCTTACCTAGCAATAATATCCAATCATAGCCTTTTAAAATCATTGTATACATTCCCTTACATAAGTTTCATACCAACTTCTATTCAAATTAGTTTTTCCATCTCCATATGGATTCAATTTGTCTTCAATTCTGAATATTGAATTTATCTTCCATTTATAACTGATTCATATCATTATTTTAAATTAGTTTCATTCACTAATTTATTTCAGTTTCAACTTTGAAATCGTTTTGTTGCTAATAGAATTTTTTTTCAAAATTTTCCAAAAATTTTCTAACTCCCAAAATTTTCAGAAAATTTTGGCAAAGTCCCCTTTATACGGAGGAGCTTTTCCAATTTGACAAGAGATATAAATATATATACATCGACCCACCCGGTCGGAAAAACAAAAACAGTTCATATTTCCTATTTTTATTGCGTAGGCGTACCTTTATTTAGCATTTTTAAGCAAGCGGCTTATTTATTTTAGCAATTAGTGCAACCAAATCCAGCTAAACGGCCTTCAGGTACTTGTACTTACTCGATTTAAATTTGTTAGTGCCATATATAGAAAATTTATTAGCATTTCACTTACTTTCAACAGCTAAACACATGCATTACATAAGCAACAAGCACCAAACATTTCCCATAAGCGATTTATATGTTTTAAAGTTAATTCAATTGCTTCCAACCAATTCATATACCATTTCATTCAATTTTAATGGCTTACAACTCCATTTCTTACATTCAATTTATTTTTAATCCAAACAAGCTCATATTCAATTCAGTTGATTTCAAACTCAAGTTATTTAACTTCTCTCAACCCATAGAATTTTAATTTCTTTCATTTACGTCAAACGACAATTCATTCTATGCAAATTTGATAATATTCGCTTAATAGAGTATTTATTTTTAGTCTATAACTACTTCAAATTAATTTCAACTCATTCTGTAATTAATTCCATTTCATTTCTAATTTATTCACCAACCATTCATTGCATTTCATTTTATCTCCGCACTAGATTCATTTAAAACTATTTCATTGAGCTTTACAACATTCGATGCTTATATTAGTATCCATTTCCCAAATAAATTTAACCCAAACGTTTATTTAATGGTCTTCCATTCTACTCGAAACCAAGCTTTTATTAACTTAAGATGTTTTATTTCAATTTAATACGCCTCATAACTTAAGTTCATTTTGATAACCCAATTCCAATTAAAACTTCGATTTAATTTCTATTCAATCAGACTTCATCCATTTATTATTTAATTCAATTAACAAATTTATTCACCCCATTTTAAATTTTTAATTCACCTGCTTAATTCATTTTCGAATTTATTTTATTAATACAAAGTCATTCTCAATTTATTTCTACTTACTTGGGTTTTGTTTGCAACTCAAACCATTTCTAATATAATCATTTTCATTTCATTCGACAACACGTCCATTATATTTAATTTACTAGCAAATTACGTTAAATATTATTTATAACTCACTTGAATTTTATTTTTACAACATCTCCACTTATTTTAATTCATTATCAAATCCAAGTCAAATTCTATTTGTAATTCGAGTTCATTTCCAAACCCCATTATCAACTTACAATCCATTTTATTTAACCGAGTTAAATTTTATTAATATACTTTATCAAATAATTTATTTAGCTAATTAGCTTACTTCCAATTTTTAAATCAATATTCGATTTTATTACAAAAAATCACTTTATTAAATTTTCCTGAGTTCAAATTTTTTTCCATAATTCCACTTTGGATTTTCTTTCATTTTTTTTCAAAATTCCAACACCTTCATTTTAAAATTTTAGAAATGCTTTTAAATTCACATCATACTATTAAAATATCTCTTTATAAAATACTACTTATAACTCGATGTCTCAACCAGTCCATCCTTGTTCTCACAGAAATTCAGTCATACGTTGATCAGGCGCAGGACTGGAAATCTATAAGTACTTGGTAAACCCGTTTTCAACATCCAGTGAAAATACTTGGAAAATAATTTTATTGAAAATATAGAAAACAATTTTTGAAAATATAGGAAATATCTTGATATATTACTTGGAGGTGATTGGATAAAGCGTTATGAGGCTGCTATTTCTTGCAAAGTCCGAACTGCTTCTCTTGTAGACGGCTAGTGAAATTCTCTTGTGATTGAATGTCGATTGCCTCAGGATTATGCAGGCAGTTTTATCTTTTCGCTTGGTTTTCAGTCTAGTGATCTTGACTCCACCCTGATAATCAAGCCATATCCTGATGTTTTGGTGAAGTCACTTCTCTTTCTCCCAAGTGGGAAATTGAATTCCGCATCGATCTTATTTCGAAGCTCAATCTTGCTACCGGTTTTTACCAGCTTCGTGTAGGTGAGGAGAGCACTCCCAAGACACCTTTTCGAATAGAGAATGGTTTCTATGAATGGATAGTCATGCCCTTCAGATTAACCAATGCTCCTGACTTCTTTGTCGATCTCATGAATTGCGTATTCTGTGATGTTCTCAACAAGTTTGTAGTAGTTTTTGTTAATGATATTCTCGTCTTTTCTAAGTCAGAGAAAGAACATGAATCTCATTTGAGCTATGTTCTCCAAAATCTTAGGAGTCATTAGTTGAAATCAAAATTTTCTAACTGCCATTTATGGAGGGATGATGTAACAACCCGGAATTTTTGATCTCGGAAAATTCCAGATAGTTAAGAAAGAAGAAAGAGAAAGAAGAAGAAGAAAGAGAAAGAAGAAGAAGAAACAGAAAACCAAACTCAGAATCTCACATTTCGCAGCGGATAAAATATAATATCACATAATATTCTTTACATAGTGAAAGCTGTATTAGTCAATTACATTTAAATACATCAGAATTACAACATATACACGAGTACTGGACATATTCAATCAACCTGTCCCAGACATCTACAATATATCACAGATGAATACGCTCTATATGTCCCTGTCATCGGGCTCGCCTCTTGAGCTCCATAATGTCCTTACCCGAAAATCTGTAATACTCGGTCTGACCCTAGCATTACATCAAAGTAACACCCGGGTCAGGCTGGAAACCAGCGTGAGTAAACCCATCTAACATGAAAATACCAATGCAATATACTTATTTAAAACCCGGGTAACTCGTACCTTTACGAGTTCTTACTTATCATAGTCAATCACATCTCACAATCATAACTATGCATCACTACTTAGATTAAATGACCATGCTTACATCATTTATTTCATTCCAGCCTATTAATTCCAATAAATTAATCACATTCATAAAGACTCATTTCAGACTATAATTCAAAGTGGTTTCGGGTATTTACTGATACCCGACCCCGGTCTCTTCGATTTCAATGTCATTTCATAAAAACTGTTTAAGTCTAAAACAATTCCATTTATCCAGAATTACATGTTTACATTGTCGTTCATCAGGGTAGACAAACCGTATTATCACAATTTTAATCCAACATAACATACCACATAGCATCTCATATCAGAGATATCAAACCCAAGGCATTCAATATCACTCAATTATCTATAAGCAAGATTAATTAACCACACCATACTAATTAATTTAAATAAATTCCTTTAATCACTTTCAGTCCTGCTTACTTAACACTAATTACAAACCATTAATTTATCAGCCGTTAATTATCCCCTTTGATTACATTAAGTAATTAGCGTTAATTAATAATACAAATTAATTAATCTTCACCTATTCACATTTATCACATTTATCCTTAGTTAATTACTCAAATTAATTATCTTATAATCACCTACACCGATTAACTATCCTTTAATTAATCACACCCATCAATTAACTAACCTTTAATTAATTTCCTAAATCAATCCATCCTTTAATTAATTAATCCTTAATTAATAAATTCTTGATAAATCAATTCTATAATAATTTACACCAAGTAATTAATCCTTAATTACCTCCATTAAGTAAATTTCCATAAATTACTTTCATCAAGTAATTATTCTTTTGGTTGATAATCCTCAATTAATTAATCTCTAATCATTAATTAATTTAACCTTTTATTCATAATTAAATTAGTTAACTCCTAACAAATTATTCTTAAATTACTTACATTAAGCACTGATTACCAATTAATTAATCTCAAATTAATTAATTTATAACCCATAATTATTAATCCTTAATCATTAATAACTTAATTTCTCTTTAAATTTCTTAATTTTATTAATTTTTAATCACCAAAGTCCTTGATTTACTAAAACATAACCCATTTATCCTAATTTGTCACTTAATCTTTGGTAACACATAACTTAATCTTTTAAATTTATTTCTTAATTACATACTTTAATTAAGTTTTAAATAAACTTAAGAATCAATTTATTTTAAGTAAAACCTGTTATACAACTTCTAAAACCAATAATAGTAACACTACTACATAAAGAAATAAACCTTTTAAAATCTGTAGAACCTGATTACTTAAATTTGAACTACCCTTATAAAAAAACTGTAAAACCCTATTCTTCGGGTTCACCCTGGAACCAACCCGAGTCCTTCCCATAGTTTACCCCGAGTCACATGCGTAACTTCGCACTTCGAGGCAAAAGCCAAACTTACTCGAAGCAGACCCGAGGACACAACGTCTTCCCAAAACAACCATCAATTCAGACTTGATTGCGCTAGGGCTGTGCATTAACGCCGGTGCCTCCTCCGACCATTGATAAACCTTCCTACATATCCAACTTCATCGTAGCAACCCATCTTAATCACCAAAACGTAAGAACGAGCCTCAAAACAGAATCGAGCAGTGCAGATGGAAACAGGGAATCAACATCACCAGAAAACACCTCGAAACCACGTCGCCGTTCACCAGAACTTACTGCGATTCCAGCCTTGTCTCCGCGCATCATCGACGCAACCATATCCCAAAATCCATGCGACTCAATGCCTTAGGAACAACGCAGTTCCCACTTTTGCAGTCTGGACAATAACTGGGGTTAAAACCAAAAACATCACACCGCCGTCGACGCGGTTTATAATCGCCACTTCCACTATTTTTCCCAACATCCATGGTCTTCAAACTAGCTTTAGACAAAACCCCGAGTCCTCCCTATCCCTCTATCGCCAGAGTTTGCCTCAAATAATATTTCCAGTTAAACCCAAAATGCAACCTCAATGCTTTATTTAAAAATTTGATTTTTGTTTTAAAAATCATAGCTTCCTAGATAGATTCAAGTTACAATCTGAAAACCATAAATATTAATGTTTGAATTTCAACATATTTTCAACTTTGACTGTAATTCCAATTTTTTCCCATAGATTTTCTTTTGTTTAACTTTGAATTAGTTTTAAAATTTGAATCTTATTAAAACTAACATCTTTTACTTAGATTCTATTATCTGAAATGAATTAGAGAATTTGGGAAATGATTTTTTGAACAAATCAGAACTTGTAAGTCCGAAAAAAAATTCCTATGTCTGATCTTCAGACATGCACAGCAACTACATACATATAAACATGATTTAGAATCTAAAACCATCATGAAAACCCCTTTTCAAACATAGATCATAAGTTTTACTTCAACCATTTAACTTATGCATCCAATCTGAAGGTGATTCATTTTACAGATTTTAAAGCAGAGGCTTAGGATGAGAACAGAGATGCCTTTAAATCAGCAGATAAACATACCTTATAAACACATAGAAGCACACATATATACATTCATGCAGATCTATCATCAATCACAGTAATTCATATGCAACTCCCACTTGATACTTATGTTTTAGTTCAAAATTTTACTCACCTTAAAAAAAATTGAACAGGGCCTTGATTTGCTGGAACCTTGAAAAAATGAATTACTGATCCCTTTTGAAACTTGAAAAGCTTGTTACTGCTTACGATTTAAACATTGGAAAGCTTTGAAACTGAGATGTCTTTGAATCAGGTTGCATTTGAAAATGAAACCTTGATTGATCTTGTTTAAGAAATTTACAAGTTACTTGAGAATTTGTTACAGGACTTTGATTTTGGCTTGATTTTAGTTTTGCAGCAGCTTGAAAAATTAGGCAGAAGATTGCTTACTGGTTTTCTTTGTGGCTTGTAGGGTAGATCAGGTTGAGTTTTTTTCTTTGAGTATAGAATTAGGATTAAAAAATAGAAATAAGTATGAAAGATGTACACTTATATAATCTAATTTATGATTGTATAAAAATTAAGAAAAATAAACTAAAGGAGTGACACTTGTCCCTTACCACATTTAATTTCTTAACACTTGTTATTAAGTAAATTTATACGCTAACACATGTATTTGTGAATTTTCATTTATTTTTAAATTGATTTAAAAAGCTTTTATATAAATATCCTAATTAGTTAATACATTTCTAATTTAATAAATGCTTTTGTAATTAATTTTCTAATTTATATATACATATTCTAATTTATATAAATAAATTTCTTTAAAAAGAAAACAATACAAACAATTTATGTTCCCCATAAAATTTATGTTCTCCATAAAATCAAATAAAATACATTTTAGAATCAAAGTATAATTTAAGATATATATATATACGTGTGTGTGTGTGCGTGTGTGTGTGTGTGTGTCTATCTTTTGACTTCAAATTTAAATATCCAAATTCAAATTAAATTTCAAATTAAAATTAAAAATCCAATTGATGAATACATACTATTTTAACAAATTCAAATCCATTTTTATATTCTAATTTAAAATCAACTCCATTATATATTAATTTTAAACAAACACAAATTAAATTAAAAAATATTAACTTTATTTAAAATCTATTTATATATATATATATGTATATATACACAACATAATTGCAAACGTAAATATTAACTTAATTATATCCATTTGTTCAATCTATAATTCAATATTTCTATTAATTAACCCAATTATATTATCAATTACAGGGGTCTAGAAAATTCAGGTTATCACAATCCTCCCCCCTTTGAATCTTTTCGTCCTCGAAAAGGAACGAAGCCAGAATTTATTAAATATTTTAAAACCAGTTAAAATATCCTTTAATCGTTTTAAAACACTTTTAAAATCTGTAATACTGCCAAAATAGTTTTATAAAATACTTTTTATAACTCGATGTTTCAATAAGTCCGTCCTCATTCCTATAGAAATTCGGTCATACATTGATCAGGCGTAGGACTGAAAATCTATAAGTACTTAGCAGACCTATTTTCCATACCCAGTGAAAATATTTGGAAAATAATTTTATTAAAAATATCGAAAACATTTTTGAAAATAGAGAGAATATCTTTGGTGAGAATGATCCGGAAATCATCACTCCCATCCATGGTCGCAGTTACATCCTGGGTTACGTTGCCATCGCAGCAAAAGTCCATGTAACTGTAGGCACTCCGCGCCCCTCGATTACGCCATGGAACCCACAACAGATCGCAGTTACATTCCAGGGTTACGTTGTCATCGCAGCGAAAGTCCATGTAACTGTAGGCTTCAGCGTCTCTCGATTTTTGCTGTCGAAATGAAACTTCTCCGCTCCTACATAGGTCGCAGTCTACCGATGTAAAATCAAACGCAGACTGTTGGCTCTCAGCAGCACACACGACTTTCACTATGTTACCATAGGTCGCAGTCCAGCGATATAAAATCAAACGTAGACCGTTGGCTCTCAGTGGCACACACGACTTTCGCTATGGTATACACTACTCATAATCTTCAAGAACTAGTTTTGTCCGGACTCCTCACAGGATCAACTTTAGAACCCCCTTAGGGCTCAAGGCAGCAGCACCCGGTGACACTCCTGAGAATTTCATTTCAAGGGAGCACCTTTTTCCCCAGAGCCATCATCAAAACACTTTATACTATACACATATAGTATCTTTCAAATCATGCACCTAGTATGATCTCATACCAAGCTCCTTTACACAAAATCGATTATCCCAAAATCGATAATTCTCAAACTAGGCTTTTCAAATTTCAATATTCATTTTACCCAAAAATCAAAAAGCCTTTCCAAATTCAAAGGTTCCCAAAATCTTTTCCAAAATCCTCATAAGATCCATTATATATACATATATATATATATATACATATATATAATTTTTTTAAAACTTTGGATCATTTCAATCTTGTATAAAATTCCTTTTATACTTCAAACACTTTCAAAATCCTTTCCTTCTGGCAATAGATTCAACAAGGGGAGATTTATCTTATATAATAAAGATATATAACTTTTTTTTATTCAAAATCAAATATTAAAATTTGATTACTCTTTTTAATATCATTTCATTCAAATCTACACGATGTACACATATCATCCGTACGCTATACCGATCTGATCGCTCACTCTATCACACAATTTCACTTCCGAACTAGTATCGTCCACCCGACTTCCTAATGCGGACACAGATCTGGTTTCTTGATTAGAAACCATCATTCTCCTTGCATAGCTATAGCTATGATAGAGAATATCCAGAACCAATCAACAATCCATATCTAGGTTTGCCGTCGAAAATCGAGTGAAAAATCCTAACTCGGATCGATATAACCATCTCGAAATTCTGTGCTCGAATCTGGATCAAATCACTATGCGAATAGAATAATATACATACATCTTACGTATTTATCTTTATTGATTATTAGCCAAATCAATTTCCTTTCTATTCACATTCACTTAAGTTTTCATTCACTTATTTACAATCGCCTCAATTCCATTGGATTATCACTTCAATCCTTATCTCAGTTGGGTATTTAATCAATAACAGTTTGAACTCCGACCAATTTATATTTAGAAAATAGCTTGAAAATTTAAAAAATAGACAAGTAACTGAAAATTAATTATTAGTTTGCAAAATAGCCGTAAAATAATTAACTAATTGTAAAATAGTTAGAAAATAGTCGAATAGTTTCAGAAATTTTAGATAATTGCACAATAGTTGAAAAATAGTAATTAGTTGTAAGGTAGTTGAAGATAGTAATTAGTTTACAAAGTAGTTGTAAAATAGTTAAATAGTTCCAAAAATAATCGTAAAACAAATATAAAATAATTTGGCTTTAAAAAGAAAGGTTGTATACATTAAATAGCTTGGAAAAAATAAGTTTATATTAAAACAATTTATATTGAAAATAGTCCAGAGTCAAAATTGTTCACTTCCCTATTCATTCAATTTAAATTTCAAACTATTCCAATCTATTTGGACTAGTATCAATTGAACCCACTTCAACTTCAAATCATTTCAATTCAACTCAAATTTTCCCTATGAATTTTTAAACTTACCCATCTTCAATCACAAATCCAATTAATTCAAATCAGATTCAATTTGAACTAATTAAATTTCAATCTCACTTTTAGACTATCTCGAATTATATAAATTCGAGTTAAATTCTCAAAGATTGGTTTAACCTTTTAAACCAAATTAACCTTTATTAGAAGTTTTCAAACAATTCAATTTTCTGAGTTCTAATTTTAGAATTTCATTTTAATCAATTTAATTTTAATTTGGTTGTATTTCTGTTACCACTTAATTTAATTCCAATTCAAGATTTCAGTTTGGTCGTATTTTATATTACTTATTAATTTAATTCCAATAATTTAACAACCAATCACCATAATATTTATTAGAAGGAAATATTGCTTTATATATCAAAATATATTGTTATATAAAATCATTTAAAACCTTTATATATAGAAAATTGTACGCGCTTATATATACATACTCAACACATTCTAGGGTACCATTGACTATATCCTTAATGAGTAATCCCAACAGAGCCAAGGTTCTCGCTTAACCTTCATCTCTGATACCAACTGTAACGACCTGAAATTTTCGATTCCGAAAATTCCAAATAGTTATGAAAAAGAAGATAGAGATAGAAGAAGAAGAAGATCAGAAACATCAACATCTCACATTTGCAGCGGATAAAATATAATAATAAATAATAACGGTTTACAAAGAATACTTTCTGTCGATTACATTTATAGTACATCAGAGTCACACATATATACAAACACTGGACATACACAATTATCATGCCTCAGATTTACAATAATATAATACGACGGAAAATACTCTATACGTTCCTGCCATCAAGCTCGCCTCTTGAGCTCCAGAACGTCCCTACCTGAAAATCTGTAATACTCGGTCTGACCCGAGCATTACATCAAGTAACACCCTGGTCAGGCTAGAAACCAGCGTGAGTAAACTCATCCAACATGGAATACAAAGCATACAACTTATATGGAACCCGGGTTAACTCGAATCAATTTACAAATTCACAATATGTTATAGACATCACTTATTTCAAACATAAGTTTTATAAATACCAAAGATTTAGATTTAAAATAGTCCAATTCCTTTAAATCACTTCATTCCAGCCTATAGATTTCGTATATCAATCTATAAAAATTCGAAGTGGTTTCGGGTATTTCCTAATACTCGACCCCGGTCTCTTCGAGTCTCATGTCTTCCTAACTCAAGTTTCCAAATGAAATACACAACATTTCATATCAGAGATATCAACTCCTTCAAAGCATCCAATACCATTCAATCATCCATAAGCAAAGCATAATCACATACAAATTTAATTTAACTAACCCTGATTGAATTACTAACCTCGACCACATAGACTTCTTCATTTAACATTAATTAATTTCAAATCTATTAATCAATCATCCCTTCATTATTCATCTTAGTTAATCACCCTGGATTAATTATTCTCCAATTACATTCAAGTAATCAACTTTAATTCATTTCATAATGTTAATTATTCTTAACCAAATCAATAAGTAATCTTAATTACTCCATAAATTAATTAACTATATTAATTACATTAATACATTAATCCTTAGTTACTTATATTAATCAATTTCTCATAAGTCACTTATTATGGATTAGTCAATTTTAATTTATCAATCTTTGATTACATCATTAATTATACAAATTAATGATTTCCAACTGTATTTTAAATTTTTTTCTAATCTAAATTATTTACATTAATTAAACCACGGTACTAATCATAGTTGATTTATCTCCACCTGAAATTATCTACCTTTTTATTTACTTCATTAAGTAAATTAATTCTCCTTAATTAATTATCTTAATTTATCTCTTGATTAATTAAAAAAGTAATTATATTTTATTAATTGCATTAAGTAATTACTTATTAAACCACCCAATGATCATTCTAAATTAATTTAAACTTAATTAATTAACCCAAATCATTAATTAATTTAATTAATTAATTAATTAACCATTTAAATTATCCTACCTATTTAATGAATCACCAATCATTAAACCCTTATTAACTTTAAAATGAACCATTTTCTTATTTGTGATTTAAGTTTAAAACCATTTAAAACCCAAATGCTTCGAGTCAAACAACAATTAACTCGAGAACCAACCAAAACCAAAGTCACCAGATCATCAGTACACATTCAATTAATTCAATCATTCAACCAATTATTTAAATTTAACCATTTAAATCTAAATAAAAATCAATTAGAGTGAGATTTACTCACTTTTGCTTTTACTGTTTGCAATCTGTTCCAACTGGCTTGTTCCCATGATTTTAAACCTTGTATGACCATTTACAGTTTATTAAGATTCCAAATAGATCAAAAAATAAATTTCCATTTATTTATCTAATTTAAACTAAAATTTAATTTATCTAAAAGTTAAATTTTTAAACTAACTTTATATAGATAGTTCAATGTCTAAAACCCCTATATTTTTCTGATTTACATAAGTTAACACAGCAACCTTATTTTATATAAATCCATTCCAATTCGATTTTAAACTTGTAAAAGAAAATTTGAAATATATAGGTTATCGATTTTCGTTTCAGTTATAATTAAATTTACTAGTGACACTTAACTAGTGAATTATCTTATTTTAAATTAATTACTTATAAATGAAATCAATTAATCCTTGAATGATTTATTCACACTTAACTCAACTTAATGGAAAAGAATTTAAACTAATCCCTTACCTTCAACTTACACTTAACCAAGCCAGTGCACGTCTTTAGAACAAGGTGATGTCTACGACATCAAATCCTAATCCCACAACGTAATACATGATGCGGCACCCTATACTTTCTGACATAAGACACAACTTGTCGAAGACTTTGCAGTTCTTATACCGATCGAGCAAATCCCCTAGCCTTCACGCATTCCAGAGGTCAAGTTCGACCTCAATCCCATCTCAAGAACGACAGTCCAGATCCAAAAACGACAAACTCTTCGGAGCCGCCTCATGCATCCCACGCGGCCTTCACCCCTAGCTTCGTCTATCGCAACCCCTAAATCTCGCACTCAAGACCTCGATTCGACCGGCAACCTAGCTCTGCCAACCTCGAAACCATCTCGGCTCGTGCCCTGATCCGATCGCGAATCGATTCGAATTTGAATCGCTTGCCGTTTGTTTTAGTTTTTTTTTTTACTGCGGGTCGGATATGGATTTTAATTTTGGAAGGAATTGATTCTCTTTTATTTTTATTTTTTTTCATTCGGTCACCATTTTTGTAATGAGTTCGATTTCGATTTTCTGATTGACGATTAGAGAGGGGACGGAGATAAATATCGATTTGGGGAAACTTCTTGAGTACGCATGTTTTGTTAATATAAATATCTTTGTCTAGTTGACTTTAAATTTTATCATATTATAAAACTTCCAAAATGCCTCGTTAAATGCTTCTTAAAATTCCAAACTCCTCTTAAGGAGGACGCTAGGCGATTATAAGGTTTTACTCGCGTTCCGAACACAATGGAATGTGTTTCAGAGGCTAATTTGATCGTATGTGGAAGTTAGCCTTTTAAACCGATTTAAAATATTAAATTATCGATTTTAATTTCAACGCGTTTCTCAACCGTACGAGTAAACGGTAAATCCAAACGCTACAAAATTTGAAATCCGATAATAACTAGCTATTACGGATCCAATGGAACTGGTTTCGTTGAATTCCGAAACTGTGCCTTGGAAGGGTATCTTTAAATATTGATTTAAATGATAAAATCTCAAAACTTAACAAAACACTTCCGAATCACTTTTTAACACTTTTACTATCTTCAGTATCATCTATATAAATTTTACAAGCCTTTAAATTATTTTTAACAGGTTTAAAACTTCAGATTCAATAATTTACCTAATTTCAATTTATTAAATCTAATAACTTAATTGCTATTAATAATAATATTTGAATTTAATTTAAAAATTATCTTTTTAAATATTTAAAATTAATTAAATATTCCAATTTCAAATGCTTAAAATTCTGGGTCGTCACAAGAACTTACCGAAAGGCCTACCCCAAACCTTTATACTCCTCCAACCACACACCACAACGACCAGAAAAATATACCACTATTTTTCCCCAGATCCCCTACCCCATAGCTATCTCTGACCACAACCCTGACCTTCCATTACGACCACCTTGCCGTAATTTGGTCAAAGTCCAAATTTCGTTCATCACCTTCCACCTTGACAATTACGAAGCTAAAACTCGTGTTAGTGCCACCAAAATTCATTATTTCCAATGCCGATACCATCCATATCAGTGAAAAACACAAATTGAAATGTTCGAATTTCTTGAATTAATTGGTTACTTACCATCATCTGCAGTTTTACAATTCTATACTTTATAATATTTAGTAAAACAAATTTTCATATAAAGTTGAGTCAAAAATAAACAACTTACTTGTTAACATCATATCCTATAACAGCTTCAAAGAAGGGATATGGAATTTTAAAAGTTAAGCATGACATACACAGCATAGAACAGAGGCAAGATTTTTGTGCAGGTTTTTATATTCATCCATACACAGGCATATATACATCCATTTCTATGCAAGCAACATTGTCGAATACTGTTACTTTATTTTATCTCTAAACATATTCATAGATTTATAAGAAAGGTTTGGTTTTTGAAAAGTTTTACTCACGGTCTACATCTTTTGATCAAAGGGATGTTTTAGAAGTAACTGCTGGCTAGCTTGCTTTGTTGATGATTTCCCTGTTAACTTGAGTTGTTTTGATTCTTTTAAGTTTGAAATGGTAGTAGGTTTTCGGTTTTACTTAGCTTGTTCGAATGAATGAAATAAAAGAAGACAGGGTGGAGGTATATACAAGAGTGTAGGCTGCATTCTGTTTTGTTGTACACAGTAAGTTTCTACTTTACTTTTTGTTTTATTTTCTTTGATAAAAGATTTGCTATGACCTGAATGATCATTTTAAAAAGGGATGATTTATTTGAAATGGGATTTGATGTTTTATGTGCTTGAAGTGATGTGCATTTAATGTGTGTTTCCCCTTGTTATATTCATTTGTATGTATATACATACTTCATACATATGTATACAAGTATGGTTTGACTTGTTTGCCTTATACACCTATACATATACATATATACTTATCATTATTACTTGTATAAGTTTTCACTTATGTTACATACAACCATATAAGCCACTTATGTAAATTTTATTCCTATTTTTAAAAGTATATTTTTATTAATTTTATCCTATTTACATTTATACATTCCTATATATGTTTTACTTTATTTATATAATTTGCATATCCATTTCTCCATTGGTCCATGTACACCTATATATTTTTACACCTTCTATATGCTTTTATAATATTTTCATGACATACATCTATAATTACTTTTAACTATTTTCCACATCATAAGCCCGTATATATTTATCTATACATATATTAAGGATGTTTTATCTTAATATAAATAGTGGAGTTTTTCTATAGAATTTATCATATCTAGAGATTTTATAATTCAATGTCTATCATAGTTTTTTAAGTCAATTTATATATTCAGATATTTTTAAGTATCAAAAATTCATTTGTTCGACTAGTAAAATCAATATTTCAATAATTAAAATCAATTAATCCCCCAATTAACAGACGTCAAAAACTGGGTTGTCACACTTAAAATATCGATAAGAATTCCAAAACACTTGAACAGAGCAAACTGACACAATATTGTTTTCGAAATTGGTAAATGGAATAATTTTGCGTATGACTATATTTTATATATAAAGGTATAATTTTTTGAAATTAGATAGTTAAATGAGTTGGTTGTTAGAAATGATAACACTAGATTATCATTTATTATTTTGTTAACATTCCTAAACCATTAACTATTGTTGTATGTTATAAGGATATGAAATTTTTAAAACATGGTTTATAAATCTTATTTGCAAGTGAAATGAATTTAAATTAAGGATTTGAGAATTAAATTTTTGGTGCTTTTCAAATTTGGTTTTAAAAGTTTTGAAAAATATATTATTTGAAAGTATTTTCTAATGTAAATTATTTCCAAAGAATTTTTAAAGAAGTAATTCGGTACTCTCCTTTGATGTCGTTGGAAAATAATTTTGATGATGATTGTAGCATCATCGAAATTCATTTTCGAGTCTCAAAGTGGGGAGACCAATTAGTAGCTTTGCTATACTTTTGTTTTAGACAATGGATTTGATTTGAATTTCTTGAGTATGATTGGATTTATAATATATATATATATATATATATAAGTGTTTATATATGTATGTATGTATGTATTTCAAAAATGGTTTGAAGTTAAACCAGAAATTTAACTCTTAAGTTTTATGTAAGTGATGGTTTTCAATTATTGAAATGAAGCAAAAAAAATTGGAATAATTGGAGTGTCTAAAATGAGAAATTGAAACAACTTGAAATAGTTGAACTAGGGTAAAATTAATTTGTATAATACTCAATTTATTCTAAAACATATATTACTTACCTGAAATATTCAAAAAGTTAAAATGTTAACGTGACTATGTAATTGAAGGTTATACAAGAGAAAACTCAAGTTATAAAAATGTTCAAACTAAATTTTTCTTAATAGAAATATTGTAAATAAAAGGTAAATTTGTATAGTGCTCAATTATACTCCGAAACATTAATAAAACTTACCTAGAAAAGTTAAATGTAATGAGAACATGTAATTGAATAGTATACATTAAATGTAAGTAATAAGATGTCAAAAAAATGAATTTTTTTTAAGGAAATTTATAAATTAAAATTGATTGGTTATAACAAATGTTTATACACTTAATCTATGTTGCAAGATATGATAGGTGAAATAAATTGAATAATAAAAAGAGAATGCTATTTAAGTAAATAAGGTGAATGCAAATAAATTGGATATGAATGGAAATTAATTGAAAGTAAATTAACTACAATGGTAATAATAAATGGATGCTAATAAGTATGGGATCTTTAATGTTAACACTCAAAAATGAAATTTATATGGTTTTAAATAAATTGTTGTATCTGGTACTATGTATTTCGAATCTATCTTTCTTTTCTATTGCTTCTATTCTCATATATCATTCGAGGATGAAAAGTTTTGAGTGGGAGAGAGTGTAACAATCCAGAAATTTTAATAATTTTTAATAACGTAATTAACTAAGTTTTTCCTGAAATTAAACAATAAAATTTTTGAAATGAAAATTTGATATTTGGTATACGTCTATTTAAATGAAGCAAATGTCAGATTTTCATCAGAAAATATGAAAGTTTGTTTGTTTGTGAAATTTCAAATTTCAAATTTTTAAATCTGTTGAAATTTTAGGAAAATAAAATATTTTGAAATATTAATATTTTTACATAATTAAAATGTAAATTATTTTCTAAGTGAGACGTCATATTTTGTTTTGCCAAATTTAGACTGCTCTAGCTCCATTTATCTGATTTTCGGTGTTTTGGCAGCATACTTGGCAGCGAAAAATCGAGTTTTTATAGATTGGTCGTGCCTCTAATACCTATGTACCATCTTGTTCGTCTCATCGTGTTGATCTTCACAATATATTCATTTGTGTATTCCGGTGTTCGGTACGTGGCGAAATATGCAAAACGGTTAGCCGTATCGGTACCCATTTTGAATCTCTATAGTGTTTTGTGACCATTCATTTGCACACCGATTGGAAAGTAAATGGTCACTAGCTATTAATAATTTATGAAATCCACTATTGACCTTCACTATTCCCTATTTTTATATATATTTCCGGTTCACTTCCTTTCATTCATTTGCTCTATTCTCTTCTGTATGTTGATTGCTTTTGAGAAAAAGACAAAAAATATAGTATATAAGTTATATAAGCTATTGCTTTTCTAATTAAAGAAACTTCTCGTTTCCTTGCACTCGTCTCTTGGCTCATCCATTCCCTCTCCTCGACCGTGCTCCACCGCATCACCTAAATCCATAGAGCAGCTTGCCTTCCTTCCATGACAGCCCTCCGCCTTTCCACCTCTCCCTCTCTGCCACCCTTTCCATCACCATGCAGCACCCCATCTAACCCCGCTTCCTGACCACCACGCTCATCCCTCCGCCTTTAACCTACTCCGACCCACCGTCTCTCTCGACTTCAACTTTCATTCATGCTCCAAGCCTTCACCACTCTCCGCCTCCATCAACTCACCATATCCACCAACCTGCCACCACTAAAGCCCTTCCACATTCATCGCACACCCCTTCAGTAGCTCCTCCAGCCTATCCACCCTCTAGCAGCACACTACCTTGCCGAACATAGCCCACCACTTGATCAACTGCTTCGACCCAATGCTACACCGCGCTCAACCGAAGCCTCACAGCTCTACAACCCCACGCCACCCTGACTCCCCAAGCTGCAGTTCGCCAAACACCACCCTGACTACTCCTCCAACTGCCACGTCCTTCCTCCGCCTCCAGTCACCACATAGCAGTTCCAAGCAGCAAGCATTTCTCCTTGATCCTTTATAAAAAAAGAGGAGAAAAGAAAGGTATATATTCTGTCATATATATTTAGTTTTTATCAACTCATGCTTATCTAAGTTAGGATTGAATTATTTTGTTCGTAGATTCCAAGTTATTTGCTTTGCTTCGTTCGTCAAATTTGTGTTCATCTTGCTTTGCTTTGGAAATTGTCGTTTGGATTGGTCGATTGTTGAGTTCGTGATTCAAAATCGTAGCTTGTTGTGTTGTCTTTTTTCTCTAGCTTCGAAAGGTGAGAGATCACTCATGATTAACATTCATTTGTTAGTAAATAAAATTCACATAAAATGACGATTGAAATATGTTGTTAAATTTGAATTGTTAGTTATTTAAATTGTTGAATATGATATGTTATCGCTTAAAATTGTTAACCTATGTCAATTGACATATGACACCAAAACCTGTTAGTATATATATATCAAATTTTAATTGTTAATGATTATATATGCTTGTGATTGATATGTTATGCTATTTTATGTTATTGTTCTCACTCTGCAAGTTCCCTGTTAGTTTAGGAATTCCTTATGGGTTGAAAGGATACCTACCTGAACGATATTATAGATTAGAGAAAATCATTATGGGTTGAAATGATAAACCCAAGCGATTTTATTGATTTTGAAATTTTGGGATTACGGGTTGAAATGATATATACCCGTAAATATAAAATTATTGTGAATTGAAATTATGAATATCCGTATCACTAGACCATAGGATAGAAAATTATATACGGACATCATTGGTCTATTTTTGAAAAATGATTTCTAAAGTTTTGAAAGGAAATATATGTGTTTTAATAAAAATAGATTTTTAAAATATAATATAAAGATTTTATTTTAATATGTGTAAATTTTAGATTTTAAATTATATGTTTGGAAATTCTAAATTTATAGGTTAAGTTTTGAAAAATGCAAATTTTAAGATTTTACTTATAACTTAATTATTTTAAATATATAAATAAAGTTTTAACATGAATAAATTTAATAAAATAAGATTTAATTTAATAATATTTAATATAATAAATTTAATTTTATAGAATTTAATTTGATATAAATATTGTATTTAACTATTTATTTAAAATTTATATTAATATTTGAAAAATAGATTTTGTGTTAACTTTAATAAATAAAGGTTGGAAGATAAATTGAAATTGATTTGAAATTTTCCTTGTTTAAGAATTGTATTTAAATAGGAATAAATTTGAAACTTATTAATTTTGAGATTTTAAAGACATGATTTTTATAACTAGATAACTTGATTTAATTAAAGTGATTAAACGATTTTTTCAAATTCAAAAAATATTTAAATTGAATATTTAAAATTTTAATTTGATATTTTATTAAAATGTTATTAAAAATGATTAAGTGGGTATTTTCAAATATGAACAAAAATTAAAGTTGAATTTTTAAATATAAATGAAATTTATCGAATTAAGTTATTGTGAATTGTTTGAATATTTAAACTTTGAAAGCTATTGAATTGGAAGTGGTTTAAATTTGTAGTTCAAACCTGGATTTGAAATCGATATAAATTAAAAATGGTTTTAATGAGAATTTGAATTGAACCTTTAACTATTTTAATTGCAATCGTTGAACTGAGATTGATTTAAATTGAATTTTGGAATTAAAATTGATTTGAATTGATTTGTGAAATTGGAAGAAACAATTCTAATTTGAAACTATTTTGACATAAACTATTTTTAATATATAAACTATTTTTAATATATAAACTATTTTAATTCATAACCAATTATTAAATATGATCTATTTTTAATGTATAACTATTCCAATATATAAACTACTTTCAATATTCAAACTGTTTAAGTTGGAACGGTTATGATTTAGATTTAATGGATTTAAATGCGAATACTTTGATATGATGGTTTAACCTATTTTGTGGTCATGATTTTGAAAATGAACTATGATTTTAAGTGAATAATGATTTCGAAAGTGAATATGATTTCGAAAGTGATATGATTTCGAAAGTGAATATGATTTCGAAAGTGATATGATTTCGAAAGTGAATATGATTTCGAAAGTGATATGATTTTGAATGAATATGATATTTCGATAAGAAGTATCAACTGTTAGAAATGAAAATAACCACGGTGTGAAATAAGCGTTTGGCTGTTAAAGAGACCGGGATTAGATATTATCATACTCTCTGTCAATACTGAAAACCACTTTAACAACTGTGTACGTGGTGGAGAATCCAGAACAAAATAGGATGGTTTGGCGACGTCTATATGAGTTATGAATGCAGCCCCGACTCATTCGAGTCAGCTTGATGCGACTAAAACAGGAGCTATACCTGGGAAAAGTGAGGTCGCATCTCTAATCGAGATGCTTCTTCGATACCATATATATTACTTTGTGATTTGATTAGGTTCACCTTTGATTTTGGGAGTGTGTCTCGAGGTGGGTGGTAGTAGATGCTATGCGTTACCACCAGCCCGGTTCTATAAAATAGTAGAATCCTACCCTAGGCATTGCCTCGCATGCCTTTTCACATGCCTTATCGAGCCCATTACGCGTTTGGTTTGTATCGTACCTGTGGAGTGCTCACTGAGTACCCTACCGGTTGGTGGAGCTTACAGTATCTACATAGACTACGATATTTATATAAAATTGTGTTACGGGGATATGGGTAATGTCTTAACGCTATTTTAATAATTTCTTTTACTATTTTTTATATGTGTAGCATATTGTACTATGTATGTAGATAGTTTAACGGATCCTTAAAGGATGAAATCCCAACATCCTTTAAGTTATATTGCATTTCACTTGGACATTTCACTTGAGTTGATTTACTTGCATAAGAATGTTAATCCTGACTCGAGTGTTTTGTGTTTTTCTTTATGCTCAGGTCAGCCTGAGTGTCACAACATTTGAGACTCACCTTTGGAGCTTGGAGTTTGCTTGAAGTTCTATCTTTTATCTATTCAGCTTTTTCAGTTATTTCAATCATTACTAGTTGTTTATGTTCAGACTTGTCATTTGCTTTTGCATTGAGACTACTTTTTATTTGACTATTGTATCTTATTTTAGACTCTGATGTTTCTACAGTAACTTCATGAACTACTATTTATCTATTCCGCTGCGTATGTTGTATTACTATGTGACTGTGATTTTGTGATTGATTTATTTACTGTATATACTAAGTTTTGCCAAATACAAATTAACAATCTGTTGTTTTGAGCAATTCAAGTCTGACATGTGTGGATAGTTGTCGATTTGAATGGTTCGAAATGGCGGGTCGTTACAATTTCTAAGCGTTTTGAGCTCACATGACCAAACGATACGCTCATTCGCCATGAAATTCGACAGTATACAATAACTCACAGTTATGAATCCAATGAAACTGGTTCCATTCGAGAGAGTGCTCGGAAGATTATTTTCATATGTTAATTAAACTATTATTATTGAAAACCAAATTAATGGCTTTTAAATTCAGATTCGATAGTTTACTATCTTCATTCTTATTTAAATAGAATTTAAATCAACTTTCGAAATCATTTTTATTCATAATAAATTCAGGGTTTAATTATTTAAACCATTCCAAATATTGAATTCAACAATTTAATTATCAAATAAATCGTTATATTGAAATTCAAGTTATTTAACATATAAATTACTTTTCAATATTTTAAAATCAATTGAATATTCCAAATTCAAATGACTAAAATTTTGGATCGTTGCGAACCATCTGGGGCGTACTTCAATTTACAATGCACACAAGGAAGTTATCAAATATATCATGTAGTTTAATTTTTTATTCTTACACGATCAATTCTAAGTTTAATTATGTCTGATTATTGGTTGCTGCTGCATGACGTTTGAGTTTTATTATCTTCAGTTGTTAGGGTTCAATTGTAAAAGAGGAATTGATTTCATAACCGAGTATAAAATTATAGTATAAAATAGAGGATAATTAATAAATTCAGCCATATTTTATTGCAGTTTAAAGTCTTTTTCCTGGCTAAGCTATTATATAGGAATTGTGACGCCCCACCTCAATACCCACGCTAGCCAAGGACACTACAGGGTAATGCCGTCAACTAGCACGGAGAATAAGGTTGTTGAGGAGCGACCTTCTGTGTAATTGCTTTGTGCGAGCACCGATATGCCAGATAAAATATAACATTGATTTCATATTAAGAGGAAATCCGACATACCGACACAAACTCAAAGCTATTACACAGTGGCTATATATAATCTTCGGAAACAAATATAGAAATAAACATAACACAAATCAGTCACAGATAATTCATATCACAAAGGCGGAAATAGACATGAATAAATATAACACATAAAAGTGTTCATTAGAGTAGTGGTCAAAAAGATCCACAATGACACAAAAGAATAGCAACATGTGCTATACAAAAGAACAAGTACACAACTATGAGTCTATGTCTCAAATGTATACAACAAAAACTACTAATATAAGTAGTTAACCAAAAGTCAGGATGATAACCCCAGAAGAGAAGTCAAGCAGAAGCACCTGTAACATCTCGGTATGACCCGAGTATTATTTAAGAAGAAAATAATAAATGGATCAGTCTAGACTATAAATATCAGATGAAATGATATAGGATAAGAGATATGACTAAACGTATAATAATCACAATGCCAAGCTGTGATAAATAAATAATTGAAAAATCAATAAGAGATTAATCAATATCGCAAAGATCTTCTCAAAGATAAAAAGGAATGTCATACTCCTAATTTCATTCACCAAGACACAATAAATGACATATATATCAATGCCAATCGTAAAAGTTGGTGAAACATAAATTCCAGAATTCAACACACGAAATCCAGAAACCACAAGAAAAGGATGGCCAAGACATTGATGTAGTGCAAATGGTACATCCAATGAATCAAAAGCAAAGACATTGATGTAGTGCAAACGGTACATCCAATGTATCAAAAGCAAAGACATTGATGTAGTGCAAACGGTACATCCAATGTATCAAAAGCAAAGACATTGATGTAGTGCAAACGGTACATCCAATGAATCAAAAGCAAAGACATTGATGTAGTGTAAACGGTACATCCAATGTATCAAAAGCAAAGACATTGATGTAGTGCAAACGGTACATCCAATGTATCAAAAGCACAAAAGCAAAGACATTGATGTAGTGCAAACGGTACATCTAATGTATCAAAAGCAAAGACATTGATGTAGTGCAAACGGTACATCCAATGTATCAAAAGCAAAGACATTGATGTAGTGCAAACGGTACATCCAATGTATCAAATAATTCGGAGCATCGACGTCGTACATCGTCACATCCGATGAACCAAATCAAAAAGACATCGCACAATGCTAGTCTAAAACATAAAAATGATCGTCATGATCACAGAGAAGTGTCAATTACAGTAAGCTAGTAAATATATGAGATTAGCTTCATGTCGCATAACCACTAGCTTAACTTAAATATTTACGAACAAATTGTAGATCTCCACTAGGAAATTGTCACAAGAGTTTCAATCGAACAAGTCTAAGAATTAACCGACGAAGTAAACGCAAGCATTTCATACCACTTGTTTTACTAAGCCGTTTAATTAGATTTCTCATACGAGTGAGGTAAAGGTTTGTATATACTAATAGATTGGAAATCGGTTTGAGAAAACGAGCTTTGTTATAAAATAGTGTTGAAACCAATTAAAGAAAGAGTTTTGATATTTACTACTAGTATAGAAAACCTTTATATTTTTAAAGTGACAAATCATAGAAATGATTGTAGAAACAATCAACCACAAAATTCACATTCGAAGACATGAATAAAATCCAAAGAAATCGATTACCGAATCCATTGAAATGGATATTCCCAAAATCACGAAGAAAATGTCATCAAAGTCGATAATAAGTGATAATAACAAAAGGGAATCAACACGAATCGATTAAAGTTGGAAATTCAAGCTAAATAGGCAAATAGGCAAAAGAGTGCAGATTCAGACGTCTGAAATAAAGGATTTAGACGTCTGAATCTGGAAAGTAAAATATTTTCCAGAACACTTATTCCGACGTCTGAACCCAATATTTCAGACGTCTGAAATAGGCAATTTTTAGCCTATTTCCTTTCTGGTTCAAAACGAACCAATTCAGACGTCTGAAATCATATATTCAGACGTCTGAATCTGGGAATAGAAATCTTCCCAGAACAATATTCAGACGTCTGAATATTACGTTTCAGACGTCTGAATCAAGGGTTCAGGGCATTCCCTGAACCCAGGCCAAAAATGGCCAAACGGATACCGAAAGCGATCGATCGAGCGACGATGACTAAGGAATACGTCGAGCGACAACCCAGCCTTAACGGCTCTTCGATACGCCTCAAATATCAATGTCCAAATATCCATAAAAGGATTTTCATAGATTTTGATTTCAAAACATCAAAAATTGGAATATACACCAAATCAATCCAAACCAAAATCAATTGCACAAGAATAAGTGTTAGGAATTATACCTAACAATCGAAGATAATTATAGACTAAGATGTGAGATAAAAAATCTCACCTTTGAACCCAAATCAATGAAGAAGAAGCTCGAAAGCAATGGCAAGAACAATCACCTTCAATCCCAACTCAAGAAGCTTGCTTCTAAGCTTAAAAGAGAAATATTTCCCAAATTAGGTTTAGGAATTTTCTGAAATCAAAGAGAGAATGAGTTGGGGAAGATGAAGGAGATGCTTACCAATGGGTTCTCTTGAATTTGGAGCTAGAAGTTGGATTTGCAAAGCAAGCTAGGGCTTAGGAATTTCCATTTCCAATCTCTTCCACCATTTTTACTTTAGCTTGAAGTGATAGGAATATGAAATGAAGTAATGAAGAGTTGGAGTGGAGCTAGAGTCTTAAGGTGGAACATTGGGCTGAAACCCAAACTTAAACCCAAAGTGAAAAAGTAGCAAAACTTGACTAACTCCAAACATATCGAAGCTTATACTCAAAAAGGTTGCAAACAACATTTTGAACTCAATGGGAGGGGTCTCGAGTCCTAATTCGACTGTTTGCAAAAAGTAGGTTTTCGTACTAAAGTCCAACGAACGATGAAATATTTAAATAAAATATTTAAGTATACAATCGATAAATATGCGGGTTGCTACAGACTCCCCTCCCTAAAGAAATTGCGTCCTCGCAATATTTAAGAAGAAAATAAGAAGTAACAACCATAGAAGCATATCAACACAAAAGAAATTTGAAATAGGAAGTTCACCATAAAGAGCACGAAAGAGTAAGTCCAAACGGGTTCGCTCGATGAATTCTCAAGATTCCCAAGAGCAATCCTTAGGATCTGAGAACCATTGAACTTTCACAAGAAGAACATCTTTATTCTGAAGGCGCTCAACCTCCGAAGCAATGATGCGAATGGAATGTTGCTCATAAGTCAAATCTGGTGAAACTTCACTTTCTTCAATAACACCGGGCTCAAGAATAAAAATAGGAAACCTAAAAGCATTTCCATAGTTAAAAGACGCGGAAAACATCAAGAATAGCAGAAAATTGAGCCAGTGCAACGGCGTAGTACAAAAACGGTATGCCCGAGAAACTAGAAACTCGAATAATTTGGAACAATGGCGTAGTACAATAATGGTACGCCAGATGATCCAAAGCTCGAATAATTTCGAAACACCGACATAGTACAAAAATGGTACGTCCAATGATCCGAAGTTCAAATAATTCTGAACACCGACGTAGTACAAAAACGGTATGTCCAATGAACCGAACACCATAAAAGAACACCGAACTCTAATCCATAAAAGAAATGAGATAAAACTCAATAAAACGAAGTATATCAAAACGTCCGATGAACTTGATAAAAAGATAATTCCATTTGGTCATCAACAAAGAAACAACCATCTGTTGCTTACGACAAAGCGCATTGGCAACACGATTCCCTTTCCGGGAGTATAAAGAATATCAAGATCATAAGATGCCGGGATCTCGAGTCATAAATTTCCTAATGAGAAAATAAATATTCCAAAGATTTATGATCGAGGTGGAGAACAAATTTCTCCCCCAAAAATGATGATGCCAAACTCTAAAAGCGAAAACAATAGGCGCGAGCACTAGATCATGAGCGGCATACCTAGTCTCAATCGGCTTTTAATGATTTAGAAGCACACGAGATATCACGTTATCTTTTGCAAGAGAACGGCATCCAAACCAACACGATTAGCATTGGTACAAAAGATAAAGTCTTGGTTCCCAACGGGAATCACAAGAATAAGAGTATCGAAAAGGAAGAATTTCTTTTAAATAATCTTCTTTCCTGAAAAGTTAAAACTTTCAAAATTACATTTATCTTTATGTAATAATCTTTCTAGAAAAATTTACATTTTTACAAGTCAATATATCGTGTCTGATTGTCTCATCCAAGCATTTAGGAAATTCCTATCGATAACGTTGATCAGGCGCATCGACCAAAATTCTTAAAGCACTCAACGGGCAATACAATCACAAAATCATCTTCTATATGATAAAAATATATCTTAAAAAGTTTTAAGAATATTCTTTTCTCGTTTAAGAACAAAATCCAACTATACTTATAAAATAAATCTTATGAAAAAGATTTGCAAAGATTTTAAATTTCTATTTTCATCCAAAATCAATAAATACAAGAATGGTCACATCGAAATATTCATAGAATATTCAATTTATAAAATGGATGAAATAAGCTGGACAAACTGAATGACAAAATAAGTCATTCATAAGAATCGTAACGAGTGCGAAATGCGGTAAGTGGAATGCTAACTCCCGCAACTCGTAGCCAAATGAAAATCGGTGGCAAGGTCGAACTAGAAAGACCTAAACACCACTCAAAAGATTTCTTAGGTGATAATCCTAAGACAAACTCAAAAATACCGGAAAAGTTTCACAAATTATTTAGATAAGAGAAATAACACTTTTCACATCTTGCGGGCTTAAAGAATAAAATGATGCCTTCAAAAATTTGAAATCGGAATCTCAAGAAAAAATAGAAATCTGCTTAACAGATATAAAATGTCAAAGATGAATAGTCCACACGGAAAATAGGATATGGGCTTCACAATGATTAAGCCAATCCTCACAAAAATCAATTCCGAGCCTAAGTAAAAAATATCGGCTCGGAAAGAAAAATCACATAAAATAATTTCGATATCAATAGAAAGCAAATTGAGTGTTGCGGATCTACCATCCGGATTCGCAACCCTCAAAGAAGTCATCAAGCCCAAAATATTTTCAAAGAAAAAGAATCAACAAGTTCTTTTGATATAAAATAGAACCATATCAAAAAGAACTCAAATAAGAAGATCACGAAATAAAACAATGTCGTCAAGGATTGAGTGAAAAATACCTTGACCAAGAGAAGAGTTGCTAGGGGCTTGCAGCTTTCCCTCTCTCTTGCCTAGAAGCCTAGGACACGAAGATAGAAGATGACCCGAATTTTTGCAATAGCGACAAAAGAGGGGTTTCGGACACTCCCTTGCATAGTGGTCCGTGGAACCACAATTGTAGCATTGTCCATGACTAGAGGTAGGAGTCTTCGCTACCGGAATTTGTTGCTTCCCTTTCTTATTAGAATTGGGGCCTTTGAATTTGATAGGCCTCTTCAATTTATTGTCGAAGTTTTGTTGGGCACGCACAACTTCAACATCACCTTCATTATCGGCCTCTTCAAGACGAAGAGCGATATCAATAAGCCGATCAAATGAAACCTCAAGTTTCAGAAGTAATGGCTTCTTAAGATTCTTATTCAAGCCATAGACAAATATCTGATTTTTCTTTAATGGGGTATTAATGTACTCAACCCCGTATTTGGACAGAGATTCGAAAGATGCGACATAGTCTGCCACAGAAGATTCACCTTGAACAAGGTCAATAAAACGCCGTGCTAAAGTTACCTTTTCAGCCTCCGGCACAAACTTTAGTTCGAATCGTTCCCGGAATTGCTCCCAAGTAAGATCCGCTTCGATAATCTCCAAAGTCAAGAGCTCATACCAATCTAACGCTCTTTCTTGGAGCATGCTAGAAGCCACTTGGACTCGATGTAGATCAATAAGGTTCATGCGAGAAAAGATACGATCGCATGATTTGAGCCAAGCTTGAATTTCTATAACACTCTCCGATCCCTTGAACGGCCTTCCACCCAAATCGATGTAGTCTCTGCACAAGCGTGCAAAACCAGATCTAGGATGAGTAGGCTCTGGATTGGGTCCTGCAGCTTGAGCATTCTTCACGAGATCTAAAAGCTGCTGGACAAACATAAAAAATCCATCTTGGGGAGTAGCACTGGACTGACCCACACTGGGTCGGCTAGACCTAACCATTCTTCTTCTTTAAGAAAGAAAGAAGGAGAAAAGTTATTCGCAAAATGAATATCAAGCAATCTTGATAGATAAAACAAGGAATCATAAAAGAAAGTAGGATAGGACGGTACGAAGACCCGAATAAAATCCTAAAGCACAACTCCTAAAATGGACTTTGGACGATGATCCTTGTTAAATTATTCTACATTGTTCCAAAGTTTGGCTCTGATACCAAGCTGTGACGCCCCACCTCTATACCCACGCTAACCAAGGACACTACGGGGTAATGCCGTCAACTAGCACGGGGAATAAGGCAGTTGAGGAGCGACCATCTGTGTAATTGCTTTGTGCGAGCACCGATATGCCAGATAAAATATAACATTGATTACACCTCAAGAGGAAATCCGACATACCGACACAAACTCAAAGCTATCACACAGTGGCTATATACAATCTTCGGAAACAAATATAGAAATAAACATAACATAAATCAGTCACAGATAATTCATATCACAAAGGCGGAAATAGACATGAATAAATATAATACATAAAAGTGTTCATCAGAGTAGTGGTCAAAAAGATCCACAATGACACAAAAGAATAGCAACATGTGCTATACAAAAGAATAGTACACAACTATGAGTCTATATCTCAAATGTATACAACAAAAACTACTAATATAAGTAGTTAACCAAAAGTCAGGATGATAACCCCAGAAGAGAAGTCAAGCAGAAGCACCTGTAACATCTCGGTTTGACTCGAGTATTATTTAAGAAGAAAATAATAAATGGATCAGTCTAGACTATAAATATCAGATGAAATGATATAGGATAAGAGATATGACTAAACGTATAATAATCACAATGCCAAGCTGTGATAAATAAATAATTGAAAAATCAATAAGAGATTAATCAATATCGCAAAGATCTTCTCAAAGATAAAAAGGAATGTCATACTCCTAATTTCATTCACCAAGACACAATAAATGACATATATATCAATGCCAATCGTAAAAGTTGGTGAAACATAAATTCCAGAATTCAACACACGAAATCCAGAAACCACAAGAAAAGGATGGCCAAGACATTGATGTAGTGCAAACGGTACATCCAATGAATCAAAAAGCAAAGACATTGATGTAGTGCAAACGGTACATCCAATGAATCAAAAGAAAAGACATTGATGTAGTGCAAACGGTACATCCAATGTATCAAAAGCAAAGACATTGATGTAGTGCAAACGATACATCCAATGTATCAAAAGCAAAGACATTGATGTAGTGCAAACGGTACATCCAATGTATCAAAAGCAAAGACATTGATGTAGTGCAAATGGTACATCCAATGAATCAAAAGAAAAGACATTGATGTAGTGCAAACGGTACATCCAATGTATCAAAAGCAAAGACATTGATGTAGTGCAAACGGTACATCCAATGTATCAAAAGCAAAGACATTGATGTAGTGCAAACGGTACATCCAATGAATCAAAAGCAAAGACATTGATGTAGTGCAAACGGTACATCCAACTATCAAAAGTAAAGACATTGATGTAGTGCAAACGGTACATCCAATGAATCAAAAGCAAAGACATTGATGTAGTGCAAACGGTACATCCAATGTATGAAAAGCAAAGACATTGATGTAGTGCAAACGGTACATCCAATGTATCAAAAGCAAAGACATTGATGTAGTGCAAACGGTACATCCAATGTATCAAATAATTCGGAGCATCGACGTCGTACAGCGTGACATCCGATGAACCAAATCAAAAAGACATCGCACAATGCTAGTCTAAAACATAAAAATGATCGTCATGATCACAGAGAAGTGTCAATTACAGTAAGCTAGTAAATATATGAGCTTAGCTTCATGTCCCATAACCACTAGCTTAACTTAAATATTTACGAACAAATTGTAGATCTCCACTAGGAAATTGTCACAAGAGTTTCAATCGAACAAGTCTAAAAATTAACCGACGAAGTAAACGCAAGCGTTTCATGCCACTTGTTTTACTAAGACGTTTAATTAGATTTCTTATACGAGTGAGGTAAAGGTTTGTATATACTAATAGATTGGAAATCGGTTTGAGAAAACGAGCTTTGTTATAAAATAGTGTTGAAACCAATTAAAGAAAGAGTTTTGATATTTACTAC
The DNA here is from genome assembly GCA_030765085.1 of Allium cepa. Lineage (NCBI taxonomy): Eukaryota > Viridiplantae > Streptophyta > Magnoliopsida > Asparagales > Amaryllidaceae > Allium > Allium cepa. The sequence continues at coordinate 120,787,639 of CM060938.1, read as the reverse complement.
TAGTACAGAAAACCTTTATATTTTTAAAGTGACAAATCATAGAAATCATTGTAGAAACAATCAACCACCAAAATTCACATTCGAAGACATGAATAAAATCCAAAGAAATCGATTACCGAATCCACTGAAATGGATATTCCCAAAATCACGAAGAAAATGTCATCAAAGTCGATGATAAGTGATAATAACAAAAGGGAACCAACACGAATCGATTAAAGTTGGAAATTCAAGCTAAATAGGCAAATAGGCAAAAGAGTGCAGATTCAGACATCTGAAATAAAGGATTCAGACGTATGAATCTGGAAAGTAAAATATTTTCCAGAACACTTATTCAGACGTCTGAACCCAATATTTCAGACGTCTGAAATAGGCAATTTTTAGCCTATTTCCTTTCTGGTTCAAAACGAACCAATTCAGACGTCTGAAATCATATATTCAGATGCCTGAATCTGGGAATAGAAATCTTCCCAGAACAATATTCAGACGTCTGAATATTACGTTTCAGACGTCTGAATCAAGGGTTCAGGGCATTCCCTGAACCTAGGCCAAAAATGGCCAAACGGATACCGGAAGCGATCGATCGAGCGACGACGACTAAGGAATTACGTCGAGCGACAACCCAGCCTTAACGGCTCTTCGATACGCCTCAAATATCAATGTCCAAATATCCATAAAAGGATTTTCATATATTTTGATTTCAAAACATCAAAAATTGGAATATACACCAAATCAATCCAAACCAAAATCAATTGCACAAGAATAAGTGTTAGGAATTCATACCTAACAATCGAAGATAATTATAGACTAAGATGTGAGATAAAAAACCTCACCTTTGAACCCAAATCAATGAAGAAGAAGCTCGAAAGCAATGGCAAGAACAATCACCTTCAATCCCAACTCAAGAAGCTTGGTTCTAAGCTTAAAAGAGAAATATTTCCCAAATTAGGTTTAGGAATTTTCTGAAATCAAAGAGAGAATGAGTTGGGGAAGATGAAGGAGATGCTTACCAATGGGTTCTCTTGAATTTGGAGCTAGAAGTTAGATTTTCAAAGCAAGCTAGGGCTTAGGAATTTCCATTTCCAATCTCTTCCACCATTTTTACTTTAGCTTGAATTGTTAGGAATATGAAATGAAGTAACGAAGAGTTGGAGTGGAGCTAGAGTCTTAAGGTGGAACATTGGGCTGAAACCCAAACTCAAACCCAAAAGTGAAAAAGTAGCAAAACTTGACTAACTCCAAACATATCGAAGCTTATACTCAAAAAGGTTGCAAACGACATTTTGAACTCAATGGGAGGGGTCTCGAGTCCTAATTCGACTGTTTGCAAAAAGTAGGTTTTCGGACTAAAATCCGACGAACGATGAAATATTTAAATAAAATATTTAAATATACAATCGACAAATATGCGGGTTGTTACTGGAATTTAGGTCGGATTGCTTCAAACATTGATGGTGCTTGGGTTCCGGATTTTGTTATTCGGGTAATGTTTTAATTTTTTAAGGAAACAGTTAACTTAGTATTCTTTATGTGCTTAGTTAGAGAGTTACTTTTATGTTCCACTTGAAAGTCCAGGTGGTTCGAGGGATATTTTTGCTATATTTGAATTTTTAAACTAGTTGATTCATGAACATCACTTTATGCATGCTTGGTTTGTATTATATGGTGTATATTTATTGAACCTTGAACTTGGAATTAGTACTTAGTTCAGATTTTGGCCATATATGTATTTTCCTGCTTGGCTAGGGAACAGTATATGTTTTTATAATACCTTGGAGGTTTTTTGTAGATCGAAACATGACAATCCTCCATACACATTTGCTTTCTAGGAATATGAAAATACTAATAGTAATGGATAATCATTGTGATGTAATAAATGATTAAATGCTTTTTGTAGTACTAGTTAAAGAACTGAATATATTAGAACCAAATGTTATTTATTTATATAAGGTAGTCGGTCTATTTTCCTTTTTAACATCTATAAAAAACGTGATTCTCGTTATAAGAAAATTTTCATCATAAAAATATAAAACAACACATATATATGTTACCTTACATTGTGAAATGGATTACACTTTGGTTCCATTACGTATGTATCATGCATGATTGATATCATGTAGTTACTATCAACTTTACACTATGAAATGAATTGCACTTTGGTTATATTGCATCTATCATGCATGACTGATATCACTTTCATTTACTTAATTTTAATATGCAGGAATATATTGCTTTTGAAAGTTAATTAATTGAGAAAGAATCGCCAATGGTGAAAGAAAGAAAAGAATTCTTACCAATAATGTGGTCATGTTCATTTATTAACTTTTAAACTCCACAATGGTAGTTGTTTATTTACACGTAAATAATGGTCTATGTATTAGGGCTATGAATTTTTTTTACGGAACCAATTCATAAGATTACATTTACCTCTATAATCAAGTTATTCCTTTATAAATTTTAATCTGTTGTTTTACAATGTTGTTCTTAAACATGAGTGTGTACGATTGTCGATATATTAGCTTAAATTTTTTATAGACATAATGTGTATTGTATAATTGTTGTCTAGTTTATTGGCCACAATAGCTGTGTCATCAGCGAATTTAACCACGTAATTGACACCATCAAGCCATTGACAAGTATTAATCTAAGACCTTTATTTCTTCTCAATCAAGGTTTACCGCCACTAAAAGGGCTACGATGATTTTTGGTGCTAAGAATGGGAGCAATTGACCTCGATAACTTTGACTATCACAACTAAAGAGGACAGTTTGCAAAGTGGTTTGTGTCACACATTTTACATAATCACTATAATAATTTTATTACTCTTTTCTAATTAGTAATCTAACTTTTAATTTATCATATACCATATTTTTTAATTCGTTGGATAACAATGTTAGCATTCCTACAATCCATAACTACATCTTAAAGTACTTACCCAATTGATTGTAGAACATTGTATTAAGGTATGTGTGCAAGCATGCACGTACACACACACATACACACACATACATATACATAGATATACATATACACACATACACACACACACACACACACATATATACATATAGATATACATATACATACACATATAGATAAACACACACACATATCTTAACATTCCTACAATCCTTAATTACATCTTAAAACACTTACTTAGTTAATTCTAGAACATTGTATTAAGGTGTATGTGTGTGCACTCACGCACGTACACACACTTATATACATATATACATACATACATATATATATATATATATATGCATATGTATATACATACATATATATAGATATATTATGCATATATATATATGCATATTTCTATATGTATACACATACATACATGCACACACACACATATATATGCATATATATATATATATATGTATGTATGTATGTATGTATGTATGTATGTATGTATTGCACATATATATAAATATAAACGCATATATATATATATATAAATATATACAAATTTATATATGTATATACATATATACATGCACATGTATATACATATATACACATATGCATATATACTATACAAATATACGTATATATTGTACATATACATACATATATATATTATACGTATATATACACTTATATATATACAAGCGCACACACACACACACACACACATATATGTATATATATTATACATATATATATATATATACATTTATACACCTATATAATATATTATACATAGATATATATATATATATACTCACTGTAACAACCTTGTATTTTGTGATTATTTTTTTGTATATTTTATTTATTTTTAAATTGAATTTCCTGATTTAAAACCTTTATTTTTATTTATTAAAATGAATAAATTTTTGTTATTTTAAATATATATATTTTTATTTTTATGTGAATTATAATTTCAAACACGAATAAATAGAATATTTTCCAAAAAAGTGTATTTTGTTCAATGTGGTCAAACTTTGACTTTTAAATTTAAATATTTTAATTTTTGAATTTTATCTTTTATTATGAAAATAAATTAAATTTTAAGTATACTGCTTTTCATTTCATTGAAATCTGATTAATACTGTCAAAGTTATGCTTTTTACAATATTGTGTGTAAATTGATTTATTTAACAATATTGTTTATTTTAAATTATATAAATAATATTTTTTTTTGTCATATCTTATTCTAATTTGTGTATATGTGTGTAATATGTCATTCTATGTATATATATATATATATTTAAGCATTTTTTAAAGTGTTGCAGTTATTTTTCCAAAACTAGTTATATTTTGTTTTCAATTTTCAATACTAGTTTACATATAATAACTATTTTCTTATATTTTTCTATATTTTTCTATATTTTTCTAAAATGTATTTATTCGTTTCATTTTTAATTTATTTTTTATTCACTTTTATTTTATTTACCTGGTTTTTATTTTGATGTATTTGAATAAAGAAAAAGAGAAATTCCAAAAGACTAATGCCTTTTAACCTTTGACCTTTCACCTTCACACCCCTTCAATTTTTGGGTCGTCCCTTCCCAAACTCATAGCTGTGAGTTTTCTTTTTGCAATTCACGTGAACAACTCTTTCTCATCTCACTTTTCACGAAAATTTTCAGATCTAAAGTGAAGGTAACGGTTTCTTAAATTTTTTCTACTTTTTCCTCTTCTTTTTATTGATTTTTCTATTGATTTTGCCTTAGAACCTTCATGCTTTTGCTCGGCCATTGCCCTCCACCACCTCCTCCGACCAACTCCACCACCATCCACGGCCACTCCACCATCCTTCCCCTCTGTCTTGACCAGGCCATGACCTTATATGTGTTGCTTGTACCACAAAAACTCCTCAAACCCTTGAATATGCCATAGCCAATCCCTTAATGCATATACCCCTTCATTTTTCCACCTTGGCACCTCCTTAGCCGCCACCACCATAGCCTCCACCACCTATGGCCGCCACTCTAGACCCCACCTGACCTGTAGCATGAATTGCCAAGCTCAATTGTCCTTTGGCTGAAACCAAAGTGGCACCAAAAACCACTTAATTGCCTTAAACCCCTTGATCTTCCTTTAGTTTGTAGCTTCCACTTCTTTATCACTTGTAGCCGTGCATGCATGCATATCCTAGCCCTATGAGACAATCTTGGATGAGAACACCTGACCCTAGGCCGAGCACATGAAGGTTGAGGCAATGGTCAAAGCAATTTGTGCATTGTTGCTTTTATTTTCAAATTGTTTCAAAGTGTATTCTATGTGAAATCACAAGTATATTTGGTTTGAAATAATAATTATTTTGTATTGTTTTTATGGGTAGTTCACAAGATCACTAGCTTGGTTCTCTTCCCACTCGAGTCTAAAGTCGTGTTATCGTGCCTTTTGGAATCCGTTTCTGTGCTTTGTCTTGCGATCTCCAGCTTGAAACAAGCGAGTAATCACACTTGACATGTTTACTTATATAAATTGTAAAGTGACACCAAGTGAATTTGTAAAACTGCCATATCATGTTATACTATGTTATGCCTGCCTGTGATATGTATCATATGATATTCATCCTGTTCATACATCCGTCATATCATCTATTACCGCTATAGGATGCTATATTGTTATTTATATATGTTTATCACACCGCAAGTTCCTTGTAGAATAGAATCACTATGGGTTGAAATGAAACATACCCGAATGGACTTTAGAATAGGGAAAAATCGTTATGGGCTGAAATGATAGGCTTGAGCGATTTTTTTTTATTTTTCATTGACTTGGGATTGCGGGTTTGAAATGATAGAACCCGAATTTTTCTTTTTAAATTACGGATTGAAATGATATATATCCGTATCACTTGACCTAGGCTAGAAAATTTTATATAGACCCGTGGTTAATATATATTTTTCTAGAATTTTTTAAAGTATTTTTAAAAATGTAAATATTATGATATTTTGATTTAAATTTAATTAAGAACGATTTTTCTAAAATATTAGTGATCTTCTACAAGTCAAATAAGTGATATAAATAAATGGTAAAGTAGAATTTGAAATATAAGTTAATTTTGGAATTTATGATTTTGTTCATAAATGGAGTTTAAATTAAGTAAGAAAATATGATAATTTGATTTGGATTCGAATTTAAATGATTTTTATAAAGTATTATTTATTTTTCTATGAATTAAAATGGTTAAATAAATGAATACTTTAAAGTGTAATTTGAAATATAATTTAAATTTGGAAATGCGAAATTTGGTTTAAAAATGAAATTTAATGTATATAAATAAAATTGAAATTTAGTTTACATTATCAAAATGGTAAATTTAATTAAAAATGTAAAGTAAATGCAAGAATAGAAAATTTTACACTTGAATTTATTAAGTGAATTATTGAAATTTGATTTTATTTATAGTAAATTTACTTTATAAAAATCAAAATTTAAAGGCATTTTAATGAACATTTTTGAATGTTAAAATATGATTTTCATAATGTTTAAAGGGTTAAAATCGAAGTTTATTTGTTGTTGGAATTACGTTGAAAATTTAGAAATTTAATAATAGCACTTCATAAATGCTATCGTTTGTGAAGTTAACTTAAAATCTAAAGTAAATGATATTACAGCACTTTGTAGGTGTTGTGATTGATACAAATGAACTATGGCTAAATTTTAACTAAGTGATATTATAGCACTTGGTAAGTGCTGTAGTAACAGAAAGACAATTAAAATCTGAAACTAAATAAAGGGCTACAGTAGCACTTGATAAGTGCTGCGGTAGGCTGAAATGAACTGTTTTCAACTATAACTTACAGCAGCTTTTCTAAATGCTGTGAAAGGCTGAAATTTTCAATGTGGTTTTTGACTAAATAAATGAGCTCAGAATTGTCTAAAATTTTGGGAATTGAATACTTGATTTGTAAATATAATATCTTCGCTTTTAAATGGTTTAAATGAATTATTTTGATTTAAATACAAACTATTTGAAAGGTGATTTGAAATGATAATAAATGAATGATATCTTTGAATTAAAAGGGTATTTAAATTTGAATATTTCGATTTGAATTCAAATAATGATTTGAAAATGAAATTTTGAAAAGATATGATATTTTAATATATTGAAATGGTTTGGAAATGATTTGATCTTTATTTTGATAAAGATATTTAATTTGAAAATGAAATTTTGAAAAGATATGATATTTTAATATATTGAAATGGTTTGGAAATGATTTGATCTTTATTTTGATAAAGATATTTAATTTGAAAATGAAATTTTGAAAAGATATGATATTTTAATATATTGAAATGGTTTGGAAATGATTTGATCTTTATTTTGATAAAGATATTTAATTTGAAAATGATACTTTATTTTAAAGTATAAACTATGATTTTTTAAATTTATAACCACGGGTTGTAATAACGATTGGTTGTTAAAGAGACCGGAATAGGAAATGGACATACTCTCTGTCGATACCTAAAACCACTTTAACAACTGTGTACGCGGTGGAGATTCTAAAACGAAGTTGGATGGTGGCGACGATCCTCTTGAGGTATGAACGTGGACCCGACTCTCGTGAGTTGGCTTAAGGTGGCTAAAACAGGAGCGTTCGACGGGCCAAGTGAGGTAGCTCCTCCGATCGGACACATTCTATCGATACTATACTCTTACTTGTGATTGATTTGATGTACATCCTCCAATTTTTGGAAGTGTGTTCCGAGGTGGGCGATAGTGGCTGTTATGCGTTACCACCAGCCCGGAAGCGTAATTGGTATATCCACCCTGGCATTACCTCAGGTGCTGTGTTACCTACCATATCGAGCCTTACTACGAGTTTTTTTTCTCCCGTATCCCATGGAGTATTTAGGGTAGTCTCCCGATCTGGAGATATGCTGATACTAGACGGACTACTGGGACTATTACGTGTTGGGGGTTATATGGATAACCCTTTCAATGCTATTTTAAAGTAAGTTTATTTTACTTTAGACATTATTATAATAGCGCAATATTACTGCATAGTAAATAGTTTAACGGATCCTTAGAGGATGGACGGTCCCAAGCATCCTTTAAGTTACTTGTATTTTATTACAGTTCACTTGGGTTGGTTTATATTATGTAAGTATGTATGTCCTAACTCGAGTGTTTTGTGTTTGCTTTACGCTCGGGTCAGCCTGAGTATTCATAGCTTATCTTTGGATTTCTCTTTCTTGGGCTAGTCTTTGCTGGAGATTCTACTATCTATTTATTTATCTATTTCAGTTTCAGCTGTTATAATTTATCTCATGTATTAGTGAACTTCTTTGTATTTGGAATTTCCATTGTATTTGTTTTCGGACTGATATTATGTATTTTGTTTTAAGAGTTTGTTATAGTAGCTTCATGAACTACTATGGTATTTTATTTCCGCTATGAGTTATTCTAATATTTCTATGTCCGTGATTCTGTGATTGCATTTCATTTGCTTCAAATTTTATTACAATCTGTTATTTTTCATTATTCAAGTCGGACATGTGTGGATTATTGTCGATTTGAATGGTACAAAATAGTGGGTCGTTACCGTTGGTATCAGAGCTTTGGTTTTAGGCAAACCATAGCCTGAGGAGCAAAAACTCATTAGAGATAGGGTAGAAATACCCTAGAATGAGTGAAATCAATCTCAGAATCACTTTCTTTGTGAGAGAACGTATTTTCAATGTATAAACTGATTTTCAAAATGATTTTTCAAAGGATTTTTCAAAGATTATTTTGATACAAACTTTTCTTGTTTTAAAGGAAAATTTTCTAAACTTCCTTCCTTTTGTATCTACCTTGTTAGTGTTTTCTTCTTTAGGATATTCATCCAAGTGAATTTATCTTATCTTATCTTTATCTTCTTTATATCTTGTCCTACATTCATTCTTGATATTTTCAGGATGAATCGATGAAATGTCAGAGGTAGGCGTCGTGCCCTAGCTCCTCAACCTGTTGCACCTCTTAAGTTCACTGTTCTCTGTAAGGAATTCTCTCAACTTGGTGGAACTAAGTTTTCTGGTTCAGAGAGCATCATTGAAGCCCAGTAGTGGTTGCGTAGTTTAGAGAGGATATTTACTAGTCTTGAGATTTCTGATGCCCAGAACCGTCAGTTAGCAGCATGGCAGTTGTAGGAGGCTGCTCTAGATTGGTGGGAGTCTGTTACGGCTAACACCGTCGAGGCTGATATTTCTTGGGAGCATTTTAGGTATCTTCTTGTGTTTCTTTGAATTCTGTTTCTCTATCTCTTTCCTGCCTTTTATTAGCTTATCTATTATCTTTTTCAGAGATGCTTTCATTGCTAAGTGGATGCCCGAAGCCGGGAAATCCTAGCTTTATAGGGAGTTCATGGATCTCAAGCAAGGAAGCATGTCTTTTTCTTAGTATGAAAGGAAGTTCAACGAACTTTCTAAGTTCAGTCCTAGCCTGATAGACACTCCTCTCAAGAAGAATGAGAAGTTCATTTCTGGTGCTCGTCCTGAGTACTATGGTCGTCTCATTTCTCATGTCCATGGCACTTTTACCCAGCTTATGGATATGGCTATTCGTTATGAGAACCCTACTTCCAAGGGTCCTGCTGTTGTTGGTGCTCCTTTATCTCAATCTTCCTCTGCTAACCCTAAGAAGAGAAACACTAATTTCTAGCAGCAAAAGCAGAATTGGCTCAAGAATGAGGGTTTGGGCTCTTAATCATCTTCTCCTTCTAAGAGGTTGCATGTTGACCTTTCTACTATCACCTGCTTCAAATGTGATCAGAAGGGACACTATGCCAATAGTTGCCCTACTTTAGCTGGTGCTTTTGTTCCTCCTCCTGCTCAGTTGGGTAAGCCTTCCGGTATATTTGCTATCACCTCTGCTTCTTCTTCATCTCCTATTCCTAGTGCCCCTAGTGAGGACCAAGGTACTCTTTCATGCAACCTTTTCTTTATTTGTGTATCATGTTCGTGTTTTATTTGATACTGAAGTTTTCCACTGTTTATTTCTGTTGATTTGTGTGATAAGTTTGAGTATCTCCTTTCTCCTGAGTTTGCTTCTGCACCTTATGTGTTTCAAATCCAATTAGGGCCCCGCAAACTTTAATAGGATTTGTAAGCATATGCAACTTCTCTATTCTGGTCATTGCTATAGTACTGATCTTCATTTAACTCCTGTAATCAGATTCTATCCCGATATATTTGGTGAAGTCACTGCTTTACCTCCTAAGCGGGAAATTGAGTATTGATCTTATTCCTGGAGCTCTGGGAATGAGTTATATGAATAGTTAGTCATGCCTTTTGGTTTGACTAATGCTCTTTCTTTCTTTGTTGATTTGATGAATCTTGTTTTTCGTATTGTGCTTAATAAAATTTTCTAAATACCATTTCTGGAAAGATGAAGTCTGATTCCTTGGACATATTTTTTCTAGTAATGGAATTTCTATTGATCCAGTCATGATCGTTGTGATCAATGAAAATCCTTCTTTCTTTCTCTTTTTCCTTAGTCATTAATTATTCTATCTTTTCTGTTATTCTTATTTCTCCCTATTCTGTTTCAGGATTGGGAAACTTCTTAGACTTCTTCTGAGATTTCATAGTTTTCTGAGCCTTGCAGGTTATACCGAAGATTCATTGAGAATTTTTCTCGGATTGCTGCACTTCTCACTGCTTAGTTTATCTAGGTTATTGTGGATAGACTGACCAAGTCCGCTCATTTCATTTTGGTCAAGTCTAATGGTTCTGCTTCTAGCTTGTCTAAGATCTACATGAGTGAGATTGTTCGTCTCCATGGTATTCTTCTCAGTATTGTTGGTGATCGTGATCCCATCTTTTCCAGTTTGGAAAGATTTCTGGAATCTTTGGGTACTCATCTGAATCTGAGCATTGTTTACCATTCACAGACCGGCGGTCAAATGGGAAGAGTGAATCATATTTCTCGAGGATCTTCTTTGTGCTGGTGTTCTTTATTCTGGAGGATCTTGGGAAGATTATCTCCACTTTGTTAAACTTACCTATAATCATAGTTATCAGGTATAATCTCAATCTTCTTGTCATCTTGTCTTATCCTATTTCACTCTATGTGTTTTGTGTTTTTCCACACTTCATTCCTTTTCGGGGATGAAAAGTTTTGAGTGAGGGAGAGTGTAACAACCCTGTATTTTATGATTATTTTTATTGTATATTTTATTTATTTTTAGATTGAATTTTTTGGTTTAAAAATTTTATTTTTATTTATTAAAATGAATAAATTTTTTCTATTTTAAATATAAATTTTGATTTTTATGTGAATTATATTTTCAAACATGAGTAAATAGAATATTTTCCAGAAAAGTGTATTTTGGTCAATATGGTCAAACTTTGACTTTTAAATTTAAAATTTAAATATTTTAATTTTTGAATTTTATCTTTTATTATAAAATTAAATTAAATTTTAAGTGTACTACTTTTCGTTTCATTGAAATCTGATTAATATTGCAAAAGTTATGCTTTTTACAACATTGCGTGTAAATTGATTTATTTAACAATATTGTTTACTTTAAATTATATAAATAATATTTTTGTTTGTCATATCTTATTCTAATTTGTGTATATGTGTGCAATATGTCATGCTATGTATATATTTTTTTAAAACATTTTTTAAAGTGTTGTAGTTATTTTTCCAAAACTAGTTATGTAACGACCCGTTAAATTAATAATATTTAATAAATTAAATTAATATAATTTCTAATTTGTTTAAGAATAAATGTAGAAATTTGGTATAGTAGTTGTAACCTAGTGTAACAATAAAATTTTATGACAATAGATTTGGATAATGTAATTTGTCACTTTTTGTTAAAAGTAAATTTTAAGAAATCAATAAATGTTGAATTGAGAATATTAATAAAAAATATTAACTAAAATGAGATTCATTAATATAAAATCAGTAGTGAAGATGTCACCTTTGGTTGTAATAAAGGTGAATGCTATTAGTGGATGTCAACACTTAATAAAATTTATTTAGAATAAAAAGAATTTAAATGCATGTTTGAATAGAGTATTAAATTGATAGATTAAGCGTAAGTAATTAGAATTTAACCCTATAAGATATGGAACTGAATGTATGAATATAATTTTGTAGAAATAGTTAATTAACAACTTATTTGTGCATACCCAATTTAATATAAATAACAAAAGGGCTAGCACTTGATGTGCCTAAGTATTAATATATTGGAACTATAATAAAATAGAGAGTTTGGTAGTAAATAGAAATAAAAAGACCGTTATTAACTAGTAAATTAATAAATGGATTCTAACAATAGGTAGTAATTAATGCGTGTATATTGGGCATTTGCGGATTACCAATTTTTCTACCTATTCATATAATTTATTTATGTAAATCTAAACCTATGGCAACATTTTGTTAATAAATGTTGGAAGTGAATTTGAATATATCAAAGGATAACAAGTGTTTAGGTTAACCATTTATTTTATTTAGTTAAGAAGGGAAATAGATTGAAATAAAGCTAATTTAATTTTTTTTGCTTGTTAATGGGTATAGTTAAATAAGGAGAAGTTATAGGAAATAAAACGCGCACTAATGAGATGTAATATAATTCCAAAGTTATTTATACCCACAAATAGGTTAATTACTGTATAGAAAGAGTCTAAATCAATAAATGAATTTATTAAGATTACATTTATAATTTTATAACCTTTATGCTGATTTAAGTTCAATTAATTTATTTGATTAAATAGTGCAGTAGCGTAGTTTTGTGCGGCAGTTGAAATAGCTAATTCTTTTAGGTGAAGTTAAGGCTAATTCTATGTATATATCTGACCTATTGTTGATATAGATTCTAGGAAGCAGGATCTATTAATTAAATGGAGTATTAGATTCAATAATTGCATTTATCGCATAAATAAAGAGAATATAACGGTTAAAATTGGCGTTATTGAAATTAAAAAGGAATGGGGGAATAATAATTTGAAATCATTGCAATAGATATTAATTTTAGGTTACCTTAAATAAATTAAGGTAATAAATGGAGGATAGTGTAAATATCTTTATAATACGATGATTTGTGTAGTTAGGGTAGTTTTGAATTGTCACTTAAGATGGAGGATTTTTATAAAATGTAATAAATGCAGTTTAAATTAAGGCATTGACGTTTGGGTATTTAAGAAGTGATAAACTAAAATTTATTTATTTATTTGAAAATTTGAAATCCAATTTGTAGATTTATTGCAAATAAGTGAAATTTGTGTTTAACCATTACATCGATAGGAATAAATTAAATTTAAGGTTATATTAATAAAATTTGGACTAGAGAAATGATATGAATCGGTTTTAGAAGCCTTAAATATAAAATGGGAAGTAGACGAGATTTCACGTTACAACCATTTTAAAAAAAAATCCTGATGTATGTTGAAATATTTATGAAATATAACGTAAAGCAATGTTGAATCAAAAGAATAGAGTCAACACTTATTTATTCATTTAATGTGATATAACTACGAGTATGATTTATTGCAAATTACATGGAAATCTAATATATAGGACATTACCTAAAAAGGAAGAGTAGATAAAATTTATGATAAACATATTTGTATATGAAGGTTATTGATTTAAGGAGAAATTGGGCAAGTTTTATGTATTTGGGTTAAGTGCAACCTTTAATAGATAAATTTAGTGCAATTAAAGAAATTGACAATTAATATTTCGATAACCTAAAATTTGATGGGATAAGAACATTTGGGTAATGAAGGGATGACAAATATTAGCTATGATTCTAGAAGGAATTAAATAGATAATGGGAAGATTAAAATCAGGTTCTAAGCAATAATTATTAAATAACAGAAGTTTAGGAGTAAAGTGAGATAATTGGAAATTTTAATCATTCATATAAGTCATTTGTTTATTAATATGAGTTAGCTAATAAATTTAATTTGGGCAATACCTATATATTGGAAACACATTTGTAAAGTGTAATTAATTGAATTTGGTGAATTGGGAATGAATCCAAGGTTACAGGAATTGATGTAATACTACGCAAATAAAAGGTAACTGCATAAAATCAATGTTTCGTAATAAATTGTAATTGATAATTAAGTAGGAATGGGTTTGAATTTGACAAAAAGGAAAATTTATTATTTGCTTACCCATCTATTCAATCTATTAAATTTGATCAGATCCATTTGCAATTAAACGGATTTATTTACAAGTTAGTATGTATTTAGCTGATAACTATAAACCAATTAGGGCAATTGGGTATATATATTACCAGTTAAGTTATATAAGATAATGGTTGACTTAATTAAGGGAGTTTATGTAATAATTTCATTTATTTTGTAAGTGGAAATAAAACGTTAATGATAACAAGTATTCAAAATTTACCATCTATTTAGTATATTAAGTATAATTGATAATCAACTGCAGCAAGTAATAAATAATAAATACGTAACGTTAAATGAAGTAATATTTGAAATTTAATATTTAGAAACTATGTAAATATAAGTGCAGATGAAATTGGGGATATTTACATATTGAAATATGAATCCAATGATAAATCAATCTAATTGACAATAAATAATGGAAAGTAAATTTAATTAAATTTTGGAAATTTAATATATATATACAGTTATAAACTCTAGCTCCATCCTATTGTCATTTGCTGTATATTCATTTCTTCATCTCCTTCTCCTCCTCAAATGGTTGCAAAACCTAGATCTACTTCAATCCAAATTTTAATGAAAATGCAAACACTTCAGAAAAATTCCACAAAAAAAATATATGTTAATGTTCTCGAGGCACGTAATCTACTGGTGCAATTCGTTTTCTGTTTTGAACATTCGTTTGACCAGAATTAATTCAAACAGTCCGTGATCGTTCATCATCGTCGTCGCAAACTTCGTCGGATCGTCAAACCTTTTCTGGGTTTTGTAGAGTGGATGATGGGGATCGCATCTATATGGTTTGTGTGTCGTTTTATTTATTTTCAATTTTGAATTCAATCATCATTTTTCGCCATAACTTTCTCATACGAAGTCGGATTCACACGAAATTTCTTTTGTTAGGATCGTAATTTAATTCCGGATTTGATGACGCTGGTTTGGACGAATTCCGAGAAGGGCGAATTTTTGGGTTTAAATCGAATTTAAATTCGATTTAAATTCCAAAGGTGAGTGTTTTAACCCACTCACAACTACTAGAAGCTTTTATGTTTGTTAAATTAATTTTAGAAATGAATAGAAATTTATTTATGAGTATTTGGCATGTTTATCTCACTCATATTTGTTGAATTGCATTTATTAAATTTAACTGTTAATTTAATTTATTTATTGCGTATTAATTGATAGTTAGAATTTATTTGTTTGCCTATAAACTGCTAGTTAACAGTTATATAGATTATTACTGAATATAAACTGTTAGATTAATAGTTGTTAAATTTAATCTGAAAAAAATTGCCAGTTATTACCTGTTATATATTATCAAATATAAATTGTTATTGATTGATATTGCTTGATGATTGTGATTGGATGATGGATGATGTTGATGGATGTTTTATTGTATATCATTAAATTGCAAATTATCATGCATATTTCCTTTCATTCGGGATTGTGGTTTGAAATGATATACAACCGCAAAATTTTATATCTTTTAAATTGCGGATTGAAATGATAAATATCCGTATCACTTGACCATAGGATAGAAAATTATATACAGGCACCGCGGTCTATATATAACTATTTTAATGTGATTTCTATGGTTTGGATGGAAAACGGTTTCTAATAATCTTAAATATATTGTATAAATATTATTCTTCCATATATATACATATGAAGTTGAAAATTTTGAAATTAAAAGGTGTATAAAAATCTTTATTTAAAAATGGAAAAAAATTAAGAAAATGGAGTTTAATAATTTATATCATATGTTTAAATGTTAAGTTTGGAAATTTTAAGATATGATATTTATAATTGGATTTTTCCCAAAATAAATTGAAATAAATATTCTAGTATAATTTGAATTGGGAAAATATATATATTTTATTACTAGAAATTGAAGTCTTATTATTTATGGATTTTATGTGAATATTCAAGACTAATTAATAGAACAATTGATCTGTTGAAAGAATAAAATCCAATTTTAGTTTGAAATATTGTTACTCAAAATGGATATACGTATATATAAATAAATTGAAGTGGTTTTGGAACTTGAGAGAGATAATATAAATTTTGGTTTAGACTTTAATAAAGAAATGTATTTGTAAAGCCATGAGAACTATTTTCTTTACAAAGTAACATTTAAGTTAAACCATTTAATTCATATACCGTTGAATGTCCAAACCATTCAAGTTTTTTTATAGAAGTTATGGTTTTAAATTATGATTTTCAAAATACTATGCTTTGAAAATATTTGATTTTCAGACGATATGAAGTTAAAGCGTTTTGATTTTGGAAAAGAATTATATTTGGGATAAGTGATAAAATATGGTTTTGGGTTTTGAAATGATATCGTATTCATGGTTATGAAATGGAATGTTTATTCTGATTTTTAAAGTATAACCTATTTTTAAATGACCGCGGTGTTATAATAACGATGGGTTGGCAAAGAGACCGGGATCGGATATCTGACATACTCTCTGTCGATACCGAAAACCACTTTGACTAACCGTGTACGCGGTGGAGATTCCAGAATGAAGTAGGTGGTGGTGACGTTCCCTGTAAGGTAAATACGTGGACCCGACTCCCGTGAGTTGGCATAAGGTGGCTAAAACAGGAGCGATTCTCAGGCCAATGAGGTCATTCCTCTGATCGGACCCTCCTCTTCGATATTATACTTTGATTTTGGATTGATTCAGTGGCCACTTCTATATTTTGATTTTGGGGAGTTAGTCCGAGGTGGGCGGTAACTGCGGCTACGCGTTTCCACCAGCCTGGATAGCAATTGGTATATCTACCCTGGCATTGCCTAGTTGTGCCGTGTCACCTACCATACCGAGCCTTTACTACGAGTTTCTATTTGTGTCGTACCTATGGAGTATCCTCTGGTAGCTTCCCGATCAGGAGGTATTACGGTACTGTATAGACTATTGGCATTATTTGTGTTAAGGGCTATATGGGTAACCCCTTAACGCTATTAAAAAGTAAGTTTATTTTATAAATAGACACTATTATAATAGCGCAATATACTACATAGTAAATAGTTTAACGGATCCTTAGGAGATGTAAATCCCGAGCATCTCTTGAGTTACTGTACTCATATTTATTTCTGTTAATTTAACTCACATAAGATCTTTTAGTTCTGACTCGAGTGTTTTTGTCTTTTCAAATTCGCTCGGGTCAGTCCGAGCGTTTCAGGATCGAAGACGTTAGCTTTGAAGAACGAAGACGAAGGAGTCGTATTATTATTATCTATAGTATTGCACCACACTCATACTGTTCCGCTGCATTGATTGTATTGGTATGTGTAACTCTGATATTTATTGTATAAAGCAAATCAAGTGTTTGTAAACTGTTTTGAACTGTATATTTATTATTATATTTTATCCTTCCGCTGTGAGATTCTGTTTTGTTTTTATTTCTTCTCTGTTTTTCTTATTTACCCCATAACAATCCGCCCTTGCGTATGCTTTCAATTGGCACGTGTGTCGGTTTAAAGTGTGCGAAAAGGCGGGATGTTACAGTTGGTATCAGAGCTTTGGTTTAGCGATAAACTTTGGCTCTGTGGGGTTTGACTCTTTATTAATAGGGTAGTAATACCCTATGGGAGTCGCTGAGTGTGTATATATATGAGAGAGCGTATTTGTTAGTATTAATAAAAGATTTTGAGATTGTGTTAATCTGTTCCGCTTTGTATTTATAAATTCTGGTTGATGCATGGGACGCTATGTCATCAATAGGGATTTCTAAACACTTAATAGGACAGACCGACATAATATTTGTTTTTAATATAGGTGAATGAAATAATTTTGCCTATTATATTTTCCATATATAAAAATATTTTTATAAAGATATATTTTGGTTGCTATAGTTGGGTGTTAGGTAATAAAAATATTTGTAATGAATTAAAGCTAAGTTGAATTTTAATAAATCAAATTAGATATTTTAGAACTTAAATCCGGGATTTTTGAAATCTTCTTTCAAAGGATTTATGAAATATAATGATTTGGTTTATAAATATTTTCTTATATAAATATTTAGTATAATTCGAAAGAATTGGTTTAAGAGGATTTTGAAGAAAATAAGTTTGTACTTTCCTCTCTGTCGCTGGAAAATAATTTCGGTGATGACGGCCGCATCATCGACTTTCATTTTCGAGTTTCGAAGGGAAAGGCCACTGTAGTAAGTTCTACTGCAGATTTGTTTGAAATTATTTAAAATTTTAATTGTTTAAAGGTAATTAGAGATATAAAAGTTGTAAGAAATTAATTATCTATTATTTTAAAGTAATTTTGGAATTTGACCCGGTATTAATTCTTGAATTTCCATTAATTAGTTGTAAAAAAAAAAAAAATTGAGGTTAGTAAAATAAAGGTTAAGTAATCAATGAATTAAAAGGGTTGAGATTAAACTTGTATAAGTTCTTTTGCTTTTTCTTTAACATAAATAACTTACCAAGTATAAAAAGTTGAAATGTAAATTAAGAGTGGAATAGAATATTATGCAAGTAGAATTTTTGGAAATAATGAAGTATTCAATAAATTACTGTTATAAATAAGAATTTAATGGTATTAACTTAAGTGATGATTGGAATTTTCTAAAATTAAAGGTTGTATTATTAATAGGTGATTTTAACCGTAAGAAAGTAAAAATGAAATTCCTTAATTTATAAAGTTTGATTGTAGGGTTATTAACTTAAGTACGCCTTAATTTCCCCTATTCTAATATAATAGAAAGTAGGAAAAATATAAATGACTGCAATCCATAGTTAATGAATGAGTAAAATCTTTCACTTATAGGAATGCAAGTTATAAGGTTAATAAATTAAGTGTAAGTAGAGGGTTACTGTAATTAAATATAATGGAAACTTCAACATTAAATAAATGAATGAGATTAAAGGTAAGTTGAAATTGTAGGTTATAAAACAAATATATATTAATTAAAGGAATGAAAAGAAACTTGTAAATTTTCACTTACATTCTTAAAATATATATAACTTACCATAAAATAAAAGTTGCAATTGCTAGTAAGAAAGTGTAAAGGGAAATCTTACAAGTGAAGCTTGAGGTAATTAAAGTATTCAATTAATTGCTGTTAAAACTTAAGCTAAATCGGAAATTTTACTATATAAGAAAGGTAAGTATAATAAATGGGTGATATAAACTTTAGTCAATAAATTGGAACACAAATATGATAATTTTGTAATAAATGAAAATGAAAATTGTAAGAAGTAAAGGGATCACTCCATAAATGAAAGAAAGAAAATCAAACCATTGAAGCATGAGATAAATGTATAATAAATAAATTTGGGTGTTGGTTTGAATTGTGTTGTTTGATTTATGTTGTTGGGTAAGAAATTTGAAGTGGTTAAATGAATAAGTATCTATCTTTGTTCCATCTAAGACTGTTGAGTAAAGGATACACTTGATAGTTAATTTCATTTCATACAAATTTCAAGTTTGAACCCAAACAACTATTTGTTTGATGGATTAAATGGTTGCTTTGTTTGTGTATGTATGTTGTTTG
Source organism: Allium cepa (assembly GCA_030765085.1). NCBI lineage: Eukaryota > Viridiplantae > Streptophyta > Magnoliopsida > Asparagales > Amaryllidaceae > Allium > Allium cepa. The sequence continues at coordinate 120,768,040 of CM060938.1, read as the reverse complement.
TAAGGTTGATGGTTGTTGAATTGTTTGGTTGATTAATGATTGAATCCACTTGAATAGTTCACTTTAAAATAAATAATATTTGAAATAAGATGTACTGTTTTATTCTTCCTTCTCCCTTCTTTTTCCTTTTCGGGGACGAAAATTTTTGAGTGGGGGAGATTGTAACGACCCGTTAAATTAATAATATTTAATAAATTAAATTAATATAATTTCTAATTTGTTTAAGAATAAATGTAGAAATTTGGTATAGTAGTTGTAACCTAGTGTAACAATAAAATTTTATGACAATAGATTTGGATAATGTAATTTGTCACTTTTTGTTAAAAGTAAATTTTAAGAAATCATTAAATGTTGAATTGAGAATATTAATAAAAAATATTAACTAAAATGAGATTCATTAATATAAAATCAGTAGTGAAGATGTCACCTTTGGTTGTAATAAAGGTGAATGCTATTAGTGGATGTCAACACTTAATAAAATTTATTTAGAATAAAAAGAATTTAAATGCATGTTTGAATAGAGTATTAAATTGATAGATTAAGCGTAAGTAATTAGAATTTAACCCTATAAGATATGGAACTGAATGTATGAATATAATTTTGTAGAAATAGTTAATTAACAACTTATTTGTGCATACCCAATTTAATATAAATAACAAAAGGGCTAGCACTTGATGTGCCTAAGTATTAATATATTGGAACTATAATAAAATAGAGAGTTTGGTAGTAAATAGAAATAAAAAGACCGTTATTAACTAGTAAATTAATAAATGGATTCTAACAATAGGTAGTAATTAATGCGTGTATATTGGGCATTTGCGGATTACCAATTTTTCTACCTATTCATATAATTTATTTATGTAAATCTAAACCTATGGCAACATTTTGTTAATAAATGTTGGAAGTGAATTTGAATATATCAAAGGATAACAAGTGTTTAGGTTAACCATTTATTTTATTTAGTTAAGAAGGGAAATAGATTGAAATAAAGCTAATTTAATTTTTTTTGCTTGTTAATGGGTATAGTTAAATAAGGAGAAGTTATAGGAAATAAAACGCGCACTAATGAGATGTAATATAATTCCAAAGTTATTTATACCCACAAATAGGTTAATTACTGTATAGAAAGAGTCTAAATCAATAAATGAATTTATTAAGATTACATTTATAATTTTATAACCTTTATGCTGATTTAAGTTCAATTAATTTATTTGATTAAATAGTGCAGTAGCGTAGTTTTGTGCGGCAGTTGAAATAGCTAATTCTTTTAGGTGAAGTTAAGGCTAATTCTATGTATATATCTGACCTATTGTTGATATAGATTCTAGGAAGCAGGATCTATTAATTAAATGGAGTATTAGATTCAATAATTGCATTTATCGCATAAATAAAGAGAATATAACGGTTAAAATTGGCGTTATTGAAATTAAAAAGGAATGGGGGAATAATAATTTGAAATCATTGCAATAGATATTAATTTTAGGTTACCTTAAATAAATTAAGGTAATAAATGGAGGATAGTGTAAATATCTTTATAATACGATGATTTGTGTAGTTAGGGTAGTTTTGAATTGTCACTTAAGATGGAGGATTTTTATAAAATGTAATAAATGCAGTTTAAATTAAGGCATTGACGTTTGGGTATTTAAGAAGTGATAAACTAAAATTTATTTATTTATTTGAAAATTTGAAATCCAATTTGTAGATTTATTGCAAATAAGTGAAATTTGTGTTTAACCATTACATCGATAGGAATAAATTAAATTTAAGGTTATATTAATAAAATTTGGACTAGAGAAATGATATGAATCGGTTTTAGAAGCCTTAAATATAAAATGGGAAGTAGACGAGATTTCACGTTACAACCATTTTAAAAAAAAATCCTGATGTATGTTGAAATATTTATGAAATATAACGTAAAGCAATGTTGAATCAAAAGAATAGAGTCATCACTTATTTATTCATTTAATGTGATATAACTACGAGTATGATTTATTGCAAATTACATGGAAATCTAATATATAGGACATTACCTAAAAAGGAAGAGTAGATAAAATTTATGATAAACATATTTGTATATGAAGGTTATTGATTTAAGGAGAAATTGGGCAAGTTTTATGTATTTGGGTTAAGTGAAACCTTTAATAGATAAATTTAGTGCAATTAAAGAAATTGACAATTAATATTTCGATAACCTAAAATTTGATGGGATAAGAACATTTGGGTAATGAAGGGATGACAAATATTAGCTATGATTCTAGAAGGAATTAAATAGATAATGGGAAGATTAAAATCAGGTTCTAAGCAATAATTATTAAATAACAGAAGTTTAGGAGTAAAGTGAGATAATTGGAAATTTTAATCATTCATATAAGTCATTTGTTTATTAATATGAGTTAGCTAATAAATTTAATTTGGGCAATACCTATATATTGGAAACACATTTGTAAAGTGTAATTAATTGAATTTGGTGAATTCGGAATGAATCCAAGGTTATAGGAATTGATGTAATACTACGCAAATAAAAGGTAACTGCATAAAATCAATGTTTCGTAATAAATTGTAATTGATAATTAAGTAGGAATGGGTTTGAATTTGACAAAAAGGAAAATTTATTATTTGTTTACCCATCTATTCAATCTATTAAATTTGATCAGATCCATTTGCAATTAAACGAATTTATTTACAAGTTAGTATGTATTTAGCTGATAACTATAAACCAATTAGGGCAATTGGGTATATATATTACCAGTTAAGTTATATAAGATAATGGTTGACTTAATTAAGGGAGTTTATGTAATAATTTCATTTATTTTGTAAGTGGAAATAAAACGTTAATGATAACAAGTATTCAAAATTTACCATCTATTTAGTATATTAAGTATAATTGATAATCAACTGCAGCAAGTAATAAATAATAAATACGTAACGTTAAATGAAGTAATATTTGAAATTTAATATTTAGAAACTATGTAAATATAAGTGCAGATGAAATTGGGGATATTTACATATTGAAATATGAATCCAATGATAAATCAATCTAATTGACAATAAATAATGGAAAGTAAATTTAATTAAATTTTGGAAATTTAATATATATATACAGTTATAAACTCTAGCTCCATCCTATTGTCATTTGCTGTATATTCATTTCTTCATCTCCTTCTCCTCCTCAAATGGTTGCAAAACCTAGATCTACTTCAATCCAAATTTTAATGAAAATGCAAACACTTCAGAAAAATTCCACAAAAAAAATATATGTTAATGTTCTCGAGGCACGTAATCTACTGGTGCAATTCGTTTTCTGTTTTGAACATTCGTTTGACCAGAATTAATTCAAACAGTCCGTGATCATTCATCATCGTCGTCGCAAACTTCGTCGGATCGTCAAACCTTTTCTGGGTTTTGTAGAGTGGACGATGGGGATCGCATCTATATGGTTTGTGTGTTGTTTTATTTATTTTCAATTTTGAATTCAATCATCATTTTTCGCCATAACTTTCTCATACGAAGTCGGATTCACACGAAATTTCTTTTGTTATGATCGTAATTTAATTCCGGATTTGATGACGCTGGTTTGGACGAATTCCGAGAAGGGCGAATTTTTGGGTTTAAATCGAATTTAAATTCGATTTAAATTCCAAAGGTGAGTGTTTTAACCCACTCACAACTACTAGAAGCTTTTATGTTTGTTAAATTAATTTTAGAAATGAATAGAAATTTATTTATGAGTATTTGGCATGTTTATTTCACTCATATTTGTTGAATTGCATTTATTAAATTTAACTGTTAATTTAATTTATTTATTGCGTATTAATTGATAGTTAGAATTTATTTGTTTGCCTATAAACTGCTAGTTAACAGTTATATAGATTATTACTGAATATAAACTGTTAGATTAATAGTTGTTAAATTTAATCTGAATAAAATTGCCAGTTATTACCTGTTATATATTATCAAATATAAATTGTTATTGATTGATATTGCTTGATGATTGTGATTGGATGATGGATGATGTTGATGGATGTTTTATTGTATATCATTAAATTGCAAATTATCATGCATATTTCCTTTCATTCGGGATTGTGGTTTGAAATGATATACAACCGCAAAATTTTATATCTTTTAAATTGCGGATTGAAATGATAAATATCCGTATCACTTGACCATAGGATAGAAAATTATATACAGGCACCGCGGTCTATATATAACTATTTTAATGTGATTTCTATGGTTTGGATGGAATACGGTTTCTAATAATCTTAAATTTTATATTGTATAAATATTATTCTTCCATATATATACATATGAAGTTGAAAATTTTGAAATTAAAAGGTGTATAAAAATCTTTATTTAAAAATGGAAAAAAATTAAGAAAATGGAGTTTAATAATTTATATCATATGTTTAAATGTTAAGTTTGGAAATTTTAAGATATGATATTTATAATTGGATTTTTCCCAAAATAAATTGAAATGAATATTCTAGTATAATTTGAATTGGGAAAATATATATATTTTATTATTAGAAATTGAAGTCTTATTATTTATGGATTTTATGTGAATATTCAAGACTAATTAATAGAACAATTGATCTGTTGAAAGAATAAAATCCAATTTTAGTTTGAAATATTGTTACTCAAAATGGATATACGTATATATAAATAAATTGAAGTGGTTTTGGAACTTGAGAGAGATAATATAAATTTTGGTTTAGACTTTAATAAAGAAATGTATTTGTAAAGCCATGAGAACTATTTTCTTTACAAAGTAACATTTAAGTTAAACCATTTAATTCATATACCGTTGAATGTCCAAACCATTCAAGTTTTTTTATAGAAGTTATGGTTTTAAATTATGATTTTCAAAATACTATGCTTTGAAAATATTTGATTTTCAGACGATATGAAGTTAAAGCGTTTTGATTTTGGAAAAGAATTATATTTGGGATAAGTGATAAAATATGGTTTTGGGTTTTGAAATGATATCGTATTCATGGTTATGAAATGGAATGTTTATTCTGATTTTTAAAGTATAACCTATTTTTAAATGACCGCGGTGTTATAATAACGATGGGTTGGCAAAGAGACCGGGATCGGATATCTGACATACTCTCTGTCGATACCGAAAACCACTTTGACTAACCGTGTACGCGGTGGAGATTCCAGAATGAAGTAGGTGGTGGTGACGTTCCCTGTAAGGTAAATACGTGGACCCGACTCCCGTGAGTTGGCATAAGGTGGCTACAACAGGAGCGATTCTCAGGCCAATGAGGTCATTCCTCTGATCGGACCCTCCTATTCGATATTATACTTTGATTTTGGATTGATTCAGTGGCCACTTCTATATTTTGATTTTGGGGAGTTAGTCCGAGGTGGGCGGTAACTGCGGCTACGCGTTTCCACCAGCCTGGATAGCAATTGGTATATCTACCCTGGCACTGCCTAGTTGTGCCGTGTCACCTACCATACCGAGCCTTTACTACGAGTTTCTATTTGTGTCGTACCTATGGAGTATCCTCTGGTAGCTTCCCGATCAGGAGGTATTACGGTACTGTATAGACTATTGGCATTATTTGTGTTAAGGGCTATATGGGTAACCCCTTAACGCTATTAAAAAGTAAGTTTATTTTATAAATAGACACTATTATAATAGCGCAATATACTACATAGTAAATAGTTTAACGGATCCTTAGGAGATGTAAATCCCGAGCATCTCTTGAGTTACTGTACTCATATTTATTTCTGTTAATTTAACTCACATAAGATCTTTTAGTTCTGACTCGAGTGTTTTTGTCTTTTCAAATTCGCTCGGGTCAGTCCGAGCGTTTCAGGATCGAAGACGTTAGCTTTGAAGGACGAAGACGAAGGAGTCGTATTATTATTATCTATAGTATTGCACCACACTCATACTGTTCCGCTGCATTGATTGTATTGGTATGTGTAACTCTGATATTTATTGTATAAAGCAAATCAAGTGTTTATAAACTATTTTGAACTGTATATTTATTACTATATTTTATCCTTCCGCTGTGAGATTCTGTTTTGTTTTTATTTCTTCTCTGTTTTTCTTATTTACCCCATAACAATCCGCCCTTGCGTATGCTTTCAATTGGCACGTGTGTCGGTTTAAAGTGTGCGAAAAGGCGGGATGTTACAAGTTATATTTTGTTTTCAGCTTTCAATTTTCAATACTAGTTTTCTTTTTACAATTCACGTGAACAACTCTTTCTCATCTCACTTTTCATGAAAATTTTCAGAACTTAAGTGAAGGTAATGGTTTCTTAATTTTTTTCTACTTTTTCCTCTTCTTTTTATTGATTTTTCTACTGATTTTTCCTTAGAACCTTCATGCTTTTACTCGGCCATTGCCCTCCACCACCTCCTCCGACCAACTCCACCACCATCCACGGCCACTCCACCATCCTTCCCCTCTGTCTTGACTAGGACATAACCTTGTATGTGTTGCTTGTACCACAAAAACTCCTCAAACCCTTGAATATGCCATAGCCAATCCCTTAATGCATATACCCCTTCATTTTTCCACCTTGGCACCTCCTTAGCCGCCGCCACCATAGCCTCCACCACCTCTGGCCGCCGCTCTAGACCCCACCTGACCTGTAGCATGAATAGCCAAACTCAATTGTCCTTTGGCCGAAACCAAAGTGGCACCAAAAACCACTTAATTGCCTTAAACCCCTTGATCTTCCTTTAGGTTGTAGCTTCCACTCCTTTATCACTTGTAGCCGTGCATGCATGCATATCCTAGCCCTATGAGACAACCTTGGACGAGAACACCTGACCCTAGGCCGAGCACATGAAGGTTGAGGCAATGGTCAAAGCAATTTGTTCATTGTTGCTTTTATTTTCAAATTGTTTCAAAGTGTATCCTATGTTGAAATCACAAGTATATTTGGTTTGAAATAATAATTATTTTGTCTTGTTTTTGTAGGTTGTTCACAAGATCACTAGCTTGGTTCTCTTCCCACTCGAGTCTAAAGTTGTGTTATCGTGCCTTCTGGAATCCGTTTGTGGGCTTTGTCTTGCGATCTCCAGCTTGAAACAAGTGAGTAATCACACTTGACATATTTACTTATATAAATTATGAAGTGACACCAAGTGAATTTGTAAAACTACCATATCATGTTATACTACGTTATACCTTCCTGTGATATGTATCATATGATGTTCACCCTGTCTATACACCTGTCATATCATCTGTTACTGCTATAGGATGCTATACTGTTATTTATATCTGTTTATCATACTGCAAGTTCCCTGTAGAATAGAATCACTATGGGTTGAAATGATACATACCCGAACGGACTTTATAATAAGGAAAAATCGTTATGGGCTGAAATGATAGGCCTGAGTGAATTTTATTTATTTTTCATTGATTTGGGATTACGGGTTTGAGATGATAGAACCCGGATTTTTCTTTTTCAATTACAGATTGAAATGATATATATCCGTACCACTTGACCTAGGCTAGAAAATTTTATACAGACCCGTGGTTAATATATATTTTTCTAGAATTTTTTTAAAGTATTTTTAAAAATGTAAATATTATGATATTTTGATTTAAATTTAATTAAGAATGATTTTTCTAAAATATTAGTGATTTTCCACAAGTCAAATAAGTGATATAAATAAATGGTAAAGTAGAATTTGAAATATAAGTTAATTTTGGAATTTATGATTTTGTTCATACAAGGAGTTTAAATTAAGTAAGAAAATATGATAATTTGATTTAATTTGAATTAAATTATTTTTATAAAGTGTTATTTATTTTTCTATGAATTAAAATGGTTAAATAAATGAATACTTTAAAGTGTAATTTGAAACATAATTTAAATTTGGAAATGTGAAATTTGGTTTAAAAATGAAATGAAAGTTATATAAATAAAATGGAAATTTAGTTTACATTATGAAATGGTAAATTTAATTAAAAATGTAAAGTAGATGCAAGAATAGAAAATTTTACACTTGAATTTATTAAGTGAATTTTTGAAATTTAATTTTATTTATAGGAAATTTACTTTATAAAAATCATAATTTAAAGGCATTTTAATGAACATTTTTGAATGTTAAAATATGATTTTCACAATGTTTAAAGGGTTAAAATTGAAGTTTATTTGTTGCTGGAATTACATTGAAAATTTGGAAATTAAATAATAGCACTTCAGAAATGCTATCGTTTCTGAAGTTAACTTAAAATATGAAGTAAATGATATTACAACACTTTGTAAGTGCTGTGGTTGATACAAATGAACTATGGCTAAATTTTAACAAAGTGATATTACAACACTTGGTAAGTGCTGTAGTAGCAGAAAGATAATTAAAATCTGAAACTAAATAAAGGGCTACAGTAGCACTTGATAAGTGCTACGGTAGGCTGAAATGAACTATTTTCAACTATAACTTACAGCAGCTTTTGTAAATGCCGTGAAAGGCTGAAATTTTCAATGTGGTTTTTATCTAAATAAATGAGCTCAGAATTATCTAAAATTTTGGGAATTGAATACTTGATTTGTAAATATACTATCTTCGCTTTTAAATGGTTTAAATGAATTGTTTTGATTTAAATACAAACTATTTGAAAGGTGATTTGAAATGATAATAAATGAATGATATCTTTGAATTAAAAGGGTATTTAAATTTGAATATTTAGGTTTGAATTCAAATAATGATTTGAAAATGAATTTTGAAAAGATATGATATTTTGATACATTTAAATGGTTTGGAAATGATTTGATCTTTATTTTGATAAAGACATTTCATTTGAAAATGATACTTTATTTTGGAGTATAAACTATGATTTTTAAATTATAACCACGGGTTATAATAATGATTGGTTGTTAAAGAGACCAGGATCGGATATTGACATACTCTCTGTCGATACCGAAAACCACATTAACAACTGTGTACGCGGTGGAGATTCCAGAACGAAGTTGGATGGTGGCGACGATCCTCTTGAGGTATGAACGTGGACCCGACTCTCGTGAGTTGGCTTAAGGTGGCTAAAACAGGAGCGATCGACAGGCCAAGTGAGGTAGCTCCTCCGACCGGACACATTCCTTCGATACTATACGCTTACTTGTGATTGATTTGATGTACATCCTCCGATTTTTGGGAGTGTGTTACGAGGTGGGCAATAGTGGCTGTTATGCGTTTCCACCAGCCCGGAAGCGTAATTGGTATATCTACCCTGGCATTGCCTCGTGTGCCGTGTCACCTACCATATCGAGCCTTACTACGAGTTTGTTTTTCTCCCGTTGCCCGTGGAGTATTTTGGATAGTCTCCCGATCTGGAGATATGCTGATACTGGACGGACTACTGGGACTATTACGTGTTGGGGGCTATATGGGTAACCCTTTCAACGCAATTTTAAAGTAAGTTTATTTTACTGTAGACATTATTATAATAGCGCAATATTACTACATAGTAAATAGTTTAACGGATCCTTAGAGGATGGACGGTCCCAAGCATCCTTTAAATTACTTGTACTTTATTCCAGTTCACTTGAGTTGGTTTACATTATATAAGTATGTATGTCCTGACTCGATGTTTTGTGTTTGCTTTACGCTCGGGTCAGCCTGAGTATTCATAGCTTAGCTTTGGATTTCTCTTTCTGGAGCTTGTCTTTGCTGGAGATTCTGCTATCTATTTATATATCTATTTCAGTTTCAGCTGTTCTAGTTTATCTCATGTGTTAGTGAACTTCTTTGTATTTGGAATTTCTATTGTATTTGTTTTCAGACTGATATTATGTATTTTGTTTTGAGAGTTCATTATAGTAGCTTCATGAACTACTATGTATTTTATTTTCGCTACGAGTTATTCTAATATTTCTGTGTCTGTGATTCTGTGATTGCATTTCATTTGCTCCAAATTTTATTACAATCTATTATTTTGCATTATTCAAGTCGGACATGTGTGGATTATTGTCGATTTGAATGGTACAAAATAGTGGGTCGTTACACTCACATATATACATATGTATACACACGCACATATAGATACATATATATACATATATTACGTGTATATATACATATATATACACACACACATATATATATCTAGGTATATATATACGTATATACACACATATAGATACATACATACATACATACATATATATTATGCACATATATACATATATATACATATACATACATACATACATACATATATATATATATATATATGACACATATATATATTATACACACACATATACACATATATATTATACATATATATACATATGTATACACATATATATTATACACACACACACACACATATATAATATACATATATATACATATATATTATACATACACACACACATATATATACATATATATATATACATACACATATATAAATACATATATACATATATATTATGCATATATATACCTATACACATGCATATATACACACACACACATAGATATATACATATATACATGCACATATAGATATGTATACATACACATATATATATATATATTACGCATATATATACATATATACACATATATACAATAAAATGCAATTATGTTTTTATTTTTATTTTTGAATGGTATATCACTTACTACTTCAGAAGTAAATTTATCATTCCAGCCATAATCGTCTTTCGAGGGGGGATTTTTTATTGTCATTTGTTGAACATATACACTATCTTTCTATAACGACCTGGCATTACCAACCCTATAAATCCACAATCATCCATACATGTCGGACTTGAATTGCTTAAAACAATAGATTGTTAATTTATATTTGGCAAAACTTGGCATATACAGTAAATAAATCAATCACAGAATCACAAACACAGAGTATTACAACAATAAGTAGCGGAATAGATAAATAGTAAATCATGAAGCCACTATATAAAATCAGAGTCTGAAACAAAATACAACAGGAATCTAATAAATAGAAATCTTAATACAAAAGCAAGTGACGAGTCTGAATATATACAACTGGAAATGACAGAAATAGCTGAGAAGCTGAATAGATAAAGATAGATCTTCAAATAAAGCTCCAAGCTCCAAAGACGAGTCTCAAAATGTCGTGACGCTCATTCTGACCTGAGCATAAACCAAAACACAAAACACTCAAGTTGGAATTAACATTCTTATACAAGTAAATCAACTCAAGTGAGATGTCCAAATGAAATACAAATAACTTAAAGGATGTTGGGATTCCATCCCTTAAGGATCCGTTAAACTATCTACATACATAGTACAATACGCTGCATATATAATGTCTAAAGTAAAGTAAACTATTAAAATAGCATTAAGGCATTAGCTATATCCCCCTTAACAAATTTTTATATATTCCATAGTTTATAAGGTATCGTAATTCCTCCGTAAACTGGAGGGCTATCAGAGGGCACTCCATAGGCACGATACAAACCAAACTCGTAGAAGGCGCGATAAGGCATGGACAAGGCATGCGAGGCAATGCCAGGGTAGGATACTACCATTTTGCGGATCCGGTCTGGTTGTAACGCATAGTATCTACTACCATCCACCTCGAGACACACTCCCATATCAAAGGTGCATCCAGTCAAATCATAAAGTAATAGAATGGTATCGAAGAAATATGCCCGATCGGAGGAGCGACCTCACTTGGCATGGCATGGCTCCTGTTTTAGCCATATCAAGCTGACTCGTGGGAGTCAGGGCTACATTAATACCTCATATAGGATCATTACCAAACCATCCTACTTCACTATGGAATCTCCACTACATGCACTGTTGTTAAAGTGATTTTCGGTATTGGCAGAGAGTATGACAATATCCGATCCTAGTCTCTTTAACAACCAAACACTTATTTCACACCATGGTCGTTTTATTTCAAAACAATTCATACTTCATATCAAAATAATATATCCATTTCAAAATCATATCACTTTCGAAATTATACTCACTTTCGAAATCATATCATTTTCTAGATCATATCATTTCCAAAATCATATTCACTTTAAAACATAACAATTCCAACTTAAATAGTTTAAATATTGAAAATAGTTTATATACTGAAATAGTTATAAGTTAAAAATAGTTTATATTTAAAAATAATACACACACACACACGCATATATATATATATGTGTGTGTGTGTGTGTGTGTGTGTGTGTGTGTGTGTGTTAAAATAGTTTATATATCAAAAATTGTTTATATATTAAAATTGTTTAAAAAATCAAAATGATATATATTAACATAATTCCTAGATTTAAAAGAGTTTATATCGACAATAGTTTCAAATTAGAATTGTTTCTTCCAACTTCACAAATCAATTCAAATCAACTTTGTACCAAAATTCAATCAATCTCCGTCCAACAACTTAAATTAAAAAGATTAAAGGTTCAATTCAAACTCTCATTAATTAAAACCATTTTAATTTATATCGATTTCAAATCCATATTTAAACTACAAATTTAAACCACTTCCAATTCAATAGGTTTCAAAATTTAAATATCCAAGCTATTTACAATAACTCAATTTGATAGATTCATTTATATTCCAAATATCAACTTTAAGATTTTAACTTTAAGATTTCAACTTTAAGATTTTAATTTAATTTCTTTAAACAAGTCATTCAAACCAACTTCAATTTCACATCTTAAAGGCTTGGACTTTTTAAAACAATTTAGTTCGTACAAATCTAATTTTATTTCAAAATATTATTTAAGAGGATTCAACATTCAAGTTTAATTCTATTTAAATTTTGAATCATTCACTTAATCGTTTTTAATTAAAATTTACATAAAATCTCCAATTGAAATTTAAATCAAATTAAATATTCAATTTCTGTTTTATTTAAATTTGAAAATATTCATTTAATCACTTTTAACCAAAATCAAATTATAAAATCATATCTTTAAAATCTTAAAATTAATAAGTTTCAAATCAAATTTAATTTAAGTACAATCCTTAAACAAATAAGATTTCGAATCAATTCAATTCATCTTTCTAACCTTAATTTATTAAAGTTATTACCAAAATATATTTTTAAAATATTAATATAAATTTAAATAAATACTTAAACATATCATATATATATATATATATATTGGTTAAATTAATTTTTTATTAAATTCAATTAAAATAAACCTTATTATAAAAATATATTTTAAATCTTATTTTGTATATTTAAAAATAATAAAATATAAGTAAAATCTCAAAACTACCCTTTCAAACTTTCCTTATAAATTTTTAAAATTTCCAAACATTTAATTTAAAAATCTAAATTTTACACATATATTAAAATAAAATCTTTATATTATATTTTTGAAATTCAATATTTATTAAAACCCATATATTTCCTTCTAAAACTTCGAAAATCATTTTTCAAAAATAAACCAATGGTTTCCGTATATAATTTTCTATCCTATGGTCAAGTGATAAAGAAATTTATCATTTCAATACGTAATAATTAATATTTATGGGTATATATCATTTCACCTGCATTCCTAAAATTCAATTAAATAAAATCTCTAGGGTCTATCATTTCAACCCATAACGATTTTCCCCTAGTCTGTAAGATCGTTCGGATATGTATCATTTCAACCCATAGGGAAATTTTAACAATCAGGGCACTTGCAATGACAACAATAAAATAATAATTTAAAATGACAATGCATATCAATGATAAATATGATCATAATTAACCAAATGAAATATACATACTAATTGGTTATTTGTGTCAATATTGTCAATTAACATTGGTGAACTAATGCAAATATATATACTAACAAGTTTGGTTGCTAAGAGTGGGTTGAGACACAAGACTCTGGTAGGTAAAATGTGGAACAGGTTGAAGAAATAACGTCGGTAACGGCAAAGGTTGGCTGGTGGAATTAGAGTGGGGCATCCTCAGGTCAGTGGGCTGACATGGGAGGAGGCTTACGATTGGGTATGGGTGGCTATGCAGGTTGGAGGTGCTGGGTTCAAGGTTGCGATTGGCGAGGTTGGTCGAAGGGCTCGCCATTTGGCAATGGACGAAGGCAAATGGAGTTTGATAGGTTCAGGTGAAAAGCAGACGCGTTTGTTTAGTGAGTTTCATTGCAAGATTTCAGGGCCAAGAGAAGATGCAAGGCGGAGAAAAAAGAAACGCGGAGACGAGTGATATGGTGGAATGAAAGAGATGGCTTGGTGAGTTTCAAAAGCCAAAACGAGAATGCTTTATATATATATATATATATATATATATATATATATATATATATATATATCCCTCAAACGAAAGTATAGAAGAGAAGAAGAAAGGAATGCCAGAGGAAAAAATAAATATAAATAGCGAGAATAAGGAAAGCCAGAATCATGAATTCAAGGAAATCCTAAAAGCAAATGGCCATTTGGTTTTACGCGGTGGATAAATGAATGGGCATTGAAAATCAAATGGCTCAAACGAGTACTATACGGCTAACCGTTTCGTAGATTTCACCACGTACCGAACATCTAAGTGCACAAATGAATATACTACAGTGATCAGCACGACGAGACGAATAAAATGGTACAAAAATATCAACAATACGATCATCCTATCAAAAGTCGATATTTGTTTCCAAAATGCTGCTAAAACGCCGAAAATAAGAAAAACGGGGCTAGAGCAGTCCAAATTTGGCAAAACGAAATATGACGTCTTATTGAGAAAATGATTTAAATTTTTATTATATAAAAATATTTAGATTTCAAAATATTTTGTTTCCATCAAATTTAACTAATTTTGAATTTAAATTGAAAATTTCTCAACTGAATAAACTTTTATATTTTCCAATGAAAATTTTCCACTTGCTATGCTTCAATAGACGCATAACAAATATAAAATTTTCATTTCAAAAATTATTTTTTTAATTTCATGAAAAATTTAATTAATTACGTTATAAAAATCTTTAAAATTTCTACGTCGTTATACTCTCCCCCACTCAAAACTTTTCCCTGAAAAGGAACGATATAGGGGAATCGAAGCAATAGAAAGGAGAGATAGATTTGAAATACATAATACCAGATACAACAATTAATTTAAAACCATATTAATTTTATTTTTAGACATCTTATTACTTACATATATATTGTATACTATTCAATTACATATTCACATGAACAATTTAACTTTTGAATATTTCAAGCAAGTTATATATGTTTTAGAATGAAATTTAGTTTATACAGATAAATTTATCCTAGTTTAACTATTTCAAATTGTTTAAATTTCATTTCTCATTTAGATATATCAACTATTCAAAAAATTTGCTTCATTCCAATAACTGAAAACCATCACTAAACATAGAACTTAAGAGTTAAATTTTCGATTTCACTTCAAACTATTTGGAATAAATACATGCATATATATTTTATACATCAAATAATACTCAAGAAATTCAAATCAAATCCATTTTTCAAAACAAAAGTGTAGCAAAGCTACTAAGTGGTCTCTCCACTCCAAGACTCGAAAACGGATGTCGATGATGCTGCAGTCATCACCAAATTACTTTCCAGCGACTGAAAAGGAGAGTACCGACTTACTTATTTTAAAATTCTTTGGAAACAATTTCCATTCGAAAATACTTTCAAATCATATATATATTTCAAAACTTTGAAAACCAAATTTAGAAAAGCACCGATAATTTAAATCTCAAATCCTAAATTTAAATTCATTCACTTACGAATAATATTTCTAAACCGTATTTAAAATTTCCATCTCCTTATAACATATAAAAATAGTTAATGGTTTAGGAGTGTTGGCAAAATAATAAATGTTAATCTAGTATTATCATTTCTAACAACCAATTAATTTAATTGTCTAATTTCAGAAATTTTACTTTTATATATATAATAAAATCATACATAAAATTATTTCGTTTACAAATTTCGAAAATAATATCGTGTCAGTTTGCCCTATTCAAGTGTTTTGGAATTCCTATCGATAGCGTTGGCCAGACGAATCGATTGAAACCCATAATTCAAACTTAACAACTCAAACAACACAATACAAAACATTTTTATATCAGTTACAAATACGCTCCAGGATGATTCAGGAACGGATTTTAGAACAAGTATAGAGATTCAAATTTAGAGGGACCCTAATAAAAGAGAATTCTAACTAAAAAGACATGCTAGAAAGAAAGAATAAGATAATTAATTAAAAAAGGGGAAAGATGGATTGACTTATATTAATTGCGCGACCTTAACCGGGTCAACTGGGACTTGGGAAAACGAGAATATCGGAAACCAAGACAAATTGGGTGAGAACATTGAGGAAAATGCTATTCATGAGATGAACGAAGAAGGTAGGAGCATTGGTCAATCCAAAGGCACACTAACCATTCAAAGAAACCATTTTTCTGGGAGAAAAGACAACATGTCAAGCTCCAAGAATAAGATCGATGCAGAATTCAATTTTTTGCTTGGGACGAAGAAGTGACTTGACCAAAACATCAGGATAATCCCTGACTATCAGGGTGGAGTCAAATCAGTAGGCTGAGCATCAAGCGTAAAGACAAAACTGCCTGCATAATCCTGAGGCAATCGACAGCCGATCAGAAGAGTACCCTGGTTATCTATTAGTGGAACGGTTCGGGCTTTGCAAGAAATAAAGGATCAAAACCGAGGACATAGAAATCCCCGGTGAGTCGACACTTGTTGTAAAGGAGTTTCACCCCTTTACAAATCATTTTAAAAATGGCTGGACCGCCATTGATATTAGTCATAAATAACAATGAAGTTGCCAATTGAGGTTGCAAGATGTGCTTAAATTTATTATAGAGATCAAAAGGAATAGAGCCATGGGATGCTCCAGTATCATGGAGAACACGAAAAGGAAATGATACGAATAGATTTCAAAACAAAGGGGGTAGTTCTAAGACTCAAAAGAAATCCTAATCCAGGATGAAGAATTTCAAGCTCGAACGAAGATGATTCTATAATTGATTCTAGTCATTCTAGGGTATCGCTACCTTATCTCTAATGAGTTTTTACTCCATACGCTAAGTTTTTTCCTAAACCAAAGCTCTGATACCAACTGCAATGACCTGGCATTTTGAACCCTCCAAATCCACAATCATCCACACATGTCAGACTTGAATTGCTCAAAACAATAGGTTGTTACTTTATATGTGGTAAAACTTATCATATACAGTAAATACATCAATCACAGAATCACAAACACAAAGTATTACAACAATAAGCAGCAGAATAGATAAATAGTAGTTCATGAAGCAACTACATAAAATTAGAGTCTGAAACAAAATACAACAGGAATCTAATACATAGAAGACTTAATACAAAAGCAAGTGACAAGTCTAAATATGTACAACTGGAAATAACAGAAATGGCTAAGAAGCTGAATAGAGAAAGATAGATCTTCAAGCAAAGCTCTAACTTTAAAGGTGAGTCTCAAAATGTTGTGAAACTCAGTCCGACCAGAGCATAAAGCAAAACACAAAACACTTGAGTCAGAATTAACATTCTTATACAAGTAAATTAATTCAAGTGAGATGTGCAAATGAACTACAGATAACTTAAAGGATGTTGGGATTCCATCCCTTAAGGATCCGTTAAACTATCTACATACATAGTACAATACGCTACATATATAATGTCTGAAGTAAAGTAAATTATTAAAATAGCATTAAGGTGTTACCCATATCCCCCTTAACATATTTTTATATATTCCGTAGTCTATAAGGTACCGTAATTCCTCCGTAAACTGGAGGGCTATCAGAGGGCACTCCATAGGTACTGTACAAATCAAACTCGTAGATGGCGCAATAAGGCATGTGACAAGGCAAGCGAGGCAATGCCCAGGGTAGAATGCTACCATTTTGCATATCGGAACTGGTGGTAACACATAGCAGCTACTACCGCCCACCTCGAGACACACACCCATATCAAAGGTGCACCCAATCAAATCGCAAAGTAATAGAATGGCATCGAAGAAATGTGCTCGATCAGAGGAGCGACCTCATTTGGCCTGCATGAATCCTTTTTTAGCGACATCAAGCTGACTCATAGGACTTAGTGATGCTTTAATATCTCATACAGAATCGTCGCGAAACTATCCCACTTCATTT
This sequence comes from Allium cepa, assembly GCA_030765085.1. Classification (NCBI taxonomy): domain Eukaryota; kingdom Viridiplantae; phylum Streptophyta; class Magnoliopsida; order Asparagales; family Amaryllidaceae; genus Allium; species Allium cepa. The sequence goes on along the minus strand of CM060938.1, from coordinate 120,749,954 downwards.
TGGAACCTCCACTATGTGCACAATTGTTAAAGTGGTTTTCGGTATTGGCAGAGAGCATGACAATATACGATCTCGGTCCTTTTAACAACCAAACGCTTATTTCACACCCTGGTCGTTTTATTTCAAAACTGTTCACACTTCATATCAAAATATCATATCCATTTCAAAATCATATCACTTTCAAAATTATATTCACTTTCGAAATCATATCACTTTTGAAATCATATCATTTTCGAAATCAAATCATTTTCGAAATTATATTCACTTTAAATCGTAACAGTTCCAACTTAAACAGTTTAAATATTTAAAATAGTTTATATATTGAAATAGTTATAAATTGAAAATAGTTTATATTCAAAAGTAGGTATATATTAAAAATAGTGTGTGTGTGTGTATGTATTAAAACAGTTTATATATCAAAAATAGTTTATATATTAAAATATATATTAGAATTGTTTAAAAATTAAAAATGATATATATTAACATAGTTTCTAGACTTAAAAGAGTTTATATGAAAAAAAATTCAAATTAGAATTGTTTCTTCCAATTTCACAAATCAATTCAAATCAACTTAGTTCCAAATTTCAATCAATCTCAGTCGAACAATTTCAATTAAAAAGGTTAAAAATTCAATTCAAACACTCATTAATTAAAAACATTTTAATTTATATTGATTTCAAATCCAGGTTTGAACTACTAATTTAAACCACTTCCAATTCAATAAGTTTCAAAATTTAAATATCTAAGCTATTTACAATAATTCAATTTTATAAATTCATTTATATTCAAAATTTCAACTTTAGGGTTTCAATTTAATTTCTTTAAACAATTCATTTAAAACCAAATTCAATTTCACATCTCAAAGGCATGGACTTTTGAAAATAATTTAGTTCGTATAAATCTAATTTTACTTCAAAATATTATTTAACAAGATTCAAAATTCAACTTTAATTCTACTTAAATTTTGAATCATTCACTTAATCATTTTTAATTAAACATTTACATAAAATCTCAAATTAAAATTTAAATCGAATTAAATATTCAGTTTTTGTTTTATTTAAATTTGAAAATATTCATTTAATCGCTTTTAATCAAAATCAAGTTATAAAATCGGATCTTTAAAATCTCAAAATTAATAAGTTTCAAATCAAAGTTTATTTAAATACAATCCTTAAACAAATAATATTTCAAATCAATTTAATTCATCTTTCTAACCTTAATGTATTAAAGTTATTACCAAAATCTATTTTTAAAATATTAATATAAATTTAAGTAAATACTTAAACATATCATATACATATAAGTTAAATTAATTTTTTATTAAACTAAATTAAATTAAACCTTATTATAAAAATCTTACATACTTAACTTATAAATTTTTAAAATTTCCAAATATATAAATTAAAAATCTAAAATTTACACATATATTAAAATAAAATCTTTATATTATTAAAAATCAATATTTATTAAAACCCATATATTTCCTTTCAAAAATAGACCAACAGTTTCTAGATATGATTTTCTATCCTTTAGTCAAGCGATACAAAAATTAATCATTTCAATTTGTAATAGTTTAATATTTACGGGTATATATAATTTCAACCCACGATACAAAATTTCAATTCAATAAAATCGCTTGGGACTATCATTTCAACCCATAATTATTTTCCTCTAATGTATAAGATCGTTCGGGTATGTATCATTTCAACCCATAGGGAATTTCTGACTATCAGGGAACTTGCAGAGTGATAATAATAAAATAATAATATAAAATAAAATAGAATATCAATGACAAATATGATCATAATTAACTAAATAAAATATATATACTAACAGGTTATTGGGGTCAATATTGTCAATTAACATTGGTGAACTAATGCAAATAATAATAGATCATATTTAACAATTAAATAACTAACAATTTAAATTTAACAACATATTTCAATCGTCATTTCATGTGAATTGAATTTAATAGATATAAGAACGTTAACTGTGAGTGATTGCTCACCTTTTGAGGCTAGAGAAATAGAAAGAACAAGACGCGACGAATCTAAGCACGGATTCCAAAGCAAAGCACGAAGGATTCGAATCGATGAATTCAAAATCAAAACTAGCTTGAGATTGATGGAAAAAATATATATACATATTTATATGCAACATATATAAATATAAATATAAATATATATATATATATATATATATATCTTTATATGTATTATATTTTAAAATTTATATTCAATCTAAAGCACATATTTAAAATAAAATCTATATATATTATATTTAAAAATCAATATCAAATTCAAATCTATATATATAAAAATAAAATCCATATATATTATATTACAAAATCGTTATTTAATTCAAAGCACATATATTTAAAATCATATATATATATATATAAATATATTATTTTAAACAAATCAACATTTAAAACAAATCCATACTCTCTTTATTTTTATTTTTCATATATACTGAACAAATATCAAAGCTTAAGCTGTTAAACAAAACAAATTATATTCATTCAAAGAGCATATAACTTAAAAGAACTTAACTGAATTTATACTAGATTTGCAGATGAAAAGTTTACTAACCCCCTCGATTAAACAACATACATTGCCAAGACTTTAGCTGCACTCTCGATGGCAACAAGAGAAAATAAAGAAAAACATATATTCTTTTTTTTATATAAGCATAGTCGAGCATAAAGAAGAGAGGAAAGGGAACTGGCGGAGTTCAAAATAGGAGGAGCATTTAGCTATGAGGCTATGGCCGATGGTGAGTGTGTTTTCGGGGAAGGTGTTGAGCACGATGATGGGAGAGGACGAGTGGAAGGATGGGTGGCAAGTTCGGTTGCTAATGGTGGGCTGAGACGCGAGACTCTAGTGGGGTAAAATATGGAACAGGTTGGAGAAATGACGAGGGTAATGGCTAGGGTTGGCTAATGGAGTCAGAGTGGGGCGGCTTCAGGTCGGTGGGCTGACGTGGGAGGAGGCTTGTGTTCGGGTGTGGGTGGCTATATGTGTTGGAGGCACTGGGTTCAAGGCTGCCATTAGCGAGGTTGGTCAGAGAGCTCGCCATCTGGAAATGTAGGAAGGAAGATGGAGTTTGACGGATTCAAGTGAAAGGCGGACGCGTTTTTTTGGGAATTTTCACGGCAAGGTTTTATGGCCAAGAGAAGATGCAAGGCGGAGAAAAAAGAAAGGCAGGGACGAGTGTGGTTATGGAAAAACATGACGGAGATGGGTTGGTGAATTTTAGAAGCCAAAACGAGAATGCTTTATATATATATATATATATATATATATTATTTTTTCTCCCTCAAACGAAAGTATAGAAGAGTAGAAGAAAGGAATGCAAGAGAAAAAATATATAAAATAGTGGGACTAAGGAAAGTTAGTAACGTGAATTCAAGGAAATCATAAAAGCAAATGCCATTTGGTTTTACACGGTGGATAAATGAATGAGCATTAGAAACCAAAAGGCTCAAACGAGTACCGATACATCTAACTATTTTGTAGGTTTCACCACGTATCGGATGCCGAAATGCACAAATGAATATACTACATAGATCAGCACGACGAGACGAATAGCATGGTATATAGATATAAATGATATGAACGTCCTATCAAAAGTTGATTATAACGACCCGGAATTTTTGGATATTTGAAATGGGAATATTTAATTGATTTTAAATATTTGAAACTTAGTTTTAACTTGAATTTCAAATATAACTATTTATTTGATAATTAAATTATTGAATTTAATAATTGGAAATTGGGTAAAATATGAAATCTGGAGTTTTAAGCTTGTTAAAAATAATAATTTGAAGGCTTGCAAAATTTATATTGATAATACTGGAGATGATAAAAGTTTTAAAATTGAATTTAAAAGTGGTTTGTTCAATTTTAAAAATATATCATTTAAATTGACATTTAAAATAGCCTTCCGAGGCGCAGACTCGGATTTCCACAAAACCGGCTCCGTTAGATCTGTAATAATGTATTTTTATCGAATTTCAAATTTGTTAGTGGTTGGAGTTATCATTTGATAGTACGAAGCATTAACGCACCGAAATTTATATCGAAAATTCAATATAATTATTGGGCCCAAAAAGCTATCTTTTCCATACGATCGAATTATGACTCGAAACCATTTCTATTGCGTTCGGAATAGGGGTATGACATTATAAACACTTGGCGGCACGCCTTGACAGGAGGTCAAGATTTTAAGCAGGGGATTCAAGACGTTTCCAAAATTTATATATAGATATATGTATATATATTAGATTGGACAATTAATTTCACGTCGATACTTTTTCCCTTCATTTCAGAAGCACTGTAGCTCATCTGTAACACCCAACCATCTTTCCGTGTTACCCATTCTCCTTTTAAAAATGCAAAATTTCAAAAAGAATTTCAAAAAGAATTTGAAAATCTAAAAAAATGAATGGCCGAACTCGGTAAGAAAATGAACACCAAAATCAAAGTAACATCGCCATTTATTTCCCCCTGCGAATCAAGATTTAATCTTCCCTCCTCCTCCTATCTTCTGTTCAATAAATCGAAAAAAATATAATAATGATGGCAGAGCCTCGTTTGACATCCCAAATTCACAAAACTGTATATCGAATGGCATCGCGATTGTATTGTGGCTGATATGGGGCAGCGCGAGGTGGAGGTGAGCTCACGGTGTCATTATGGTTAGGGAGGCGTTCGATTTTGAGTGGTTGTGGGCCGTGACGCGATTCGAGGCGACATGGTGGACTAGGCGATGACAATAGTGTCGTGTGATAGCGTCGCGGCCAGATGGAGCAGTCGCCCAAGTGGATTCACGAGAGGGCAGGAGCTGGAAGTTGCAGCGTCGAGAATGGTGGAGTTCGTGTTTGTGATGGATATCTCAGGCAGGGTGATGGGTGATGTCTTCGAGGTGAGGTTCATGCAGGTTATTCTTCAATTTAAAATTTAATTAATAAATACAAATGTGTGTGTGTGTGTGTATATTAGGAAGAGAATTTATAGTAAGTTAAGTTCTATTTTAAATATATGCATATGTGTGTGTATATATATACGGTTAAAACAAAAAAAATATGTATGGATAAGAAAAGAAAATATAGGGATTTTAAATGTTGAAGAGTTTGTATAAAAATTAGATTTTTAAATCTGTGTGGATTATTTTTAGTATGTAGTTTCAAAAGTGAAACAAAAAATAAAATAAAAGAATATACATGTACACATTTTAAAACTTACTGGTTTATTTTAAAATAATGGATTATGGTGATTAACTTGTTCAATTGACTTATTTAATTATTTTAGTTACTAAAAAATTATTTATCATAGGAAGATTAGTTTAAAATTAAATTATTTTTATTGATTGTTCGATTATTTAAAATGTTAATAAACCATATAAAGTTTATAGAAGGTCTAAAATCATGGAGAGACAAGCCGGTTTGGATCGGATTGCAAATTAAAAATCAAAGGTGAGAAAATTATCACTCATTTGGATCACTGGAATTTATTTTAAATAGTTAAGATAAATTATTGAATGCTGGTTGAAATCTATAAATTTCTATCTGATGGATGTGATACTATATATATAGTTATATATATATATTGGAGTGATTGATATTCCCGCATTATATAGCGGATGAGACCATATGCGCCCTGCATAATAGCGGATGACCCAATATACCACGATATCCCCCTCGAAGTGGGATTGACATTTTTATATTGTCTTAATATCTGTGGATGTAGGAAAAATAGGTTGGAGGGATCTAACTAGATTCCTCAAAAATATTGAAGACAAAAGCTTGGAGTCGAAGACGGAACAGTGAAGTGCAAGGGCTAATCACTACTAATCCTGAGGGTGATTCCAAAATGGATGTAGTAGGAGTAGCGCCTTCGGTTCCGTTCAGACCGAGAACGGACTTATATGGACGAATGCTATCAGAACATTTTCATTGGAGGACAATGAGCATTCTAAGTGAATGTGTTCTAAAAAGGTAATCGTAGCCTCAAGCCTCATCAACCGAGAATGGCTAAAATAATGGAGGTGCAGCAAGACTAAGTGGGTAGCACCCAAGTAAGGTAAGGTTACCCTGTCTAGAGTCCCTTTATTCGACTATGTGGCGGTTGTTGATCCCAAACGCGGACTAATTTTATTCCATCTACACAGGTTAGGGGTAGGCCAGTCTTGTGTTGTTGGGGATCGATAGTGGTCCTTGGTACGATGATCTAGACCAGGTGCTGTGATGGGCGTTACCCCAGTAGCCCTGCCATTGTATGAAACCCAATCTCCAATAAGTGCTATTAGGTTTTAATTGTGCCCAACTATGTTGGAACATGAGATGCAAGCATTTCAGCTATATTCTATTTACTTTCTATAGACACTATTATAATATCAGACGGATTTGATAAAAATGTTTTGGTTATCGTAAAGCAAAAATCTGGCATGTTTATTTTTGGCATGGTCTTACGAGATACCTTTGTTTTCAAAGTATTTTTGAAAAACATAATAACAATTCAAGTTGAATATATTTTCTCACGATGGTTTTCTAGACTGACTTGCGTGTTATTTTATTATAATGCTCGGGTCAGACCGAGCATTATAGAGTCAGGCTAGGATGCTATGGAGCTTAGGAGATGAGCTGGATGACGAGGCGTATTTCCATAGATTTGTATTTCCATTGCGTAAGAACAAGTTACTGAACTGTCTAGATTTGGTGTAATTGATTGTGTACTCCAATTATTGTAAGTATTAAACTGTTACAGATTCTTTTGTACAAAAAACTATTTTTATATATTATATTTTCTTCCGCTGCGATTGTGAGATTCTGTATTGTTGTTTTCTCTTCTTCTTCTATCTTTTTCTTCTTCACCCCTAATGAACTGGTATTTCGGGCATCCGACTACTTGATATTCGATACAGTGAACGTATTGATGTCGGTTTTCAAGCTTCGAAAATCCCGGATCGTTACAGTTGGTATCAGAGTAGAAGGTTAAGCGAGAACATGGCTCTGGTGGGGATTACTCATTAGGGATAGGGTCAGTAGAGGCCTAGAATGAGTTTGAGTGTATTAATAGATATAAGTGTGTATTTGTTAGTGAATATAAAATTTGTTTTATATTGTGTTGATTGGTTTGTCGAGTGGCTTACGGATTCTGGTCAATAGGAGTAATTGACGTTATTGATAGGGATCTCTAAACACTTGAATAGAATAATTCGATGCGGCATTGTTTTAAAATGGGATAAACGAAATAATTTTACCCAAAGTATTTGTATAAAAGGAATGATTTTCATAAATTACTATAGTATATATGGTATGCTTGGTTGTTAGGAAATGATAATATTAAACTATTATCATTGTTGCATGGAAATTGAATAAGGAATTGAAATTATAACCAAAAGTTAAGAAAATTAATTCATATAACAGAATGGAATTTCTAAATGTGAACTATAAATGTGATTTATAATTGAAATGAGATAAAATTCCAGAGTGATATTTGAATATAGATTGGAAGGATCTGAAATTCGAAAATTTGGGAAATTTAATCCCCTTTGGGTTTGAAAATGATTTTCAAAGATTTTGGAGGAAATATAGGAATATTATTGGAAATATTTTGAATTGAATATGAAATCTGGTGAGATTTGGAATCTAAAAATATTTGAAAATGTTTCTAAAAGAAATAATAGCACTGAACTCACTTCAGTCATCGGAAAATAATTCCGATGATGATCATGACGTCATCGGTGTTCATTTTCGAGCTTTCTAGAGAGGAATTGCTACCTGAAAGTTTTGAATTGGAATTTTGTGCAAAACTTATTTTATTTGAAATTCAAAGGGATAATTTGGTATACTAAGGGATTTTTGATATAGTTGATTTCATTTTGATTTTGAAATGTTGAGTAATTATTTAAAAACTCTGGAATCTTACTTAAAATGTTTATTGGATATAAACAAGTTGGAGCTTATAAAATTTTGAAATGTGATTCTTGAATGGAATTAAAACTTGACTGAAGGTTAAAAATAAAGTGAATTTTGAGAATTTGGCCTAAGTAAGTAAATGGAGTAAGTTTTTGAAATAGAATTTATTCAGTTGGAAATAAATTTGTGAATGAACAAACTAATATAAATTATAAGTAATAATATTGGAATGGAATATTTAAGTTGAATTATGTTAAGTGAAGTGAAATTGAAAAGTTAGTTTGAGTTGGAATAAAAGAACAAAGTTATGGGAATTAAAATTTATTGGAATTTGAAATGAATTAGTAGATGGAACTAATTTAAAATAATGAGGTGGATCAGATACGAATGGGAGATAGTTGATAGAATTAATTATTTAAAATTTGAAGATAGATAGAATCCAAATAGAATTGAAATTTAATTTGGATGAAGATGGATATAAGAGCTTAAGGGATGAAGTAGGAATAAGTATAAGGAGTTGTATAAAATATTTATATTGAACTTAAGAAAATAAAGGGTGAAGCTCTTAAGTAAATTTGGTATTGGAAATATACTAAGTTAGTATTCGAACGAAGATTTAATAAAAGTTGGGTAAAAAGAAAATTGTGAATAAGTGGATAGAAATCAAGATAAGTTGTGAATAAAAGAAAAATTGGTATAGCTGATAATTAATTGAGATAAATATGTAGGATGCACGTACATTATTTTATTCGCATAACGATTTGATCCAGATTCGAGCACAGAATTTTGAGGTAGTTATATTGATCCGAGCTGGGATTTTTCACTCGATTTTCGACAGCAAACACTGAATATGGATTTTAGATTGATTTTAGAATTCTCAATCATAGTATATGGCTATGCAAGGAGGATGACAGGTTTCTGATCAAGAAACCAGATCTGAGTACGCACTAGAGAATCGTGTGAACGATATTAGTTTGGAAGCGAAGTTGTGTGATCAAATGAGCGAACAGAGTTGATATTGCATACGGATGGTATACGTACAATGTATGGGCTTAAGTAAAGCAAATTTTGAAAATTTTGAAAAGAGATAAGTAAAATAATTTTGACCTGTATGATTGGACACTATTGGTAGATAAGGTACAGGTATTTAAAAGCAAAAGGAAAATTTGATGTTTTCGATTTCAGAAGATAAATTTGATTGCCTGACAAAAAGGTATATGTTTAAATTACTGTATGAAAATTGATGGTTTTCTGATCTAGCCACTTGGCTTTTGTTTTCTTTTGTCAGTTTGGGCCCGTAGAGGCGTTTTGTAGTTGTTCCAATCTTGTCACGCAAAGGAGACGCTGGGGAAATTTTTCTAAAACTTAAGGAGTTAAAAAAATTTGAATAAAATTTTGACAATTAAAGTTTGATTTTAAACTATAATTTGAATGGTTGAGTAAGTAATATTATTTGGAACCTATGGGTAAGCTTGGGAAGTTAGAAAGGGTGATAATGGGGTTGCAATAAATTATTTTCCAAAAGTTGTTGAAACTGTTTGTCATGGGGAAATAGTTAATGGGTTGTGGACCATTCTTCTTACCTAGCAATTTCGCGGAGAAATTCTTAAAAGTGGGAAGGAATGTAACGACCCGGAATTTTGGATATTTGAAATGGGAATATTTAATTGAATTTAAATATTTGAAATTTATTTTTAACTTGAATTTCAAATATAACTATTTATTTGATAATTAAATTATTGAATTTAATAGTTGAAATTGGGTAAAATATGAAATCTGGAGTATAAGCTTGTTAAAAAAAATTTGAGGGCTTGTAAAATTTATATTGATAATACTGGAGATGATAAAAGTTTTGAAATTGAATTTAAAAGTGGTTTGTTCAGTTTTAAAAATATATCGTTTAAATTGACATTTAAAATAGCCTTTCGAGGCACAGACTCGGATTTTGACGAAACCAGTTCCATTGGATCCGTAATAGTGTATTATTATCGGATTTCAAATTTCATAGTGGTTGGAGTTATCGTTTGATCGTATGAAGCATTAACACGCTAAAATTTATCTCTAAAATTTAATATAATTATGGGGTCCAAAAAGCTATCTTCTCCATACGACCGAATTATTACTCAAAACATTTCCCATTGCATTCGGAATAGGGGTATAACATTTTAAAAGCTTAGCGGCATGCCTCGATAGGAGGTCAAGATTTTAAGCTGCGGACTCGAGACGTTTTCAAAATTTATATAATATACATATGTACATACATACATACTGGACTGGACAATTAACTTCACTTTGATACTTTTTCCCTTCATTTCAGAAGCACTGTAGCTTATCTGCTATTCGCAACCATCTCTTCGTGTTCCCCGCTCTCCTTTTTAAAAATGCAAACTGTTCAAATAGATTTTCAAAAAGCATTTCAAAATCTTAAAAGAAATGAATGGCCTAACTCGGTAAGAAAATAAAAACCAAAATCAAATTAACATCGCAATTTATTTCCCCCTGCGAATCAAGATTTAATCTTCCCACCTCCTCCTCCTATCTTCTGTTCAGCATATCGAAAAAAATAAAATAATGATGGCAGATCCTCGTTCGACATACCAAATTCACGAAACCGTATATCCAATGGCATCGCGATTCTATTGCGATGCATATGGGACTGCGCGATGTCGAGGTGAGCTCGCGGTGGCATTATGGTTAGGGAGACGTTCGATTTTGGGCGGTCGCAGGCTGTGATGCGATTCGAGGCGACATGGTGGACTGGGCAACGACGATAGTGTCGTGTGGTAGCATCCCGGCCAAATGAAGCAGTTGTGCCAGTGGATTCGCGATAGGGCAGGGGCTTGAAGCTTCGGCATCGAGTACCGTGGGGTTTGTGTTTGTGATGGGTATCTTAGGCAGGGCGATGGGTGATGTCATCGAGGTGAGGTTTATGCAGGTTATTCTTCAGTTTAAAATTTATTTAATAAATACATATGTGTGTGTATTAAGAAGAGAATTTTGCAGTAAGGTCAAGTTCTACTTTATATATATATATGGTTAAACAGAAAATATATATGTGGACAACAAAAGAAAATATAGGGATTATAAACGTTGAAGAGTTTATATAAAAATTAGATCTTTAAAACCATATAGATTATTTTTAGTGTATGTAGTTTTAAAAATGAAATAAAAAATAAAATAAAACAATATACATATACACATTTTAAAATTTACTGGTTTATTTTAAAATAATGGATTATGGTGATTAACTTGTTCAATTGACTTATTTAATTATTTTAGTTATTAAAAAATTATTTATCATTTGAAGATTAGTTTAAAATTAAATTATTTTTATTGATTGTTCGATAATTTAAAATTTGCTTTAAACTAAAGTTAGTTTTAACTTGAATTTCAAATATAACTATTTATTTGATAATTAAATTATTGAATTTAATAATTAGAAATTGGGTAAAATATGAAATCTGGAGTTTAAGCTTGTTAAAAAATAATTTAAAGGCTTGTAAAATTTATATTGATAATGCTGGAGATGATAAAAGTTTTAAAATTGAATCTAAAAGTGTTTTTTTTTAGTTTTAAAAATATATCGTTAAAATTGACATTTAAAATAGCCTTCCGGGGCACAGACTCGGATTTTGACGAAAGTAGTTCCATTGGATTCGTAATAGTGTATTATTATCGGATTTCATATTTCGTAGTGGTTGAAGTTATCGTTTGATTGTACGAAGCATTAACTTGCTGAAATTTATATCGAAAATTCAATATAATTATTGGGTCCAAAAAACTATCTTCTCCATACGATCGAATTATGACTCAATTGCATTCGGGATAGGGGTAAAACATTACAAACGCCTAGCAGCACGCCTCGATAGGAGGTCAAGATTTTAAGCTGTGGATTCGAGACGTTTTCAAAATTATTATATATGTGTGTGTGTGTGTATTGGATTGGACAATTAACTTCACTTCGATACTTTTTCCCTTCATTTCAAAAGCCCTGTAGCTCATCTGCTAAGCGCCACCATCTCTTCGTGTTCCCCATTCTCCTTTTTAAAAATGCAAACTGTTCAAACAAATTTTCTAAAAGCATTTCAAATCCTAAAAAAATGAATGGCCGAACTCAGTAAGAAAATGAAAACCAAAATCAAAGTAACGTCACCATTTATTTCCCCCTGCGAATCAAGATTTAATCTTCCCTACTCCTCCTATCTTCTGTACAGCAAATCGAAAAGAAAAAAATGATGGCGAAGCCTCGTTCGACATCCCAAATTCACGAAACCATATATCGAATGGCATCGCGATTATAATGCGGTGGATATGGGGCAGCGCGATGTGGAGGTGAGCTCGCGGTGGCGTTATGGTTAGGGAGGCATTCGACTTTGGGTATTCGCTGGCTGTGATGCGATTCGAGGCGTGGTGGATCGAGCGACGACGATAGTGCTGTGTGGTAGCATCACGGCCAGATGGAGCAATCACGCGAGTGATACGCGATAGGGCAGGGGCTGGATGCTGCGGCGTCGAGTACAGTGGGGTTCGTGTTCGCGATGGGTATCTCAGGAAGGGCGATGGGTGATGTCATCAAGATGAGGTTTATGTAGGTTATTCTTCAATTTAAAATTTATTTAATAAATACATATATGTGTTTGTATGTGTGTGTGTATTAGGAAGAGAATTTTACAGTAACGTCAAGTTCTATTTTAAATATATATATATATAAGATTTAAATAGAATATATATATATATATATATATATATATATATGGATAAGAAAAGAAAATATAGGGATTTTAAACGTTGAAGAGTTTATATAAAAATTAGATCTTTAAATCTATATAGATTATTTTTAGTGTATGTAGTTTCAAAAATGAAGTAAAAAATAAAATAAAAGAATATACATGTACACGTTTTAAAACTTACTAGTTTATTTTAAAATAATGGATTATGGTGATTAATTTGTTTAATTGACTTATTTAATTATTTTAGTTACTAAAAAATTATTTATCACCGGAAGATTAGTTTAAAATTAAATTATTTTTATTGATTATTCGATTATTTAAAATGTTAATAAACCATATAACGCTTATACAAGGTCTAAAATCGTGGAGAGACGAGCCGGTTTGGATCGGATTGCAAATTAAAAATCAGAGGTGAGAAAATTCTCACTCATATGGATTACTGGAATTTATTTTAAATAGTTAAAATAAATTATTGAGTGCTGGTTGAAATCTTTAAATTTCTATCTGATGGATGTGATCCTATATATAGTTATATATATATATATTAGGGTGATTGATATTCCCGCATTATATAGGGGATAAGACCCTATGCGCGCCGCATAATAGCGGATGACCCTATATACCGCGATAACCCCCTCGAAGTGGGATTAGTATTTTTATACTATGTTAACATCTGTGGATGCAGAAAAAACAGGTTCGAGGGATCCAACTGGATTCCTCAAAAATATTGAAATTTATGTTCATATTTAGTGATATGATTTATTTGATAATCTGTGATAGATTATATTGAAAACTGAAATTTTTGAATGCTATGATTTTGCTAAATATATTTTGTATTTTAAGATATAAAAAATATGAAGATTGGATTTATGAAGGAAAATAAAAATAAAATTTTAAGTAAAATATTATAGTGAAGTTAGATAAATTAAAAGAATGAATTTAGGAAAAAAGGTAAAAAAGGTTTGATTTAAAGCCCTATTAAATAAATTCCGAGTATGGAAAAAGGGATTTTGAATAAACGGAAACAAATGAGTTTTGAGGACTTAAGCTATATTGTTTAAGAATTAAAGGATTTAATTTTAAATTCAAGATTCAAATGGTTTGGGAAGAAATAAAAGGAGAATTTTGAAGTAAAGTAGGGAAATTGATGTTTCAGATTTAAATAAGATTTTAAATCAGAAGAGGAAAGTAAATCTGAAATTAGGGGGTTTGGGTTAATTTGGGTAAATCAAAAAATAAATTTTAAAATGGAATTTTAGTCAGGGAAATCGATTTGAAAATCGTATGAGTGTTTTTTGAAACAGTGATAAACGGGAGATGAGATTTTGGAAATTATAAACGGGATTTATAAATAAAGTGAAATATTTATCAGTGGATAATTTTAATTTATAAATTTATGATGGGAATTTAGAAGGAGATGTTAATTCGTTTTAAAAATAAATAGTGGTTTTATTTTCAAAAACGTGGGAAAGGAAATTTACGGAGTTGGAATGTAAATTTAAATTGGAGATAAATCGAGAATGAATTATAAATGGCAAGACCGTTTTATTGAAGTGGAAATGTATTTTTTTTCTAGGAAGTTAAGTATATTTCAAAGGAAAGATTTTTAAGAAATAATTAGAAAATTTAAAAATTTAAAGTGTTTAAATGAATGTCTTTTAGAAAACTTATTATTTAGTTGTTCAAAAATTGTTTAAGTATTTATAAATTGAGTTAGTTATAGTAATTAATTATTTTAAAGGTTAAATTTGTACTATGATATAAAAAAGAAAATTATTAAATATTTATATTTTATATAATAGCTTTATTTTAAAGGTAGTTTTTGGCTAAAGTTTTGCTTGGAAAAGTATTATAGAATTTCATAACTGTCATTTTGAATAAAATAATTTAAGTAGCTTTATTTTAAATATTTGAAGTGTATATTCTGGATAAAGTGATTTAACGTATTTAAAATCTAAACAAGACTGGTAATATTCTCTTAAGTATAGAAAATACAAATTTGGAAATATTTCTAAGCGTTGAGATGTTGGAAGTTTAGTGTTACGGATTTGAGTATTTGAATATTTGTTTTCAAATGTTGAGAGGAATTTATACATCTTTTAAAGATACTTTTGAAAATAAATATTTGGAGAAAGATCATATTAAGGCCAGACGATGGCTTATGGATGCTAATTTGATAGTTAAATAACCGACTATCAAAATTGGCTAATTTCGAACGTTGTTTCGAAGAGACTGAGATCGGATAACTTATCAGAAAACCACTTCAATCTAACGAGTATGTTTTCGAAATGAAGACAAGAGCTTAGAGTCGAAGATGTAGTAGTGAAGTGCAAGGGCTAATCGCTACTAATCCTGAGGGTGATTCCAAAATGGATGTGGTAGGAGTAGCGCCTTCGGTTCCGTTCGGACCGGGAATGGACTTGTATGGACGAATGCTATCAAGCCTCATCAACCGAGAATGGCTAAAACATGGGAGGTGCAGCAATGCTAAGTGGGTAGCACCCAAGTAGGGTAAGGTTACCGTTGTCTAGAGTCCCTTTATTCGGCTATGTGGCGGTTGTTGATCCCAACCGCAGGCTAATCTTATTCGGTCTATCCAAGTTAGGAGTAGGCCAGTCATGTGTTATAGGGGATCGGGAGTGGTCCTTGCTACGCTGATCTAGACCATGTATTATGATGGGCTGTACCACAGTCGTCCTGCCATTCTATGGAACCTAATCTCCAATAAGTGTCGTAAGGTTTTGATTGTGCCCAACTATACTGGAACATGAGATGCTAGCATTTCAGCTATATTCTATTTACTTTCTATAGACACTCTTATAATATCAGATGGATTTGATAAAAATGTTTTGGTTATCCTAAGGCAAAAACCCGGCATGTTTATTTGTGGCGTGGTCATACGAGATACCTTTGTTTTCAAAGGATTTTTGAAAAATATAATAACAATTCAAATTGAGTGTGTTTTCTCACGCTGGTTTTCCAGACTGACTCGGGTGCTATTTTATTATAATGCTCGGGTCAGACCGAGCATTACACAGCCGGGATAGGATGCTATGGAGCTCAGGAGACGAGCTAGATGACAAGGGGTATTTCCGTAGATTTATATTTCCGTTGTGTAAGGAAAACTTACTGAACTGTCCAGATTTGGTTTAATGATTGTGTACTCTGATGATTGTAAGTATTAAACTGTTACCGAGTCTTTTGTCTAAAAATCTGTTGTTATATATTATATTTTTTCCGCTGCGATTGTGAGATTATGTGTTTCCGTTTTCTCTTCTTGTTCTACCATTTTCTTATTCACCCCTAATGAACTAGAATTTCCAGCACCTGACTACAGGGCATTCGATACAGTGGACATACTGCTGTCGATTTTCAAGCGTCGAAAATCTCAGGTTGTTACATCGATATTCGCTGCCAAAATGCTGCTAAAACGCCAAAAATAAGATAAACGAGTTAGAGCTGTCCAAATTTGGTGAAACGAAATACGACACATATTTAAAAAATGATTTTCATTTTTATTATATAAAAATATTCAGATTTCAAAAATATTTTTTTCCATCAAATTTATCTGATTTTAAATTTAAATTAAAAATTTCACAACTGAATAAACTTTCATATTTTCCAATGAAATTTTTCCACTTGCTATGCTTCAATAGACGCATACCAAATATCAAATTTTCATTACAAAAATTTTATTGTTTAATTTCATAAAAGTTTAATTAATTTCATTATAAAAATTGTTAAAATTTCTGAATCGTTACACTTTCGTTAAAGATGCTTTTGGAAATATATCCACTTTTCGAGTCGGCCTTTGCTTATCAGAGTGTTTAATATCCATTGGTTAGCTAATAAATTGTGTTGTATGCTGAAATTAACTTTTTTAGTATATAGATTAAAGTAATATTGACATGAGGACTGACATGTACTTTTGAACATTTTTTATAAGAAGCATAATCTTTATGCATATTTAAAAATAAAAAATAACATGAATAAAGAATGAATTTTCATTGATCAGTTGATTTTATGTCCACAAATAATATGTAGTTTTGATATTTTTTGAGAATACACAGAGCAATGCATTTAAAAATAGTACAAACAAATTCTAAAAAGTGCAAATTACCTTTTCAATATAAAACAGAAGTGTTGAAATTGCAGTCGTAGAAATGATTTTTTTTTCCTATAGACTAAGATTGAAATATATTTAAAAATAAAAAAACCATGAAAAAAGAATAAATTTTCATTAATAAGTTAACTTTATGTCCATAAATAATATGTAATCAGGATATTATTTTGAGAATACACAGAACAATGCACTTTAATAAACAGTACAAACAGATTTTGAAAAGCGCAAATTACCTTTTTAATATAAAACAGAAGTGTAAAAGTTGCAGCCGTAGAAATGATTTTTTTTCTCATGTAAAATAAGATAAAATTTCATAAGTGCAAGATAGGACTATAGTGTAAAGCGCAATTTTTAATGGTATAATTATACTAACCAGAAGCTATGATATCAGAGATTAACGATGGCGAACAACTCAATGAAGCGTGTCCAAAAAGAAACAGTGGTGGTGAAAGATCTAAATGGACATGACAGGAGAGAGAATGAAAAGGAATAGGGGTGGAAAGAGATTTAAATACGGACGAATAGAGTGAGTGGCATTTATAGGATTTGGTAGATATCTCTATAATGCTAAATTCATATTATGAAGTTTGAATATTTCTATGTGGGTTCGATTAAGGATTATGGATATGCATGCTGCGTCTATTTTAACTCGTCTGCAGTATCTTAACTCATTTATTAATTCAGAAATTTTCAGATCAGGATGGAAAAAAAAACTACGGCCTGGAGAAATCTTAACTGACTGATATAGTCAAATATATGTATGTAATGTTATACATGGTATATATGCTACCAAGTGATATCTAATGGTTATAAATACTCTAATAGGTTTTTTATTGAAAAGTTAATAGAGCGATATCATTGCTATTCACATAACATGTTATATTTTTCGGTTCATAAATAGAATTGTATAACGTTATGGCTGTTGTTCATAATTTTATAACATTATATGGTTGTTATCCTTTACCTTATTATGCATTTATTCGCATAATTGTATAACGTTATATCAGCCACTTGCTTGATGGTGCAGTAAATTGATATAATAACAGCGTTATTGAATTATGCAAATTAATACTTATTAATTCTACTTTCCAACATTTTATTCCTCTTCGTTTAAATCTACTTTTGCACTCATTACATTTCTCATACATATACGTTTTGATATTTGTATCATTTATTCACAGTTTAATGTATAACCTTGAAATTCATAAATCTTTGAATATGGTATACAATAAATCAAGATATATATTCATTTGTTTAAATTAATTAATGAGAATCAACTAATTAAATCGCTTTCAACATTATAAAACCATTTCCATTTTGATATTTCTATCATTTATTCACAGTTTAATGCATAACCTTGAAATTCATAAATATCTAGATATGATATACAATAAATCAAGACATATTCATTTTTTTAAATTAATTATACACTAACATATAGTATTTCCATGTCTCATATAAAGGGCAATTTTGGAAGTTCGTGGTTGGATCAAAAGTTTGCGCTTCGAAGCCAACTGTTAATAAAGATATAGAAGCAGACTTAAGAACCCATACTAAAGAATAATTAATATTTCATTCATAAAAACAAAGCATAAACTTCCAAGGAAAGCAACAAAGGATTTTATTAAAAAAATTGTGAGAATGTAGAACCTTTCGAACACTATTTGGAGCATAATTATGCTTAACTTTAGTCAAGAAAAGACCACCTTCACAATATTGCAGCTTGGAACAATATAATGGATGAGTGATATCAAATAAATACATTAAAGTAAAATCAAATAATTTAATCAATGGAGAATTTTGTTTATAAGTATGTCGGGATTCAATCTCAAGCCACTGATTAAGCCAGCAAAACGAAGGATAATAATATAACCATAGAAATTTGGCTTCAACAATTAATCAAACTGAAACAATCCTTAACTAACATAATTGATCCACCAAGATCAATTTGTTGTAAAGTGCATATTGAATTGGTACAAACTAATGAATAATGAAACATACGCAAATCCAAAATATCTCTTGTGATTGAGAAAGCATGCATTGGTAAGAGAAGACATTATCAGCAACATTAACATCATGATAATTGTATATATAAGAAGTACCAGGTACTATTAAAAGACTTCAATGGAAACTTTTTTTGAGGGAGCCACGATGTAAATCTTCTCTAGCAATATCTTAATAAATACTATATGCAAATTACATGCACCAACTTTATAATAATCAGGCATCACTTAACAATACATGTTGAAAAAAGGATTGGCATAACTGTAACGACCTAGAATTTCAATTATTTTATTTTGTAATATTTAATCAATTTTAAATATTTAATAATTGTTTTTATAAGTCAAATAGCTAAAATTTCAAATATAACAATTTATTTGTTAATTAAAATGTTGAATTTAATAATTGAATCTTAGGTTTTAAGTTGGATAAAAGTAATTTCAAAGCATGTTTAAAATCTATTAATAGGAATAAAGATAACAAAACTTTTAAATTGGACTTATAAGTGATTTTGACCGATTTTTAATAATAACCCATTCTACTTAACATATAAAAATAGCCTTCCAGGGCATTGTCTCGGATTTCGATGAATCCAGTTTCATTATATCCGTAATAATGAATTATAATACGGCATCAAATTTCATGGCGATCAGATGTATCGTTTGATTATGCGAGATCGAAACGCATAGAATTTAATATTGAAAATTTAATATAATAATTGGGGTTCAAAAAGCTATCTTCTGCATACGATCGAATTAGGTCTAGAAACTAGTTCCATTGCGTTCGAAATAGGGTATAACATATAGAACATTAGGCAGCACCCCCGTTTGGAGTTCGATATTTTCGGGTAAGTTTTGACGAATAATTTAAATTTTAAATAATATATATATTATTATTATTATATAACCATGACCTTGCACCATACCTGTCACTTCTCATTCCCAGCTTCATCAATGCTTGCCATGCTTCCTCCTTTGATTTTAGCCTTGATACTTGCCTTAGGAAAGGGAATTCTGTTGAGTATAATGGACTATAAATATATGGAAAATCTCATTCTCTGGTTTTTTTTCTGACATTATTTCTTTCTTCCCATTCGTTTCAACTTTGTAAGCATTCAAAAACAAGAGAACATATTCCGTTCAAAACATCAAAAATCAATCCCTCCCAAACTATCAAGAATTAGCCAAAATGATGTCAATGAAAGTTGTTTAGATCAGTCCATGGTATTTTTAGAAATTGACGAATCTAATTTTCACTGAGAGACAAAAAAGATGTCACCCAAAAACGGCAAATGGGAAATTATGTTCCCAAACTTCAAAAAACGATATCTCCCTATCCGCTTCGAATTGGAAGGTTCCATATGCACCATTGGGGTTGTGAAATCGGGTAGTACTTTTGGCATAAGTTTGACACGATTCTGTGATGACGTGTTATGATGGTTGAAATCCAGGGTTATACTTCGTCGGTGATAGCGGCATCAATGGAGGAAGCAGGGGGTGTTGCGGGCTCTAGCTTGGAGAGTTGCACCTCGTTGTTGATTTTGGCGAGTTTTCGAAAACAAAAATGTCGCGACTTGGAAGGCTTGGTGGACACGTGGCTCCATCGCATTATGTTCTGGTGGTGCAGAGCGGCGACAAGCGGGTACAGACAAAAGAGGTGGGGGAGCGCGTCTCTGGAGTGGCTTCGGCTTGGACGATGGTGGAGTGTAGGCGTGTGCACCGTGCACGGCGTGTGTACCGTGCACGGCGTGCCCGTTTTGGTCTAGAGAAAAAAATGAATTGCGAATTAGGGAAGAAGAACCGAGAACTGTGTATGGTAGGTTTGGGCTTGGACCGTATTGTCTGGGTGAGGGTTTTGTTTATATATATATATATATATATATATATATAATGAAATGTTTAAAACTTTGAAACTTAATAACTCCTTCATACGAGGTTGGATTCGGACATCGTTTGTTGCACTGCGCTCATATGAACTTAAGCTTCGATATGAAATTTGTTTGGACGAATTTGGAGATAGTTGAAATTTGGGCTAAAATCGAACGTCATTCGATTTTAGTTCCAAACCGGAATGCCTCAGCGATGATAGAAATTTCTGTGAGTTAAACCCACCTTTTTGGTTAATTAGTATGATATCTAGTTGATAAAAATTATTGAATGATTGTTTAGATGAATTATTATATTTATTAGTTGGTTTGGATATATTCCTGCCTATTAGAACGGATGACACCCTATTGCGTTCCCGTGTAAGAGCAGATAACTGCAACGACCTGGAATTTTCGACCCCGAAAATTCAACACTAATATGTCGAATATCCGAACGTCGGAAATTCCCGATTGTTAGGGTAAAGAAGAAAAGAGGTAGAATTACACTTTAATACATCAGAGTTACAACATATACACAAACACTGGACAGATGCAATCATGTCCCAGGCAAACTACAATGTATCACAGCG
The DNA here is from genome assembly GCA_030765085.1 of Allium cepa. Lineage (NCBI taxonomy): Eukaryota > Viridiplantae > Streptophyta > Magnoliopsida > Asparagales > Amaryllidaceae > Allium > Allium cepa. The sequence continues at coordinate 120,728,725 of CM060938.1, read as the reverse complement.
GAATACACTCCATACGTTTCTACCATCCAGCACGCCACCTGAGCTCCAGAATGTCCTTACTTGCAAATCTGTAATACTAAGTCTGACCCAGGCATTACATCAAAGTAACACCTAGGTCAGGCTGGAAACCAGCGTGAGTAAACCCATATAATATGAAATACCAAGCTAACATAAGTGAATATCAGGGTAACTCGCACCCTTTACGTGTTCTTATAGTCAAACATTTATCACACACAATAGTTTCAGGTTAAATGTCCATGTTACTCAATTCATTCCATTCCAGCCTATATAATTTCACATATCCAAATTATAAAGAATTTAGTTTACTAATCGAAGTGGTTTCGGGTATTACTGATACCCGACTCTGGTTTCTTCGAAACCCATGTCACCTTAACCAAGTTATTCAAATGAAATACAAATCAAATTTTAATACAGGATATCATTGTTCAACCCAATCATATCACAAAACATTTCATATCTGAAATATCAAATAATCCAAGGCATTCAATATAATTCAACCATTCATAAGCAAGATTAATTAGTCACACCATTCCAATTAATTTAAATAAATTAATTCTTTAATCACATTTAATCCTGCTTACTTAACATTAATTAATTACAAACCATTAATTAATCATCCCTTAATTATCCTCTTTAATTACATTAAGTAATTAGCCTTTAATTAATAACACAAATTAATTAACCTTCACCCATTCACATTAATTACATTTATCCTTAATTTGTTACTCAAATTAATTATCCTATAATCACTTACATTGATTAATTATCCTTTAATCACTTACATTGATTAATTATCCTTTAATTAATCATACTCATTAATTAACTAACCCTTAATTAATTTCTTTAAATTAATCAACCCTTTAATTGATTACACTAAGTAATTAATCCTTAATTACTTCCCTTAAGTAATTTATCTTTATTCCTTTTATCAAGTAACTATCCCATTGGTTAATTATCCTCAATTAATTAACCTAGATCATTAATTAATTTAACCTTTAGATGATAATTAAATTAATTAACCCTCGACAGATTGATCCTTTAATTACTTACATTAAGTAATTATCATTTAAGTAATTAATCTCTAATTACTCAATTAATATGTCCATAATTACGAATCAATTAATCTCTAATTAATTAACTCATAATTAATTAATTTAATTAACTACCCTTTAATCATTTGTTAATTAAATAAATTAATTACTCTTTAATTACTTGAATTAATCATTAATCATCCAAGACCTTAGTTAACCTTAAGATAAACCATTTATCTGTATTTAATTTCTTAATTACCATAATCATATTTAAAACATTAATCTTTATCATTAACCTATTTAATTAAATCATTTAATTTAAGTTAATTATAACTTGAGCCTTTAACTAACAAATTTAAACAAATTTATAACTTCCTTAAAACAACTATTTAAGACATTCATTATATATCAAAAAAATTAAGAAATGGTTCAAAATTAGATTCATTTTAAATTTAAAAACTCATTTATTTTTGAACTTAAAAACTATACAAATTTTACTTCAGGTCAAGCCCGAATTACACTCGATCCCCTACCTGAGACCATTACCTTTTTTTAAGACTAGGATTAAATTCAAAACTTTAACCTGTAACACAAAAACTCACATGCTAACCCGAAGATGATATCGAGTCATCCTGTCCATTCCCTTGAGTCATTTCCCGAGTCGATCTTCGAGACATAGACCCTACCCAAAACCAAACTATGACACACTCAGGTGCATCGTGCACATGCACAGTCGATCGTTGAAGCACTGACCATCACTGCCACTTCTCACATGTCGGCGACCACTACCCAAAGCGTTCGGCCACCCAGAAATACATCACAAACCCCCCAATCAAAATCGAGTATACTCAAAACCAACAGGTAGAAAATCGACCACCAATTCCACCCAATGCCATCCAATTCCGATCACCGGAGTAGATATCCTCCTGCCAGGAGCTACACCCATGTCCCCTCTCTCTTTTTCCCCATGACCGATCTTCGATACCCTATCATCATCGCAGTAGCCCACATTCCAAACATGATCAAAACCAAGTTGAAACCCTATTATGACCCCACTCCACCATTACAGTGAACCAAAAATTCACTTGCCATTTTTGTCGAACACGCCTACCTCCAAGGTAACTACAACAGAGACCCCATCCTATCAAACTTTACTGACCACCAGAAATTTCCCCAGACAAGAATTCCATTCAACTTGTGAATTCCCATATTTTTCTAATCTAAAATTTTTGATTCCAGTTTTAAAAATCATTGATTCCGATAACAAATTTGATTTTGGAATTTAATAAACAAATCAAAGTGTTCAAATTTTACATGCCCCATTGAATTTTACTATATATTCAAGTTTTCTAGAAAATTTTGAACTAATATCACTTGGAAATGTTTCCAGAGTCAAGATCCTGATGATTCGAACAAAATTTTATTTAAACATCAAATCCTAAAAAGGATTAGGAAATGAGAATTTTAAATTGTTAAAGCCTAAAAATTTTAAATAGAGAGGTTATGTATATATATGCTGAAAGGCATACACAAAATCCTTACATAAACAGTCATGTAAAACATGAATTACATCCATAACTTCAGGGAATATTACATACATCAAGAACTGTACAAGATTTATTTTTTTTTCTTAAAAAAAATAGTTTACTCACTGTTCAATTTGAACAGAGAAGATATGACAACATCTTGTACAGGCAACTACATTACATATCCAGGCATAAAGTACTTTTATTTCCAAGCAACACTATAAAGTGTTTTGTTGCTTTTATAATCTTTAACTTATCTGTTAGTAACCAATAAGGCTAGCTATTACTTAGGATCGTGTAATATGGAATATAATTGAATCTAAATGCGAAAATAGATGATAATAGCAAAGTAAATGAAAATAAGTAAAATTAAACAAGCACACCGGGAATTTTTATACTGGTTCGAACTTCCCGTTCTACGTCCAGTCCCAGACTCCTTTTGGAATTTCAACTATAACAACCCTCACTTAACCCGGAGGAATAGATTTACACTGCCTGAGAAACCGAACAGGACTTCACCCGCCTAAGCAACCGAATAGGACTTCAATACAAATAACAAAGGTATCTGACTGTAGTGTGTTCTTAAATAACACTGATAAGTCAATTGAGTACAATCTTCCTATAATCTTCTCCTTAATGATATATATAATGATGTGCTTTGAGAAATGTGGAAGATAAAGTGTTCAAAGTATGTAAGTAATTTGAGTGCAATTTGAAAGTTTAAGAATAGATGAGAATTCAAGAGTGCTAAAAGTAAATTCGGTAAGTTGTTTGTTGAATTCTGTAATCTATTTATAGTATATAAAGAGTTGCATCTTTACATGAAAAGTTATATTGAAAAGAATGGATGCAACTGTTGATTTAAAAGAATGTTTCTCTTGGTCAAGAGAAGTGACTTTTCAAGAAAATAGCAGTTGGAGATATTCAGACATCTGAATAAAAAAATTCAGACTTATGAATTAGATTGAAACGCAAACAGCAAAGAAATAGTTCATTTCTGACCTTATTCAGATGTCTGAATATTTTCGTTCAGACGTTTGGATATTGTGAAAAAAATATTTTTATTTTAGCACTCAAACATCTGAATGTATGGTTTCAGACGTTTGAGTTTGCTCTTTTGTGCATGTATGAGCATGTGTGTGCATGTGTTTGTGTGTGTGTGTGTGTATCGTTTAAGGAGAGATTTTAACAAACTTTCTAAGTAATGTACAAACTCTAGACACACAATATATAGCTTTAAACATCTGTGGATGAATCTGCAATAAATCTCCTGCAAAGATAGTTAGTATACACAAAACATTTTATATAGGTTGTTATAATCAAGATCAAGATTCTAACATTCTCCCCCTTTTTGATGATGACAACTATATAAAATTAATAAACTGGTAAAGTATTGTTACTCTCCCTGTTAATATGCACAATTTAAATTTCTCCCCCTTTGTCATCGACGAAAAGAAAGAACATGAATGATAATAGATAATTCATTTCATTAAGGCAAACAAAGTAGTAGATAATAATACATAAAGAGATAATGTTTTAGAAATTTCTCATGCAACTAGACTAAGATAATTAAAATTGGCTTGAAAGAGATGGATCATTGTGATCAGAACTTTAGCTTGAGGAAGACCATTCAAATGGAGATGGATTGTAGGCTTGAGTGGATGAAGAACCGGAACAAGAAATTCGATCCTATATTTTATTGAGAAAGCTTTTGATAGAGTTGAATTTTGTTTCCGTCTTCTTCTCAAGTGCCTTTATGTCCTGATGAATCTTTGATTGATTTCGGGAGAGAGTGATGATGTCTTGTCTTGAAGAAGTATCTAGGCCACTTTCTTGGATGGTGTTATCGTCCTCCTTTTATTCTTCATGTTGTGTATTAGAAGAAGCAATACTAATGTCTCGAGGTTGAGGAACACCTTGTTGAACATTTTGTGACCATTGTTGGAAGGAAATAATTTGTTGAGAAGGGGGCCGTATAGGAAGACCCATCAACCCTAAAGTTTTAGCGCCTAACTTACTAATACTTTTAAAATCGGAGTCAAGCATTGGTACACCGATATTTAGGAGAATGCGCATAATATAGGCACCATAATGAATAGTTATATACTTCCTTCGGATTGTGATGTCTTAGAATTCATCCAAAATAATTTTTCCCCAATTCACTTGTTGTTTGGAGTAGATAGAATAAAGTGCTTGGAAGTTTTCTTTATACACTTTTTCATAGCTACTCGTGCTTGGTTGGAGGGAACGAATAAAAGCATGGTGAATTAGCCTAGCTTGTGGCCTTAAGAAGGTAGATTTTAAGTTGCCCAAATTTATAAGTTGATCGGATAAAAATTGATGTGAAACTTCATCCCGATGTTCCGTATCAACTTCAATTTCATTAATATCAATTCCTTGATAAAAGCAATTTAAAATATGACCTAGCTATTGTAAAGGTAAGAAGATTCTTATGCTACAAACTAACGACCAAACACAATCTTGACAGCTTTGAGGATTTTGATGATCCAAATTTAAGTTTGCAAGAAAAAGTTTAATCATAAGATGATTAATCTTAACATTGTTAGGAGTATACTTAATCTGTCGAAGTGAAATTGCTCCGCTAACTCTCTAATATGATAAGCTGCGAAATCCTAAAATTTCATGAATGCTCCTTCGAAGATGTTAGAGTTATTCATAGAATTAAATCGAGAAACAGCAACATCGTTCCATAGCCATTGCCGGATTTGGTCTTCGGATGATTCGGAAGCTGATTCCCTAGTTCTCTTTGATCTTAGTGCCATTGAAGACTTGAAGGAAGGTTAAAAGCTTTGAGGAAGATAAAAATGGGGGCTAGGGTTCTTAAATAAGAAGGAAAGAAATTAAAAAGGTATTATATAAAGGGTGAAAAGGTAATCAAAAATAAGAATAGTGTAAATAATATGCTAAGAAGAGATTCAGACGTCTGAATCACTTGATTCAGACGTCTGAATTGAGTTGAATTGCAACCCGCAAGGAATTAGTTCAAAAATAGTCTAATTCAGACGTCTGTTATTTTTGATTCAGACGTCTGAATCTGGGTTAAAAATATTCTGTTATGAATATTCAGACTTCTGTTTATACTTATTCAGACGTCTGAAATTTGTACAGAGGCACATATAGTCCTTTTTGAGAATAAAAACAATATATATTATTGATTAATTTTTAAATACTACAGATTTTAGAATAAACAGAATCAAATTAACATATTATATAAACAACAAGAGATAATTTAAATAGATTTTGAAGAAGAGGATGGAGTATGATATGATTCTTCTTCAACTTTGGTGTTCTTTACAAATGGTCGAAGTGGAGACCATCTGTTACCACGTTCCCAAGAATTTGGAGTTGTCGGTGGACGTTGTGGTGATGGTTCCCAAGGATTGCGACGACTTGGAGAATGAGCTGAAGACGTTTGATGAATAGTATCTTTTGATGAAGAGCCACAGAACTTTAACGCTACTTGTTCCAGGAAGCTAAGCCGTTTGGCATTAACTTTTTTCTCATAGTATAATTCACGTTGTAAGTCTAATGTTTCTTTCTGATAGTGATGAATATCATCGATTTTTTCTTTTGTGGATGGTGATCCAAAAAAAAGAGACTGTCTTGTTCTTTTAAATGGAGGAGTATATCTAGTACGAGTTGAGGGAGGAACAATCGGAACCGGTTCATATATTGGAGTAGGAGTTGGTAGGTTTTCCGATTCCGAGGAAGGAGAGGTTTAAGATAGCTTAGATGACTCAGAGTTATTGTGGGATGACATGATTAAACAGTAATTTTTGAAAAAAAGAGAGTTGAAAATTCTTGGTGAAAAGAATTAAGAAATGCATATAATATATAGGTAGAAACTAGATAAATTTAGAGGGGATAATGTATGGTTAAAAGAAAAATGGCCATAGGAAAAAGAGGAGAGAATGGCAGGTCAATAAGATTTCGATAACAACCTCGTATTTCAGAAAATAATAGATAGTGAAGTGGTAGTGTAGAGGACTACCAAGTATGAGGTCCTGAGTTCGAGTGCTAGAGGGCACCCTCCCTTTTTATTATTATTATTATTATTATTATTATTATTTTCTTTTGAAAGAAGCTATGAATTTAAAATAAAATACATATATATATATATATATACATATATGTATGTATATGTATATATTTTAAAAATTCAAACTTACAAATCTTTAAAAGAGACGATTCTGAGTTCTCGTCTTAAATTGATGAAAGTATTTTCATTTAGAGGTTTTGTAAAGATATCTGCCAATTGTTTGTCAGAGGATACAAATTCTATATTTATTAAATCTTTTTCAATATTATCATGAAGAAAATGATGATGAATACCAATATGTTTTGTTCGTGAATGATTTACAGGATTTTTAGATAAATTTATAGTACTAGAATTATCACAATGAATAGTTGATTTACTTAAATTAAAACCAAAATCTTGTAATGTTTGTTGCATATAGATAACTTGAGCACATGCCAAAGCTGCAGAAATATACTCTGCTTCACATGATAATGAAACACAATTTTGTTTCTTACTAAAACCAAGGTACAAGAGATCGTCCAATGAAGTGACAAGTCCCACTTGTACTTTTTCTATCTGTCCGGCTTCCTCCAAAATCAGCATACATTCCTTTGGATAGACTAGTCCAAAGTCCTTGGTTTTATTAAGATACCGTAGTATGCGTTTCACTGCTCGTAAGTGTGATTCTTTGGGATCTGCTTGATATTGTGCACACAAGCAAACACTCATCATTATGTCCGGTCTACTAGCTGTTAAATATAATAACGATCCAATCATACTTCGATATAATTTTTGGTCAATACTTTTACCACTTTCATCTTTATCAAGATGCATGGTTGTACTCATAGGAGTTGGTTTGGTAGAAGTATTTTCCATACCAAAGCGTTTAATTAGATTGTTACAATATTTTTTTGATTTATAAATGTACCATTTTCTAATTGTTTTATTTGTAAGCCAAGAAAATAATTTAACTCACCCATATGAGACATTTCAAATTCTCTAGTCATTAAATTAGAAAAATCTTGACATACTTTTCCATTTGTAGATCCAAAAAAATATCATCAACATATATTTGAACAATTAAAATATCCTGCTTATTTCTTTTAATAAAAAGAGTTTGATCAACCTTCCCAATTTCAAAACCAGAATCTATTAAATATCTTTTAAGACGGTCGTACCAAGCACGGGGTGCTCGTTTCAAACCGTACAAGTCCTTTTTGAGTTTATAGACATGGTCAGGAAATTTTTCGTGTACGAATAAGGGAGGTTGTTCAACATAAACTTTTTCTTTTATGAAATCATTTAAGAAAGAACTTTTAACATCCATTTGATATAATTTAAAGTTATGAAAACATGCATATGCTAATAAGATTCGTATTGCTTCTAATCTAGCGACTGGAGCAAACATTTCTTCATAGTCAATTCCTTCTTTTTGATTACATCCTTAAGCAACTAATCGAGCTTTATTTCTAGTGATATTTCCTTGTTCATCTGCTTTATTTTTGAAGACCTATTTTGTACCAATAACTGATTGATCACTAGGTCGTGGAACTAAATCCCAAACGTCATTTCTTTCGAATTGGTTTAGCTCTTCTTGCATAGCGATTAACCAATTTTCATCGGTAGACGCTTCTTTAATATTTTTAGGTTCAATATTAGAGAGGAAAGCTACATGACCCATTTGATTTAATTGACTTCTTATTCTAACAGATGAATTAAGTTCTCCAGTTACATTATCAGAAGGAAGATCCCTTAATAATCTAGGTGGAGATCTTGTTTCATTGTTATTGTTAGACCATGTTTTCACTATTTTCAAATTTTGAAATTTCTATGTTTGTGATATTATCAGGGAATTCTTCATCATTTCTTATACTTGGGATTTGTTTAAAATTTTCATCGAAAGATACATGAAGTGTTACTTCGATGATATTTGTTTTTTATTATAAATTCGATAAGCTTTGCTTCGATCCGAATTCCTAAAAAGATTCCTTCATCGGATTTTGGATCAAATTTACCAAGCTGATCTTTTGTGTTTAAAACAAAACATTTTGAACGTTAAACTTTATAAGAAATATTTGGTTTTCGTCCATTAAGAAGTTCATAAGGAGTATTCTTAGTTAATGGTCGAATAAAAACACGATTCAAAACATAACAAGTTGTTGCAACAGCTTCAGCCCAGAAATGTTTTGGTAACGTGCTTCCATTTAAAAAAGTCCTAGCACATTCTTGTAAGGTTCTATTTTTACGTTCTACAACTCCATTTTGTTATGGAGTTCTAGGAAACGAAAAATTATGGAATATTCCCTTTTTTTACAAAAATTTTCAAAGGCTTCGTTTTCGAATTCACCTCCATGATCACTTTTTATGTTTTTGATTTTCAAACCTTTAAAATTTTGAATTCTTTTGACAAAAGTTTTGAAATTGTCAAACGTATCACTTTTATTTTTCATAAAAATAGTCCAAGTATATCTAGAAAAATCATCAACAATTACAAACACATATCTATTATGATTGATGGATTGTACTTGTGTTGGTCCAAATAAATCCATATGTAGTAATTCAAGTGGTTGTAAAGTTGAAATAACCTTTTTAGATTTAAAAGATGATTTAGTTAATTTTCCTAACTGACATGCATCACAAATATGATAAAGTTTAAAATTTATTTTTGGTAGACCTCGTACTAAATTATTTTAGAAAGCTTGTTTATAGCTTTGAAATTAATATGACAGAATCGTTTGTGCCATGACCAAGGATCATTTTCTTTGGCTATTAAACACATATCTGAATTATGATTTATTTTCATATTCAGAACATAGATATTTCTGTCTTTATTTCCTTCAAAGATAAGATTTTGATTTTGATCAGAAATACTACATTTGTTTTCAGAAAAAGTGATTTTGAATCCTTTGTCACACAATTGGCTGATACTAAGTAAATTATGTTTTAAATTCTTGACTAGTAAAACATTTGAAATAAGAGGTAAATTTGAAATACCGTTATTGCTCACATCGCCTTTGTCGATGATGAACACTTTGGAGTTGTCTCCAAAAGTAATGGAGCTTCCATCTGAGTAAGTAATATTTGATAGCATATCTTTGTCTCCTGTCATATGTTTTGAGCAACCGCTGTCGAGTATCCATTTTCCTCTTTTCTTTAGTGGGACCTACAAAAAATATGAGATAATATTGGTACCCACCTTTTGCAATAGGGTCCTAAGAGTTAAATCTTAGGAAACCAAACCCAAGAGGGCTCAGTATCCCATTTAAAAATGTAATCTTTATTTTTATAAACAGTTTCTAAAAAGATGTTTGTATATTTCTTCCTAATCAAACTGTTGTTTGTTTTAGGAACCCAGATTTTTATGCTTTTCGGGTAAGAACTCCTTTTTGTCTGTACAGTAGTTGGATTAATATTTCTCCTAATTTTCTTTCTAGGTGAAGATGTTGTTTTCTTAACATATCCTAATCCTTTTCTACTTGAAACAGATTGAGAGCTATCAATAATTTTGGATAAAGTTTCTCTTCCTTTATTAAAGTTTGAAACATTTTTGGTGATGCTTTCTAAATTAGTTTTGAGACTAGTATTATCCAAATCTATCAATTTTACCTTAGTTTTGAGTTCATGATTTTCAGAAATAAGGGCGTTATTCTTCTCTTTTTGAGCTTCAATTTCTTGACTCAAAAGACTGAGTTGAGAATTAATATTAGAGAATGATTCTTGTAATTTTTCAAGTTCTTCCTCTAGTATTTTCTTCTCATCTTTGAGCATATCTCTTTTGAATTCTGCTTTGTTCTGAAGTTCACGAGTCTCCTTATGTTTTCTTTTAAGTTTTTTTAGAGTGTCAACTAGCTCTGAGTTTATCTCCATCATATCATCAAAAGTAAAATCACTAACCTCGTTTTCATTAGCCATAAAGCAAATATTAGCTTTCTCGTTTTCACTGTCACTGCTGCTATCTGATGAAGAGGTATCTGAATCATCCCATGTAACTTTCTTTTTCTTATCTTTTCTGCCCTTATTAAAGTATTTTTTCTTTAGTTCTGGACATTCTTTTTGCATATGACCTTTCTTATGACAATTGAAACATTCAAGAACTGAAGATGATGGTTTGTTTTGAAAGTTCCATTTTCCATTGTTTCTGTTGTTTTTTCGGAATTTCGAGAACTTTTTAAAAGTTTTGGCAATAAATGCAAGATCTTATTCATCTGAATCTTCATATTTTTCTTCTTCAGCATGGAAAGCTATGTTCTTTTTATCTTGTGCTTGTACTCGTTTTGCCTGCAAATTCACTTAATAGGACATAAGGTTTCCTATTAACTCTTCAGGTTTTATGGTAGAGATGTCATTAGTTCTTCAACAGCCAAGACTTTTCTTTTCCATTCATCCGTTAAAGAGTTTAAAATTTTTGATACAGTATCAAAATCAGTGTACTTTTCTCCTAATCCTAATAGTGAATGATAGATATCTTGAAATCTAGAGTACGTATCATTGATGGGTTCATCTTGTTTCATTCTAAAGTTTTGAAATTGATTTTTGAGCATGGAGATTTTGCTTTGTTTGACTTTGTTAGTTCCTTCATGAGTGATTTTAAGCGTTCTTCATATTTCATAAGCAGTTTGACACATGATAACATGATTAAATTCATTTCTATCTACTTCACAAAATAACATGTTTATAGCTTTAGCATTGGCAGTAGCATCTAATTTTTGTGTGTTTGACCATGTGGAGTATTGTCCAATAAGAAGAGTGAATTCATTCTGTGTGATATTCCATGATTCAAAACTATTTGATTGCATATAGATTCTCATACGAGTAGACCAATAATTATAGTTCAAACCATTGAAAAATGGAGGTCGTGTAGTGGATTGACCTTCAATAAAACTAGTGTTAGTGGTAGTGCAGGTGTTGTTTTCCATATTAGCAAGATATCAGATAACTGTGTAACGGTTATCTACTTATTTGATAAAAGATTTTTGGATTTAAAAGATGTAGCTACTCACCTGTTGAAGTACAGAGATATTTTGAAACAGTTTGGAAATTTGAAAACTTGAATTTGCTTTGATCTTTTGAAATTGGTAACTACTTGATCTTTAAAATTAAAGTCCTTGTTGTTGAGAAGATTTAAGCCTTGAAATTGAGATGATCTTGCTTGCTGATGATTATAGTTGATTTCTTGAAATGATTTTTCTTTTAAAACAAAAATGGATTTACTGTTTGAATTAACTTTCAGGTTTGAGAAATTTGATTTCAGGCTTTTGTTTCCTAGTTTGTACATTTTTGTTTGAGTTTTCTTTGTTTATGAAATGAAAATAGAAAAAAAAGAAATGAAGAGAAGAGAAAGGTGAATATAGAGACTAAATTTTATGATTAAAAATAGAAGAAAAGAAAAATTAAAATGGGGACACTTGTTAAATTTGTCAACATTTGTCATTTACAATTATTTATTAACTTACACATGTTATTTAGATGATTTCTTTTATTAACACTTGTAATGCATGAGTTATTAATTTTTTTAAATGGTTTATAAAAATTTTGTATTTAATTTACTATTTAATAAGTACATTTCTTAATTTATAAAAATCCTTTAAAAGAAAATGATATAAAACCAATTATATTCTTAATAAAATCATATATAATATATTTTTAAATCCAAAATATTTTAAGAGATCTACCCTATGAATTTTAAATCTAAATTCAAATTAAAATTTAAAAATCCAATTTAAAAATCAACTTTTATACATACATACATACATACATACATACATATATATATATATATATATATATAAACACGTATTTAGTTTGAAAATAATAATTCTATTTAAAATCTACTTATATATTATATATAAACAACTCATTATTTTTATTGTTTGAAAATAATAATTTTGCCAATTTTAAATAATTAAATTAGGAGATTATCAAATAAATATTTATCCAGATATTTATAATTCAATTTTGATAATATTTCCAAATTCATTTACATATCCAGATATCTTTTATTATCAAAATTTTATTTGTTCAATTGAATAAAACACTTAATTATCTAATTATCATATGTCTAAAATCCGGGTTATCACATTCTTCCCCCCTTTATATCTTTTCGTCCTCAAAAAGGAACGAAGCCAGTATTTATTTAATAATTTAAAATCAGATAAATTATTATTTGATCATTTTTAAAACACTTTTAAAATCCACATAATATTATAAATTAGTTTTTATGAAAATACTTTTTATAACTCGATGTCTCAACCAGTCCATCTTTGTTCTCATAGAAATTCGGTCATACGTTGATTAGGCGTAGGACTGAAAATCTATAAGTACTTGGTAAACCCGCTTTCAACACCCAGTGAAAACACTTGGAAAATAATTTTATTGAAAATATAGAAAACATTTTTGAAAATATAGGAAACATCTTTGGTGAGAATGCTCTGGAAATCATCACCCCCATCCATGGTCGCAATTAACCCGATGGTTATGTTGACATCTCGGAAAAATCCATAGATAACTGTAGGAACTCCGTGCCCCTCGATTACGCCATGGAACCCACTACAGATCGCAGCTACATCTGGGGTTACGTTGCAATCACAGCAAAAACCCATATAACTTGTAGGCACCAGCGCCTTCGAATTCCGCTGCCAAAAAAATGAAACTTCTCCACTCCACTCGACCATAGATCGCAGTCTACCGATGTTACGTTGCCTTCACGGCAAAATCAAGCATAGACCTTAACACTTACCTCCACACGATTTCTGCAATGGTCCACAATAGATTGCAGCGACATCAAGTTATATTGTCGTCACAGCATAACCAAATGCCTCCGTAGGCATCAGCGCCCTCGACTTTCGCTATCCAATAATCCTCAGGAACTTCAGTTTGTCTGGACTTCCTCACAAGATCCACTTTAGAAGCCCCTCTTAGGGCTCAAGGCAGTACCAACCTATGTTACTCCTAAGAAGTTCATTTCAAGGGAGCGCCTTTTTCTCTAGAGCCATTTTCAAAACACTTTATACTATACACATATAGTATCTTCCAAATCATACACCTAGTATGAATCTCATATAAATCTCCTTTCCCAAAATCGATTATCCCAAAATCGATAATTCTCAAACCTGGCATTTCAAATTTCCAAAATTGATTTTTCCCCAAAAATCAAAAGCCTTTCCAAAATGCATAGGTTCCAAAACCTTTTTCCAAAATCATTCTCATAAGATCCTTCATATATTTATATATAGATATATATATATATAATTTTGAAAATCTTTGGATCACTTCATACTTGTATAAATTCCATTTTTATACTTCAAATACTTTCAAAAACCCATTTTATTCTGGCTATAGATTCAATAAGGGGAGTTGTATTTTATATAACAAAGATATAATGTGACGACCCGAGATTTTGGCAATATTATTTTAGTAAGCATTTAATCTAATTAAATAAAATATAAACTTATCATTTTAAAAACGAATAAGACTTTTAGACATTTATCATTTATTTATATATATGTGTGTGTATTTTGGAAGGAAACTATGATTTAAAAATTCAAAAAAAAAATTTACAATAAAATCTATCGTATTCAATTTAATTAAAAGCTCTACATTACATTTAATCTAAATATATATATATATGGATGTAATCTAAATAATAATGCTTGAAATAAAATCAATCTTGTTAATATTAAATATAAGTATAAAAGTATATGAATATAAATAAAGTGTTTGATGATTTAAGCTTTAAAATAGAAATAAAAAATAATAATAAGGATTTGTGTTAAAAATAAGTATATAAATTTGTGTGTATGTAACATAAGTTAAAAACTATAAAAATAACCATAACAATTTTTATATTAAACATAGATATAAAATAAAATCAAGCAAGAAATGTATGCTTGCTGTAAATGTAGATATGCAAGGCATGAAAGAAAAAATATATAATATCTATGTACAAAAAAAATAAATGGGATAAAAATGTTAACTTGTAAGGAAACATTGCATTTAATACTATCATCTCCAGCACAAAAAATATCATTTCGAAACGTGTATAAATCATTTCAGCTTCAAGCAAAAAAATCTAAGCTGACCAAAGAAAAAAAATCTAGTCAAACACAAGAAAAGTTTGTTCCAGCAAAAACCTACCTCAGTAAAACCTTTCCCTTTATATATACATACTTCTAGTTCCTACTCGTTCAAACATAGCAAACCACAAAAGAAAAGAAAAGTAGCATCACCAGTTTGCAAACTTAAACAACAATTCAACAAAGCAAGCAGGAAGGTTCAAAAGAAAAATTAAGTTAGCAGCATCCATAGTTGTTCTCTGTTCAATCTAATCTATGTTAAGGTTTAAATTTCAAACAAAATATGTTAGATGTATCATAGATTAAATTTTTAAATTTTATTTAAGTTAAATAATTTGTTATTATCCCTGGAAATCAAGAAGAATTGAGCAAATTTAATATAAGTCTAAATTCAATTATCCTGATTCATTGATTCAGGATTATAAATCGAATACCTAAACTAAAACATGATTTTCAAAACCAAAATCATAATTTCTAGCTTAAGGATGAAAGAGCAGTTTTGGTTTGTCTTGGTTCCTTAGTTATAGTGATCTCTGATGATCCACTATCTTGTGAAGGTCGGGGTCTTTTCTGGTGATGGAAGGATGAACAGTGGGTCTAGGAAAAATGTTGGATTGGTGATCTGAGCTTAGCGGTGACTGTGGTAGATCATTGAAGTTTTTAAACCTAGTTTGAATAGGTTGTACTTTCTGAATCGTAGCTTCTGCTCGGTTTGATCGAGTGTAACCAAACTCGAGGGGATGAAAGGATGGAGGTAGGTGATGGTGTGGCCGGAATCGCAGATGTTCTGATGGTCGGAATCTCGAGAGCGATGGTGGATTCCAGGTTTGGGTGTAGTTCCAGTTTGGGCTTATCTTCTCGATTTTGAATTCGAGTTGATGGTGAGAATCTGATGGTCAGATGAGGATGTTTGGGTGATCGTCGACTTGCTCGATGAAGTTGTGTCGACTGGAGATGGTCGACGTCACCATGCATATGCACGGTGCACTTATTTATGGTGGTCTGGATTTTGTTTGGTTAGGTGTGGGTTTTGCGGTCTCGAGTTTTACTCGAGTTGTTCGAGTATTTTACTCGAAGCATTAGGGTGATTGACTCGAAGTCATTTTTGTCTGGCTCGAATAAATTGTTTAATTGATTACAGGGTTTTGTTTAAAACCTGACAGCGTTTAAGTTTTTAAATTTAAACTGAATTTAAAAGTGTAAAGCAAGTTTTAAAACAAAGGTTTTGAAACAAGTTTAAAATCTGAATTCAAAATGAGTTTGAATTCTAGTTTTTTATATAAATAAGTTTTGTAAAAATGAAATGTTTTAACAACTTTAAATTGTTAAAGTAATTTATAAAATGATTTTAAATTCTGAAATTAAAATTTAAACAGAGTTTTAAATCTAAATTTAAATCTGGATTCAAGTTTAATTTGAATCCTAGTTTTGAAATAAAATAAGTTTTTGAATTTAAAATGTTTCAAAATAACTTTGAATATTTAAAGTGTATTTTAAATTCATTTAAATTGAATGTGGTTTTAAACACTTTTTGAATTCGCTTTTAAAAAAATATTTCTTTAACATGTAATATAAAACATTTTTGAACTATTTTAAAAACTTCGTTAAAGTTAAAAATTGTTTTCATTTTAAATCTCAAATTTGAAATGGAATTTGAAAGAAAATTTAATTAAATTGTTATTAAATACCTTTTGATAATGATAATTTAATCATTAATAAGAATAAAGTTTTATCTTAAAGATAATTAAAATTTAATGATTTATAATTCATTTAATTACTAAGATAATTAAGATGGATAAGTAATTAATTTAATTGATTAACGATTTGGATAATTAATTAAGTAATTAAGGGTTTAATTTAATTAATTAAAGGTTTAAGTAAATTAGTTAAGAATTAATTAATTGGTAATTAAGAAATCATTAAGTAGATAAGATTAGATTTTAAATTAATGATTAAGAATTAATTAATCAAGCAATTAAAGATTAATTAAGTTACACTTTAACACTTAATTAATTAATTAATTAGAGATTAATTAATGGGTTATTAAAGATAAATTAATTTGTAATCATTAATAATTAATGTAAGTTTAATTACTTAAGAAAGTAATTAAAGAATTGTTAATAGTTAATGAAGGTCATTAACTAAAGATTATTAGATAATTAATTAATGTGATTAATTTTAATAATTATTTAGATTAATTAATTAAAGATAATCATTTGTGAAATTGTTTAAGTAGAATTACTTAATGGGAGTAATTAAGAAATTAATTACTAATTGTAATTAACTATGTTTAATGTGATTAGTTTAAGTTAATTAATTAATTTTAATTAATTTAAGAGAATCACTCGATGATTTGATTAAGATGGATATTTGAAGAATGATTGAAATAAAGGTTGAGATTAATTAATGGTTGATTAAACAAAGTTAGGATATTAATTCTTAAGTAACTGATTTAATTTAAGTTAAATAAATTAATTATGATAGGGATTAACAATGGTTGCCTATGAATGATTGTTTGAGTAGAATATCTGAATCGATTGATATCTATTGGATGATATGTTGTAATATTCTTTGGCATGTAATGTTTTATGATATGATATGTTTGGGTGGACATTTATGATGATGAATTTCTATGTAAAAAGTGACATCTTGTATTTAAAGTTGAATTGTGTTTCACTTAAATAACTTGGGTTAAGATGATATTAAATTCGAAGAGACCGGAGTCGGGTATTAGTAAATACCCGAAACCTCTTCGATTCTTTATAATTGATATGTGGAGTCAATAGGTTGAAATGGAATGATTTACGTGAATTGGACTATTTAATCTAAGTTTTGGTACTTAGAAATTGATGTGTGAAATAAGTGAGGTTATTACAATTGTGAAATTTTAATTTGATACAAGTTACCCTGGGTTTTATATAAGTTGTATGCGTTGGTATTTCATGTTAGATGAGTTTACTCACGCTAGTTTCCAGTCTGACCTGGGTGTTACTTTGATGTAATGCTCGGGTTAGACCGAGTATTACAGGTTTTCAGGTAAGGACGTTCTGGAGATCAGGATACGGGCTGAATTACAGGATCGTATGGAGAGTTCCCTCTGTATTATATTGTTGTACATATCTAAGTCATGTTGATGGTATATGTATATATGTTGTAACTCTGATGTATTAAAGTAAAATTTGACAAGTATAGTTTTTCTTTGTATAATTGTTATTATCTGTTATTATATTTTATCCGCTGCGAATGTGAGATGTTGGTGTTTCTGATCTTCTTCTTCTATCTCTTTCTTCTTTTTCCTAACTATCTGAAATTTTCGGGATCGAAAATCTCGGGTTGTTACAGTTGGTATCAGAGCTGAAAGGTTAAGCGAGAACCTTGGCTCTAGTGGATTACTCATTAAGGATAGGGTCAATGGTACCCTAGAATGAGATGAGTGTGTGTATATATATGAGAGCGTACTTGTTATTTTCTTATATAAAGGTTTTAAATGATTTAATATAAGAATATTTTTTGACATATAAAGCAATATTTCTTTCTAATAAATATAAAGATAATTGGTTGTTATATTATTGGAAAATTTTAATAATAAGAATTAAGTGGTAACAGAAATACAACCAAATTAAAATTAAATGAAGATAAGTTTGAAATGGATTTAGAATTAAATGGTTTAAAGATATAAGTTGATTTGATTTAAAGGATTAAATCAACATTTAATAATTTAACTCGAAATTATATAATTTGGGATGGTTTAAATTTGAAATTTCAATTGAATTCGTTCAAATTTAACCTGATTTGAATTAATTGGATTTGTGATTGAAGATGGATAAGTTTAAAAATTTCGAATGGAAAATTTGAGTTGGATTGAATTGAATCTGATTTGAAATTGAAGTGGGTTCAATTGATATTTGTCCAAATTGATCAGAATAATTTGGAATTGTAATTAAAGTTGAGTAGGTTTAAAATCAAATGGAATTTGATTTGAATTTGGAAAGAAATCAAGATTGATTCAACCTGAATTGGGGTTAAATCAATTTCAATAGAAATTGAAGTTATTCAAATTGGAATTGAGTCAATTTAAATGGAAGTGGAAATTTAAATAAAATTGATGGGGAGGCGAACAGTTTTGACTCTGGACTATTTTCAATATAAATTGTTTGAATATAAACTTATTTTTCCAAGCTATTTAATATATACAACCTTTCTTTTTAAAGCCAAATTATTTTATATTTGTTTTACAATTATTTTTGGAACTATTTAACAATTTTTCAACTTTTTTATAAACTAATTACTATTTTTCAACTATTTTACAAATTAATTATTATTTTACAACTATTTAGCAATTATCTAAAATTTCTGAAACTATTTAACTATTTTCCACATATTTTACAATTACTTAACTATTTTATAGTTATGTCACAAACTAATAAATATTTTTCAACGACTTATCTATTTTTAAAATTTTCAAGCTATTTACTAAATATAAACTGGTCGGAGTTCAAACTGTTATTGATTAAATACCCAACTGAGGTAAGAATTGAAGTGATAATCCAAATGGCGATTAAGGCAAATGTGAATAAGTGAATAAAATTCAAAGTGAGGATGAATAGAAAGGAAATTGATTTGGCTAATAATCAGTGAAGTTAAATACGTTGGATGTACGTATATTATTCTATTCGCATAGTGGTTTGATCCAGATTCGAGCACAGAACTTCGAGATAGTTTATCGATCCGAGTTGGGATTTTTCACTCGATTTTTGACGGCGAACCTGGATATGGATTGTTGATTGGTTCTGGATATTCTATATCCTAGTTATGGCTATGCAAGGAGGATGACGGTTTCTGATCAAGAAACCAGATCTGTGTCCGCACTAGGAAGTCGGGTGGACGATACTAGTTCGAAAGTGAAATTGTGTGATCGAGTGAGCGATCAGATTGGTATAGTGTACGGATGATATGTGTACATCGTGCGAGTTTGAATGAAACTGATATTGTAAATTTCTATGATAAAAGTGACTTTGTAGAGTAATCAAATTTGAATATTTGATTTGGAATAAACAAAGTTATATATCTTTGTTATATAAAACGAACCTCCCCATGTTGAATCTATTGCCGGAAGAAAAGAATTTTGGAAGTGTTTGAAGTATAAAAGGAATTTTATACAAGTTTGAAATGATCTAAAGTTTTTTTGAAAAAAAATTATATATATATATATATATATATATATATATATATAAAGGATCTTATGAGGATTTTGGAAAAAGGTTTTGGGAACCCTTGAATTTGGAAAGGCTTTTGATTTTTGGGTAAAATCAATATTAGATTTGGAAAGCCTAGTTTGAGAATTATTGATTTTAGGATAATCGATTTTGAGAAAGGAGATTTATATTAGGTGTATGATTTGGAAGATACTATATGTGTATAGTATAAAGTGTTTTGGAAATAGCTCTGTGGAAAAAGGCGCTCCCTTGAAATGAACTTCTCAGGAGTGCCATAGGTTGGTACTTCCTTGAACCCTAAGGGGAGATTCTAAAGTTGATCCTATGAGGAGTCCGGACAAAAATAGTTCCTGAGGATTATGAGTAGTGTGTAGCAAAAGTCGAGGGCGCTGATGCCTACAGAGGCATTTGGGTTATGATATCACGACAATGTAACTCGATGTCACTGCGATCTACTATAGACCATAGCGAAAGTCGTGTGTGCCGCTGAGAGACAACAGTCTGCGTTTGGTTTTATATCCGTAGACTGCGACCTATGGTAACATAGCGAAAGCCATGTGTGCCGCTGAGAGCCAACGGTCTACGTTTGATTTTACATCGGTAGACTGCGTCCTATGTGGGAGTGGAGAAGTTTCATTTTTGATAGCGAAAATCGAGGGCGCTGATGTCTACAGTTACCTGGACTTTTGCTGCGATGGCAACGTAACTCTGAATTGTAACTGTGATCTGTTGTGGGTTCCATGGCGTAATAGAGGGGCGCGGAGTGCCTACATTTACATGCACTTTTGCTGCGATGGCAACGTAACCCAAGATGTAACTGCGACCATGGATGGAGGTGATGATTATCAAAGCATTTTCACCAAAGATATTTCCTCTATTTTTAAAATGTTTTTGATATTTTTAATAAAATTATTTTTCCAAAGTATTTTCACTAGATGTTGAAAACGAGTCTGCCAAGCAATTATAGATTTTCAGTCGTACGCCTGATCAACATATGATCGAATTTCTGTAAGGACAAGGACGGACTGGTCAAGACATCGATTTATAAAAAGTATTTTTTTATAAAACTATTTTTGTAATATTATATAGATTTTAAAGTCTTTTAAAGACTTCTAAGTAAAAATTGATCAAAGAATAATTTAACTGATATTCAAGTATTTTAATAAATTCTGGCTTCATTCCTTTTCGAGGACGAAAAGATTCAAATAGGGGAGGAATGTGACGACCCGGATTTTGACAATATTATCTTTATAAGCATTTAACATAATTAAATAAAATACAAACTTATCATTTTAAAAACGAACAAGACTTTTGGATATTTACCATTTATTTATATATATGTGTGTGTATTTTGGAAGGAAACTATGATTTAAAAATTTTAAAAAAAATTACAATCAAATCTATCTTATTCAACTTAATTAAAATCTCTACCTTACATTTAGTCTAAATATATATATATATATATATATATATATATATATATATATGGATGCAATCTAGATAATAAAGCTTGAAATAAAATCAATCTTATTAATATTAAATATAAGTATAAAAGTATATGAATATAAATAAAGTGTTTGATGGTTTAAGCTTTAAAATTGAAAATAATAATAATACGGATTTGTGTTAAAAATAAGTATATAAGTGGGTTTGTGTGTATGTAACACAGGTTAAAAACTGTAAAAATAACTATAATAATTTTTATATTAAGCATAGGTATAAAATAAAATGAGGCAAGAAATGTATGCTTGCTGTAAATCTAGATATGCAAGGCAAGAAAGAAAAAATATATAATATGTATGTACAAACAAAATAAATGGGATAAATATGTTAACTTGTAAGGAAACATTGCATTTAATACTATCATCTCTAGCATATAAAAAATGTCATTTCGAAATGCGTATAAATCATTTCAGCTTCAAGCAAAGATATCTAAGCTGGCCAAAGAAAAAAAAATCTAGTCAAACACAAGAAAAGTTTGTTCCAGCAAAAGCCTACCTCAGTAAAACCTTTCTCTTTATATATACATACTTCTAGTTCCTACTCGTTCAAACATAGAAAACCAGAAAAGAAAAGAAAAGTAGCATCACCAGTTTGCAAACTTAAACAACAATTCAACAAAGCAAGCAGGAAGATTCAAAAGAAAAATTAAGTTAGCAGCATCCAAAGTTGTTCTCTGTTCAAATTTTTACAGGTGAGTAACTTTATTTTTAAAACTTAAGTATCTTGATATTTGATTGCATATGGATTACTGGAAATAAAATTGTATTGTATGGATGTATTTGATTTAATTCTCTGCGTATATACACGAGTGTATGAATGCATGCTTGCTGTTGTGATTTATTCTTGCATGTTCTTAGTTTCCAGTCTTAAGTTTTCATCAATAATCATTACCTCATAATCTAATCTATGTTAAGGTTTAAATTTCAAACAAATATGTTAGATGTATCATAGGTTAAAGTTTTAAATTTTATTTAAGTTAAATAATTTGGTATTATCCCTGGAAATCAAGAAGAATTGAGCAAATTTAATATAAGGCTAAATTCAATTATCCTGATTCATTGATTTGGGATTATAAATTGAATACCAAAATTGAAACATGATTTTCAAAACCAAAATAATAATTTCTAGCTTAAGGATGAAAGAGCAGTTTTGGTTTGTCTTGATTCCTTAGTTTTAGTGATCTTTGATGATCCACTGTCTTGTGAAGGTTGGGGTCTTTCATGGTGATGGAAGGATAAACGGTGGGTTTGGGAAAAATGTTGGATTGGTGATCTAAGCTTGATGGCGACTTTGGTGGATCAGTGAAGCTTTTAAACCTAGTTTGAACAGGTTGTACTTTCCGAATTGTAGCTTCTGCTCGGTTTGATCGAGTGTAACCAGACTAGACGGGATGAAAGCATGGAGGTAGGTGATGGTGTGGCTGGAATCGCAGATGTTCTGATGGTCGGTATCTCGAGAGCGATGGTGGATTCCAGGTTTGGGTGTAGTTCCAGTTTGGGCTTATCTGATCAATTTTGAATTCGAGTGGATGGTGAGAATCAGATGGTCAATGAGGATGCTTGGGTGATCGTCGACTTGCTCGATGAAGTTGTGTCGACTGGAGATGGTCGGCGGCACCGTGCATATGCACGGTGCACATATTTCTAGTGGTCTGGATTTTGTGGTCTCGAGTTTTACTCGAGTTGTTCGAGTATTTTACTCGAAGCATTAGGGTGATTGACTCGAAGTCATTTTTGTCTGGCTCGAGTAAATTGTTTATTTTATTACAGGGTTTTTTTTAAAACCTGACAGTGTTTAAGTTTTTAAATTTAAACTGAATTTAAAAGTGTAAAGCAAGTTTTAAAACAAATGTTTTGAAACAAGTATAAAATCTAAATTCAAAATAAGTTTGAATTCTATTTAGATAAATAAGTTTTATAAAAATGAAATGTTTTAACAACTTTAAATTGTTAAAGTATTTTATAAAATGATTTTAAATTCTGAAATTAAAGATTTAAACAGATTTTTAAATCTAAATTTAAATCTGGATTCAATTTTAGTTTGAATCCTAGTTTTGAAATAAAATAAGTTTTTTAATTTAAAATGTTTCAAAATAACTTTGAATATTTATAGTGTATTTTAAATTGATTTAAATTGAATGTGGTTTTAAACTCTTTTTAAATTCCCTTTAAAAAAATATTTCTTTAACATGTAATACAAAAGATTTTTGAATTATTTTAAAAACTTTGTTAAAGTTAAAAATTATTTTCATTTTAAATCTCAAATTTAATGGAATTTGAAAGAAAATTTAAGTAAATTGTTATTAAATACCTTCTAATAATGATAATTTAATCATTAATAAGAATAAAGTTTTTTCTTAAAGATAATTAAAATTTAATGATTTATAATTCATTTAATTACTAAGGTAATTAAGATGGATAAGTAATTAATTTAATAGATGATTTGGATAATTAGTTAAGTAATTAAGGGTTTAATTTAATTAATTAAAGGTTTAAGTAAATTAATTAAGAATTAATTAATTTGTAATTAAGAAATCATTAATTTGATAAGATTAGATTTCAAAATTAATGATTAAGAATTAATTAATCAAGTAATTAAAGATTAATTAAGTTATAGTTCAGCACTTAATTAATTAATTAGACAGTAATTAATGGGTTATTAAAGATAAATTAATTTTTAATTATTAATAATTAATATAAGTTTAATTACTTAAGAAAGTAATTAAAGAATTGTTAATAGTTAATGAAGGTCATTAACTAAGGATTATTAGATAATTAATTAATGTGATTAATTTTAATAATTAATTAGTTAAAGATAATCATTTGTGAAATTGTTTAAGTAAAATTAGTTAATGGGAGTAATTAAGAAATTAATTACTAATTGTAATTAATTATGTTTAATGTAATTAGTTTAAGTTAATTAATTAATTTTAATTAATTTAAGATAATCGCTGGATGATTTGATAAGTAATTACTTAATGTAACTAATGAAGTATAAATTACTTAGTGAAGTAATTAGGGAATAATTACAGGATGTAATTAATTGGAGATTTGAAAGTGGTTTTGGGTTTAATTACCTTGTGTAATTAATATGAAGGATAATTACTTAGTGAAAGTAATTAATAATTAATTACTTAGTGTAATTAATTTAAGAATTGATTAATAATGTTATTTGAAGATAATTAAGTGAAGTAATTAATTAAGGGTAATTAATTACTGAGTGGGATTAATCGAGGATGATTAAATAATTAATTAAAGATTAATTATTAATTAATTAAGGAGTAATTTATTTATTTATTAAAGTAATTAAGGGTAGTTAATTACTGTTTATGATTAATCAAGAGTTACTAATAATTATGGTTAATAATTAATTAAGAAGTAATTGAGGGATCATTAATTAATATAATCAATGACGTCATTAAGGGTTGATTAATTAAAATTAATTAATCAATAATAAGTGATTATGAAGTAATTAATTAATGTAATTAATTAAGGATTTATGTATTAATTACAGTTAATAAATTAATGAGAGTAATTAAAAGTTAATTACTGTAAATGGTTAAGGATAACTAATTTGTGAAATTAATTGAGGATATTTACTCTATGTACTTAAAGATAATTAATCAAGGTGATTAATTAAGATGGATATTTGAAGAATGGTTGAAATAAAGGTTGAGATTAATTAATGGTTGATTAAACAAAGTTAGGAGATTAATTCTTAAGTAATTGATTTAATTTAAGTTAAATAAATTAATTATAATAGGGATTAACAATGGTTGCTTATGAATGATTGTTTGATTAGAATATCCGAATCGATTCATATCTATTGGATGATATGTGGTAATATTCTTTGATATGTAATGTTTTATGATATGATATGTTTGGGTGGACATTTATGATGATGAATTTCTATGTAAAAAGTGACATCTTGTATTTAAAGTTGAATTGTGTTTCACTTGAATAACTTGGGTTAAGATGATATTAAATTTGAAGAGACCGGAGTCGGGTATTAGTAAATACCCGAAACCACTTCGATTCTTTATAATTGATATGTGTAATCAATAGGTTGAAATGGAATGATTTACATGAATTGGACTATTTAATCTAAGTTTTGGTACTTAGAAATTGACGTGTGAAATAAGTGACGTTTATTACAACTTGTGAAATTGTAATTTGATACATGTTACCCCGGGTCTTATATAAGTTGTATGCGTTGGTATTTCATGTTAGATGAGTTTACTCACGCTGGTTTCCAGCCTAACCTGGGTGTTACTTTGATGTAATGCTCGAGTCAGACCGAGTATTACAGATTTTCAGGTAAGGACGTTCTGGAGCTCAAGAGACGGGCTGAATGACAGGATCGTATGGAGAGTTCCCTCTGTATTATATTGTTGTATATATCTGAGTCATGTTAATTGTATATGTATATATGTTGCAACTCTGATGTATTAAAGTGAAATTTGACGAGTACAATTTTCCTTTGTATAACTGTTATTATTTGTTACTATAATTTATCTGCTGCGAATGTGAGATGTTGGTGTTTCTGATCTTCTTCTTCTATCTCTTTCTTCTTTTCCCTAACTATCTGAAATTTTCGGGATCGAAAATCTCACGTCATTATAATATAACTTTGTTTATTCCAAATCAAATATCCAAATTTAATTACTCTTTTATATTAAGCATGTTACTTTTCTATAAAATGAGTTCTAATCATAGAAATATCCAACTTCCATTTTATTTCATCATTCATATTCTCAAAACATACTTTTTTTTTCAAAAATCATCTTTCGTTACTTTCAAAAATTTTAATATCAATTTCATTTAGACCTGTACGATGTACACATATCATTCGTACATTATATCAATCTGATCGCTCACTCGATCACACAATTTCACTTCCAAACTAGTATTGTCCACCCGACTTCCTAGTGCGGACTCAGATATGGTTTCTTGATGAGAAACCGTCATTCGCCTTGCATATTCACTAGTTTAATAGAGAATTTTCAGAATCAATCAAAATCCATATCCAGGTTCGGCGTTAAAAATCGAGTGAAAAATTTCAACTGGGATCGATATACTATCTCGAAATTCTATGCTCGAATCTGGATCAAATCACTATGCGAATAGAATAATATACGTACATCCTACGTATTTATCTTCGTTGATTACTAGCTAAATCAATCCTCCTTTTTCTATTCACATTCATCTTGATTTTCATTCACTTAATCACAATTGCTTCAATCCCATTTGGATAATCACCTCAATTTCTTATCTCAATTGGGTATTTGATCATAAACAGTTTGCACTCTGACCAGTTTGAAAATAGCATGAAAAGTTGAAAATAGCATGAAAAGTTAAAAATAGATAAGTAGTTGTAAAAATAATTATTAGTTTGTAAAATAGCTGTAAAATAGTTAGGTAATGATAAAATAGTTATAAAATAGTTAAATAATCGTAAAAAAGTTATAAATTGTAATTAGTTATAAAACAGATGAAAAACAATAATTAGTTTATAAAAAAGTTGTAAAATAGTTAAATAGTTTTAAAAATAATTATAAAATAAGTATAAGATAGTTTTGGTTTTAAAAAGAAAAGTTGTATAGTAAATAGATAGGAAAAATAGATTTAAAAACAGTTTATATTAAAATAATTTATTTGAAAAATAGTTCAAAGCCAAACTGTTCACCTTCCCAATCTCCATTTCCAATCAATTGCCAATTTCCAATTAACTTTTAATTTCAATTCAAATTAAGTTAACTTCCATTCCCACCCCAAATTCAAATCAACTTCCCATTTGAATTTGAACTCATTCAACTTCAATTTTATTTCAAATTAATCCTATTCAAATTTTCCATTTGAATTTTAAACTTATCCATCTTCAATCACAATTCAAGTTGAATTAACCTCAATTTCTTCCCCAAATTCAAATCAAATTCCATTTGAATTTAAACCTATTCAACTTTAATCAAAATTCCAAATTATTCAAATCAACTTTCAATTTGAGCAAATTTCATTTACTTTTTAAATTAATAACTAAAATCTTTAAACAATTTAATTCTGAGTCCAAATTCCAAAATTCCATTTTAAATTATCTTTACTTAACTTATTTCAAAGTTCAAATAAGAATTCAAAACAATTTAATCTTCAAATTCTAATTTATTATCCATTTTTAACTTTAAAACCAATTCTCAGTTTCAGTTTGGATCCATTTCAAACTTATCTTTGTTCAATTTTCAATTTAATTGTATTACAATTACCACTTAATTCTCATTTTTTTAAATTCCAATAAGCAATAACCAATTTCTTTATATATTGAAAAAACTATTGCTTTATATATATTCAAAATATAACTTATATAAAAATCATTTTTAAAATCATTTTATAAGAAAATAACAAGTACGCTCTCTCATGTATACTACATTCAACTCATTCTAGGGTACTACTTACCCTATCCTTAATGAGTAAACCCACCAGAGCCAAGGTTCTCGCTTAACCTTATGCTCTGATACCAAATGTAACAACCCTGAATTTTCGATCCCTAAAATTCGATAATAATACGTTCACTGTAGCAATGCCGGATATCTGAACGCCGAAAATTCCCAATTGTTAGAGTAAAGAAGAAAAGAGGTAGAAGAAGAAATAGAAAACATGTAACGATCCCGAATTTTTACTAAATTTAAATTGATAATTAAATTAATTTTTGGGTTTAAATCTATAAAATTTATTAGTAAATTGATTCGAGTTTCCCTAAATTCAAATAAAAAAATATATTAAATCATATGAATTTAAATATTGTACATATGTGATTTGGATTTAAATTTCAAGTAAATGGATTTACAATAATATGAATATATATGTATATATGTACATACATTGAGTTTGAGTTATTGTTTTAACTAAATGGTTTAAAGATAAATTATAATGATAAAAATAAAAGTAAACAATTAATTGCTAAAGTTTTAACAACAAATTTAATATGGAAATTCATCGATATTATAAAATAAATAAATATATAGTTTATACAAAATGAAGTTAAGATGTAATTTTAATATCATAATACAAATAAAACAAACAATAATAATCAAAGTAGAACTTCATTGTATTTCAAAGTAACAAAACAAAGATAGCAAAATATATAAAATAGTACGAAAATATAAAAACAAAGTAAGTATGGGCTTGAGAAAGAAGACACCCAGCATGTACAACTGGAAAAAAAAAGAAATAAGCAAGGCAAGTGATATCAACTTACAATATATTCTCTGCCATCAAAACATTTATGCAGCCATACCTCTATTGCACCTCAAAAATATAAGACAACATCACTGCAGGCATGCTTTATAAAATAAAAAGTACAAAATAAATAAAGCAAAGAAGTAAACATATGTACAAATGGGATAAAAATAGTTTAAGGTACAAGACATTAATGCAGCCCCCAAAAACCTGTATATCTCAGCCATGCATAGTATTATAAAACAAAGAGGAAAGGATAATAATTTTCATCTCAGCCCAAATATAAGATCACTTCAGCCACGTCCTTAGTACAAACCATATCACCTTATTGTACATTCTTTTATATATATCAACATGCACTATTTTTTTTCTTCCTCTTTTATCAAATTCTGCATTCAGTTCATCCTAAGTAAAATAAAACTGAGTGAAAGAAAAAAAAACCAAAACAATCTCACTTAACATAAACAAACATCCACTTAAAACATTTCTCAAGCAATCAAAGCCTGACAGTTTAGAAGCAAAGAAAAGCTTCAGATAACCCAGACTTCAACTTGTAAACTCCTGGAGTCAACATGATTTGGAAGGTGAGTAACTCCACCTTTAAAAATTTAAAGTATAATATAGTTGAATATTATTGCTGTGATCAATATTGTATGGTGAAGTATGTTTGCAAAATTTTGAAGTATGATGTATACAGGCATTTGAATAATTGCAATTCCTCTGTTTCCAGTTTTTGTTCATGTTTGATTTAAAATTCAAAGCCTTTTTATTTAATCTTTGCTTAGACTCAAGTTTAAATAAAACTTGTCTGTTTCATTTCAAACTTTAGTTAGGATTCAACTTAAGTTAAACAACTTATTTATTTTTCTGGAAATTAAGAAACATAAGCCAAACTTCAAAATTTGAAAATTTTCAAACTTCTTAGTCTTCGAATTTAGGATTATAAACTGAGTCCTTATGCTAAATTATGATTTTTAAAGCAAAATTTATAATTTTTAGACTTGGAAGTTAAGAGCAATTCGAGTTTGTTTAAATCTTGTTCTATCGTCAATTCCTCGTCATTCTTGGGTTCGTGATGGTCGAGACCATTGCTAGTAATGGAGGGACGAAAGGGGATGCTGGGAAAAATATTAAGATGGTGGTCAGACCTCGGTGGCGACGGCGGTGGGGTTTGGAAATTTGTAAACCTAGTTTTAGTCTAGGGTGAAAAATCGATCGCTGCGGCTTGTGGGATTGATCGAGTGCGATGAGGTTTGGGGTGATGGTAGAGGGGTGACGTCGAATAGATGTCCGGAGTTGTCGACCCTCAGGTGGTGGTGGCGGTGAGAACGACGCCATGCCAGGTTTGGGAAAAAAAATTCAACTACGTTGTTCCAGGTTTCGACTTTGAACCCAAATTTTGATCTTGGGGTGTCGGTGAAGTTATGATGGTCTGAGATTGATCTGTAGGTGGGTTTCGACTTGCTCGATGATGCAGCGACCTCTGGTGGTGGTCATCGGCGCCGTGCACGTGCACAGAGCACAAGTTTGGGTTGGTATTTGGTGGTTTCGGTTTTCTTGCATGTTGTCTCGAGTGATGGTTCGAAGTTTTGCGTGCCGGACTCAAAGCAGGTAGAGAGGAGAGTTGGGTAAATGTTTTGTACAGGTTTTATAACCAAACCTGATCAGTTTGTAATTTCAAATTTAAATTTTAGTTAAGGATTAAACTGAGATTTAAATCAAAAAAAATTAATATAAGTTCAAGTTTAGTTTGAAGAGTTGTTTGGAAATAAAGTTTTAAAATTTAATTTGTTTTACATAACTTAAAAATGTTTAAGTTCAAATGTATTTAAAGAGAATTGAAATTTATAATGGAACTTGAAAGTGTACAGGAAGCATTTAAACAAGTTTTAAATAAAAGTTTAATCTCAACATTTTTTGTAAGTGGTAAATAAATCGTAATAGGAATGAGTTTCACCTTATGTTAGTGTAGAATTAACGATTTATAATTCGTTAAGTATTAAGTTAATTAATATGGACAATTTATTTTATTAATTAAGGATTTGGATTAATTACATAAATAATTAAAGGTTTAATTACTTAATTAAGGTTTAAAGATTTATTAAGTTAAAATTTGTAAATTAAGGATTATTAATTAGATATTAATTAATGATCAAAGTTGATTAATCAAGTGATTAAGCAATAAATTAATTTAAGGTTAATGTGATAAATTAACCAGTGTGATTAATTTAGGATTGATTATTGATTATGGGTTAATTAATGGTTAATTAAAAGATAATATATTAAATGTTGGTAATTAATTGATTATTAATTTACCTTAACTAGCAAATTTATCCATAGAAATTAATCTGAGTTAAAATTAATCAGATAACTTAAATTGATCCTATTTATGGATGTTTAGATTGTATTGGATGTTGAATTGTTTGACATCCCTGATATGTGATGCTTTGTGATATATCCTGATTTAAGTTGTGATCTGTAATGTAATTAATTATCTATGATGTAATTCATTACATGTGATATATATATCTGTGATCTGTGAATGAAGATAAGCGTTATAGTTTATATCGTTTATCGGATATATTGTTGTATTTGATTTGTGATGATTGAATGATGTTGCACTATTGTGTTAAACCCCTGCACCACACTTATACACACACTAATATGGATTTCACGAGGAAATCAATTAAGTACAGATTTTTGAAGTGATTTTTAAATAGACAATTTGAACTCAAATGTTTTGGAAATGGATTGGGATTAAAGTGAAAAACATTTTGAAATGGAATTTCAAAGATAAAATTTATTTTGAATAACTTAGTTGAGTTTTGAAATTTAAATATTTTGATTTAAATTTTGAATTCAATATTTGAAATTGAATTCTATGATCTGAAACTATAGATTAAAGATGTTATACCAGTTATATATGGATTAAACTATTTTTTTAGTATTGATTTGAGAATGTGAATAAAATTCAAAAGGTTTAACTCGTATAAATATAATTGGATTTTTCTAAAACGAAAACTGTTTGTTTTCAAATAATAAAAGCTTTCACAAAAGAAATAAACTTCCTATTTGTTTTAGAAGGATTTCAAGATTGAAATGAAAATGATTTTCCAAGTTATGGAAACGATTTGAAAGCTATAAATTAAATCTTTAATTTAAAGATTTTAAACGAGTAAATCCAATTGAAATGAAATTTGTTTGGAAATCCAGGAATGAATCTTTGTGAAACTAGGTGAACTTTATGAGGTAAATCTTTTGTTCAAAAGATTTGAAATGGTAATTGGTTTAAACCATTTGAAAGAAAATTTGAATTATTAAGTTGTGACTTAATTGAAATCCCATATCCATATGTTTTAAATATTGCGCTCACTATTCGGTTTAGCCGGGAAAGGACCTTTATGTCATATAACCCATTCCGAATATGTGATTCGACGTTATGGATAGCATTTGAAGACCGTGGTGAAGACCGGGTATTTCCAAAAGCGATAGGATGACCTATCGATTGTCTCTGCACCGAGTCGCGCCGGTTTAGAGATTCCCTAAGTGATGGGAAGTCCGATCGGGATTGTAAATGCCTGGATTGCAAGGACTTCTTTGGAAGTGCCTTTGGTTCTGTTCGAACACAGAACATACTTGTATGGATTGTATGTCTGACATTACAAATTGAGATATAAAACAGTTTTCCAAGTTATGGAAACGATTTGAAAGCTATAAATTAAATCTTTAATTTAAAGATTTTAAACGAGTAAATCCAATTGAAATGAAATTTGTTTGGAAATCCAGGAATGAATCTTTGTGAAACTAGGTGAACTTTATGAGGTAAATCTTTTGTTCAAAAGATTTGAAATGGTAATTGGTTTAAACCATTTGAAAGAAAATTTGAATTATTAAGTTGTGACTTAATTGAAATCCCATATCCATATGTTTTAAATATTGCGCTCACTATTCGGTTTAGCCGGGAAAGGACCTTTATGTCATATAACCCATTCCGAATATGTGATTCGACGTTATGGATAGCATTTGAAGACCGTGGTGAAGACCGGGTATTTCCAAAAGCGATAGGATGACCTATCGATTGTCTCTGCACCGAGTCGTGCCGGTTTAGAGATTCCCTAAGTGATGGGAAGTCCGATCGGGATTGTAAATGCCTGGATTGCAAGGACTTCTTTGGAAGTGCCTTTGGTTCTGTTCGAACACAGAACATACTTGTATGGATTGTATGTCTGACATTACAAATTGAGATATAAAACAGTTTTCCAAGTTATGGAAACGATTTGAAAGCTATAAATTAAATCTTTAATTTAAAGATTTTAAACGAGTAAATCCAATTGAAATGAAATTTGTTTGGAAATCCAGGAATGAATCTTTGTGAAACTAGGTGAACTTTATGAGGTAAATCTTTTGTTCAAAAGATTTGAAATGGTAATTGGTTTAAACCATTTGAAAGAAAATTTGAATTATTAAGTTGTGACTTAATTGAAATCCCATATCCATATGTTTTAAATATTGCGCTTACTATTCGGTTTAGCCGGGAAAGGACCTTTATGTCATATAACCCATTCCGAATATGTGATTCGACGTTATGGATAGCATTTGAAGACCGTGGTGAAGACCGGGTATTTCCAAAAGCGATAGGATGACCTATCGATTGTCTCTGCACCGAGTCGCGCCGGTTTAGAGATTCCCTAAGTGATGGGAAGTCCGATCGGGATTGTAAATGCCTGGATTGCAAGGACTTCTTTGGAAGTGATGGGAAGTCCGATCGGGATTGTAAATGCCTGGATTGCAAGGACTTCTTTGGAAGTGCCTTTGGTTCTGTTCGAACACAGAACATACTTGTATGGATTGTATGTCTGACATTACAAATTGAGATATAAAACAGTTTTCTTTCAAATATATTTCCGTTGGTGGCGGAGAATTTATTCTCTTAGCTTAACACCCTTAGAGGTTATGTAGTTGAAGGGTATCGGCGATATATTCCCAATTTGGTAATGTGGCATGCTGAGTGATGCTGATCATTTGTTGATCAAAGCGTGGCTTTTGTATAAAGCGTAGCTTTGTGGACGAGACTTCGTCGGACCTCACACCCCGGAATGGTCAAAACAGGAAAGACGCAGCAGGGTTATTGGGGGTAGCACCCCTTAGGGTATGTGCATTTCCTTCTGGATAAAAGTGGTATCATGGTATGGAACCCAGATACTTAACTTATGTTGATATCGCAGATATATATATATATATATATATTACTTTGTGATTTGTTGCCGGTGCCCCGGTTAAAGGTTGGTTACAACCGGGAGATGGCATACTCGTGTCAGTAGTTACCCAGTTAGGGGTTACCCGGCCTTGTGTTGGCAGAGATTCGGTTTGGTTCTCGGGAACGTCCTTCCAGAGGCGTTCTCATGTGGCAATGGGAAGTTCCTTGGCCTGACCATTTGTTGGAAATCCAAAGAAACCATACGAACCCTATACGGTTTTAGTTGTATAACCTGCCATGGAATGTGACGGTAACCTGCTATTGAACATGGTAGCTATAGTAGACATAAGTGCGGAATGCCTATGCTGGCTAAGATTTATATTCTACTTTTGAAATGTTTTCTGCACTTTGCACTTATAATAATAATATCAAAGGAATTCACGTATCAAGCATATTTGACTATCATAAGGAGAAATCTCCTCCGATTCTGCGTTTGCATTGTGTGTGCGCGCGGGAGGCCTTATGGTAGTTTCATTTTTAAAAGCACTGCGAATTGATTTTAAAATCTTTTGTTGATTGTTTTAAAAGATAAACTGTTTTTGTTGCTCACACCAGTCCTATGACTGATTTGGAGTTTATTGTTTATTTCCTAAACTCTGGGTGCTCAAAATTTTTCTACACGAGCAGTGTAGAGTTGGGTTTTTCAGATAGTTAGGTTCAGTGAATTATCTGGAGCTAGTTCAGTCTTTGGATGTGGACGAGACTTGCTTGTCTTTGCGTATCGTGATGTTGAGATGAGCTGCTGCTGCTGTTGGAGTTCTCTTTTGAAGACTATCTTAGAGTTATATTGTTCCATTGCTAGATGTTATCTATTTTCCTTTTCCGCTGCTATTTCTTGTATCATATCTCTGATGTATATTGATATTCATTGTATCACTCTGTTGTATCAGATATTGTATCTGTGTCGTATATCAATGTATTATTCTTCTTTTCCACTGTTTTGTTTACTTAATGTTATTATAAGCTCCGGAGACTCGGATTTGAACTGTCGAATCTACGGCATTCGAGTACGATGTAAAGTATGGATGTCGGTTTTCGAGCGTGAAAAAAATCCGTGTTCGTCACATGTGGTATCAGAGCTAAGGTTAAACTTTAGCTCAGGAGTATAACACATTAAGTAGCTCATTAGAGATAGGGTGAAGTAAACCCTAGAATGGGTATATCCCTAAGATATCCGTTCGAATGCCTCAGTAAATTCTCTTACTATCTACTGATAGTGAGTATGAGTGCAAGAAGAAAACAAGATAGGGGACAGGGGAATACGACTACAAATGGTCAATACCCTGCAACAGTGGAAACAATCTTTCTCTATCAAATTTTCTTTGATTCGTTTCTAAATTCTTTTGATTTCTTCGTGACAATTACAAGAAGAAGTTTCGGTGTGTTGATGGCCCGACGAATCGTTGTAGAAAATTTTTACTTCGTATTTCATCGGTTTCTTATCAATTTTTGATTTAAACTTTAATGAATTTGAAATTTGAATAAATTAGAAATTTTGAATAAATTTGAAATTTAAATTGAGTTAAATTGGTTAATGAAATATAAGGATAAATTGAATTGTATCAATAAAACAATTTTGTTTAAAACCAAATTTTGAATTTCTGTTATAACTTCTTAGGTAGAATAAAATCTGAAATATAAACTTTGTTGTATTTCTCAACCAATAAAATTCTAAAACCATTAGGATCTTAATATTTAGATTTTGATTTTAATTGCAGAGAACAAATAGCATCAGCCGAGGTGGAAAGGCCAGAAGTGTTGGTGATTTTGGTTCATCTAGTAGGATTCGGGATGATTTGGGTGAACCATCAGTACGTGAGGAGGTGCCAGAAGAACCTGTGGTGCAGCCACAACCTCTAGTTGAAGAACCCAAGGAGGAGTCCGGGAATGAAGAAGAGTTCGAAGAGGAATTTGAAGAAGAATTTGAAGAAGAATTCGAGGAGGAATTTGAAGAAGAGTTCGAAGAGGAATTTGAGGAAGAGTTTGAGGTGGAAGAAGAACCTGAAGTTGAGGTAGAGTCCGAAGGTGATGAAGCAATTTATTGGGATTTAGATAATGCTATAGAGGATGATGATGCCATAGAAGATGAGGAGCTAGATGGTGGAGGTTTTATTCTGGTAGACTCCGACCCAGAGGAAGTTTTTGAGATAGACGATGAGGCTGAAGTTATAGAACTGTCAGGGCCTGAGAGGAAGCTCTGATAGTGAAGATCTGTAGTTGGTTGGATCGACTTCTTTTGGTTAGGGTATGTTTATGTACGTGTTTTGGAATTAGAATTGTAGTGAAGGTTGGATGTTAGTAGGGTTATGTATGACTATAACTTGTGTACTAATATTATGAGTAGCATTTAATATAAGATATATTATGGATTACCCGAAAGAATTCATGTGTTTACTAGTATAGTCTAATTGGCATTAGTCTATTCTGTGTGTGTATAATTCATGAAACGAGCTGTGTAATTTCGAGGACGAAATTCTTTTAAGGGGGGAAGTCTCTAACGATCCCGAATTTTTACTAAATTTAAATTGATAATTAAATTAATTTTTGAGTTTAAACTATAAAATTTATTAGTAAATTGATTCGAGTATCCCTAAATTCAAATAAAAAATTATATTAAATCATATGAATTTAAATATTGTACATATGTGATTTGGATTTAAATTTCAAGTAAATGCATTTACAATAATATGAATATATATGTATATATGAACATACATTGAGTTTGAGTTATTGTTTTAACTAAATGGTTTAAAGATAAATTATAATGATAAAAATAAAAGTAAACAATTAATTGCTAAAGTTTAAACAACAAATTTAATATGGAAATTCATCGATATTATAAAATAAATAAATATATAGTTTATACAAAATGAAGTTAAGATGTAATTTTAATATCATAATACAAATAAAACAAACAATAATAATAAAAGTAGAACTTTATTGTATTTCGAAGTAACAAAACAAAGATAGCAAAATATATAAAATAGTATGAAAATAAAAAAACAAAGTAAGTATGGGCTTGAGAAAGAAGACACCCAGCATGTACAACTGAAAAAAAAAGAAATAAGCAAGGCAAGTGATATCAACTTACAATATATTCTCTACCATAAAAACATTTATGCAGCCATACCTCTGTTGCACCTTAAAAATATAATACAACATCACTGCAGGCATGCTTTATAAAATAAAAAGTACAAAATAAATAAAACAAAGAAGTAAACATATGTACAAATGGGATAAAAATAGTTTAAGGTACAAGACATTAATGCGGCCCCCAAAAACCTGTATATCTCATCCATGCATAGTATTATAAAACAAAGAGGAAAGGATAATAAATTTCACCTCAGCCCAAATATAAGATCACTTCAGCCACGTCCTTAGTACAAACCATATCACCTTATTGTACATTCTTTTATATATATCAACATGCACTGTTTTTTTCTTTCTCTTTTATCAAATTCTGCATTCAGTTCATCCTAAGTAAAATAAAACTGAGTGAAAGAAAAAAAACCAAAACAATCTCACTTAACATAAACAAACATCCACTTAAAACATTTCTCAAGCAATCAAAGCCTGACAGTTTAGAAGCAAAGAAAAGCTTCAGATAACCCAGACTTCAACTTGTAAACTCCTAGAGTCAACATGATTTGGAAGGTGAGTAACTCCACCTTTAAAATTTAAAGTATAATATAGTTGAATATTATTGCTGTGATCAATATTTTATGGTGAAGTATGTTTGCAAAATTTTGAAGTATGATGTATACAGGCATTTAAATAATTGCAATTCCTCTATTTCCAGTTTTTGTTCATGTTTGATTTAAAATTCAAAACCTTTTTATTTAATCTTTGTTTAGACTTAAGTTTAAATAAAACTTGTTTGTTTCATTTCAAACTTTAGTTAGGATTCAACTTAAGTTAAACAACTTATTTATTTTTCTGGAAATTAAGAAACATAAGCCAAACTTCAAAATTTGAAAATTTTCAAACTTCTTAATCTTCGAATTCAGGATTATAAACTGAGTCCTTATGCTAAATTATGATTTTTAAAGCAAAATTTATAATTTTTAGACTTGGAAGTTAAGAGCAATTTGAGTTTGTTTAAATCTTGTTCTATCGTCAATTCCCCGTGATTCTTGGGTTCGTGATGGTCGAGACCGTTGCTAGTGATGGAGGGACGAAAAGGGATGCTGGGAAAAATAGTAAGATGGTGGTCAGACCTCAGTGGCGACGGCGGTGGGGTTTGGAAATTTGTAAACCTAGTTTTAGTCTAGGGTGAAAAATAGATCGCTGCGGCTTGTGGGATTGATCGAGTGCGATGAGGTTTGGGGTGATGGTAGAGGGGGTGACGTCGACTAGATGGCCGGAGCTGTCGACCCTCAGGTGGTCGTGGTGGTGAGAACGATGCCGTGCCAGGTTTGGGGAAAAAAATCAACTTCGTTGTTCCAAGTTTCGACTTTGAACCCAAATTTTGATCTTGGGGTGTCGGTGAAGTTATGATGGTCTGAGATTGATCTGTAGGTGGGTTTCGACTTGCTCGACGATGCAGCGACCTCTGGTGGTGGTCGTCGGCGCCGTGCACGTGCACGGAGCACGAGTTTGGGTTGGTATTTGGTGGTTTCGGTTTTCTTGCGTGTTGTCTCGAGTGATGGTTCGAAGTTTTGCGTGCTGGACTCAAAGCAGGTAGAGGGGAGAGTTGGGTAAATGTTTTGTACAGGTTTTATAAACCAAACCTGATCAGTTTGTAATTTCAAATTTAAATTTAAATTAAGGATTAAACTGAGATTTAAATCAAAAAAAAATCAATATAAGTTCAAGTTTAGTTTGAAGAGTTGTTTGGAATTAAAGTTTTAAAATTTAATTTGTTTTACATAACTTAAAAATGTTTAAGTTCAAATGTATTCAAAGAGAATTGAAATTTATAATGGAACTTGAAAGTGTACAGGAAGCATTTAAACAAGTTTTAAATAAAAGTTTAATCTCAACATTTTTTGTAAGTGGTAAATAAATCGTAATACGAATGAGTTTCACCCTATGTTGGTGTAGAATTAACGATTTATAATTCGTTAAGTATTAAGTTAATTAACATGGACAATTTATTTAATTAATTACGGATTTGGATTAATTACATAAATAATTAAAGGTTTAATTACTTAATTAAGGTTTAAAGATTTATTAAGTTAAAATTTGTAAAATAAGGATTATTAATTAGATATTAATTAATGATCAAAGTTGATTAATCAAGTGATTAAGCAATAAATTAATTTAAGGATAATGTGATAAATTAACTAGTGTGATTAATTTAGGATTGATTATTGATTATGGGTTAATTAATGGTTAATTAAAAGATAATGTATTAAATGTTGGTAATTAATTGACTATTAATTTACCTTAACTCGCAAATTTATCCATAGAAATTAATCTGAGTTAAAATTAATCAGATAACTTAAATTGATCCTATTTATGGATGTTTAGATTGTATTGGATGTTGAATTGTTTGACATCCCTGATATGTGATGCTTTGTGATATATCCTGATTTAAGTTGTGATCTGTAATGTAATTAATTATCTATGATGTAATTCATTACATGTGATATATATATCTGTGATCTGTGAATGAAGATAAGCGTTATAGTTTATATCGCTTATCGGATATACTGTTGTATTTGATTTGTGATGATTGAATGATGTTGCACTATTGTGTTAAACCCCTGGACCACACTTATACACACACTAATATGGATTTCACGAGGAAATCGATTAAGTCACGGATTTTTGAAGTGATTTTTAAATAGACAATTTGAACTCAAATATTTTGGAAATGGATTGGGATTAAAGTGAAAAACATTTTGAAATGGAATTTCAAATATAAAATTTATTTTGAATAACTTAGTTGAGTTTTAAAATTTAAATATTTTGATTTAAATTTTGAATTCAATATTTGAAATTGAATTCTATGATCTGAAACTAAGGATTAAAGATGTTATACCAGTTATATACGGATTAAACTATTTTTTTTAGTATTGATTTGAGAATGTGAATAAAATTCAAAGGGTTTAACTCGTATAAATATAATTGGATTTTTCTAAAACGAAAACTGTTTGTTTTCAAATAATAAAAGCTTTCACAAAAGAAATAAACTTCCAATTTGTTTTAGAAGGATTTCAATATTAAAATAAAAATGATTTTCCAAGTTATGGAAACGATTTGAAAGCTATAAATTAAATCTTTAATTTAAAGATTTTAAACGAGTAAATCCAATTGAAATGAAATTTGTTTGGAAATCCAGGAATGAATCTTTCTGAAACTAGGTGAACTTTATGAGGTAAATCTTTTGTTTAAAAGATTTGAAATGGTAATTGGTTTAAACCATTTGAAAGAAAGTTTGAATTATTAAGTTGTGACTTAATTGAAATCCCATATCCATATGTTTTAAATATTGCGGTCACTATTCGGTTTAGCCGGGAAAGGACCTTTGTGTCATATAACCCATTCTGAATATGTGATTCGACGTTATGGATAGCATTTGAAGACCGGTGGTGAAGACCGGGTATTTCCGAAAGCGATAGGATGACCTATCGATTGTCTCTGCACCGAGTCGCGCCGGTATAGAGATTCCCTAAGTGATGGGAAGTCCGATCGGGATTGTAAATGTCCGTATTGCAAGGACTTCTTTGGAAGTGCCTTCGGTTCTGTTCGAACACAGAACATACTTGTATGGATTGTATGTCTGACATTACAAATTGAGATATAAAACAAATTTCTTTCAAATATATTTCTGTTGGTGGCGGAGAATTTATTCTCTTAGCTTAACACCCTTAGAGGTTATGTAGTTGAAGGGTATCGACGATATATTCCCAATTTGGTAATGTGGCATGCTGAGTGATGCTGATCATTTGTTGATCAAAGCGTGGCTTTTGTATAAAGCGTAGCTTTGTGGACGTGACTTCGTCGGACCTCACACTCCGGAATGGTCAAAACAGGAAAGATGCAGCAGGGTTATTGGGGGTAGCACCCCTTAGGGTATGTGCATTTCCTTCTGGATAAAAGTGGTATCATGGTATGCAGCCCAGATACTTAACTTATGTTGATATCGCAGATATATATATATATAAATATATGTATTACTTTGTGATTTGTTACTGGTGCCCTGGTTAAAGGTTGGTTACAACCGGGAGATGGCATACTCGTGTCAGTAGTTACCCAGTTAGGGGTAACCCGGTC
The DNA here is from genome assembly GCA_030765085.1 of Allium cepa. Lineage (NCBI taxonomy): Eukaryota > Viridiplantae > Streptophyta > Magnoliopsida > Asparagales > Amaryllidaceae > Allium > Allium cepa. The sequence continues at coordinate 120,687,610 of CM060938.1, read as the reverse complement.
TTGTGTTGGCAGAGATCCGGTTTGGTTCTCGGGTACGTTCTTCTAGAGGCGTTCTCATGTGGCAATGGGAAGTTCCTTGGCCTGACCATTTGTTGGAAATCCAAAGAAACAATACGAACCCTGTACGGTTTTAGTTGTATAACCTGCCATGGAATGTGGCGGTAACCTGCTATTGAACATGGTAGCTATAGCAGGCATAAGTGCGGAATGCCTATGCTGGCTAAGATTTATATTCTACTTTTGAAATGTTTTCTGCACTTTGCACTTATAGTAATAATATCAAAGGAATTCGCATATCAAGCATATTTGACTATCATAAGGAGAAATCTCCTCCGATTCTGCGTTTGCATTGTGTGTGTGTGCGTGAGGCCTTATGTTAGTTTCATTTTTAAAAGCATTGCGAATTGATTTTATAATATTTTGTTAATTGTTTTAAAAGATAAACTGTTTTTGTTGCTCACACCAGTCCGATGACTGATCCGGAGTTTATTGTTTATTTCCTAAACTGTAGGTGCTCAAAATTTTTCTACACGAGCAGTTTAGAGTTGGGTTTTTCAAATAGTTAGGTTCAGTGAATTATCTGGAGCTAGTTCAGTCTTTGGATGTGGACGAGACTTGCTTGTCTTTGCGTATCGTGATGTTGAGACGAGCTGCTGCTGCTGTTGGAGTTCTCTTTTGAAGACTATCTTAGAGTTATATTGTTCCACTGCTAGATGTTATTTATTTTCCTTTTCCGCTGCTATTTCTTGTATCATATCTCTGATGTATATTGATATTCATTGTATCACTCTGTTGTATCAGATATTGTATCTGTGTCGTATGTCAACGTATTATTCTTCTTTTCTGCTGTGTTGTTTACTTAATGTTATTATAAGCTCCGGCGACTCGGATTTGAACGGTCGAATCTACGGCATTCGAGTACGATGTAAAGTATGGATGTCGATTTTCGAGCGTGAAAAAAATCCGCGTTCGTCATAAAACAAGTTTCAGAATCTCACATTTACAGCGGATCAAAATATAATATCAAATAATAACAGTTATACGAAGGAAAAGTGTACTTGTCAAATTACACTTTAATACATTAGAGTTACAGCATATACACAAACACTGGACAGATACAATCATGTCGCAGGCAAACTACAACATATCATAGCGGAATACACTCCATACGTTCCCGCAATCCAGCTCGCCACCTGAGCTCCAGAACGTCTTATCTGAAAATCTATAATACTCGGTCTGACCCGAGCATTACATCAAAGTAACACCTGGGTCAAGTTGGAAACCAGCGTGTGTAAACCCATATAATATGAAATACCAAGCTAACGTAAGTGAATATCAGGGTAACTCGTACCCTTTACGAGTTCTTATTGTCAAATATTTATCACACACAACAGTTTCAGGTTAAATGTCCATGTTACTCAATTCATTCCATTCCAGCCTGTATAATTTCATATATCCAAATTGTAAAGAATTTAGTTTACTAGTCGAAGTGGTTTTGGGTATTACTGATACCCGAGTCCGATTTCTTCGAAACCCATGTCAAGTTAACCAAGTTATTCAAATGAAATACAAATCAAATTTTAAGTACAGGATGTCACTGTTCAACCCAATCATATCACAAAACATTTCATATCTGAAATATTAAATAATCCAAGGCATTCAGTATCATTCAACCATTCATAAGCAAGATTAATTAGTCACACCATTCCAATTAATTTAAATAAATTAATTCCTTTAATCACTTTTAATCTTGCTTACTTAACACTAATTAATTACAAACCATTAATAATCATCCCTTAATTATCCTCTTTAATTATATTAAGTAATTAGCCTTTAATTAATAACACAAATTAATTAACCTTCACCCATTCACATTAATTACATTTATCCTTAATTTATTAGTCAAATTAATTATCCTATAATCACTTACATTGATTAATTATCCTTTAATCACTTACATTGATTAATTAGCCTTTAATTAATCATACTCATTAATTAACTAAACCTTAATTAATTTCTTTAAATTAATCAACCCTTTAATTAATTACACTAAGTAATTAATCCTTAAATAACTTTTATCAAGTAATTATCCCATTGGTTAATTAGCCTCGATTAATTAACCTTGATCATTAATTAATTTAACCTTTAAATGATAATTAAATTAATTAACCCTCAACATATTGATCCTTTAATTACTTACATTAAGTAATTATCATTTAAGTAATTAATCTCTAATTACTTAATTAATATATCCTTAATTACGAATTAATTAATTTCTAATTAAATAACTTATAATTAATTAATTTAATTAACTACCCTTTAATCATTTATTAATTAAATAAATTAATTACTCTTTAATTACTTAAATTAATCCTTAACCATCCAAGATCTTAATTAACCTTAAGATAAACCATTTATCTGTATTTAATTCCTTAACTACCATAATAATATTTAAAACATTAATCTTTATAATTAACCTATTTAATTAAATCATTTAATTTAAGTTAATTATAACTTAAGCCTTTAACTTAGCAAATTTAAGCAAATTTATAACCTCCTTAAAACAACTATTTAAGACATTCATTATATACAAAAAAAATTTAAGAAACGGTTCAAAATTAGATTTACTTTAAATTTAAAAACTCATTTATTTTTAAACTTAAAAACTATACAAATTTTACTTCGGGTCAAGCCCGAATAACACTCGATCCCCTACCTGAGATCATTACCTTTCTCTTTTTTTTATAGACTTGGATTAAATTCAAAACTTTAACATGTTACACGAAAACTCACATGCTAACCCGAAGATGATCCCGAGTCATCCTGTCCATTCCCTCGAGTCATTTGCCGATTCGATCTTCGAGACATAGACCCTACCCAAGACCAAACTCTGAAACACATAGGTGCATCGTGCACATGCACAGTCGACTGCCGGAGCATTGACCACCACTGCCACTTCTAACATGTCGGCGACCACCACCCAAAGCTTTCGGTCACCCAGAAATACATCACGAACCCCCCCAATCAAAATCGAGTATACTCAAACTCAACAGGTAGAAAACCGACCACCAATTCCACCCGACACCATCCAATTCCAATCATCGGAGTCCAAATCCTCCTGCTTAGAGCTACATCCGAGTCCCCTCTCTCTTTTCCCCCACGACCGATCTTCCCCGATACCCTGTCATCGCCGTAGTGGCCCACTTTCCAAACTTGATCAAAACCGAGCTGAAACCCTACTATGACCCACGCCACCGTCACAGTGAACTAAAAATTCACTTGCCATTTTTTCTGAACACGCCTACCTCCAGGGTAACTACAACAGAGACCCCGGCCTCTCAAACTTTACTGACCACCAAAAATTTCCCCAGACAAGAACTTCGTTCAACTTGCGAATTCCCACGTTTTACTAATCTAAAAATTTTGATTTCAGTTTTAAAAATCATGGATTCCGATAAAAATCTGATTTTGGATTTTAATTAATAAATCAAGGTGTTCGAATTTTACATGCCCCCTTGAATTTTACTGTATATTCAAGTTTTCCAGAAAATTTTGAACTAATATCACTTGGAAATGTTTCCAAAGTCAAGATCCTGATGATTCAAACAAAATTTTATTTAAACATCAAATCCTGAAAAGGATTAGGAGATGAGAATTTTAAATTTTAAATTGTTAAAGCCTAAATTTTTTAAACAGAGAGGTTATGTATATATATGCTGACAGGCATACACAAAATCCTTACATAAACAGTCATGCAAAACATGAATTACATCCATAACTTCAAGGATTATTACATACATCAAGAACTAAACTATATTTAAGTTTTTTTTTAAAATAGTTTAATCACTGTTCAATTTGAACAGAGAAGATATGTCAACATCTTGTACAGGCAACTACATTACATATCCAGGCATAAAGTACTATTTCCAGGCAACACTATAAAGTGCTTTGTTACTTTTATAATCTTTAACTTATCTACAGATTTGATAAAATATTTTTGGATTTAAAAGATGTAGCTACTCACCTATTGAAGTACAGAGAGCTTTTGAAATAGTTTTGAAATTTGAAAACTTGAATTTGCTTTGATCTTTTGAAACTGGGAAATGCTTGATCTTTAAAAGTGAAGTCCTTGTTGTTGAGAAGATTTAAGCATTGAAACTGAGATGATCTTGCTTGTTAATGATTATAGTTGATTTCTTGAATTGATTTGGCTTTTAAAACAAAAATGGATGTGCTGTTTGAATTAACTTTCAGGTTTGAGAAATTTGATTTCAGGCTTTTGTTTCCTGGTTTGTATATTTGTGTTTGAGTTTTTTTTTTATGAAATGAGAATAGAAAAAAGAAATGAAGAGAAGAGAAAGATGAATATATAGACTAAATTTGATGATTAAAAATAAAATAAAAGAAAAATTAAAATAGTGACACTTGTTAAATTGGTCAACATTTGTCATTTACAATTGTTTATTAACTTACACATGTTATTTAGATGATTTCTTTTATTAACACTTGTAATTATGCATGAGTTATTAATTTTTTTAAATGGTTTATAAAACTTTTGTATTTAATTTACTATTTAGTAAATACATTTCTTAATTTATAAAAATCCTTTAAAAGAAAATGATATAAAACCAATTATATTCTTGATAAAATCATATATAATATATTTTTAAATCCAAAATATTTTAAGAGATCTACCCTTTGAATTTTAGATCCAAATTCAAATTCAAATTTAAAAATCTAATTTAAAAATCAACTCATATATATATATATATATATATATATATATATATAAACACATATTTAATTTGAAAATAATAATTCCATTTAAAATCTACTTATATATTATATATAAACAACTCATTATTTTTATTGTCTGAAAATAATAATTTTTCCAATTTTAAATAATTAAATTAGGAGATTATCAAATAAATATTTATCCAGGTATTTATAATTCAATTTTTATTATATTTCCAAATTCATTTGCATATCCATATATCTTTTATTATCAGAATTTTATCTATTCAATTAAATAAAACAGTTAATTATCCAATTATCAGATGTCCAAAATTCGGGTTATCACAATGACCCTTTGTATACATACTCCGCCTCGAAGCAGTTGATTTATATTTTATGATTATATAATATCTGTGATGCGGGGGAAATAGGTTGGAGGGATCCAATGGGATTCCTCGCTATTGTTGAATCGTTTCAATAATATTTCTTTCATATGGATTATTGAATAACGAAACTGATTATGAACATTGTGGTTATAAAATTGTTATATGTTTAAAACTAAAACCCAGTATTGACAGAAAATAAATATCGATACTGGTTAAGCATTTGGTAACTATTGGCCGTAAATTAGTATTTTGAAATACTATAAGTTGCCATTGAAATGAAACTGATTTTGAAACAGAAAATGATTTTAAACTCAAAAAATGGGTTTTCAAAAAAGCATTGTTTTAAAATATATATAATTATATTAATATTGATTTAAAATATTTAATTATATTAATATTGTTTTAAAGCATTTGATTATATTGACATTGTTTTAAGGTTATTTAATTATATTAATATTGTTTTAAGGTTATTTAGTTATATTAATATTGTTTTAAAGTTATTTAATTTTAGTAATATTATTTTAAGGTTACTTAAATATATTAGAATTGTTTTAAATTTACTTTTTTAACAGTTAATATGTTTTAAAGTATTTATCAAAAGGTTAGTAAATTGAATGGTTAATTATTTCAAGAATAGTTATGGTTTGAAATTAATAACAAGGATTATTAATAAGGTTTTAGAAATAAATTATTGCTATTTATAATAATAAGGGTAAAGATTAATTATTATTATTATTGAAATGATTAAGTATTACTTTAAGGTACTTAATATTGATAACTATTATTCATTATAATGTTTAATTTTAATAATTATTTTTATATACAATACTATTTTAGAAGTAAATAATCTTTATTTGTTTATAAATGTGTTTGATACCCATGAATAAAGTTGAAAGACTTGGATTTTATAATGGAGTTTTAAATGGTTTGAAGACTTAAGGAATGAATATTTACAAGGTGAAGTGTTTTATAAATGATTAGACATTTATAAACGGACTTAAGAAACGGGTTTATAGATTTATAAAAGAAGTTTCATTAAAGATTTGGAGATTTATAAAGGACTTATAAATGAGTTTTTGAAATGATTGAAATGTATAAAAGAGGTTTTATAAATAGTTCTAGAATTTTTATAAAATGTATTATAATTGTTTTAAGAGAATTATAAGGAGTTTTATGAATGATTGGAGAATCAAATAAAAAGAAAATCTTTTTTATTTTTTGGATATACTTATACCGTTGAGATAAGCATACGGATATTTTCTAAGTATTGAATATATAGGGATTTGCAGATATATCTTTGTAGAAGTATTCTTATATAAGTAATTTATAAAGTGATTTTAATGACTGGAAGATTTTTTAAAGGAGGTAGTGTCACTTGGTGCTTAACCAATGTTGATTTTTCCCTTGGAATTAAATCCCCGATTGGATGTTGTTATTCGATAGTTAAATTAATGATATCGAAATTGGACCCAAAAACGAAACTTTGGAAATATGTAGGAGAAACACATGAGTTATATGGCACAGTCATCTCCAATAATGTTGTACTGTCTGTATAAATCTTTTCGTTTTCCTAGAAAAATGATAAGGAAATAAGTCCACTAATGGTTTGGAGGTGATCTATGATCTTATCTTTGACTTTTTATTTCCCAAAGAACCAGGGTTGAGTTTACCGGAAGTTATCGAATGTTATTTCTAAGAGACCAGGATCGGGTATGCTATTCGAAAACCAGTTCAATCCAGTGAATGTGTTTCGAAGTAAAGACATATTAAAGATGATGGAATTTTGAAGACAGGCTCTCAAGTGTTTCGTTCAGTCCCAAAATGAACTTGTATGGATGAATGCTGATATTGCATTGTTTCTTGGAGGGCAGTTTAAGCATTCAAAGTAGGAAGTGTTATATATAAAGGTAAAACGTAGCCTCAATCCTCATCGACTAGGAGTGACTAAAACATGGGAGATGCAGCAGTGATAATTGGGTCACTCCTATGTAGGATATGATCATCCCTATCTAGATACGCTATTATCTCTCATCTGTATGCTTCGAGGCCCATTAACTGAGGGGTGATCATATTCGGTACTATCCAGTAAGGGGTAGGCCGGTTCTATATTGGCAGAGGTCGATAGGTTCGACCTCGGTGTTATTATATCTAAAGATGTACCTTGACGGGCGGTACCCCCAATAGCCTAGTCATTATATGGATTCATTTTCGAATACGAGCCATTATGGTTTTAGTTGTAAACCTATTACATTGGAATTTAATTAATTTAACAATTCTGGCTTAGACTAATAAGTATTTGTTTCTAGACATTATTATAATATCAATGGATTTTCCATAGAAAAGGTTTTGGTTATCATAAGATAAAAACTTGTCCATGTTTATGTGCAGCGTGGTCTTACGAGACACTTTTGATTTCAAGGATTATTATAACTTTAAAATCCAATTGGGTATGTTTTGTCACGTTGGTTTTCCAGACTGACTTGGGAGTTATTTTACTATAATGCTTGGGTCAGATCGAGCATATTACATAATTAGTTGAATGCTTGAAGCTTTAGGAGATGAATTGGATGATTGGAGCTTCAAGAAATGAGTTAGAGGCCTGGAGACGTATTCACGTAGATGGTTATTTTTATTCTGTATTCGTTGTTGTATTTATCAGCCATTGTAGGGATAGACTTTTATAACTATACAGGTTGAAATAGGTTTGTATACTCTGATTATTATTTGAATTTACACATATTACAGTTTTTTTGTGTAAAGATTTGATGTACATTATGGATTATTCGTTCCACTGTGAGATTCTGTGTTGTTTAGTTTTCTTCTTATCTTCTTCGTTCTTTCTTTTTCCCTAACAATCGGGTTTTTCGACATTTGATTGCTCGGCATGCAATACAGTGGACATATTAGTGTCGATTTTCAAGGGTCGAAAAACCCCGGTCGTTACACTTAGTATCAGAGTTGAAGGTTAAGCGAGAAACTTGGCTTTACTGGGGTAGCCATTAGAGATAGGGTCAGTAGCACCCAAAATGAGTTTGAGTATTGAGTGTGTGCATGTGCGTGTGTTTGTGGGCATGTATTTGTTAGTGATATAAAAATTGTTTTATATTGTATTGATTGGTCCGTTTAGTGGCATATTGATTTTGGTCAATATGAGTAATTAACGTTATTGATAGGGGTCTCTTAACACTTGAATAGAGTAAATTGACATGGTATTGTTTTGAAATTGGATAAATGAAATTATTTTACCTTATTGTATTTTATATAAATATATGGTGTGCTTGGTTGTTAGAAGATGGTAATGTTTAATTATTATCATTTGTTGGTTGTAATCGAACTAAAGTTGTTATTATACTACAAACAAGATAAACAGTGTTGGGCGTGTTCCACCCTTCACCGGTCCAAGTTCACCGAACCATCCGGTCCACCGAACCACCCACCTTTCCAAGCACAACCAGATCAACCCACCACCGGACCAAAGCATCTCCATCCACCACTGTTGAACCAAGTCATTACCGCTCCCTAGCTCCTACCGGACCACTTCTCCACCAAGTCCCACCGGTCCAACATCCCACCGGACCGGCCCCATCCCTACCACCAATCCACCCCACTTCCTAGCCGATCCAACCAACTTCCCTCCTACGACCGAACCATCTCAACTTCCATCCTCCTGCCGAACCAAGCATAACCGGACCGGAGTGCCACCGAACCAACTCCACTTCCATGTACTACGGAACCAGGGTGCAACCGAACCAGAGCATATTCCAACCCTCAACTACTGGACCAAGGCGTACCGAACCAACACTACCAGGCCAGATTGCATCGGCCCAGGCCCACCAGCAGCTATATACATCCAAGACCCCTGCCCTCAGCCTCACTCTATAAATAGAGGGGCAGGGGTACAACAATGGCGGACAAGTTAGAGAGCTCAAGCACGGATAGAACTTTCAAACAACTTTCAGTTACTTGTAATCAAAGCTTTGTACTTGTAATCTGAATAGAAAAGGAGAATAACATATAAAGTGGACGTAGGCACGTTCTGGCCGAACCACTATAAATCTGTATGTCTTTTACAGTTCAGTCCCTGCTTTTTTATATATTTGCATAAATCATCCAAATCACTAGAAACAACATATAAATCAACTAATTCATACGACTTGGAGGTGTTTGCCCATTTTTTGTGCAAACATTTTTGGTGCTTTCACTGAGAGCAGGAGTCGAAGCTTCAGCTTCTCCCACCCAACCCTTTTCCTATCAACATCATTCATTGCTTGGAAAACATGCCTCCCGGACGGAAGAAAGATGCTAACAAAGGAAAGGACATCGCAACTGGCAGTATCCCAGATCCAGTGATCAGAGACCAAGATAATCGTCCAGTTCCAACAGCAAATTTAAATCAGGCAAATCCGACAGCCCCTGCTACGGAACAACCAATTACAAGGGCGGATCTGGACAAGGTTGTGGCTGAAGTAACTAACCGCTTCGCATCTCAACAAGAAGCCTTTGTGGACCAACTCATGTCACGCTTAAGGGATGCTGAAGAATCCAACCGCAACACTGAATCATGGGGTGAGTCCCGGTCTGGAGGATCTGGGAGGCGACAAAGGTCTTTCTTCTTCGAAGAAGCTAACAACAGAAACAGCCATGGTAGGAGCCGAGCCCGGACTCAGCCCGAATTCCGACTCGAGGAAACACTTGGAACCGAACCCAATGGGGGAGGTGCCAGGCAGGGGTCGGATGTAGCTGAGCCTGTCATGCTACCTAACCATGAAAACACCAGTAGACGGGGCCGAGCTGGAGTCCGGCCCGAAGTTGAACCCGAGGAAATGCTGAGAACAGAACCCAGCAGGGGAAGATCAAGGCAAGGGCCAACTGTGGCTGACCCCAGCATGCCCCCAGAAGACCAGAGGCAGCCATTGGAGAATGTTAGGAGTGACAGACGATACCATCCCTACAAGTCGTCTGGACGGAATCAGTCCCGCAGGGAAGAACCAAACTCATTTCTATCCGCTCCAAGTTCTGATGAAAGGATGGCGCGATTGTTCAGAGAGTGCGTCCAACGGTAGCAAAGGGATCGGGGGATAGGTGCTAGGGTAACCAGCCCCTTCACCCGCAATATCGAAACCGCCATCACCCCCCGGGAATGGAAAATGCCAACAATGGAACCTTACAAGGGAACCTCTGACCCCATAGTACAATTACAGAGATACACCCAGCATATGCTCATGAGCGGAGCAACGGAGGGAGTATTGTGTAAATACTTCCCACTTTTCTTGGCAGATCTAGCTACCTCCTGATTCTGCCACCTACCCCAAGGGTCCATCAGCTCATGGAAAATGTTGAAAGAAATGTTCATCATCCAGTTCCGCATTCATGTGGAACAACCCAAGGACGCTTATTCCTTATCTAATATCAAACAGAAGCCCGAAGAGACAGTGCAACAATATCTAACCCGATTCAACGCCGCAGCGGCCGCAGTCCAAGACGCCGACGAGAAACTTATCCTAATGGCCCTCTGCAGTGGTGTACATCCGGATACTAAATTTGCTAGAAGACTAACCAAGGAAAAACCAGCTACTTTACCTGATTTCTTCCATGAAGCTGGAAAGTATATGAGACTTGAAGACGCTGCCACTGAGAGGCAGTCAGGGCAACAGGCTAAGACAGCTCCAGACAAGGTTCCCGCTGCAGCAAAGGATGTTCGGAGAAGTGACTCTAGAGACAGTGCTGGGGGCAAGAAGGGAGAAAAGCGCTTATACCGACCAGGACCAAGATTTGACTCCTACACTCCTTTGAATGAAACAATCGAAAACATCTTCCTAGCCACTCAAGACGAAGTTAGATACAAGCGCCCCCGTACAAGAAGGAGTCAGATAACGCACTCAAGTCTGGAAAGTTCTGCCGCTTCCACGAATCCCATGGACATGACACCAATGAATGCCACCATCTCCGGGACTTGATTGAAGAACACATTAGAAGGAGGAGACTGGAACGCTATGTAAAAAGCCAGAACAGGACTCCAGCTCCCGCCAATGAAAACCCAGGGCTACCCCTCCCAGAAGTGGGCGGAGGAAGTCGCAACACCAGCGGCTCTAGTCAAGAGAATATAATGGTCCATACTGTATCAGGAGGACCACACATCGCCGACAGAAGCTGGGCAGAGATGGAAAGATACGGTAAATCACTTAGAAACGACGAAGCCTACGTTAACTCCGTTATGGAAGAACGCCACCCGAAACGGAAAGAGAATGAAGACATCACATTCAGTAGGCGTGATCTAGAGGGAAGACAATACCCACACATGGATCCTATGGTCATCTCTGCCTGGTTCGGTCCAGCCAAAGTATTCCGAATTTTAGTAGACACTGGAAGCTCGGTAAATATCCTATTCAAGCATGCTTTCGACAAAATGAAGCTGTTAATGAAGGATGTGTCTCCCTGCAACAAACCACTACATGGTTTCAGTGGAGATGCGAAGATGCCCCTCAGGCAACTGGACCTTTTTGTTGAAATAGGAAGTCATCCCCGCTCCGTTGTACGAAAACCAACATTTGTGCTAATAGAAAGCCACTCGGCCTACAACGCCTTTTTGGGAAGACCAGCCTTGTCTGACTTCCAAATTGTCCTAGCCCCATGGTGCCTGAAAATGAAATTCCCAACAGATAACGGAGTAGGAGAAATAGAGGGAGATCAAGACGCCGCTCGAGATTGCTATGTAACTGAGCTTCGCAATAACCGCAGGAAGGATAAAGGGAAGGATGCAGAGACTTCTCTCTGCAAGAAAAACCTGGAAGCATAGCAATTAAAGAAAGCCCGTCCTCTTCGATATACCAGCGATCCTTTCAACGAATTATACCCCAGGGACAAAGAGGAGGAGGCCACCACCGAGCCTGTAGAGGCTATGGAATTGGTATCTGTAGACAAACACGACCCAAGTAGACTGCTGAGAGTCGGGTCTAAGTTAAGAGCGGAGTTGAAAGATCAACTCGTCGATTTTCTTTGCCACAACATGGATGTATTTGCATGGACGCACGCCGACATGACAGGAATCTCTCCAGACGTAGCATGCCACATACTGAACATCGATCCCACCAAGGTGCTAGTGAAGCAGAAAAAGAGGAGCATGGGGGCAGAACGATCAGTAGCCCTCGAGAAAGAAGTAAAGAACTTACTTGCCAATAACTTCATACGAGAAGCCATCTACCCAGAATGGATCGCCAACCCGGTGCTGGTAAAGAAGGCTAATGGGAAGTGGCAAACATGCATCGACTTCTCCAACTTAAATGACGCTTGTCTGAAAGATTGCTTCCCACTCCCCCGAAACGATCAGCTCGTGGACAGCACCGCCGGACACGAACTCTTATCTTTTATGGACGCATACTCAGGATATAACCAGATCCCTATGAACGCCCCCGATCAAGACCACACTAGTTTCATAACTGACCGGGGATTGTACTGCTACAGAGTAATGCCTTTTGGACTTAAAAACGCCGGAGCTACTTATCAGCGCCTCGTCAACAAGATGTTTGTGGAACTAATAGGACGAACTATGGAGGTTTATGTGGATGACATGCTGGTGAAATCGAGAAAGGCCAACGATCATATAAACCACCTGGATGAGATGTTTCAAGTACTTCGCCAATATGGAATGAAGCTGAACCCTCTAAAGTGCTCCTTCGGAGTGTCGTCGGGAAAGTTCTTGGGATTCATCGTCCATGCCAGGGGGATTCAAGCAAACCCCGAACAAGTTCGGACTTTGCAAGATATCAAGATACCATCCACTCGAAGAGAGATGCAAAGCCTAAACGGGAAAGTGGCCGCCCTAAGCAGGTTCATCTCTAAAGCAACCGACAAGTGCATCCCTTTCTTTGAAGCTCTAAAGAAATATAAAGGAAAATTCGAATGGACTGACGAATGCTCGACAGCCTTCCTTAACTTAATCGAACACCTCCAGAGACCACCAGTACTCTCAACTCCAAATGAAGGCGAAGAACTATACCTATACCTTACTGTATCGTCCCATGCTTTTAGCGCCGCTTTGGTGAGAGAAGACAACCACGCACAGCGACCCGTATACTTTGTAAGCAAGTGATTTACAGAGGCAGAAGCCAGATACCCTAAACTTGAAAAGCTACCATACTATTTGCTAATCACGACACGGAAACTGCGACACTATTTCCAATCTCATTCCATCAGAGTTTTAACCGATCAACCGCTAAGACAAGTACTCCATCGCCCCGACACTTCTGGGCGACTACTTAAATGGTGCATTGAACTGAGTCAATATGATATCACCTACCATCCTCGCACCGCTATCAAGGGGCAAGCCATAGCTGATTTCATTGCCAAATTCACCACTGACGAAAGTAAGGAGCCATCTAGAATAGCGGAAGACATCAGGTGGAATCTCTTTGTAGATGGAGCGTCAAACGAACAAGGTTCGGGGGCAGGTATTGTGATAATCACCCCCAGGAGAAGGAAGCTGCACTATGCCCTAAGATTGGAATTCGCTGCCACCAACAACGACACAGAATACGAAGCAGTGATAGCCGGATTAGAACTTGCCCTAGAGATTAGAGTCGGTTCTTTATGTCTCCATAGTGACTCTCAACTTATTGTAAATCAGATACTGGAAGAGTTCTAGGCTCGAGGAGAATGACTCACAGCATATCTAAAGAAGACCAAGCTGCTGCTCAATCAATTGGATCACTATTTAATCAAACACATTCCTCGAGAAAAGAATCAAGAGGCCGACGAACTGGCAAAGCAAGCTAGCATGAAGGACGACACCACTTCCCGAATAATAACCATCTCACAGCAACTAGCCCCGAGTTACGAGACAATGAATATGATAGCTGCAATCGAAGAGGAAACTTGGATGACTCCTATCCGGAAATATTTACAAGATGGCACACTGCCCGACGAGCGTAACGAAGCTAAGAAAATCTTAAGGAAAGCTTCCCGCTACACACTACAAGAAGGCATCCTCTATCGGCGCGGCTTCTCTAATCCCTTATTAAGGTGTATCACTGGAAGGGAAGCCAGGGAAGTCTTGTCCAACATCCATCAAGGAAGTTGCGGAGATCACACCGGAGGGCAGACTCTAGCCAAGAAAACACTCCGATACGGGTATTACTGGCCCACTTTAAACAAAGACGCCTTGGACTTCGTCAAAAAATGCAACAGATGTCAGAAATTTGCTAAGATTCCTCGACTGCCCACAAATGAGATTACTCAAATGACCAGCCCTTGGCCCTTTGCAATATGGGAATTGACTTAATTGGCGAACTGCCAATAGGCTGAGGCGAAGCCAAATATGCCATAGTGGCAGTCGACTATTTCACCAAATGGGTGGAAGCGGAACCTCTAAATAAAATATCTTTGGCAAAAGTTATTAACTTCTTGATCAAAAATGTTTTATGCAGGTACGGGGTTCCACTCAAAATCATATCGGACAACGGACTTCAATTTGACAGCGAAGAGTTCACCGACTGGTGCCAAGAGCACGGAATTCATAAAAGCTTCTCATCTGTAATTTACCCCTAGGCAAACGGACAAGTCGAAGCTGTCAACAAAATTCTCAAAACTCTAGTCAAGAAGAAACTTGAAAAGTCAAAAGGCGCTTGGGTGGATGAACTTCCTACGGTACTTTAGGCCTACCGCACATCTTACAGAACATCAACAGGGCATACTCCTTTCTCTTTGGCATACGGATCGAAGGCCATGCTTCCAGTTGAAACTATAGTGCCTTCCCACCGTAGGATCCACTACAACCCAGAAGAGAATGAAGAACTCCTACACATGTCTTTGGATCTAATTGAAGAAAGAAGAAATGATGCAGCACTTAAAGCGGGCGCTCACAAGCAAAAAGTGGCAGCACAATACAACTCCAAAGTCAAGCACCGCATCTTACGAGAAGGAGATCTTGTCCTCAAACGGATCTTCCCGCGCCCCGGAGCGCTAGATCCAATCTGGGACGGACCCTATGTAATTCATAAAGATCTCCGCAACGGAGCCTATATTTTGTCAACAGTGGACGGAGAGGTGTTCCAGAGGGCATGGAAAATCCAACACCTCCGTCGATACTTTTCTTAACTTTTACTGCCCATATGAAGTGAATTAACAAAGAGAATCAGTGGACGTAGGCATTTTCGTGCCGCACCACTTTAAAAATCTTGTCTCTTTTTTACTTGTTCCTTTATATCTTGGCTGCTTGTTAAGCTTTATCCTTTTCTGTTGAACAAAATCATGTATTGTGACATTTCCATTCTGGACACTTCACGGCGCAACCTCACCTGGACAAAACCCAATAGGTACTATGCGAATCTATGCACTCGCCAATGAGACACTTTTGCTCCATCATCCCTCTGCTGCGGGTTAACTCATTGCTCGCGACTGCCTTCAAAGCCAACTGTAATGAGCCGATTATAAGCCATCAAGAAGGTCGACTATAGCCGATGGCAGCTCATTACGGCGTTCGGCTCGCCGGCGACTGTGAACCTACTTTAAGCCCCAACATAAGGTGTGCCGGCCAGGGGTAGTTCACGGTTGACGATCGGCACCCACTCTAGCCGGCCACAGTAAATCGAATAATACCCACGATTACGGGCCATAATGGCTCGGGTAGTTACTGTGCGCGATCTCGGCTCCAATATGTCTTAAGTGCGGCTGTGGTAAAAAGGATAAACTCCCCGCGGAGGCGTAAGATGGGTGACAAATGTCTCCAAGACCCACAGCTAGGGAAAGTGACTACAAAACCCGTTTTCCACGAACTTAAGCATATCGACGGCCTTCCGTGATTGGAAGTTTTACTGTTTTTCATATTTCCATTTCATTCAAAAACTTTTCTCCTATCCTATATAACAATCCCTAAAGTACAGGTCACAAAATAAGGGAACTCTCGCTTGTGGAAATATGAACTCACATTCGGATGACGGAACACTCAACTACATTTCATACTCAGTCACACAAGACATTCAAAGCAGCCTTCTACAACTAAAACACGAAGGGAATGTCAAACAGACCAAATAAAAGAGTCAACTACATCGGGGCTCCGCCTCCGTCCTGCCCGCCATCCGGATCTACTTAACTGCGGGGTCAGATCTCCCCGCATGTACTCCAGAGGTCCCGCCTGCACAATTCAGAAGAGAATCCATCAATAATCATGAAAGATAAGCAATCAAATCATGTAAAGGTTAAAAGGAATGACTTACCAGCATCTGCTCCCTGATCATCATCATCTAGCTGCACGCCTACCTCATCCGCAGCAAGCAGCCGCATGCCCTCCTTAACCGCCACCTTCTCTTCCTTAGTGAATTGGGTCGTAACCACATCCATCCTGAAAGCCGCACCACCTTCCTTATCCGCATCGGCCTTAGCTTCCTCCAAATCCCGGAGATATATCCTAGCCATAACCCGGGGATAATCGTCCATCCAGGACAGGTTGCCCTGCCTCCAAGTACGGAAATACATGTCCTGGAGCATCCCGTCCATCATCCCCTCGTTCTCCTCAAACTCTTTCATCCGGGCCTCAGAAGCCGACAGTCGTGCGACAGCAGCATCTCTCTCCAATCGGTATCTCGAGCAGTCAGCCTGAAGGGACTTCCGCATGACTTCCATCTCCTCCTTCAGCTTGGCCTGAGCAAGCTCTGCGGCCTCAAGCCTCCCAGATAACTCCTCTACCTGCTCAAGATCCGCTCTCCTAACCTCGTCCACAGTTGCTATGGCCATGTCTATTCGCTCTTTGCAAACAGCCTCCATTTTTCGCAACTCAGCCTTGCTAGCCTCTTCCATGGTTTTCTTTAGTCGTCTGGAGGCCGCCTCCTGCTGGGATATCTGGATAGCCTGATCGACAAGCTGTTTGGCCTGATCAGAAACCTTTAGCCGCAACCGAATGTTGGCACTTCCGATTTCCTCCCCAGCCTTGGCCAGTCGAGCGTGATGCTCCATTAGCCTCTTGGTCTCTTCAGCCACCCGATCGATGTTTGCCTTGGCCTCATTCCCCATGGTCACAATCCGAGTAGTAAGCAAATCGAGGTCTAAGGACTTAGCCTCATCAAGCACCCATACCATGGGATTGCTGGGAAGAAGATGCTCACCCGTGGCCTCGTCAAAAGAGATGTCCTGAAAACTCGAGTCTAGATCCGGGTGACCGGCAAATGGGTTGCGAACCAAACCAGGGTGGTCTATCGGGGTGACGGTTGGATTTTCGGACGGATGTGGGGAAGGCATAAACTCAGTATCTTCCTCAGTAATATCATGGATAGGGTGGACTGGAGGCTGAGGGCCAGGTGAAGGTTCAAACGAAGATCGCCCCCTCTTCCTCTTTTGCATATCTTCCTCAATAACTCCGAGAAGAGGGCGATAGCTAACCACATCTCCGGGACGGCTAGTTGACGGCTTTGGTTTGGCAGAAACTTTGAGTAGCTTGTACTGTTCAAGGCGGTGCCAAATATATGATGTCTGGGCCACCTTACCCGTTCCTGGAATAAAAACTAAGTGTTACAAGCATGCATGAAACTACAATCCGAGACATATGCTAAGTTAAAAGGAGTAGGAAAACGCGTTTATTTCACAAACCCTGAGGGGGAGTGGGATACTGCAATAAGTCATGAATCTCATTCCACGACGGGAGATGGCCATAAAATATTACTAAGTTCGTATCATAAAAGGAATCTACGGAAGTTAAGAATTCACCTTGAACCGCCGGAATTGCCTTGGCTGAAATACTCTCAGAAGATAGACTGGCGCCCGTCCCGGCCTTACCAGACTCCTTCGATTTCTCCACCAAGGTCGGCCCTTCTCCCAACCCCTCAAAGGCTTGGCGGAAAGCATCATCCGTCCGCTCTTGAATCTCACCCGCTTGCCCAGAGGTCAGGGCACCAACGCCACTACCACCCTGACCTTCACCACCGCTACCACCGTCACCTTCTCCATCACCTCCGCTCTCCTCCTCGCCTCTTTCTTCCTCTCACTTTCCTCCTCCGGAACATCTGGACATGTGCTGGGAGAGGGTCCATCAGATTTCTTAAGCTTCTTTCCCTCAACGACTGGAGGTACCGAGAAAGGTCTCCTCTTGCTACTCTTCGTAGTAGCCCCGTCTTTAGCTTTGGCAGCCCTCTCCTCGGCTGTATCTCTCTGCTTAACCACGGATTGACGTGGCAGAATCAAGTTGTGCTCCAGGAGAGTGGCATTCCTGATCAGGTAAGAAGCCGACCCATCCCTTCCCGAGATATCCTCTATCTCCGCAGCCATCTGTACCAGACGATCATTCTCCACGACCGCAAAGCCACCTGTCGCTAGCAAGAAATAAAAGCATATAAGAAGAAGCATTACAGTCGGGACAGAGAAATTACAAATGGAATTCAACTTACAGCCAGAAGTGAAAAGGCGAAAAGAAACGGAGTCGTCCTTGACGAAGAATCATTCCTTCTTAAACATGGTGAATTTCGAGTATAAGTCCAAGACCGGCTTGAAGGACATGGCCGACTCTAAACTAATGTACGGAGACCCCTTCTTGTAGCCCCTCAGATTATACAAATATCGGATTTCCCGATTAGAAGGGGGGTGCTCATACCTCCTCTAGAAGATAACGAATAGACACACTAAGATGGCGTAGGAGTTGGGCTGAAGTTGGAAAGGAGCCACCTTCAGGTAGGTAATGAAGCTGACTATCCACGCATTGATCGGAGGCATGGCCCCGCACATGCAATGGTATCGGGTATAGGCAAAATATCCTTCAGGAGGATCATACGGCATCACACCATCTCCCGGCAGTAGCATGCTCGCTCTGTCAATCCCGAAGGAGCGAGCGATGACATCAAGTTGTCCCTCTTTGAGGGAGCTCGGAAAGCAATCGGGAGGAGAGTTCAGAAGCTCTTGAGGGCCATATCCGCCCACTAATGACCTCGGGACAGATCCATGTCGCGTTGGTTCTGGCTGGACTGGGGGCACAGCGGGAGACTCTCTTCTGTCCATAGATTTCCTCTGTTTTTCTGATCGGGTTTCCACCTTGCGAGACATTTGCCTACAAACACAAAAGCAGAAGACATGTCGTTAGGACAAGGAGTTCATTCGGCAGTACAAGGCAAAACCCCATTCGGCACTCAACGCCCAATCTCATTCGGCGGTCAAACTCTTGAAGTCCATCCGGTAATACAAGAACATAAACTCATTCGGCGGAAAAGAACCTCACCTGATTCGGCACTAGATGATTCGGTACTAAGATGATTCAGCACCTGGTGGATTCGGCACTCAGTTGATTCGGCACTTAGTTGATCCGGCATTCAACTGATTCGGCTATCTCAAAACGATGAAGGGGTGACGAAGGCCTAACACCCCTATTTATAAACGAACATAGGATGACCGGACCGTATGGTTAGGCAGACAAGACCGGATAAGAATCACCTAAGCTAAAACAAAGCACGACATATGATGGCATATGCCCCACTTTGGGGGGCAAATGTTGGGCGCGTTTCCACCCTTCACCGGTCCAAGTTCACCGAACCATCCGGTCCACCGAACCACCCACCTTTCCAAGCACAACCAGATCAACCCACCACCGGACCAAAGCATCTCCATCCACCACTGCCGAACCAAGTCATTACCGCTCCCTAGCTCCTACCGGACCACTTCTCCACCAAGTCCCACCGGTCCAACATCCCACCGGACCGGCTCCATCCCTACCACCGATCCACCCCACTTCCTAGCCGATCCAACCAACTTCCCTCCTACAACCGAACCATCTCAACTTCCATCCTCCTACCGAACCAAGCATAGCCGGACCGGAGTGCCACCGAACCAACTCCACTTCCATGTACTACCGAACCAGGGTACAACCGAACCAGAGCATATTCCAACCCTCAACTACCGGACCAAGGCGTACCGAACCAACACTACCAGGCCAGATTGCATCGGCCCAGGCCCACCAGCAGCTATATACATCCAAGACCCCTGCCCTCAGCCTCACTCTATAAATAGAGGGGCAAGGGTACAACAATGGCGGACAAGTTGGAGAGCTCAAGCATGGATAGAACTTTCAAACAACTTTCAGTTACTTGTAATCAAAGCTTTGTACTTGTAATCTGAATAGAAAAGGAGAATAACATATAAAGTGGACGTAGGCACGTTCTGGCCGAACCACTATAAACCTGTGTGTCTTTTACAGTTCAGTCCCTGCTTTTTTATATATTTGCATAAATCACCCAAATCACTAGAAACAACATATAAATCAACTAATTCATACGACTTGGAGGTGTTTGCCCATTTTTCGTGCAAACAAACAGGTAAGAAAATGGTATTATATAACCAAAGTAAGATTTTATAAATATATGGTTTATAAATGTAATTTATAAATGGAAAGAAAATGAAGTTTCATAAGTATATTATAAATATGATTTGTAAATCAATTAAAAGGATTTAAAAGCTAGGAATTTGGAATTAAAATTCCGTGGGTCTTGGAAATGGTTTTTCAAAGTTTTGAAAAATAATAGTATTCTTTAGAAAATATTTTGAATAGAAATATTTAAAAAGGGACTTCAGAGGAAAAAAAGTACTGAACTCATTTCGATCGCTAGAAAATAATTTCGGTGATGGCTGCAGCATTATCGATGTTCGTTTTTGGGTTTCTAAGAGAGAAATTACTACCATTGGAGTTTTGTTTTGGTAAGACTGGGTTTGATTTTGAAATTCAAAAGAATGATTTGATATATCAAGGGGATTTTGTGTGTGTGTGTATACATGATTTCAAAAATGATTTGAAATAAATAAAATCAAGGATGTTTAGACTCTAGAAATTTTCAATTAAATGTTTTATGAAAATATGAGAAAATAAGTTTTATAACTTATAAATTTGAGAACTAGTAGTTAAAACAATTTTTTTTTAATTTTTTGGATATAAAGGTTAAGAAAAGTAAATTTGAAAATTAACCATGGAATGAAATTTAACTTAAGATAAGTTAAATAAAATGAATTTTGAAAAGAAATTTGACTTAAGTAAAAGGGTAATGAAGTGATTTTTGGAAATGAAATTGATTATGATTTGAAATGACTTAATGAGATGGACTAATTAAATAAGCTAGTGAATTGAAAATGGTCAAAATCGAATGTAGATAAACTGGATGTGAGTAATTGGATGTAAATGAAATAAATGTGAATAAAAAATTTGGAATAGCTAAGAAATCAATTGGAATGAATATGTAAGTGGTATGCATATTATTTTATTCGCATAACGGTTTGATTTAGATTCGAGAACATGATTTCGAGATGATTTACAACGATCCGAGTTAAGATGTTTCATCTGACGGTGAACACTGGATATGGATGTTTGATTGATTCTGGAATTCTCTATCATAGTAAATGGTTATGCAAGGAGAATGACGGTTTTAATCAAGGAACAGGATCTGAATCCACACTAGAGTGGTCGTGTGAACAATACTAGTTCGGAAGTGAAATTGTGTGATTGAGCAAGCGATCAGATTTGGTATTGCGTACGGATGATATATGTACGTCGTACATCTTTAGTAATCCAAATGTTGGAAATTGAAACTTCAGGAGAATGTGATTATGATGTATATAATTAGATATCATTGGTAAATAAAATTCAGGTATATAAAATCAAAAGCTAATTCATGCCTTTCATTTCATAAGTAAAAATTTGTTTGGCCGACAAAAAGGTACATGTTTATATTGCTGTTTGGCTTAATAATTTTATAGTTGAGCCACTTGGCTTTTGTTTTCTTTTGTTGAATTTGGCCCGTAGTGGCAATTAGTAGTTGTTCTGATCTAGTTGCGCATAGGAGAAGCAGATGAAATTTTTCGAAAATTTAAGGCGTTGTAAAAATTGTAAGAAATTTTGAAGAAATTTTTAATAAATAAAAATTGACTATGAGTTATAACCTGAAAATATTGAATAGGATGATATTAGTTGGAATCTATGAATGAATTTAGAAACTTAGTAAAAGTAACAATAATGTTTTAAAGAGTTGACTTTTAAGGAAAGTTAAAGGCTTAAAAGGATTTGGTAAGTTATTTCAACTAATTGGTTTTAAAAAGTAATAGGTTTAGGGATTTTTCTTACCATAGCAATTTCGGGGATGAAATTTTTTATAAGAAGGGAAGAGTGTAACGACCTAGAATTTCAGTCATTTCACTTTGTAATACTTAATTGATTTCAAATATAACGATTTATTTGATAATTTAGTTGTTGAATTTGATAATTGAAATTGTTTAAATAATTGAATCTTGGATTTTAAGTTTGATAAAAATAATTTCAATGCTTGTTTTAAATTTATTTAATAAGAAAAAAGATAATAAAACTTTTAAATTGGACTTAAAAGTTATTTGATTGATTTTTAATAATAACTCGCTTTAATTAACATATAAAAATAGCCTTCTGGGGCACTATCTCGAATTTCGACAAAACCGGCTTCATTGGATCCGTAATAGTGAATTATAATATGCCGTCAAACTTCATGGCGATCAGATGTATCATTTGGCCATGCAAGATCAAAACATGTAGAATTTAATATTGAAAATTTAATATAATAATTGGGGTTCAAAAAGCTATCTTTTGCATACGATTGAATTAGGTCTTGAAACAAGTTTCATTGCGTTCAAAATAGAAGTATAACATATAGAACGCCAGGCAGCAAGCCCCGTTTAAGTTTGATATTTTTTGTATTTTTTGATGAATAATTTAAAATTTAAGTAATATATATATACATATACATATATATATATATAGAGAGAGAGAGAGAGCCATGACCTTGCACCATACCCGTCACTTCTCACTCCCTGCTTCATGAATGCTTGTCATGCTTCCTCCCTTGTTTTTAGCCTTGATACTTGCCTTAGGAAAGGGAATCATGTTGAGTATAATGGATTATAAATACATGGCAAACTTCATACTCTGGTTTTCTTCCTGACATTGTTTCTTTCTTCCCATTCATTTCAACTTTGTAAGCATTTCAAAAATAAGAGAATATACTCCGTTCAAAACTTTAAAAATCAATCCCTCCCATATTATCAAGAATTAGCCGAAATGATATAAACGAAAGTTGTTCATATCAGTTCACAGTATTCTTAAAAATTTAAGGATCAAATTTTTGTCAAGGGACAAACGCGATATCACTCGAAAAGAGCTTCACAAACTTCAAAAATCGATATCTCCCTATCCGCTTTGAATTGGAAGGTGCTGTATGCACCGTTGGTATCCTGAGATCACGTAGTATTTTTGGCATAAGTTTGCAATGGTTGAAAGCTAGGGTTAGGCTTCGTCGGAGATAGCGGCATCAATGGAGGAAACAGAGGGTGCTACGGGCTCTAGCTTGGAGAGGTGCACCTCGTTGCTGATTTTGGTGAACAAAAATGTCACGACATAGAAGGCTTGGTGGACGTGTGGCTTAGCCACGTTTTATTCTGAGGGCGTGGATCGGCAACGAGAGGATGCAGACGAAGGAGGTGGAGGAGCGCGTCTCGTGGGTGGCTTCGACTGAGCGATGGTGGAGTGAAGGCACGTGCACCGTGCACGTTTTGGTCCAGAGGAAAAAAAGAATTAGGAATTAAGGAAGAAGAACTATTCATTGCGGGTTTATGGTTGTGCTGTATTTTTTGGATGAGGGTTTTGTTTATATACATACATACATATATATATATATATGAAATGTTTAAAAGTTCGAAATTTACTAACTCCTTCATACGAAGTTGGATTTGGACTTGTTTGTTGCATTGCGCTCGTATGAACATAAGTTTTGATATGGAATTGGTTTGGATGAATTTAGGGACAGTTGAAATTTGGGCTAAAATCAGACGTCGTTCGATTTTAGTTCCAAACAGGAACGCCTCAACGACAACAAAAATTTCGGTGAGTTAACTCATCTTTTTGGTTAACTAGTATGATATATAGTTGATAAAAATTTGAATGGCTGTTTAGATGAATTATTATATTAATTAGTTGGTTTGGACATATTCTCGCCTATTGGAGCGGTTGACACCCTATTGCGTTCCCGTGTAAGAGCGGATGACCCTTTGTATATGAAACCCACCTCGAAGCTTTTGATTCATATTTTATGATTAAATAACGTTTGTGATGCAAGGGGAAATAGGTTGGAGGGATCCAATGGGATTCCTCACTATTGTTGAATTGTTTCAATAATATTTCTTTTATATGGATTATAGAATACTGATTGTGGACATTAAGGTTATAACATTTTTATATGTTTGAAACTAAAATCCAGTATAAATAGACATAAATAACGATATTGGTTAAGTGTTGGGTAGCAATTGGCCTTAAATAAGTATTTTGAAATACTATAAGTTGTCAATGAATTGAAATTAATTTTGAGACAAAAAATGATTTTAAACCCGAAAATTAGGTTTTCGTAAAAGGTATTGTTTTAAAAGTTGTATAGTTATATTAATATTGATTTAAAGTATTTAATTATATTAATATTTTTTTAAAGTATTTAATTATATAAATATTATTTTAAGGTTATTTAATTATATTAATTGTTTTAAGGTTATTTAATTATATAAATATTTTTATAAAGTTATTTAATTTTAGTAATATTATTTTAAGGTTATTTAATTATATAGAATGGTTTTAAATTTATTTGTTTATAGTAAATATGTTTTAAAGAATTTATCAAAGGGTTAATAAATTGAAAGGTTGATTATTCAAGAATAATTATGGTTTGAATTCAATAACAATGATTATTACCAAGGTTTTTGGAAATAAATTATTACTATTTATAATAAGGGTAAAGACTAATTATTATTGTTTTGAAATGATTAATGTGACGACCCGTAAATTTTTAAACATTTGAAATGGAATATTTAATTGATTTTTAATATTAAGAGGTTAGTTTAACTTGAATTTCAAATATAAATATGATTTTGGCAATTAAATTATTGAATTTAATTTATTAATGATGGGCAAATATTTGAATTTTCAATTTTAAGCTTGTTAAAAATAATTTAATGGCTTAGAAAATTCATCTTGATAATACTGAGATTAATGGAAGCTTCAGAATTTGATTTGGAAATACTTTATTGAGTTTTGAAATTATTTCGTTTAAATCGATATTTAAAGATAGTCTTCCAAGGCATAGTCTCGGATTTCAACGAAACCAGTTCCATTAGATCCATAATATTGTATTATTATCGGATTTCAATTTTCATAATGTTTGGAGTTGTCGTTTGGCCATACGATAAGCAAACGCGTTGAAAATTTAAATCGAAATTTAATTTAATAGTTGGGGTCAAAAAGCTATCTTCTCCATACGATCGAATTAGGACTTGAAACCTTTTCCATTGTGTCCAAAATAGGGATATAACATTATAAACGCTTAGCGGCATACCTCGATGGGAGGTCAAGTTTTTAAGTTGCATTTATCAGAACAATTTGAGTTTGAATTTAAATTGGATATATCTATACAGTCAACTCCAGTTGAAATCCTATCACATCAGTGCTTTTGCTTTCCCATCATAGCTTTTTCCTTTCCCTTCATATTACCGTAGCTAGCAAGCTACACGTAAGGTATCTTATCCTCTTCAATTCACAAAAAAAAATTCGCTCGAAAATCAATTATAAATGGCAGAAACAAGGGGAGACAACGAAGTCAGTAATCTGTTCGCTCTCAAGCATTTCCTTCACGCAATCGATATTCGATCGTGAACTTCTTTCCTAGTTCCTACCCAATTTGAATCAAGCCGATTGATCAGTCGAGTCTCTTCCCATTTCAAACGAGAAACCAAGTCGAGCTCGTTCGAATATGGAACCGCGGCCTGGGCCTTGCTCGCGACTGGAAGGAAGACTTGGGGCACGAATTGATTTAGTGTAGATATCGCGAGTGGGCAATATTCGCTCTTGAGGCGGAGCTTAGGGTTTCGCATGCGCGGCGTCAAGTGGGGTGATAGCGGTGGACGAAGACGGTAGGCGACTCGAAGGCAAGTCTCGGCGATTTCTTAAGGTTCGCATGGGTCGCGTATGCAGGCGCACGTCAATGGTGAAGGTATCAGCACCCATGTGCATGCGCGTAAGGAAGCGACGGTGGCTGGAACAGGGAGCTTCGATGGTTGAGAGCTTTCGCGTGCGTGGTGCAGCGGCATCGTGTTGTGTGGGGGCAACATGCAATAGTGGATTGATCGATTGTGTTAGTGAGGTATTTCCTTTTAAAAAATAATTTATTTGTATAATTATATATACGCAGAAATCAAAGAAAAAAATAGAAATCGAAAATTAACAGTAAGAAATACTGTCTGGTTACGGTAAATTAAAAGCAAAAAGAAAAAATATATATATATACATATATTTTCAATTACTATTTCATTTTAAAAGATAAATATTAAGATGATTGACTTATTTAATTGCTTATTTATTTAGTTACTTAAAAAAATCTTTAAAGGAAGATTTGTTAGAATTTAGATATTTATTTAAATTAAATCATTAGTTAAAATTAGAAGCTATTAAACAATTTTTAATTTGTTCGTTTCAATTCGAATATTAATAAATTGTATAAATGTTTATACAAACTCTGAAACCATGAAGAAATGGTCAAAATGGAAATGGATTGCAAAGCAAAAGCAAAGGTGAGATCTTCTAAATCAATTAGATTTTTCCAATTTAAATTTTAAATATTTAAATTTAAAATTGTTGATTGTGTGCTTGGATGATTAACTTATTATTAGTCATATTAGTTTAGACCCTATGCGCCGCATAATAGCGGATGATATTATATTAACCCTATATACCACGATATTCCACCTCGAAGTGGAATTGGTATTATATATGTATTTTGAGTGATTGATTTCCCGCATTATATAGCGGATGAGACCCTATGCGCCGCATAATAGCGGATGATACTTTATAAATCCCATATACCGCGATATTCCACCTCGAAGTGGAATTGGTATTTAATTGTTGTGCTAACGTCTGTGGATGTGGGGAAAACAAGTTGGAGGGATCCATATGGATTCCTCAAATATTTGAATTAGTTTCAATTTTGTTTGTTTATTATTTGTAATCTGTGTGTGACTATTTATGATTGAGACTGTTGAAGGCTATAATTTAGCTGAATATATTTATGATATCGTAGGATATCAGAAATAGATAAAATTGGATTTTTGAAATTTAGTAGAAAATTTATAGTAAATTAATCTTAGAAAATTGAACAGATTTAAAAGAAGGAATTTGCTTCAAAAGATAATAAATTTGGTGTTGAAATAAATTTAGAAATCAAATTTGGAAATTGATTTGGTGTTTGTAAATAAATTTGGAAATCAACTTAGAATTTAATTCGGTGCTGAAAATGAATATTTAGAAATCGATTTGAAAATCGTATATCAATGGATATTTAGAAGTTTAAATTCACAATGAGAATTTATAAAGGAAAGGGAAATTTGTTCTAAAAATAAACATTTGGATATTTTTAAAAGTGTGAAAGGAATTTACAGATTCGGAACGTAAATTTAAAATGAATCAAGGAAGATTTATTAATTGATTTGAATGAACCATTTTGAAATGAAAAATGTATTTTCCCTGGAAAGCTAAGTATGATTTCGAAGTAGCCTATAAATATAAATTGAAAAATTTGAAGGATGGTTTTAGAAATGATACTTTGGATAAATTATTTTCTTAACTGGTTCCAAATCTTTAAAGTATGGATTTATTTAATTACTGATAGAAGGGACTATTTTAAAGATTAAAATTGATATTTGTTTTAGGAAATGATTTTTTAAATAGTTATACCTTATCTACTAATTTTATTTTGAAAATTAGTTGGGACTTAAAATCTTATATGTGATAATTGATATAATGTTTTCATAACCAATATTTTAAGTAAGTATTTGAGATGGTTTTATTTTAAATGTTCCAAGAATATTTTGGATAAGTGATTTGAATTATTTTAACTCGGCAGATTTCCAGTGGAAATGAATAAATATTTGGAAATGTAATTCCGCGTAAGGAAAAGTGATTTGAAATTTGTTTTCAAAGTATTGAAATGTGGAAAGTAATTTGAAATTTGTTTTCAAATGGTTGAAGTGCGAAATATATCTTGTGGAAATATTTTGAAAATGAATAATTTGGGAAATTTATTTAAATCCGACAATCGTTGTGGATGTTGAATAATAGTTAAATAACCGACTATCAATATTGGCCTTTAATGACATTTGAATCTCGATGTGACCGGGAGTCGGATTCCAAGCGGATATCTGAAAACCACATCGAACCTTTGTGATTGTGATAGATCTTTTGTTTAAAAGATCAAAGTGAAAATTGTTGTAACTTGTTGAAATCTGAATGTAACACTTATTTTTAAAAATAAGCTCTCGTTATTTGGATTAGCCAGGAGAGGACCTTGTGTCATAAAACCCGTTCGAAATAACGATACGACGAAATGGGATTTCATTTGAAGACGGTGTTGAAGACCGGGTATTTTCGAAAGCAAAAGGGTTACCTTTCGAATGTCTCTGCATCGGGTTGCTCCGGTATAGAGATTTGATCACCTTTGTGATAGAGATTCCGGAGTGATTTGTGAATATCCGGATTTGCAAGGGCTTCTTTGGAAGTGCCTTCGGTTCCGTTCGATCCCGGAACGGACTTGTATGGAATGTGCCATAAAACCCATTCCGAATAACGATACGACGAAATGAGATTGCATTTGAAGACGGTGTTGAAGACCGGGTATTTTCGAAAGCGAAAGAATTACCTATCGAATGTCTCTGCACCAGGTTGCTCCGGTATAGAGACTTTATCACCTTTGTGATGGGGATTCTGGACGTGATTTGTGAATATCTGGATTTGCAAGGGCTTCTTTTAAAGTGCCTTCGGTTCCGTTCGATCCCGGAACGGACTTGTATGGATGTGTGTCTGACATTACACTTTGAGATATAAAGCTGGTTTTAAGGTTTTAAATTTTAGATTTCGGTCATGTATCGTCTCGAAATTTTTACACAAGTTATCTCGTATCGGGAGAGATCTCATACGAGATGAGTACGAATCGGGTGTACGTCGCGAATTGACATCTCGGCCTTATAATGCATCTCGGGAATATCTCGGATGTACTTATGTGTCTAAAATTGATGTGTCATAATTTTACTTAACGGTTATAACTTTCTTAGTAGAAATAAAAATGGTAACATACTTGATTTACATGGAAAAAGGAATATTTTTAGAGAGTAGTAGCTTGATTAGCTTAATTGATTTGATAATGATTGAATAATATCCTTTTATTTGAACATAATAAAGAAGTGAAACCTTTCGCTATGACTCAATAAGATAAAAAGTAAAGAATATGTTCAAGAAGTTGGTAAATTATAATTGGATTGAGTAGTTTCTTTTGAATCAATATGAAAGTAAAAAATATTGTGCAAAATAAGAAAAATGTATAATTTCGGGTGAGATCTCGGATTGAGATTTTGATCCATATTTCGGGTGAGATTTGAATATCTCGGACGAGATGAGTGTCGAGGGAGATACGGAGGAGATTTGATGTTTCGTCTCGTTTAAGTGTGAAAAGGATATCTCGGAGGAGATCTCGGACGAAATATAGGAGATTTAAAACCATGGCTGGTTTCTATCAAATACATTTATGTTGGTGGCGGAGAATTTATTCTCTTATCTTAACACCCTTCTCTGAGACCTACGAGCTCAGAGGTTATGTAATTGATGGTTACTAGTGATATATTCCCAAATTGGTGATGTGACATTCGAAGTGCTGCTGATCATTTGTTGATCAAAGTATGACTTTGTGAAAAGTGTAGCTTTGTGGACGAGACCTCATCGGACCTCACACCCCGGAAATGGTCGAAACAGGAAAGATGCGGCAAGGTTATGAGGGTTGCACCCTTTAAGGTATGTCATTTCCTTCTGGAAAAGAGTGGTATCATGGTATGGAGCCCAGATATTTTACCTATGTTGTTGCCGCAAATTTATTATACTTTGTGGTTGTTGCTTTGTGGTTGAGGATCCTCGGATAAAGGTCACAAACGACCGGGGGATGGCATACTCGAGTAGTAGTTACCTAGTTACAGAGGTAACCCGGCCTTGTGTTGGCAGAGATCCGGGTAGGTTCTCGTGACGTCCCTTCAGAGGCGTACCCATGTGGCTATAGGAAGTTACTTAGCCTGACCATTTGTTAGAAATCCAAAGAAACAATACGCGCCCTGTACGGTTTTAGTTGTATAACCTGCCATGGAATGTGGCGGTAACCTGCTAATGAACATGGTAGCTATAGTAGGCATACAATAATGGTTGTACGCTGGCTAAGATTAATATTATACTTTCGAAATGTTTTCTAAACTATGCACTAATAATAATAATATCAAAGGATTTTCGTATCAAGCATGTTTGACTATCATAAGGAGAAATCTCCTCCAATTCTGCGTTTGCATTGTGTGTGTGGCGCGAGGCCTTATGGTAGTTTCATTTTTCAAAAGCATAGCGGGTTTCTTTTATTTTCTTTGTGAAAATAACTGTGACGCCCCACCTCTATACCCACACTAGCCAAGAACACTACGGTGTAGTGCTGTCAACTAGTATGGAGAATAAGGCTGTTGAGGAGCGACCATCCATGTAATTGCTTATCACACGATGGCTATAAATAATCTTCGAAAACAAACATAGAAATAATCATAACACAAATCAGTCACAGATATCCATATCACAAAGGCGGAAGAAGATATGAATATATAACTAACACATGAAAGTGTACATCAGAGTAGTGGTCCGTAAGATCCACGATAATACAAAAGAATAGCAACACGTGCTATACAAAAGAATACAACTATGAGTCTATATCTCAAGTGTATACAACAAAAACTGCTAATCTAAACAGTTAGCCAAAAGTCAGAGTGATGAATCCCTGGGAAGAAGTCAAGCAGAAGCACCTGTAACATCTCGGTCTGACCCGAGTATTACTTAAGAAAATAATAAACGGGTCAATCTAGCTATAAATATCAGATGACATGATATAACATAAAAGATATGGCATAAACATAAAATATCCATAATGACATACCACTATAAGTATGTAAATAATGATCAACAGAAGATCAATCAATAAGAGATAATCAATATCACAAGAATCTTCTCAAAGATTCGGAAAGGGCATCATACCCCAAACTTGTACTCATAACAAGTCAATGACATAAATTCTAGAAATCAATGCAAGAAGTCCAGAAATCATAGAAAAGAGAAAGAGGCCTATCACATGACGGTCCGAAGACCAAGGGGAGCTACCCCACATGTGTGAATGGAATCACACAGATTAAGGTCCAGACTAACCAAAAAGCAAAAAGGTATGTGTGAGTGGAATCACACAAGTGGTGTCTAGTCTAACCTCGCAACAAGAGACATCGCACAGTTGCTAGTCTAAATCATCAGAATGATCGTCATGATGAACGAGAAGTGTCAATTACACTAAGCTAGTAAATATAGAAGTTTAGCTTCATGTCCCATAACCACTTGCTTAACTTAAATATTTACGAACAAACTGTAAATCTTCACTAATAAAATTGTCACAAGAGGTTCAATCGAACAAGTCCAAGAATTAACCGACGAAGTGAACGCAAGCGTTTCATACCACTTGTTTAAAGTCGTTTAATTAGATTTCTCATCCGAGTGAGGTAAAGGTTTGTATATACTAATAGATTGGAAAACGGTTTAAGAAAAGAGCTTTGTTATTAAAAATAGAGTTGAAATTGTTTGTTAAAAGAGTTTTTATATTTACTACTAGTATTGACACCTTTATATTATAAAGTGACAAGACACAGAAGCAATTGTAGAAACAATCAGTCATAAAAATGGCATACGGAGATGTGAATAAAATCCAAGGAAATCAGCTCAATGTTTTTCAGATAAGATCCCCTACGGAGGGGGGGGTCCGGGGGGGGTGGCAACCCCCCAAGGTGGGGGTGCGAGGGCAACGACCTAGTGAAGACAAAAAGGGGGTCTAACGACCTAAGAGGGATAGGGTCGAGCGACCTAACGGTTGCGACCTAGGGTCAAGCGACTTAGTGGTTGCGACCTAGAGGTGTTCGCGACCTAACGATGACTCACGACCCAACATGGCCGACTTAACAGAGGTCGCGACCTAACAGGATAACTCGTGACCGACTTAAGAGTTGCGTGACTAAAGGGTTGCATGACTTAAGGGTTGCACGACTTAAGGGTTAGGCCAGGAGCGACCTAACGAGATAAGGTCCAACGACCTACGAGTTAAGGGTCCAACGACCTATCGGGATAACTCGTAACCGACTTAAGAGTTGCGTGACTGAAGGGTTGCACGACTTAAGGGTTAACTCGTAAACGACTCATGACCTATGGATGAACGACTTAACTCCGAACGAGCTAAAAATGGCCAGAACGACCTAGGGTTAACTCGTAAACGACTCACGACCTATGGACGAACGACTTAACTCCGAACGAGCTAAAAATGGCCAGAACGACCTAGGGTTAAATCGTAAACGACTCACGACCTATGGACGAATGATTTAACTCCGAACGAGCTAAAAATGGCCAGAACGACCTAGGGTTAACTCGTAAACGACTCACGACCTATGGACGAACGACTTAACTCCGAAGTGAAGATTCAAGGCAGTGCGACTTAGCGCGATAACACGTGAACGACCTAAGGGTTAGGTCACGAACGACCTAACTCCGAACACCAAAAATGGCCAGAACGACCTAAGTGCAGAAAATTCACCAAAACGCTAAAAATTGGAGTTTTTCGCCAATCCAATCCAAACCAAATGCTAATATGAATGCAAAAGTGATAGGGAATCATTCCCAACAGTCCAATATGGTTATAGACTAGAATCGTGAGATAAAAATCTCACCTTTGCACCAAATATCAATGAAAATGAAGTTTTAAGCAAGCAAGAATCAATCCTTCTTCTATCTAAGCACAAGAAGCTTGAATCCAATGTCTTCTTCTTGAATTTGGAGTAGAAAGATGGATTGCAATTGATTTGAGTTTTGGAATTTTAATTTCCCATTCCCTCCACCATTAATGCCAAAGCTTGATTAGTTAGGAAATTTATGAAGAGTGAGGAGAAGAGGGTTGGAACTTGGGCTTAATAGGCTAAACTAACCCAAAGTCCAAAGCGGGAAAAGTTAGTGAAATTTCACTAACTCCAAACCTATCAATGTTTATACTTAAAAAAGTTGTAAACGGCATTTCGAACTCAATGGAAGTGGTCTCGAGTCCTAATTTGACCGTTTGCAAAAAGTAGCTTTTCGGACCAAAATCTGATTAACGATTTAATATTTAAATAAAATATTTAAAATACAAACTCGATAAATATGTGGGTTGTTACAATAACTATTTTTAAGATCTCACACCAGTCCCATGGCTGACTCGGAGTTTATTGTTCCCTTTCTAAACTCTGGGTGCCCACAAATTTCCACAGGGGCAGCCTAGAGTCAGGTTATCAGTTATTCGGGAGCGAAGTCAAGAAGTTGCTATGGAGATCTAGAGGCAAGCTGGATGGCGAAGCATATCACTAGTATATGTCAAATTCTTTTCCGCTGTTTGTTGTTGTAAATTCTGATAATGTAATGTAACAACTAATATAGTTCTTTGTTTTAAAGATATTCATTTATCTATTATATTTGTTCCGCTACGATATGTGAGATTCTGTATTGTTTTCTTTTCTTCTTCTTCTACCTCTTTCTTCTTTAAACTCTAACGGTTCGGTTTTTCGGCATTCGATTGTGCGGCAGTCGGTACAGTGGATGTATTGATGTCGTCTTTCGGGTGTCGAAAAATTGGGTCGTTACATTTTTGGTATCAGAGCATTTGGTTTAGCGACAAATTGGTCTCTGTTGGGTGTTACTCATTAGAGATAGAGTCAGCGGTACTCTAGAATGAGTGTGAGTGTAATAATAGATATGAGCGCGTATTTGTTAGTGAATATGAAATTGTTTTATATTATGTTGATTGGTTTGTTGAGTGGTATATGGATTCTGGTCAATACGAGTAATTAACGTTATTGATAGGGATCTTTAAACACTCGTACAGAACAATTGGACACGATGTTGTTTTAAAATAGGGTAAATGAAATAATTTTACCCAAAACTATTTTCGTAGATAAAGGAAATACTCTTTGTAAATTTTTATAGTATATGGTTGCTTGTTTGTTAGGAATTGATAATATTAATTTATTATCATTG
Source organism: Allium cepa (assembly GCA_030765085.1). Classification (NCBI taxonomy): domain Eukaryota; kingdom Viridiplantae; phylum Streptophyta; class Magnoliopsida; order Asparagales; family Amaryllidaceae; genus Allium; species Allium cepa. Next base: position 120,653,320 of record CM060938.1, on the reverse strand, counting down.
ATTATTGAATAAGAAGTAGAAATCATAACTTAAAGATAAAGAAATAAAATCACATACAAATGGAATTTGAGAATATAAATTGTAAATGAGATTTATAATCTAAAATAGAATTCCAGAGAAATATTTGGAAATGTTCTTGAAAATATTTGAAATTCGGAAAGTTTGGAAATTAAACTCCTTTTGGGATTGGAAATAATTTTCAAAGGTTTTGGAAAAGTGTTTTGAAGGGATGAAAGCTCTAAACTCTTTTCGGTCGCTGGAAAATAATTTCGATGATGATCGTGACATCATCGTTGTTTATTTTCGAGTTTCCAAAAGAGGAATTGCTGCCAAATTGTTTTAAATGGAAGTTGTTTGGGAAATTTGGGTTTGGTTTTGAAATTCAAAGGATAATTTGAATTGTTTTCAATAATGGTTTTGGAAAAGGTGGAAAGACTCTGGAATTTTATTAAAAATAGTTATGGAATAATAAGTTTGAAAACATAGGAAATTCAGATTTAAACTAAAATTGACTTGAGTTAATTTGAATAAAGGTGAATTTTAGAAGCCTAATAGACTAAAATGATTGGAATAAAATTATTAAGATGGAAAACAAATTGTGAATGAATAAATAAATTCACAATTGCAAGTAAATGAAAGGGAAATTGAATGTTGAAATTCATTTTGAATTTGTAAGTAAATAGAACTGGAATTGGAATTGAATTTGATTTGTGATAAACAAAGCGAAGTATTGAAATGAAATTAGTAAGTGAAATTAATTGAAGAAATGACAAATTAATATTGTTTGAAACGAATTGAATTCAATAATTATAAATAAAAGGTAAATTAAATTCATATGAAGTTTGAAATCCAATTTAAATATAAGTGGTTATAAACTAAAATAGTGAATTGAAAATAATTTTTTTTTAGGAATGAACAAAAGAATAAAACTGGAATTGAAACTGAATATTGAAAACCAATTTGAATTGTGTGAGATAAAATGAAGTTGTAAAATTAGTTCTAAGTGAACTAAAGATAATAAAGGTGAAATTAAGAAATGGTTTGAGATAAAATGAATTGGAATTTGTAATGAATTAGTAAATGAAACTAATTTAAAATAGTGATATGAATTAGTTGTGAATGAGAGATAGTTGATAAAATTCAATATTCAGAAGGTAAATTGAATTCAAATAAAATTGAAAGAGTAATATTGAATGAAAATGGATATATAACTTCAATGGTAAAGTAAAAATGGTATAAGAAGTATATATTGAAAATTTTGTAAAGGAATGTGCAAAATAAATTTGAATGTTGAAATTAGACATTATGGATATCAGGATATACAGGTGTGCTAAAGGAAATGGAATTGGGATTTTGATTTCGAAGATAACTTTTGAATTGCTCGACAAAAAGGTATGTATTTGAATTTCTATATGAAATTTGGTGATTTTCTTGTCCGGCCACTTGGCGTTTTGTTTTCTTTTTGAATATGGGGGCCTGTGGTGCCATTTTGTAGTCGTACCGAGCTAGCCGCGCAAAGGAGACGCTGGCGAAATTTTTCAAAAATTTAGGGAGTTAGAAAATTTTGAAATTTGAATTTAAATTTAAATTTGAATTGTTAAGAAAACAATGTTGTTTGGAACTTATAATTGAAGTTGGAAAGTTAGATGAATAAATGATGGGTCCTAAAAAAATATTTATTTTGGAAAGTTGATAAAACTGTTTGGTTTGGAAAATATTAGACGGGTTGAGGACCATTCTTCTTAACTAGTAATTTTGGGACGAAATTCTTTTAAGGGGGGAAGGATGTGACGACCCGGAAATTTTTAAACGTTTGAAATGGAATATTTAATTGATTTTTAATATTTGGAGGTTAGTTTAACTTGAATTTCAAATGTAAATATGAGTTTGGCAATTAAATTATTGAATTTAATTTATTAATGATGGGTAAAAATTTGAATTTTCAATTTTAAGCTTGTTAAAAATAATTTGATGGCTTAGAAAATTCATATTGATATTACTGAGGTTAATGGAAGCTTCAAAATTTGGTTTGGAAATACTTTATTTGGTTTTGAAATTATTTCGTTTAAATCGATATTTAAAGATAGCCTTCCAAGGCACAGTCTTGAATTTCAGCGAAACCAGTTCCATTGGATCCGTAATATTGTATTATTATCGGATTTCAATTTTCGTAATGTTTGGAGTTGTCATTTGGCCGTACGATAAGCAAACGCGTTGAAAATTTAAATCGAAATTTAATTTAATAGCTGGGGTCAAAAAGCTATCTTTCTCCATACGATCGAATTAGGACTTGAAACCTTTTCCATTGCGTTCGAAATAGGGATATAACATTATAAACGCCTAGCAGCACGCCTTGATAGGAGGTCAAGTTTTTAAGTTGCATTTATCGAAACAATTGAGTTTGAATTTAAATTGGATATATCTATACAGTCATCTCCAGTTGAAATCCTATCACATCAATGCTTTTGCTTTCCCATCACAGCTTTTTCCTTTCCCTTCATATTACTATAGCCAGCAAGCTACACGCAAGGTATCTTATCCTCTTCAATTCACAAACAAACAAAAAATTCGCTTGAAAATCAATTATAAATGGCAGAAACAAGGGGAGACAATGAAGCTAGTAATCTCTTCGCTCTTAAGCATTTCCATCGCGCAATCGATATTCGATCGCGAACTTCTTTCCTAGTTACTCCCCAATTCGAATCAAGCCAATTGATCAGTCGAGTCTCTTCCCATTTCAAACGAGAAACCAAATCGAGCTCGTTCGAATATGGAATCGCGGTCTGGGCCTTGCTCGCGACTGAAGGAAGACTTGGGGAACGAATTGATTCGGTGTAGATATCGCGAGTGGGCAATGTTCGCTCTTGAGGCGGAGCTTAGGGTTTCGCATGCGCGGCGTCAAGTGGGGTGATAGCGGTGGATGAAGACTGTAGGCAACTCGAAGGCAAGTCTCGGCGATTTCTTGAGGTTCGCATTGGTGCATATGCAGGCGCGCGTCACTGGTGAAGGTATCGGCATCCTTGTGCGTGCGCGTAAGGAAGCGACGGTGGCTGGAACAGGGAGCTTCGATGGTTGAGAGCTGGCTAGGGCTTTGGGCGGTGATGTTGGCTTTCACGTGCGTGGTGTAGCGGCATCGTGTTGTGTGGGGGCAACATGCAACAGTGGATTGATCGATTGTGTTAGTGAGGTATTTTCTTTTTAAAAAAATTATTTGTATAATTATAAGAAATCGAATATCTACAGTAAGAAATACTGTCTGGTTACGGTAAATTAAATGAAAAAAGAATATATATATATATATATATATATATATATATATATATATATTTTCAATTACTATTTCATTTTAAAAGATAAATATTAAGATGATTGACTTATTTAATTGCTTATTTAATTTATTTAGTTACTTTAAAAAAATTGTTTAAAGGAAGATCTGTTAGAATTTAGATATTTATTTAAATTAAATCATTAGTTAAAATTAGAAGCTATTAAACAGTATTTAATTTGTTTGATTCAATTCGAATATTAATAAATTGTATAAATGTTTATACAAGGTCTAAAAACCATGAAGAAATAGTCAAAATGGAAATGGATTGCAAAGCAAAAGCAAAGGTGAGATCTTCTCACTCAATCAGATTTTTTTGATTTAAATTTAAAATATTTAAATTTAAAATTATTGATTGTGTGCTTGGATGATTAATTTATTATTAATTATATTAGTTTAGACCCTATGCGCCGCATAATAGCAGGTGATATTATATTAAACCTATATACCGTGATATTCCACCTCGAAGTGGAATTGGTATTATATATGTATTTGGAGTGATTGATTTCCCGCATTATACAGCGGATGAGACCTTATGCGCCGCATAATAGCGGATGATACTTTATAAATCCCATATACCGCGATATTCCACCTCGAAGTGGAATTGGTATTTAATTATGTGCTAACGTCTGTGGATGCTGGGAAAACAGGTTGGAGGGATCCAACTGGATTCCTCAAATATTTGAATTAGTTTCAATATTGTGTGTTGATTATTTGTAATCTGTGTGCGACTATTTAAGGCTATAATTTAGTCGATTATATTTTTGATATCGTAGGATATCAGAAATAAATAAAATTGGATTTTTGAAATTTAGTAGAAAATTTGTAGTAAATTAATCTTATAAAATTGAATAGATTTAAAAGAAGGAATTTGTTTCAAAAGATAATAAATTTGGTGTTGAAATAAATTTAGAAATCAATTTTGGAAATTGATTTGGTATTTGTAAATAAATTTGGAAATCAATTTGGAATTTAATTCGGTGCTGAAAATGAATATTTAGAAATCGATTTGAAAATCGTATATCAATGGATATTTAGAAGTTTAAATTCACAATGAGAATTTATAAAGGAAAGGGAAATTTGTTTTAAAAATAAACATTTGGATATTTTTAAAAATGTGAAATGAATTTACAGATTCGGAACGTAAATTTAAAATGAATCAAGGAAGATTTATTAATTGATTTGAATGAACCATTTTGAAATGAAAAATGTATTTTCACTGGAAAGCTGAGTATGATTTCGAAGTAGCCTATAAATATAAACTGAAAATTTTTAAGGATGGTTTTAGAAAGGATACTTTGGGTGAATTATTTTCTTAACTGGTTTCAAATCTTTATAGTATGGATTTATTTAATTACTTATAGAAGGGATTATTTTAAAAATTAAAATTGATATTTGTTTTAGGAAACAATTATTTAAATAGTTATACCTCATCTACTAATTTTATTTTGAAAATTAGTTGGGACTTGAAATCTTATATGTGATAATTAGTATAATGTTTTCATAACCAATATTTTAAGTAAGTATTTGAGTTGGTTTTTTTTTAAATGTTCCAAGAATATTTTGGATAAGTGATTTGAATTATTTTAACTCGGCAGATTTCCAGTGGAAATGAATAAATATTTGGAAATGTAATTCCCCGTAAGGAAAAGTGATTTGAAATTTGTTTTCAAAGTATTGAAATGTGGAAATTAATTTGAAATTTGTTTTCAAATGGTTGAAGTGCAAAATATATCTTGCGGAAATATTTTGAAAATAAATAATTTGGCAAATTTATTTAAATCCGGCAATTGTTGTGGATGTTGATTAATAGTTAAATAACCGACTATCAATATTGGCCATTTAATGGCATTTGAAGCTCGATGCGACCGGGGGTCGGATTCCAAGTGGATATCCGAAAACCACATCGAACCTTTATGATTGTGATAGATATTTTGTTTAAAAGATCAAAGTGAAATTTTTTGTAATTTGTTGAAATCTGAATGTAACACTTATTTTTAAAAATAAGCACTCGTTATTCGGATTAGCCGAGAGAGGACCTTGTGTCATAAAACCCATTCCGAATAACGATACGACGAAATGGGATTGCATTTGAAGATGGTGTTGAAGACCGGGTATTTTCGAAAGCGAAAGGATTACCTGTCGAATGTCTCTGCACCGGTATAGAGATTTTATCACCTTTGTGATGGGTATTCCGGACGTGATTTGTGAACTTTCGGATTTGCAAGGGCTTCTTTTGAAGTGCCTTCGGTTCCGTTTGATCCGGGAACGGACTTGTATGGAATGTGTAATATAACCCATTCCGAATAACGATACGATGAAATGAGATTGCACTTGAAGATGGTGTTGAAGACCGGGTATTTTCGAAAGCGAAAGGATTACCTGTCGAATGTCTCTGCACCGGGTTGCTCCGGTATATAGACTTTATCACCTTTGTAATGGGGAGTCCGGACGTGATTTGTGAATATCCGGATTTGCAAGGGCTTCTTTTGAAGTGCCTTCGGTTCCGTTCGATCCCGGAACGGACTTGTATGGAAGTGTGTCTGACATTACACTTTGAGATATAAAGCTAGTTTCTATCAAATACATTTCTGTTGGTGGTGGAGAATTTATTCTCTTAGCTTAACACCTCTCTCTGAGACGTACGAGCTCAGAGGTTATCTACTTGATTGTTACTAGTGAGATATTCTCAAACTGGTAATGTGACATACGAAGTGCTGTTGATCATTTGTTGATCAAAGCATGACTTTGTGAAAAGTGTAGCTTTATGGACGAGACCTCATCGGACCTCATACCCTGGAAACGGTCGAAACAGGAAAGATGTGGCAAGGTTATGAGGGTCACACCCTTTAGGGTATGTCATTTCCTTCTGGAAAAGGGTGGAATCATGGTATGGAGCCCAGATATTTTACCTATGTTGTTGCCTCAAATTTATTATACTTTGTGGTTGTTGCTTTGTGGTTGAGGATCCTCAGATAAAGGTCGCAAACGACAGGGGGATAGCATACTCGAGTAGTAGTTACCTAGTTACAGAGGTAACCCGGCCTTGTGTTGGCAGAGATCCGGGTAGGTTCTCGGTACGTCCCTCCAGTGGCGTACCCATGTGGTAGTAGGAAGTTCCTTAGCCTGACCATTTGTTGGAAATCCAAAGAAACAATACGCGCCCTGTATGGTTTTGGTTGTATAACCTGCCATGGAATGTGGCGGTAACCTGCTATTGAACATGGCAGCTCTAGTAGGCGTACAATAATGGTTGTATCTGGCTAAGATTAATATTATACTTTCAAAATGTTTTCTACACTACGCACTAATAATAATAATATCAAAGGATTTTGCGTATCAAGCATGTTTGACTATCATAAGTAGAAATCTCCTCCAATTCTGCGTTTGCATTGTGTGTGTGGCGGGAGGCCTTATGGTAGTTTCATTTTCCAAAAGCATAGTGGATTTCTTTTATTTTCTTTGTGAAAATAACTATTTTAAGATCTCACACCAGTCCCATGACTAACTCGGAGTTTATTGTTCCCTTTCTAAACTCTGGATGCCCACAATTTTCCACAGGGGCAGCCTAGAGTCAAGTTATCAGTTATTCGGGAGCGAAGTCAAGAAGTTGCTATGGAGATCTGGAGGCAAGCTGGATGGCGAAGCGTATCACTGGTATATGTTATATTCTTTTCTGTTGTTTGTTGTTGTAAGCTGATAATGTAATGTGATGTAATGTAACAACTAATATAGTTCTTTGTTTTAAAGATATTCATTTATCTATTATATTTGTTCCGCTGCGATATGCGAGATTCTATATTGTTTTCTTTTCTTCTTCTTCTACCTCTTTTTCTTTAAACGGCTCGGTTTTCCGGCATTCGATTGTGCGGCAGTGGATACAGTGGACATATTGATGTCGACTTTCAGGCGTCGAAAAATTGGGTCGTTACAATTAACTATTGCTTTGAGATGCTTAAGATTAATAATATTTATTTATTTGTAATGTTTAATTTTAATAATTATTTTTATATATAATATTGTTTTAGAACTAAATGATCTTTATATGTGTTCGAGACCCATGAATAAAATTGAAAATTTTGGATTTTATAATGGAGTTTTAAATGGTTTGAAGACTTAAGAAATGATTATTTATGAGGTAAAGGGTTTTATAAATAGTTAGACATTTACAAACAGACTTAAGGAACGATTTTATAGATTTATAAAAGAAGTTTCATAAACGGTTTAGAGATTTGTAAAGGATTTATAAATGAGTTTTAGAAATGATTGAAACGTATAAAAGAGGTTTTATATATGGTTCCATAAGTTTTATAAAATGGATTATAAATGTTTTAAGAGAATAATAAGGAGTTTTATAAATGATTGGAGAATCGAATAAAAAGAAAATCTTTCTAAATTTTGTGGATATTCATATACCGTTGAGATAAGTAAATGGATATAAATGTAACAGCTTTAATTGAAGTTATCCTATTATTATATTGCACAACCTTGTTATTTGAAAACATCCATCAATATTTACTTGCCTATTTTTTTCATATATACATGGTAGTAGTGAAGCGGACATAAATGGTCAGGCAACATTAAATCTAGCAGCAGAGAATAATTTTCAGTAAGCTGTTAACGGTATTATTGATATGGGGGACAATACTAGGGATGAGGACACTACTATTTGTGAATTACATCCAATGTCAACAATCTTGAAAGAGCGGTTGCCAATTTGTATTTTAGTAAGTTTGAAAGTACATCTGAAAATCATCAACTATCATAAAACAAAAATATCAAGCAGATTTCGCCATACATGATATAAACTTTTGTGCATAATAACCATGAATATAAACTTTTACATATAAACAAGATATACTTTTCATCAAAATGGACGATATACTTGTAGTTTTTCAGTTCTTTTAAATTTTCACCACTCTCTATGCAACTCATTCGATATCATATTCCATCTTAATGCTTATTCTTTATTTCTTAAGCTCGTCATCATTCTACCTCCTCTTTGCTCTCTCCGTTCCAAAAATAAAAATAGTAAATCAACATGATATTATCATCCAACACCACATCTCAACCACATGGTAAATCAGATTATCAATTTACTTAATTAATGCTAATTTATGTTTTCTAAGGAAATACTACTCCAACAGACACAACACAAAATTTTCATTTTATCACGGTTATAACTGTTACAAATCAAATATGTAACGGTTATAACTATTACAAATAGGCAGGTGACAAATTCTACAACATGTTTACCAATGTTTATAACCGTCGGAAATTTTCAAACTATGGAATTTACCAACGGTTATAACCGATGGAAATTTACATACTCCCAACGGTTATAACCGTTGGTAAATTCCATATTCCCAATGGTTATTACCGTTAGTAAATTCCATATTCCTTTCGGCCATAACAGCTCTAGTAGAAGATTTAGACAAAAAAGATCATAATACGCCTATATAACACACATCAAATCATATAAACATTTGTAATTTATAAATATTTGGTAAACAATCTCTTTTAACCTGGTTAAGCCAAAAAAACATTGAAATTTTTAACAAAGTTTAGCAACAAATGTACTAAAGAAATATATGAAGAAGAAATAGGCTATAAGGAAATTATGCATCTGAAACAGATTATGTAAGCTTAAACGAGGAGTATACTTGCCTGTCTCTACCAAATCCCCAACAAATATTTGGCTATACTAGAGACCATAATTTTCACAAGCGTTGAAATTTTCTATGTTCCAATGATGCCAGCTAACAGCTATAGATGAAACAGAAGTAAATATATGTTTATGACCATTAATAGTTGAAGATTGTTTAACTAAGAATGATATAGACTTCTATCAAAAATAAGCGAGAGAATCAATCAACCAAAAAGCCACCAAGAATCAAGCAAAAGTGATTTGCATTAGTATTTCTTCAATTGTATTGGATTTATTTTCTGATTTTCTTTCTATACATGGAGATCACCATTTATTGTAGGTTTGATATCATTATGTTTATTTTTATAGTTTATCTTAAATATTAGTTTCTTTATTTCTATAGTTGTCAGCAATAATGATATTCACTTTAAATAACAGTCGGCTATATAACAAAGTTACCATGTTAAAATGGTAACTATATATTATTCAGCAATAGCAAACATTTAGTTTTAATTATTATATAACAGTGGTAATTATACTATAGAAACAATTTTTGTAAATATTATTAGTGTGAAGAATGTTAAATAAAATAATACACACATTAAAGTTAAGATTTAATTACACGATTAAAAAGGGAAAAGTCAACAAACAATTATGATTAAATTTGAATTATTATTTACTATGAAGGAAGAAATGTTCATATTGGTTATTTACCAATTATAAGTTATTTGACAGTGACCGCGAATGAATGGGATTTGCGAATGAATGGGAGGAAGCAATAACTACGACTATCATCAGTGGCATAAATGTACAACTGTTCACATTTTAACAAAGTTAAAACCAACTTCCGCAACAAAAAAAGATTTCTTCAAATATTTCATGAACATGATCACAAAATAAAAGGTTAAAAAAACAAAGAGAAATAACATGCTGCTACTGAAAGAAAGAAAAGATTGATCGGTAATTGATTCATACCAAGCCATAATATAAACAAAACGTGAAGGATGCTCTTCACCTCTTCCTTTTGCCACCTCTTCCTGAATTTTGACTGCCTTTCTCAGCTAAAGCAGATGCTCTAGACTTGCTTGCAGGTATCTTTTTTACTTTTGGTTTATCATCTGTTTTTAAATTAAGCTACACTTGTATTCATGATATAAAAAATATAAATTGTAATTAAAAAAGATGTGAATATCAGATAAACATAAAAATACGAGAATATTATATAATGAAATACTATGAATTAAAAGCAGAAAGATTGCAGAACCTTTCAGCTTGCTATTCTCAAGCTCCAACTTCGGTCTTCGCTCTCCATCAAGTTTGATGTCATCGGCTGAAAACATTAAAGATGTACAAATTCATATTTCATAATAGAATAAAACAATAAAGATGTACATATTCATATTGTTAGGAACTGGAGATAGTGGTTTTGATGACAACAACTTTTGTAACTTATTTTAATATAACTTATATACTAACACTATTGTCTAGACATATATGAATTTTATTATGCAGGATATATATAAAGCAGGTACTGATTATTGAAGACTTTACAGTATAAAGATCAAGAATGAAGAAATCAAGTTTGAAGACTCATGAGTATCAAGATCAAAATTTCAAGATAAGAGTCTAGTTTTGTTAAAAATTCATAATAGCGTAGAAACCTTCATTCCAAATTTCATTTGGGATGGGACGCATTTCTACCTCTTAGTGGCTTACAAACCCACGACAAGTAGCTTACAAACCTACGACAAGTAGCTTACAAACCCACGAACATCCTGGTTTTGTATAAGCTCTCGAGTCCTAATGTGATATTCTGTAGGAAGAAGCTTGCAAAACTACTTCAAAATAGTTTTTCAAAATGATTTTCAAAAGTGCTTTTCACATGATTTTCAAAAAGATGTTTTAGCCTTAAAATATTCTTTGTTTTTTTGAATAAACTTTTGTTTTAAACTTCTTTTGTTTTCAAACTATCTTCTGATTTTTAAAAATTCGTTTATAATATATATATATATACACACACATACACTTGAGATTTAAAATCAAATTTATATATATATACATTCTAAAAATATACTTTTCTGCTCTTTATTATTTTAAAACATAGGAAATTGGTTTATTTTACTTCAGAATCATCTCATTTTATTTTCCTTTCAATACCATTTTCAAAACAAATTTTACATAGTTTTTAACTAAGGGATGTCGACATCATGGGATACCCCATGTCGACATAGTGGCCGTTAAATTCAAAAGTTCCAATTTTCAAAAGAAGTGTCTATTCGTTTAAATGTCTTAACGAATGGTTATGACCGTTACTGGTCTATAAATAATCTTCACAAACAAATTTTTTAACTAATTATTTTCTTATTTTCTTCACTCCTTCTCCACAAATCCATATTCTAAAATTTTCATATTTTTAAGATCGTGTCGAAATTCTTCTGAATTCTCAAGTGAATCAAATTAGAATCACATTCTTGTTTGATTCTATGCCTTCTCTCGAAGATCAAAGTGCTATTCAGAGTTATAGGATCAATTTGTAATCAAATGTTTATCGAGTCTCTCTATAAGGTGTGGTTGTGCCTGAAAATCAATTGTGTGATCTTGTGCCCCGTAAATCAAGAGAGTTTGCCCCGGACTCAAATACATAAGGGTACCTCAAGGCCTTTAGAAATTAAGGATTGTAATCTCGACATTGGTATAATATAAATCTGCACGAGGTATTTGCCTTGGTGCAGGACTGGACGAATGGTAACTCTGAACCGATATAAAATCTGATGTGTTCTTTCCTTTTACTACTTTTTATTTACTTTCTGCATCTGTGTTTGATTCTGTGATTGTTCTATGATTAAGTTCTACATTTGTTTGTGTCATAATTTTAATTTAGTCCATATAAGTCTTAGAATCCATTAAACACTATTCATCCCCCCTCTAGTGTTAAATTAGCCTTAAGATTCTTAATCCGCACTCCCTTTCAATTGATATCAGAGCGTAGGTTTTCATAGTTTTCGTACTCTGAAACTTGAAAAGTTAAAAATGACATTTTTAGGAAATTTTGTTAATACTAGTTTGAATTTATGCATTTCATCAAAGTATCATAATTTGCATATATTTTTTATGAAAAATCAAGTTATCTACCAAATTGGTTTGTTATGCAGGAACAGATATGTTACATGGCTTTGGAAGAATCAACAACCAATGGACAAACTGTGCAAATTGAGAAAGATAAATGGATACTTGATAGTGGTTGTTCAAGGCATTTGACTGGAAATCCCGAGATACTCAATGGCATTATCTATCAAGATGGTGGATTGGTCAACTTTGGAGATAACTCAAAAGGATATGTGATTGGCATCGGCAATGTCGGTAATTCTAAATCTCCTCTTATTTCTGTTGTTTTGCTAGTTAGGAATTTAAAACGAAAAATTAAATGGGAAAAGATAAGTGTTACATCGAAGATAATCAGTCGAATATTATCTTCGAAGGAATTAGGAAGAAAACTATTTACATCCTTAGTATGAAAGTTTCAAATGATAACTTATGTCTTTTGGCTAATACAAGCGACCCTTGGATTTGACATAAAAGATTTGGTCATTTAAATTTCAAACTGTTACCTAGGTTATCAAAACTTGACTTAGTTAGAGGTCTTCCCAAGTTAAAATTTAAAGTAGATATTATATGTGATGCTTGCCAATTAGGAAAACTTAAGAAAAGTTCATTTAAATTAAAAGATATGATTTCTACTTCTAAACCTCTAGAATTACTTCATTTAGATTTATTTGGTTCATCTCAAGTTCAATCAATTAATCACAATAAATATATTTTTGTAATTGTAGATGATTATTCTAGATATACTTGGACAATTTTTTTAAACTTAAAAGAGATGCTTTTGAATTATTTAAGAATTTTGCTAAAAGAACTCAAAATCAACTTGCTTTAAAAATAATAACTATTCGTAGTGATCACGGTGGAGAATTTGAAAATGAAAATTTTGAGAATTTCTGTAATAAAAAAGGAATTACTCATAATTTTTCTTTTCCAAGAACTCCACAACAAAACGGAGTGGTAGAACGTAAGAATAGAACGATTCAAGATTGTGCTAGAACAATGCTTTCTGATAGTAACTTACCTAAAAACTTTTAGACTGAAGCAGCCGCTACAGCTTGTTATATATTAAATAGGATTTTAATTAGACTATTAACTAATAAAACACCATGTGAATTACTTTACAATAGGAAACCCATAGTAGCTTATTTTAAAGTTTTTAGTAGTAAGTGTTTTATTCTTAATACAAAAGATAATTTAGATAAATTTGAACCTAAATCCGACAAAGGTATCTATATCGGATATTCTAATAGAAGTAAAGCATTTAGAGTATATAATTTAAGAACTAACACTATTGAAGAAACAATGCATGTATCCTTTGATGAAAATTTTAAAGATACTGTACAAATAGAAGATAAAGAAGATTTTGTAACTTTAAATAATGAAGCTAATTGTGAAATCATTCAACCTAATAAAAGAATTAGGTTATTAAAAGAACATCCTGTAGAAAATATACTAGGAAATATTGAATCTATAGTTAAAACAAGAAATCAACTAAATAGTATGAGTAATGTAGCTTTTATATCAACTATTGAACCTAAAAATCCAAAGAAAGCATCATCTGATGATTCATGGATCTTGCTATGCAAGAAGAATTGAATCAGTTCACCAGAAATGATGTTTGGGAACTTGTTCCTAGACTTGAGGATAAAAGTATAATTGGAACAAAATGGGTTTATAAAAATAAAATAAATGAACTTGGTGAGGTCGTGAGAAATAAGGCTCGTTAGTCGCGGAAGGTTATCGTCAAGAAGAAAGAATTGATTATTGCAAAGACTAGAAGCTATCAGGATTCTACTTGCTTTCGCAAACTACAATAATTTCAAGTTATATCAAATGGATGTTAAAAGTGCTTTTCTAAATGGTTTTGTAAAAGAAGTTGTTTATATTGAACAACCTCCATTTTTTGAAGACAATAAATTTTCAAATCATGTATATAAATTAAAGAAAGCTTTATATGGTCTGAAACAAGCTCCTACAGCCTAGTATGAAAGACTGAGATCTTATTTACTACAATCTGGTTTTGAAATTGGTAAAATAGATACAACTCTTTTTATTAAAAAAACAAAAATGATATTCAATTAGTACAAATATATATAGATGACATAATATTTGGATCAACCAATAACATAATGAATAAAGAATTTTCAGATATAATGACTAAAGATTTTGAAATGTAACGACCAGCTATTTTGGACTATTCGCATCCACATATGTCGGACTTGAATAATTCAAAATACTGAATTATTAATTCAAATTTGGCAAAACTCAGCATATACAATAAATAAATAATCACAGATCACAGGCACAGAGTAATAAATGTAGCGGAAACAAAAGATAGTAGTTCATGAAGCTACTATATACATATCAGAGTTAAATAAGGTACAATAGAAGTCTCGAATACAATAGTCAACTACAAGAATCAGAATACATCACTAGGATCAACTGAACATCTGAAAGCTGAATAGATAGTTGGATCTCCAACCGAATCTCCAACTCCAAAGGTGAGTCTTGAATACTGGTACACTCAGTCTAACCCGAGCGTAAAGCAAAACACAAAACACTCGAGTCAGGATTAACATTATTATATCAATAAATCCAACACAAGTGAAATAACAACTGAAATACAAATAACTCAAAGGATGTTTGGGATAACCATCCTCTAAGGATTCGTTAAACTATCTACTATATAGTAATATACGCTAAATAGATAATGCCTATCAGTAATATAAAGTATCAAAATAGTGTTAAGGCGTTACCATTATCCCTCTTAACACATTTTATATAAGTGTCATAGTCTATACAGCACTGTAAACTCCACCGTAAACTGGTGGGATATCAGGGAGTACTCCATAGGTATAACACAAAACAAATTCGTAGTAGTCGCTTATATAGGGATACAAGTATGACAAGGCACATGAAGCAATACCCGAGGTAGTGAAACTACCGTTTTCGTGATCCGGACTGGTGAGAACGCATCGCCGTAACGATCGCAACACCATGAAACAACACTCCCAATTTCAAGGGTGCACACCAATAAATAACAAGTAATGAGTAGTTTACAAAGAAGTGTCTTCGCTCGAGGTGGCTAACCTCATTTGGCCCGGCACGGCTCCTGTTTTAGTCATTTCCAATTTGACACGAGTGTCAAGGCTATCTATTATCGTTCACTTTCTTCAATCATCACGTACATCATTCCAACCCCTTCGTTCTGGATTACACTCCGCTTATAGTTATTAAAGTGGTTTTCGGTTTAGACAGAGAGTATGTCCATAACCGATTCCGGTCTCTTTAATAACTTTCGTAATTATTATACCGATTGGTCGTTTAATAAATTTCAAAACCAAATCAATTTCAATTTCAATTAGAATTTGTAAACCAACATTTCATTTGTCTTTCTAAATCAATTTCCATATTTTACGTTCAAACTTCCAAATTCATAATTTCAAAACGCTATGATTCAGCTTCAAAATTTGATTTAAAACAATTCAAATATTTATTTAAACTTGTATATAAGTTTTATTCCGTAATCATTTAAATAAACTTAATTTAACATTCAAATCAGTTCAAATTCATTGATCGATTTCATTCAATATTTGTTAAGTTAATTTACCATTCAAAACAATTTCTATTTAATTTCCAATTCGTTAAATAAATTTAAGTTTTCCTATACCATATCAAACTTCCAAATTTAATTAAATTAAATTCCTCAAAACAAATTCTTTAAATTTCAAGTCTTATATCAATTTCAATAAATCACATTTTATTTCTTGTTAAAGAAATTCGATTTCACTAATTTACTTATTTAATTTAAACAAATTTCCAAAACTTAATTATTACAGAACTCAATTTCACTTATTAAAGAAGTTCAATTTCACTTATCGAAGAATTCAATTCTATTTAATTATTAAATAATTCAATCTCATTAAATTATTGAATAATTTCAAACTTAATTATTAAATAATTTCAAAACTTAACTATTAAATAATTTCAAAACTTAATTCAATCATTCTTTAAATTAAACAATGTTCTTTCATCAATTACTTTGTTAATATTTTGTTTCAGATTATTAAATATTAACATTTAGATTTCATTAGAATTCAAATTCCAACTTCATTTAAAACCCTTATTATTTTATTCAAATAAAATTTTTATTTTTATTTTTAAATCAAATTATTGACCAATCGGGTTTTTATTTAATTCTCTATCCTAAGTCAAAGTTTTATTTGGGTATTTATCATTTCAACCCAATTCCATTTCAATTCAAAAATCAAAGCATAGCAAAGGGAACTTGAAGTGCGATAACTGGGATGGTGTCAAAGTAAATAAACAAGAAATAACAACAATCAATAACAATCCAATAATTAATTCAAATAATCCCAAAATAATCGTATTAATTCACACTGTTGTTTGTGCAAATTAATATAATTATTTCTAGAATCTACACTATTATTTCATGTAGATTAAAGATTATTACAATATTACTTTATGCGGTTCTACACTTGACATTTATTATTCGATTTCATACTATATCAATTTATACAACATAAATTTAAATGATTCAAGGTGTAATTAACCATATTTCTGCATGTCAAGTAATTAAACATTTAAAAGGGGTCATATTATACAAATTTTATCTAATCAAATTCAACACATATATCAATTTCGAATTGTTAACTCCTACGTCAATTTCAATTGTAAATTATTTATCACTTCATACATTAACAATTTAACGTCCAATATCAACATCAAACAATCAATCATTTATCAACCAAACTGGATTATCATCATATAAAATAACAGATAATGGTGTCAGATGTCGCAGGTGATCTGATACAGGTAATGACATAAATATAATAGTGTAAATAACTAACAGCCGCATATTTCAATTGTCGTTTCAATTGAAATCAAATTTAATAAATAAAAGAAAATTAATCGTGAGTGATTGCTCACCTTTTGAGGCTAGAGATAACAGACAATGAAATGGGTCACAATTCCACAACAACGCTAGATGAACACGATTTGATGAACAAGCTGATGAATAGAAATTGACGAAATCCAATTAGAAATGGATCGATAAGGACGAATAGTATAAGTGAACTTATATATATATATATATATATAACTATTTGTATAAAATTATATTCTAAATTTCAAACACATATTAATTAAATATATATGTATTTCAAAACTATTGTTTTCATTTAAAACACATGTCAAAACCATTTCTTTTATATCCGTTAATATCAATATTTAATTCAAATCTATATGTATTATATTACAATGTCATTTCTTAGTTTACCTGTGTAGTTAATGCCCCGCTATTACCTCGCTACAACTGTTCGTCGACGGAAATTCTTTCGGTTTAGAAAACCGTCGAATGAATTTTGAAATAAAAATAACCGCAAGCGCACGGTGTACGAATGTAGCACGTGGCGAATACGGGTCGATCCGCAGGGAATTGATGATTTTAAAATTCTACTCAATCAAATTAACCAAAATTGGAAGAGTGATTAACTATAAAAAAAATGACAAAAGAAAATAGATAAAAATATGAGAGTGTTAAGACAATTTAGAGGCAATTTCCACTCTCTAGATCACATAAATCAACAAAATGAAGTTATGATCTCTCTTTTCTTATCATTAGTGAATTAGTTGATGTGCTTATCATAAGTATGGTATATTTGTGCTATTAATTAGCTCAATATAAACCATCAAACTATAACACAACCACTAATACACTTTTAAATCTCATAAAATATGACAACAAAGTTGAAAGCAAAATTTATTTTAAGCATGGCCTATTAACTATTAATTAGAAATATAAGCCATCAAATTTTAATTTCGACAATCACTTCTTTGCCATAATCATATGTAGATTAAGAGGCAATTTGTGTTTTGTTTGTTTAAGCATAGCCTATTTGTTATAAACAACATAGACTATCAAATTCAAAGCTAAACAACATCAGTAAACCACTTCAATCATTCTCATTAAGCATAAAAAGAGAGCATAAACATCAAATTAAGTTGAAGCTACATGATTAGAGAGCTTCATTACCCCTAAATTGAAGGGGTTTAGCCTCTCATATTTGTTATCATATGAACAAATGTAGCTTGCAACATGAGAGAAAAAGAAAAGGAAAAGAGAGCAAAGTGAAATGGAAAACTATTCTAATTGCATAAAGGAAAATCTACACTACTTGCATAAAAGGAAATGAACATGTAATTAAAAATAAACAATAATTAACATTGCATAAAAGAAAAGAATTACATAAGAGAAGAAATGGCTAAGTAGTCATGGAAAGAAAGAGAGCTTTGATTTATTTTCTAAACTAAAACTTACTAACTAAGAGGAAGATGGCTACATGAAACATAAGGGGTATTTATACAACTTAGAAACCCTAATGTATATTTTTGGGGAGTACCCAAAATGCCCCTTAGGAAGTGTGGAGGCCAAGTAACCATTAACATGTCTTAATCCCCCATTAAGTGTACATGAAACCATTAAGTCCAAAAGCATGTGCATTAGCCTTTAATTTGTACATTAAGGTAGGTGGGTAGGTGGGGTCCTCCATGTTCTTCACTTTGAATTATTTCCATCTTCATTCCTTTGTATTAATTTTATGCATGCATATCTTCATGAAACCACTTCTATTTGAGATCAATTTCCTACAAAAATATATATAAATTTTCAATTAATTTTTCTCAAAGAAATATATGTACTTAAATGACTGTTTTGCCCCTATATGAAGATGAATATATGAAAATTTGGAATTAATATGATTTTGGTTAAAACAAGTTAAAATACCCAATATGATCATTTATTTAATTTAAATAGAATAAATATGGTGGTAAAAATATGCACATTTACGTGCACATCAAATACCCCCACACTTATCTTTTTATTCGTCCTCGAATAAAGAAAAACTAAGATAAATCCATTTTCGTAGGGAGCACGATTGCATTGAGCGTATGCAACAAGCCGTTAAACCTCTGGGTGTCCCCAGTAGGACGAGTGTTGTCTCGTGAGGGTTTTCAGCGGATACTACCCACAAAATCCAAATGCAGGATGAAAATATTTACAAAATGCAAGATATATTTACGAAGAGATGAATGCAAAATTTTGAAAATATTTACAAATGAAGGATTTATTTTTAAATTGACACGAATAAGTTAAATATAAGTTTTGGTTATTATTTTGAAAATTTATGTCATTTACTCGTCAAAATTTCCAACAAAAATCAAGTTATCATAACAAATAGACAATAGTTTAACTCGTTATTTCAGTTGATAACAAAGTGTATCTTCGAAATGGATCCGTAGTTGACTATCAAAGTTTATCAAAGTGGTATTTTCATTTCTTTTCAATAACAATTCAAATCAAATAAGTAAAAATAGTGCTAGGTTTTCAATTGCTTGCTCTCTCATTATTTGTAAGAAAAATTACACACCTAGCTCAGGTAAACTGAGGCCAGATATACCACCCATGCACTGCCTTACGGGCTTATGTGAGGGGAGTACAGAGCATGGCGAGTGCACACACTTTCGTGCATACACCTATCGACCGTAGGTGGTTTTTATTAAGTTTATTATTATTTTTTCTTTTTTACATGTGTTCCATACATGCATAACCGTAAGGACTTTTAAATGAGTATGAAAGCACATAATAAAAGATTCCAAGTAATTCACCCATGCATAACCGTGAGGACTTTTAAATGAGAGTGAATACTTTGGATGTTATCATTTTTTTAATATTTTTTAAGTGTGAGAGAGTTTTGCAAAATCATCTTAGCACCATTTAACTTAGAAGACAAAAAAAATGTTATATCCTTTACTTTAAATCAACCACTTTTTAAAACAAAGATTTTCAAATAAGATATACTTCATAATTAACACTTATGAATCTTCCTATATACTAGTTAAACCATTATTATTTGTAATCAAACTTCATTTTTTTATTTTTGTTAAGACAAATAAATTTTCAAAATTTCAATTTAATAAACCAAAACCATATATTTATCTTATAGTGTTTCTTTTTAAAAATAAATCAAAAGAAAATTTGTTTTTAGGATTTTTTTTTTTTGAGATTTTAAATCAAAAATAAACCATGAAAAAAAAAATGAAGATGAGCCTCCGCCCACACTTGATTTTGACCGTGTCCCCACGGTCAACACAAGTGGAAGGAGAAAAATAAAAGTAAAAATCCAATATTTACATGAAAGATTATTATTTAGAAGAGATGAGAAAGTATACAGTCAAAAAGTGAATGAAACGGTCTTCCAAAGACCGATTCATTTCTCTCGTCAAGTATGCGAGACACGGCTTAAGCTTGAAAAACCAAATCATAAAAGATTTCGAAGTTGATTGTCGATTTGGAAAAACGAATTTTGTTTTATTAAAAATTGAACAAGTTGTTTTGTTTTCAATGATTTTTGGGGTTGATAAAACAATTGATTGAAATTCACATTTATTTTCACCAAATTGAAATTGAAGTTTATCATTGAAAACTTCTTCCAAATTATCGATTTCAAAGTCAAAATGGTGATCGAAATCTTCCCCATCAGAATTTAATGACTCGTTTCGAAAAGTCCATAAAACTCATGTTCGTTAAATTCATCTTCCTTCGTTGGATTATCAACAACTTCATCGCATGTATCCATTTCAAAATCCAAAATTATTGTATTCAAATTTTCAGAAAAAGGAAGATCGAAATTTAAATCGAGTTTCTCACCCTCAAAAGAATTGAAATCCAACACAATTACCGTCTTTTCAACAACTTCGTTCAGATCATCATTTTCAGTTTCAAAAGTTGTTGTTTGAAAATCATCGATTTGGGTAAAAGATGGATTATCACTTGACTCGTCACACGTTGAAATTTGACTTTGTTTTTCACGTTGTTTAACGTATGTTTCAGACAACAAATCCGTGTGATCATCGTAAACTTCATTCATTTGCTCAACAAAATCCAATTTATAGTTATTAACTTGAGAATTTTCAATTTGGATTTGTTGAGAACAAAAATTGTCAATTTCGATAAACAGTAGATTATTATTTGATTCTTCGCAAGTTGAGATTTGATTATGATTTTCACGAAAAGTTTTGTATTTTTCAAATAATAAATCCCCGTTATCTTTTTCCATTTGTTCAACAAAATCAAATTCATGATTACTAATTTGAAATTTTTCACTTTGAATTCGTTGATAATCAATGTTTCCAATTGTATCATGGTCGAGATTATTCCCATTGCCAAAATTATTTACAAATTGGTTCACATTTTCAATTTGATTTTGAAACTCATTTTGGAGTTCAAAATTGAATTGGCATGGGTTATACTCGAAATCGTTTGAATTTTCAAGTGAATCCATATTTTGATATCCTTGACTCGAGTTATTACACAAATCAGAATCACATAAATCATTTATCTCTTGATTTTGTCGTGTAGAAAGTTCGAGTAAATATGAAATCATTTCAATGCTATTTTCAAGAGTCGAACGTTGGTCATCGTTTTGAAAATTTTGTTGTTCGAAATTTGAATTATTTACAAAATAGTTGTTGTTAAAATATCCATACGAGTTTGGACTGAAATCATATGGATTATATTGATTTTCACAACTATTGTAAAATTCAAGTGGATATGGATATTCAGACATTTTCAAGAATGTTTTTTTTTTATAAACGAAAAATATTTACAAAGAAAATTTATTTTTGAAAAGGGAAATTGATTTTTGTTTTGTTTTTATTTTTCAATTTTTTTCTTTGTTTTTGGAAAGGTTTTACATATTTTTTGGATTTTGGTTTTTCTAGAATTTTTTTGGATTTTTGAAATTTCAAAGGAAAAGGATTTAAAAATTTAAAGAAAAATAAAAGGAATATTTACAAATTTTTTTATAGTTTTGGATTTTTGAAATTTTTTTAGTTTTTTTTTTAAATATGCATGAAGTAATGCAACTAAATGAATGCAGTGGTTAATTACAAATGATTTATCCTAAGTTAACCCAAAATTGTATATTCA
Source organism: Allium cepa (assembly GCA_030765085.1). NCBI lineage: Eukaryota > Viridiplantae > Streptophyta > Magnoliopsida > Asparagales > Amaryllidaceae > Allium > Allium cepa. The sequence goes on along the minus strand of CM060938.1, from coordinate 120,631,237 downwards.
CAAATTGTCTTAGATAAACAAGATAGTTCTCAGCCAGGTAACGGGCAGGATTTATCAGTGCACCACGAATCACCGTAGCAATGCAGCCGAAGGTTTAAGTACCTTTAGAGGAACAACCACTATAATATTTACGAATCACCGTAATATTTATAAATAGTTATTACTCTGTCGTAGCCTAGACACCAAGAAATTAAATTGTTCAAAAAAAAGACAAATTGTCAATATACAATTAAGTGTTATCGATGTCTAACCGTTATTATTAATCAAAATCTAAGATGAAATGCAGAACAGAAACTAAACGTGTATTAACAATGCAACCACGAATGAATTTTTTTTTTTTAAATGCAAATGCAAGCAACCAACAATTCAATTCAAATAAAACTAGAAATGAAAGCAGAATTTTTTAGCAAGCAGAGCAATTTATTTTGGCTAGCTAAGGAAGAAATTTTCAGCAAGCTATTCTTCCTTTATTTCCTGCTTTGGCAACCTGAAAATTAAAAACTACGATATATACAATATATTTTTTTTTTGGTTTTTTTTTTTGAAAGGAAACTTAAAAGTAGGGTTTTACTTAAAAAAAATTTTTTTTGTATATTTATCAAAGAAGAAAACAAAACAAATGAAAATAAGATAAATGAAAACTCAAACAAGTGAAAAAAATGAAAAATAAACAAATGAAAACCAAAACGTAGAAATTACAACTTGTTTTTTTTTTGTAACAACTAAAAAAACAAAATCAATTGCACACATACAACAATAAACCCCAGCCCAAAACAACTCAGCCCATTTATTTTAAAACAATAATAGCCAATAACCCAAGCCACTAGAAAGCAACGAATCAAAATTCTTATCTCTGTTTAATCCCTAAATGTGAAAATTGCAAATTCAACAGTGCGACAGAACATCAAATCGTCTAATTCAATCAGTGATTTGCGATTCGAAATCAGGTAGCGATCGCTTTAGTTATTCGATTTTGGCGATGTGGTTGAGTTTTGAGTGAATTCGAGCTAGATGATGTTCACTGATGATGTCAGGTGATGGGTTTTCGTGATGTCTATCGATTAACAAGGTGTTCAAAGTTGTAGCGGTGTGACGTTCTGAGTTGGATGATTCACGATTTCGTTAGCGGTGAAGGATGCAGGGTTGTAGGCTGGTTGCGAGGTTGCTGGAGAAGGCGTTGGAGTTGCTCGGTGGAGGATGTGCTGTATTGTAGTCGCGATTGCTGGTAGCGATTGTGGTTGCCGTTTGGTTGAGGGGATTGTTGAATTGGGTGAAGGTGGTATTTGCAGTTCTGGTGGGATTTAGGGAGGCCGCGAGTTCACTGATTTGGTCGTGATTTCGAGAGTGGTAGGCGATTCAGGCGAATGCTCGAAGGCAGGTTGTCAATTAAAATTGGAGGAGTTGTCGAAGTCGAAGATGAGTCAGAGGTTGTTGGAGGTGAGTTGAACTGCTGTTCGAGGAGGTGATTTGCTGTTCTTGTTTTTTTTTTTTGGTTGATTTCTATTGGGAGGAGGTGGTGATGAACCACGGCAATGGAACCAAGGCAGTGATAAGAGATGTTTCAGAAGTTTGCCGTGGATGGGTGAAACGAACAATGTAATGGCTTGGATGACTGTGGCTGTTAGGGATGTGAATGATAAAGCTATGGGTTGTCGAGGCAGTTAATCAGTTTGGGGAATTTGATTGGCAGTAATGAAATGGTAGGTTGTGAAGTATGTCGTATGGTTAATGATAAGGTGGGAAATGGTTTAGCAGTGATGGAAGTAGATGAAATGGTTGGTCAGGGAGCAGTAGTGGATTCAACTGGGTAGTGAAGTGCACAGAGATGCACTGGAAGTGTGGGTTAGAAGGAAGTTCGGGATGTGGTGATGTTGGTGGAAGATGCTGCTGGTGGCATTTTCGTGATATGGTAGTGATTCTGTTGCAAAGAAGGTGACAGTAGCGACTGTGGTGCAGAGAAGTTTATGACTGTTTGAAGTGAATGGTAAGTTTATGACTGTGGGAAAGGAGGATGATGGCAGTATGGTGTAGTTTGGGTGGTTATGTATGAGATGTAGTGTTGTGGATGTGGGAAGGAGTTGTAAGCACAGTGCAGGTTTGGTGGAAATGCAACGGTGCTGTTGAAGTTGCAGCAGTATATAGTGACAGTAGAGGAGGAGTGACAATGGTTGTAGGTGAAATTAATGGTATTTGTAGTGAAAGAGGAAGGTGAATGGTAGATGTATGCGGTAGAAAGATGGTGAAATTGGAGGAATAGCAGTAGTAAACAGAGAGCAAATAGTGCAGCAAAGAGTTGCAAAGAAAGAAGCACTGTAAATTGAAAATGAAAATGCAAATGTAAATTGAAATGTAGATGAAATGAATTTTTTTTTTTTTTTTTGTAATATGAAATGCAAATGAACAAAATAACAATGAACACACAAACAAAATCACACAACAAACATACACAATTTTTTTTTTTTTTTGCAAATAAACACACAAAATAAACACACAAAAATCAAATAAAAAAATAATCCGAAAAATAGAAAATAAAATCAAAACAAATCCCCGGCAACGGCGCCAAAAACTTGTTCGTCGACGGAAATTCTATCGGTTTAGAAAACCGTCGAACGAATTTTGAAATAAAAATAACCGCAAGCGCACGGTGTACGAATGTAGCACGTGGCGAATACGGGTCGATCCGCAGGGAATTGATGATTTTAAAATTCTACTCAATCAAATTAACCAAAATTGGAAGAGTGATTAACTATAAAAAAATGACAAAAGAAAATAGATAAAAATATGAGAGTGTTAAGACAATTTAGAGGCAATTTCCACACTCTGGATCACATAAATCAACAAAATGAAGTTATGATCTCTCTTTTCTTGTCATTAGTGAATTAGTTGATGTGCTTATCATAAGTATGGTATATTTGTGCTATTAATTAGCTCAATATAAACCATCAAACTATAACACAACCACTAATACACTTTTAGATCTCATAAAATATGACAACAAAGTTGAAAGCAAAATTTATTTTAAGCATGGCCTATTAACTATTAATTAGAAATATAAGCCATCAAATTTTAATTTCAACAACCACTTCTTTGCCATAATCATATGAAGATGAAGAGGCAATTTGTGTTTTGTTTGTTTAAGCATAGCCTATTTGTTATAAACAACATAGACTATCAAATTCAAAGCTAAACAACATCAGTAAACCACTTCAATCATTCTCATTAAGCATAAAAAGAGAGCATAAACATCAAATTAAGTTGAAGCTACATGATTAGAGAGCTTCATTACCCCTAAATTGAAGGGGTTTAGCCTCTCATATTTGTTATCATATGAACAAATGTAGCTTGCAACATGAGAGAAAAAGAAAAGGAAAAGAGAGCAAAGTGAAATGGAAAACTATTCTAATTGCATAAAGGAAAACCTACACTACTTGCATAAAAGGAAATGAACATGTAATTAAAAATAAACAATAATTAACATTGCATAAAAGAAAAGAATTACATAAGAGAAGAAATGGCTAAGTAGCCATGGAAAGAAAGAGAGCTTTGATTTATTTTCTAAACTAAAACTTACTAACTAAGAGGAAGATGGCTACATGAAAAATAAGGGATATTTATACAAGTTAGAAACCCTAATGCATATTTTTGGGGAGTACCCAAAATGCCCCTTAGGAAGTGTGGAGGCCAAGTAACCATTAACATGTCTTAATCCCCCATTAAGTGTACATGAAACCATTAAGTCCAAAAGCATGTGCATTAGCCTTTAATTTGTACATTAAGGTAGGTGGGTAGGTGGGGTCCTCCATGTTCTTCACTTTGAATTATTTCCATCTTCATTCCTTTGTATTAATTTTGTGCATGCATATCTTCATGAAACCACTTCTATTTGAGATCAATTTCCTACAAAAATATATACAAATTTTCAATTAATTTTTCTCAAAGAAATATATGCACTTAAATGACCGTTTTGCCCCTATATGAAGATGAATATATGAAAATTTGGAATTAATATGAATTTTGGTTAAAACAAGTTAAAATACCCAATATGATCATTTATTTAATTTAAATAGAATAAATATGGTGGTAAAAATATGCACATTTACGTGCACATCAAATACCCCCACACTTATCTTTTTATTCGTCCTCGAATAAAGAAAAACTAAGATAAATCCGTTTTCGTAGGGAGCACGATTGCATTGAGCGTATGCAACAAGCCGTTAAACCTCTGGGTGTCCCCAGTAGGACGAGTGTTGTCACGTGAGGGTTTTCAGCGGATACTACCCACAAAATCCAAATGCAGGATGAAAATATTTACAAAATGCAAGATATATTTACAAAGAGATGAATGCAAAATTTTGAAAATATTTACAAATGAAGGATTTATTTTTAAATTGACACGAATAAGTTAAATATAAGTTTTGGTTATTATTTTGAAAATTTATGTCACTTACTCGTCAAAATTTCCAAAAAAAATCAAGTTATCATAACAAATAGACAATAGTTTAACTCGTTGTTTCAGTTGATAACAAAGTGTATCTTCGAAATGGATCCGTAGTTGACTATCAAAGTTTATCGAAGTGGTATTTTATTTCTTTTCAATAACAATTCAAATCAAATAAGTAAAAATAGTGCTAGGTTTTCAATTGCCTTCTCTCTCATTATTTGTAAGAAAAATTACACACCTAGCTCAGGTAAACTGAGGCCAGATATACCACCCATGCACTGCCTTACGGGCTTATGTGAGGGGAGTACAGAGCATGGCGAGTGTACACACTTTCGTGCATACACCTATCGACCGTAGGTGGTTTTTATTAAGTTTATTCTCTTTTTTTTCTTTTTTACATGTGTTCCATACATGCATAACCGTAAGGACTTTTAAATGAGTATGAAAGCACATAATAAAAGATTCCAAGTAATTCACCCATGCATAACCGTGAGGACTTTTAAATGAGAGTGAATACTTTGGATGTTATCATTTTTTTTAATATTTTTTTAAGTGTGAGAGAGATTTGCAAAATCATCTTAGCACCATTTAACTTAGAAGACAAAAAAAAATGTTATATCCTTTACTTTAAATCAACCACTTTTTAAAACAAATATTTTCAATTAAGATATACTTCATAATTAACACTTATGAATCTTCCTATATACTAGTTAAACCATTATTATTTGTAGTCAAACTTCATTTTTTTATTTTTGTTAAGACAAATAAATTTTCAAAATTTCAATTTAATAAACCAAAACCATATATTTATCTTATAGTGTTTCTTTTTAAAAATAAATCAAAAGAAAATTTGTTTTTAGGATATTTTTTTTTTTAATTTTAAATCAAAAATAAACCATGAAAAAAAAATGAAGATGAGCCTCCCCCCACACTTGATTTTGACCGTGTCCCCACGGTCAGCACAAGTGGAAGGAGAAAAATAAAAGTAAAAATCCAATATTTACATGAAAGATTATTATTTAGAAGAGATGAGAAAGTATACAGTCAAAAAGTGAATGAAACGGTCTTCCAAAGATTCATTTCTCTCGTCAAGTATGCGAGACACAGCTTAAGCTCGAAAAACCAAATCGTAAAAGATTTCGAAGTTGATTGTCGATTTGGAAAAACGGATTTTGTTTTATTAAAAATTGAACAAGTTGTTTTGTTTCCAATGATTTTTGGGGTTGATAAAACAATTGATTGAAATTCACATTTATTTTCACCAAATTGAAATTGAAGTTTATCATTGAAAACTTCTTCCAAATTATCGATTTCAAAGTCAAAATGGTGATCGAAATCTTCCCCATCAGAATTTAATGACTCATTTTCGAAAAGTCCATAAAACTCATGTTCGTTAAATTCATCTTCCTTCGTTGGATTATCAACAACTTCATCGCATGTATCCATTTCAAAATCCAAAGTTATTGTATTCAAATTTTCAGAAAAAGGAAGATCGAAATTTAAATCGAGTTTCTCACCCTCAAAAGAATTGAAATCCAACACAATTACCGTCTTTTCAACAACTTCGTTCAGATCATCATTTTCAGTTTCAAAAGTTGTTGTTTGAAAATCATCGATTTGGGTATAAGATGGATTATCACTTGACTCTTCACACGTTGAAATTTGACTTTGTTTTTCACGTTGTTTAATGTATGTTTCAAACAACAAATCCGTGTGATCATCGTAAACTTCATTCATTTGCTCAACAAAATCCAATTTATAGTTATTAACTTGAGAATTTTCAATTTGGATTTGTTGAGAACAAAAATTGTCAATTTCGATAAACGGTAGATTATTATTTGATTATTCTCAAGTTGAGATTTGATTATGATTTTCACGAAAAGTTTTGTATTTTTCAAATAATAAATCCCCGTTATCTTTTTCCATTTGTTCAACAAAATCAAATTCATGATTACTAATTTGAAATTTTTCACTTTGAATTCGTTGATAATCAATGTTTTCAATTGTATCATGGTCGAGATTATTCCCATTGCCAAAATTATTTACAAATTGGTTCACATTTTCAATTTGATTTTGAAACTCATTTTGGAGTTCAAAATTGAATTGGCATGGGTTATACTTGAAATCGTTTGAATTTTCAAGTGAATCCATATTTTGATATCCTTGACTCGAGTTATTACACAAATCAGAATTACATAAATCATTTATCTCTTGATTTTGTCGTGTAGAAAGTTCGAGTAAATATGAAATCATTTCATTGCTATTTTGTGACGCCCCACCTCTATACCCACGCTAGCCAAGAACACTCCGGAGCAGTGCTGTCAACTAGCACGGAGAATAAGGCAGTTGAGGAGCGACCATCCATGTAATTGCTTATCACACGGTGGCTATAAATAATCTTCGGAAACAAACATAGAAATAATCATATCACAAATCAGTCACAGATATCCATATTACAAAGGCGGAAGAAGATATGAATATATAACTAACACATGAAAGTGTACATCAGAGTAGTGGTCAGTAGGATCCACGATAATACAAAAAAATAGCAACACGTGCTATACAAAAGAATACAACTATGAGTCTATATCTCAAGTGTATACAACAAAAACTGCTAATCTAAACAGTTAGCCAAAAGTCAGAGTGATGAATCCCTGGGAATAAGTCAAGTAGAAGCACCTGTAACATCTCGGTCTGACCCGAGTATTATTTAAGAAAATAATAAACGGGTCAGTCTAGCTATAATTATCAGATGACATGATATAACATAAAAGATATGGCATAAACATAAACATCCATAATGACATACCACTATAAGTATGTAAATAATGATCAACAGAAGATCAATCAATAAGAGATAATCAATATCACAAGAATCTTCTCAAAGATTCGGAAAGGGCATCATACCCCAAACTTGTACTCATAACAAGTCAATGACATAAATTCTAGAAATCAATGCAAGAAGTCCAGAAATCATAGAAAAGAGAAAGAGGCCTATCACATGACGGTCCGAAGACCAAGGGGAGCTACCCCACATGTGTGAATGGAATCACACAGATTAAGGTCCAGACTAACCAAAAAGCAAAAAGGTAAGTGTGAGTGGAATCACACAAGTGGTGTCTAGTCTAACCTCGTAACAAGAGACATCGCACAGTTGCTAGTCTAAATCATCAGAATGATCATCATGATCAACGAGAAGTGTCAATTACACTAAGCTAGTAAATATAGAAGTTTAGCTTCATGTCCCATAACCACTTGCTTAACTTAAATATTTACGAACAAACTGTAAATCTTCACTAATAAAATTGTCACAAGAGGTTCAATCGAACAAGTCCAAGAATTAACCGACGAAGTGAACGCAAGCGTTTCATACCACTTGTTTTACTAAGTCGTTTAATTAGATTTCTCATCCGAGTGAGGTAAAGGTTTGTATATACTAATAGTGCTAGGTTTTCAATTACCTTCTCTCTCATTATTTGTAAGAAAAATTACACACCTAGCTCAGGTAAACTGAGGCCAGATATACCACCCATGCACTGCCTTACGGGCTTATGTGAGGGGAGTACAGAGCATGGCGAGTGTACACACTTTCGTGCATACACCTATCGACCGTAGGTGGTTTTTGTTAAGTTTATTCTCTTTTTTTTCTTTTTTACATGTGTTCCATACATGCATAACCGTAAGGACTTTTAAATGAGTATGAAAGCACATAATAAAAGATTCCAAGTAATTCACCCATGCATAACCGTGAGGACTTTTAAATGAGAGTGAATACTTTGGATGTTATCATTTTTTTAATATTTTTTAAGTGTGAGAGAGATTTGCAAAATCATCTTAGCACCATTTAACTTAGAAGACAAAAAAAAATGTTATATCCTTTACTTTAAATCAACCACTTTTTAAAACAAATATTTTCAATTAAGATATACTTCATAATTAACACTTATGAATCTTCCTATATACTAGTTAAACCATTATTATTTGTAGTCAAACTTCATTTTTTTATTTTTGTTAAGACAAATAAATTTTCAAAATTTCAATTTAATAAACCAAAACCATATATTTATCTTATAGTGTTTCTTTTTAAAAATAAATCAAAAGAAAATTTGTTTTTAGGTTTTTTTTTTTTTTTTTTGAGATTTTAAATCAAAAATAAACCATGAAAAAAAAATGAAGATGAGCCTCCCCCCACACTTGATTTTGACCGTGTCCCCACGGTCAACACAAGTGGAAGGAGAAAAATAAAAGTAAAAATCCAATATTTACATGAAAGATTATTATTTAGAAGAGATGAGAATGTATACAGTCAAAAAGTGAATGAAACGGTCTTCCAAAGACCGATTCATTTCTCTCGTCAAGTATGCGAGACACAGCTTAAGCTCAAAAAACCAAATCGTAAAAGATTTTGAAGTTGATTGTCGATTTGGAAAAAGGGATTTTGTTTTATTAAAAATTGAACAAGTTGTTTTGTTTTCAATGATTTTTGGGGTTGATAAAACAATTGATTGAAATTCACATTTATTTTCACCAAATTGAAATTGAAGTTTATCATTGAAAACTTCTTCCAAATTATCGATTTCAAAGTCAAAATGGTGATCGAAATCTTCCCCATCAGAATTTAATGACTCATTTCGAAAAGTCCATAAAACTCATGTTCGTTAAATTCATCTTCCTTAGTTGGATTATCAACAACTTCATCGCATGTATCCATTTCAAAATCCAAAATTATTGTATTCAAATTTTCAGAAAAAGGAAGATCGAAATTTAAATCGAGTTTCTCACCCTCAAAAGAATTGAAATCCAACACAATTACCGTCTTTTCAACAACTTCGTTCAGATCATCTTTTAAGTTTCAAATTTTGTTGTTTGAAAATCATCGATTTGGGTAAAAGATGGATTATCACTTGACTCGTCACACGTTGAAATTTGACTTTGTTTTTCACGTTGTTTAATCTATGTTTCAAACAACAAATCCGTGTGATCATCGTAAACTTCATTTATTTGCTCAACAAAATCCAATTTATAGTTATTAACTTGAGAATTTTCAATTTGGATTTGTTGAGAACAAAGATTGTCAATTTCGATAAACGGTGGATTATTATTTGATTCTTCGCAAGTTGAGATTTGATTATGATTTTCACGAAAAGTTTTGTATTTTTCAAATAATAAATCCCCGTTATCTTTTTCCATTTGTTCAACAAAATCAAATTCATGATTACTAATTTGAAATTTTTCACTTTGAATTCGTTGATAATCAATGTTTTCAATTGTATCATGGTCGAGATTATTCCCATTGCCAAAATTATTTACAAATTGGTTCATATTTTCAATTTGATTTTGAAACTCATTTTGGAGTTCAAAATTGAATTGGCATGGGTTATACTCGAAATCGTTTGAATTTTCAAGTGAATCCATATTTTGATATCCTTGACTCGAGTTATTACACAAATCAGAATTACATAAATCATTTATCTCTTGATTTTGTCGTGTAGAAAGTTCGAGTAAATATGAAATCATTTCAATGCTATTTTCAAGAGTCGAACGTTGGTCATCGTTTTGAAAATTTTGTTGTTCGAAATTTGAATTATTTACAAAATAGTTGTTGTTAAAATATCCGTACGAGTTTGGACTGAAATCATATGGATTATATTGATTTTCACAACTATTGTAAAATTCAAGTGGATATGGATATTCAGGCATTTTCAAGAATGTTTTTTTTTTATAAACGAAAAATATTTACAAAGAAAATTTATTTTTGAAAAGGGAAATTGATTTTTGTTTTGTTTTTATTTTTCAATTTTTTTCTTTGTTTTTGGAAAGGTTTTATATATTTTTTGGATTTTGGTTTTTCTAGAATTTTTTTGGATTTTTGAAATTTCAAAGGAAAAGGGTTTAAAAATTTAAAGAAAAATAAAAGGAATATTTACAATTTTTTTTATAGTTTTGGATTTTTGAAACTTTTTTTAGTTTTTTTTTAAATATGCATGAACTAATGCAACTAAATGAATGCAGTGGTTAATTACAAATGATTTATCCTAAGTTAACCCAAAATTGTATATTCACAAATTGTCTTAGATAAACAAGATAGTTCTCAGCCAGGTAACGGGCAGGATTTATCGGTGCACCACGAATCACCGTAGTAATGCAGCCGAAGGTTTAAGTACCTTCAGAGGAACAACCACTATAATATTTACGAATCACCGTAATATTTATAAATGGTTATTACTCTGCCGTAGCCTAGACACCAAGAAATTAAACTGTTCAAAAAAAAGACAAATTGTCAATATACAATTAAGTGTTATCGATGTCTAACCGTTATTATTAATCAAAATCTAAGATGAAATGCAGAACAGGAACTAAACGTGTATTAACAATGCAACTACGAATGAATTTTTTTTTTTAAAATGAATGCAAGCAACCAACAATTCAATTCAAATAAAACTAGAAATGAAAGCAGAATTTTTTAGCAAGCAGAGCAATTTATTTTGGCTAGCTAAGGAAGCAATTTTCAGCAAGCTATTCTTCCTTTATTTCCTGCTTTGGCAACCTAAAAATTAAAAACTACGATATATACAATTTTTTTTTTTTGAAAGGAAACTTAAAAGTAGGGTTTTACTTGAAAAAAAAATTGTATATTTATCAAAGAAGAAAACAAAACAAATGAAAATAAAATAAATGAAAACTCAAACAAGTGAAAAAAATGAAAAATAAACAAATGAAAACTAAAAGTAGAAATTACAACTTGTTTTTTTTGTAACAACTAAAAAAACAAAATCAATTGCACACATACAACAATAAACCCCAGCCCAAAACAACTCAGCCGATTTATTTTAAAACAATAATAGCCAATAACCCAAGCCACTAGAAAGCAACGAATCAAAATTCTTATCTCTGTTTAATCCCTAAATGTGAAAATTGCAAATTCAGCAGTGCGACAGAACATCAAATCATCTAATTCAATCAGTGATTTGCGATTCAAAATCAGGTAGCGATCGCTTTAGTTATTCGATTTTGGCGATGTGGTTGAGTTTTGAGTGAATTCGAGCTAGATGATGTTCACTGATGATGTCAGGTGATGGGTTTTCATGAAGTCTATCGATTAACAAGGTGTTCAAAGTTGTAGTGGTGTGACGTTCTGAGTTGGATGATTCACGATTTCGTTAGCGGTGAAGGATGCAGGGTTGTAGGCTGGTTGCGAGGTTGCTGGAGAAGGCGTTGGAGTTGCTCGGTGGAGGATGTGCTGTATTGTAGTCGCGATTGCTGGTAGCGATTGTGGTTGCCGTTTGGTTGAGGGGATTGTTGAATTGGGTGAAGGTGGTATTTGCAGTTCTGGTGGGATTTAGGGAGGCCGCGAGTTCACTGATTTGGTCGTGATTTCGAGAGTGGTAGGCGATTCAGGCGAATGCTCGAAGGCAGGTTGTCAATTAAAATTGGAGGAGTTGTCGAAGTCGAAGATGAGTCAGAGGTTGTTGGAGGTGAGTTGAACTGCTGTTCGAGGAGGTGATTTGCTGTTCTTGTTTTTTTTTTTGGTTGATTTCTATTGGGAGGAGGTGGTGATGAACCACGGCAATGGAACCAAGGCAGTGATAAGAGATGTTTCAGAAGTTTGCCGTGGATGGGTGAAACGAACAATGTAATGGCTTGGATGACTGTGGCTGTTAGGGATGTGAATGATGAAGCTATGGGTTGTCGAGGCAGTTAATCAGTTTAGGGAATTTGATTGGCAGTAATGAAATGGTAGGTTGTGAAGTATGTCGTATGGTTAATGATAAGGTGGGAAATGGTTTAGCAGTGATGGAAGTAGATGAAATGGTTGGTCAGGGAGCAGTAGTGGATTCAACTGGGTAGTGAAGTGCACAGAGATGCACTGGAAGTGTGGGTTAGAAGGAAGTTCGGGATGTGGTGATGTTGGTGGAAGATGCTGCTGGTGGTATTTTCGTGATATGGTAGTGATTCTGTTGCAAAGAAGGTGACAGTAGCGACTGTGGTGCAGAGAAGTTTATGACTGTTTGAAGTGAATGGTAAGTTTATGACTCTGGGAAAGGAGGATGATGGCAGTATGGTGTAGTTTGGGTGGTTATGTATGAGATGTAGTGTTGTGGATGTGGGAAGGAGTTGTAAGCACAGTGCAGGTTTGGTGGAAATGCAACGGTGCTGTTGAAGTTGCAGCAGTATATAGTGACAGTAGAGGAGGAGTGACAATGGTTGTAGGTGAAATTTATGGTATTTGTAGTGAAAGAGGAAGGTGAATGGTAGATGTATGCGGTAGAAAGATGGTGAAATTGGAGGAATAGCAGCAGTAAACAGAGAGCAAATAGTGCAGCAAAGAGTTGCAAAGAAAGAAGCACTGTAAATTGAAAATGAAAATGCAAATGTAAATTGAAATGTAGATGAAATGAATTTTTTTTTTTTTGTAACATGAAATGCAAATGAACAAAATAACAATGAACACACAAACAAAATCACACAACAAACATACACAATTTTATTTTATTTTTTTGCAAATAAACACACAAAATAAACACACAAAAATCAAACAAAAAAATAATCCAAAAATTAGAAAATAAAATCAAAACAAATCCCCGCCAACGGCGCCAAAAACTTGTTCGTCGACGGAAATTCTATCGGTTTAGAAAACCGTCGAACGAATTTTGAAATAAAAATAACCGCAAGCGCACGGTGTACGAATGTAGCACGTGGCGAATACAGATCGATCCGCAGGGAATTGATGATTTTAAAATTCTACTCAATCAAATTAACCAAAATTGGAAGAGTGATTAACTATAAAAAAAATGACAAAAGAAAATAGATAAAAATATGAGAGTGTTAAGACAATTTAGAGGCAATTTCCACTCTCTAGATCACATAAATCAACAAAATGAAGTTATGATCTCTCTTTTCTTGTCATTAGTGAATTAGGTTATGTGCTTATCATAAGTATGGTATATTTGTGCTATTAATTAGCTCAATATAAACCATCAAACTATAACACAACCACTAATACACTTTTAGATCTCATAAAATATGACAACAAAGTTGAAAGCAAAATTTATTTTAAGCATGGCCTATTAACTATTAATTAGAAATATAACCCATCAAATTTTAATTTCAACAATTACTTCTTTGCCATAATCATATGTAGATGAAGAGGCAATTTGTGTTTTGTTTGTTTAAGCATAGCCTATTTGTTATAAACAACATAGACTATCAAATTCAAAGCTAAACAACATCAGTAAACCACTTCAATCATTCTCATTAAGCATAAAAAGAGAGCATAAACATCAAATTAAGTTGAAGCTACATGATTAGAGAGCTTCATTACCCCTAAATTGAAGGGGTTTAGCCTCTCATATTTGTTATCATATGAACAAATGTAGCTTGCAACATGAGAGAAAAAGAAAAGGAAAAGAGAGCAAAGTGAAATGGAAAACTATTCTAATTGCATAAAGGAAAATCTACACTACTTGCACAAAAGGAAATGAACATGTAATTAAAAAGAAACAATAATTAACATTGCATAAAAGAAAAGAATTACATAAGAGAAGAAATGGCTAAGTAGCCATGGAAAGAAAGAGAGCTTTGATTTATTTTCTAAACTAAAACTTACTAACTAAGAGGAAGATGGCTACATGAAACATAAGGGGTATTTATACAAGTTAGAAACCCTAATGCATATTTTTGGAGTGTACCCAAAATGCCCCTTAGGAAGTGTGGAGGCCAAGTAACCATTAACACGTCTTAATCCCCCATTAAGTGTACATGAAACCATTAAGTCCAAAAGCATGTGCATTAGCCTTTAATTTGTACATTAAGGTAGGTAGGTGGGGTCCTCCATGTTCTTCACTTTGAATTATTTCCATCTTCATTCCTTTGTATTAATTTTGTGCATGCATATCTTCATGAAACCACTTCTATTTGAGATCAATTTCCTACAAAAATATATACAAATTTTCAATTAATTTTTCTCAAAGAAATATATGCACTTAAATGACCGTTTTGCCCCTATATGAAGATGAATATATGAAAATGTGGAATTAATATGAATTTTAGTTAAAACAAGTTAAAATACCCAATATGATCATTTATTTAATTTAAATAGAATAAATATGGTGGTAAAAATATGCACATTTACGTGCACATCAACAACCCCGCTATATCTCATAGCGGATTTCTACCGCTACGATTTTTCCATATAGCCCCAGAATATAGCCTTTCCGCTTTAATCCCCACTATTTCTGCTATATCCCGTTATTTCCGCTATATTCTGCTATTCCCGCTATATCTTTTTTAATAAAATGAGTTGAAAATTTTCGTTTATACATTATAAAATTATGAAACTAATTTATTTGATTCAATTTTTAGTATATTTCCAGTAATGAAAATACGCTAATAATCTACCAAATTCAATTATGTTATATAACAGTTTTTCGTTTTTTTAAAGTATATTCGCACATGTTTTTATTTAAAATTATTTATGTATTATTTATAATTCAATTGAATGATGATTTTTCATTTAATTACCAATTATATATTTGTAAAAACATTAAGTATGACTTTTATATGCTATTTTAGAGCCATTCGCTATATCCCGCTATATCCTCGTTGTATCCCCGCAATGACTTTTTGCACCTCTACCGATTTGAATCTACCGAGCGCATTAACTGCACAGTAGTTCCCACATATATTTTATATCAAATGTATATACCTATATTTTAAAAGTCAATATTAAAGTATTTTTTTAATCAAAACATATGCGTATATTTTAAAAGTCAATAATAAACGTATATACCTATATACTCCAAAATCAAAAATACATATGTATGAAATTTAAAATCAATACTAACCAAGATGTGCCGACATGAAAATTTACAACCACCGGTATATATATATATATATTCCTTACGCATATATTAATAAAACAACAGTACTATACTACAAGCATATACACGCATTAACCTATATTGGGTCTAAATATATACATTCCCAGAGGTAGATTATATGTACAACAGTTCCTGTACAAAACACTATTTTAAATATATATTAAAACTCGACACGAATATATGTATATATTACCAAGCCTTTATGCATAGATATAAAAATATATACATGCAACTGTACTATACTAAAGTTACACTTTGTAAACATATCACTTTACGCAATAAAACAACAAGAATCTGATATAAAATCAGATCACATCTAATACTATAAAAATTTATACAAACATATTTTTTTACAAAATACTATAAGCTTATAAAATAAAAATACAACAACCTGTAAACAAATTTATTTTCGTATGATTTAAAAATCAATGCTCAGTACACTTACATATTTTTAACAACCGACAAATTTCATACAAATCCTATATACATATATATTGAAAATCAAAATATCTATATATATACAGCTTCTATATAAAATATATATATATACAATCTGAAGCTTTCTAAACCACAAGCTGTACCATATTCTGATGTAAAACTAAAAGTTGTACTATAAGCTATATAACACACACATATACATAGTTTGAAACCCGTTTATATAAAATCACATATCATAAACTATAGCCATATATGTAATATACACCTTAAAGATCAATATCTAATTAAAACCAAATTCACGTATTCTAGTATCTACTTTAAACAAATAAAAAAAATAAACTTCTACAACTTAAAACCATTATGTAAAACTGACGTAAACCCAGCTGTATAAACTTGCATTCAATTGGAAGCAAAAGCTTCTAACACATTTCATTGGCAAACAAAAGATATCAATTTTTTTTGTACGTACTTGTTTTATATAACCTATATTACAGCAGCCTAGGCTGGAAAATGCAAAGGTTATTCAAAAGAGACGTACAACACACAAACACACCAGTTTAGAAATACATTTATACATAGGCTTAAATAAAACATACAAATATTATATATATACATGTATACACAAGAATTGGATAAGGCTAGCAAGTGAGGCCGGTCTCGCCGTTGCGTGAAGGTGGAGCGTGATGTGGAAGGGATGGTTGTCGGCGATTTATGCGGAGGAGGGGCGGGTTGACAACCACTTGGGTGGTTCGGTGGAGCTAACGGCTCCTGGGAGAAATGGCGGTTGTAGCTTGGCTCGGTGGAGGTCGATGGATGAATTCATGGGTGTGGCCGAGC
Organism: Allium cepa; assembly: GCA_030765085.1. NCBI lineage: Eukaryota > Viridiplantae > Streptophyta > Magnoliopsida > Asparagales > Amaryllidaceae > Allium > Allium cepa. The sequence continues at coordinate 120,614,641 of CM060938.1, read as the reverse complement.
TAATGGGAGAAGGTGGACGTTTTGGGTTCGGCTAGAGGGTGTTGAGGCAAAGTAACGGTGAAGGAGGAGAAATGGTGGGGTCGGTGCTTGGGGCGGAAGAGGCCGGAGAGAGGGGAAACAACGGTGATCGACTGTGTCAAGTGAGGTCAGGTCCGGTGTGCTGCTCGGTGATGGCGGAAGTGGCAAGTGTTGGTGGAAGGGAGTGGGTGGCCTTGCATGAGAAATGACAGCAGGTGGAAGCAAAAGTTTTGAAGAATGTGGGCTACAGGCTTTTAGATTCATATATACTCAATTATGTACACACATGTTTAAACTAAAGAAGTGGAATGGTTTGCTTTGGTACAGCAAGGTTTTAGACACAATGAAGATAGGAGGAGGAGAAAGAAATATTGAGGAAGAGGAAAAGAATTGAGGTCAGGCAACTTAGAATTTGAACATGAGTAGGAAAAATGAACGTAAGAGGAAGAGTAAACATCGAACCAGAAAAATATAAATCAACCAGGGGAAACACAAAAGTCACGAATTTAATTAAGGAGTTATCACAATCAATGACTGTAGATTCCAACCGGTAGATAATTGAAAAGACAAAGAAAACCAAAAGCCCCAATTTACGGAACCGATACGACTAATCGGTGTACCGTTTTCGTCGTGTCTTGAACTCTGAAACACACGAATGAATATACTACGGAGATCAGCACGACGAGATGATCAAAACGGTATATAGATATCAGTACTACGATTTGAATTATAAAATTTTGAATTTTCTACCATGGAAAATGCAGCAAAAATGCAGAAAAATAAGATCGACGGAGCTAAAGAAGTCCGAATTTGAAAAAAGGAAAAATGACGCCTTGCTCAGAAGATGATTTAGAATTTTTGTATATAAAAATATTTAGGTTTCGAAAATATTTTATTTTCATCAATTTCTAACTGATTAAATTGAAATAAAATTACACACGAAAATAAACTTTCATATTTTCGGATGAAAATTTACCAGTTGCTATGTTTAACTAGACGCATTTCAAACATAAATTTTTATTTCAAAATTTTATTTTTAAAATTTCACGAAAATTCAGTTAATTAAATAAATAAAACAACTAAAATTTACGGGTCGTTACACTCTCCTCCACTCAAAAGTTTTCATCCCCGAAAAGGAAGGAAGTAGGAGAATAGAAACAACCAAAAGAAAATAGACTTGAATTACATAATAAACAATTAATTTAAACCATATAAATTTTAATTTAAAGTAATTTATATTCAACAATTGACTTTAAATTCAAGATAATTCATTAAGTTGATTTTATTTCAATTTTATTATTATTTGATACAAACGATTTCTTTCAAACAAAATTTTATTTAATTTATCTTATTTACCATTAAATCAACTAATTATTCTTTTTATCTCTATTAACATTTTATAATTAAAAGTCAAGTGTATAACACTTATTACAACCACTCAATTTTTATTTATAAAATTATCAATCATCATTCTACATTGTAAATTATTCATTTTCATTTTCAACTTCTGAATGATTTAGGTAAGTTGTATTGGAATGTAATTGGGTATTATACAAGTAAAATTTTCTAATTCAATTATTTCAACTTTAAATATTTATTCAAAATTTTTGACATCAATTTACAATTGAAAACTTCTTTTAACATAAATTTAAGAATTAAATTTTTGATTATCTTCAAACAATTTAGAGATAAATATGTTTATATATATTTTACATATATCAAAATAATCATATGCCTATATATATATATATATTATAAATCAAGCCATACTTTAGAAATTTAAATCAATTTAATTTCCAAAACTAAAGGGTAGCAAAGCTACAGAATGGTCTCTCCACTTCGAAACTCGAAAATGAATGTCGATGATGCGACCGTCATCACCGAAATGTTTTTTCCAGCGACAAAAGAGAAGAGCACTAATTTAATCATTTAAAATTCTTTGAAAACCATTTCTATTCGAAAATCATTTATATAATATGCATTTTAAAATTTAAACCCAAAGTTTGAAATCACCGGAAATTAAATTCTCAAATTCTTGATTTAAATTCATTTAAATTTCCAAATCAAATTATAAACCAAGTTTTGTAATTCCCTTTATTTATATATTAGTAAATCAATGATTTATAAAACAATAAATGAAAATCAAATAACATCATTTAGTTAACCAATTCATTTATCAATTATCAGAAAATTTACTTATAATCATACAAAATTTATTTTATTTACCAAATTTAAAAACAGTATTGTGTCAGTTTGCTCTGTTAAAGTGTTTTGGAAATCCTATCGATATCGTTGATCAGACGAATCGATCGAAAACCCAAATCAACATCAACAACTCAAACAACACAATATATATAACATTTTTTGATATTAATTCACAAATACACTTCTTTGTTCGACGATACATGAACGGATTTTCAAAGCAAGGACAGAGATTCAAATTGATTGGCTCAAAATAAAGAGAATTCTGATTCGAATACAAGTTCGAAAGAAAAGATAAGATGATTCAATTAACAGAATCGGGAGATGGATAAGCTTATTTAATTCACGGGCAACCTTCCGGGTCAACCATGACTTCAAGAACTAGATCGATGTGGAATTCTGAGGCAAATCCACATCTGATCTCAAGAGATAGAATTCGGGATATCTAGAGATATTAGCATCTAAACCGAGGATATATATAAATCTCCGGTGAATCGATGTCAATTGTAAAAGAGTTTCGCCCCTTTACAAATCACTAGAATATTGGCGAGATCGCCAATCCATCATAAAGATCATTCGAAGTGGAGTTATGGGATACTCTAGAATTTAGAAAACTACGAATAGAGAATGACAACAATGAATTTCGAAACCGTGGGATGTCCCAAAATTCAAAGGAAATTAAAATCAAAAAGGAAGAGATTTAAGCTCGAACGAAAGTGATTCTGTAAATGCATTTACCCTATATACTGAGTTTTGCCTAGAGCTACCAAAGCTCTAATACCAAGTGTAATGACCCGCTATTTTAGACTATTCGCATCCGCACATGTCGGACGTGAATAATTCAAAATACCGAATTGTAATGTAAATTTGGCAAAACTCAGCATATACAGTAAATAAATAATCATAGATCACAAGCACAGAGTAATAAATGCAGCGGAAACAAAAGATAGTAGTTCATGAAGCTACTATATACATATCAGAGTTAAATAAGGTACAATAGAAGTCTCGAATACAATAGTCAAATACAAGAATCAGAATACATCACTAGGATCAACTGAACATCTGAAAGATGAATAGATAGTTGAATCTCCAATTGAATCTCCAACTCCAAAGGTGAGTCTCGAATACTTGTACACTCAATCTGACTGAGCGTAAAGCAAAACACAAAACACTCGAGTCGGGATTAACATTCTTATATCAATAAATCCAACATAAGTGAAATAGAAACTGAAATACAAATAATGTAACAACCCGCATATTTAACGATTTTATATTTAAATGTTTTATTTAAATATAGTGTCGTTGGTCGGATTTTTGGATCCGAAATGTTACTTTTTGCAAATAGCCGAATTGGAACTCGTAACCACCTCCATTGGTTCCAAAATGGCGTTTGCGACCTTTTTGAGTCTAAGCTTTGATATGTTTGGAGTAAGTTGAATTTTGCAACCTTTTCTATTGGGTTTTGGGTTGGGTTCAGCCAACTTGTTAGTTTAATAACCTAACTCGGTCCCTCTCCTCTCCATTCTCTCATTCCACTTCTTTAAAACTTAAGCAAATACTGAAAATGGTGGAAGGGAAGAGGAAATAGAAATTGCAAGCCCTAGTTTTCTTTGCAAACTTGAATTCTTGCTCCAAAATCAAAGTAAAGCCATTGGTAAGCCTCCTCTTCATCTTCTCTATCTCTTTCTCCTTCAATTTCAGAAAAGATTCCTAAACCTAAACTTAGGAAATACTTGTTTTGATCTTAGATTGAAGCTAGTAGAGTTGAAGTGGAGAGTGGTTGGTTGTTTTCTTTGTTATTGGGCTCCTCTATTCTTTGTTTTGAGATAAAAGGTGAGTTTTGAACTCACATCTACTTCTTTTGATATCATTGATGTTAGGTATGAATTCCTAACAATTATTTATATGTTCATTTGCTTTCGATTTGGTTTGCTTTGGTGAAATTGCCAAATTATGATATTTGAAGCCAAATCTATGTAAAACCTTATATGATTGATGTTTATGTTGTTCGGAGTGTTTGGGTGTGTCGTTAAGGTTAGGTAGTCGTTTGACGTAAGCCCATAATCAACACGCATCCGATTGCTTTCGATTTGTTTGGCCATAGATGGCCTAGGTTCAGGAAATGCCTGACCATCAAGTTTCAGACATCTGAAACCATATTTCAGACGTCTGAATATTGTTCTGGGGAAGATTTTCATTCCCAGATTCAGACGTCTGAAATTATAGCCCAGACGTCTGAATTGGCTAATTTTCAACCAGAAGGGAAATAGGCAAAATAATGCCTATTTCATACGTCTGGAAGTTTGGATTCAGACGTCTGAATTCTGTTCTGGAAAACAAATTAAATTCCAGATTCAGACGTCTGAATCCCTTCTTTCAGACGTCTGAATATGCTGTCTATTGCCAAATTGCCTTGTTCGCTTAATTTTCCAAATTTGATCGATGCATATTGATTCCAATTAGTTGTCTATGCATATTTGACCTTGATGATTCCTTTTTGAATTCATTCACGGGTTTTTATAAATGATTTCTTCATATCGTATTAGAAGTTCGCTTCTCCGATTTATAAATTCTATTTAAAACACACGCACAATTTTGCACTTCGAGCGAAGTGGAAGGGTGATTAAACGGTTGGGCAAAACACGGACCATGAATCTGTGCGTTTATCCTTCCGATTAATTCCCGATCTATTCAATTGATCGTTTTGACCTTCGGGTTTGGTTTACCGATGATATGAGGTGAACTTTGTACTGCTTTGAGTGTGAAATTAACTAACGGATAGTAAACCGTTTAGTGCGAACGAGTGGTTATGGGACTCACGTTACCACTTTTCGGATTCCTTTTTGAGAGTTATGACACATTCCGCCAGTTAGTGGTGTCCAGTACTGGGTCTTCGACCTTCACCACTACAGTTTGTTGCCTTTGGGATAGTGTCTTCGGACTGTCTCCTTCAGGTTTGTTGCCTTCGGGTATGTGCCTTCGGGTTTGTGCCTTCGGGTTTGTTGCCCTATAGTATCGCTTCCGATGTTGGTCGTTATGAGCCGCATGGGTGATATTGGGTTTGGAGTCTTCGGGCTCATGGATCCTTGTTTGTACAGTACTGAGCTCGAGCAAATTTTATGATGTTTCATTGATATGTATATTCCCTAGGTATCGTCCTTCGGTGTTGGTCTTTTTGAGCCGCATGATATGTAGCGATTACCTTGTCGAACTTGTGTTACCTTCATTGGTATTTGTTATTGCCTTTTGGATTGCTTTGGGATATTCCTATCCTTTGTTTCTATGAGTTGCCGATTATATGAGGCTTGTTATCATATGATTCATCTTTTGATTAGATGATTGTGTTATCTCTTTTAGAGATATTTGTTATACTTTGTAACCTTGCAGGTTTATTGTTGTTCAGTTTATCTAACTGATTTGTTTAGCTAGACTGACCCGTGTATTTTATACTCGGGTCAGACCGAGATGTTTCAGGTTAGGTGCTTTTGGACTTAGCCTATTTTGCTTCCACATGGACTATTTAGCTTGTTCCTTTTTGTTAAAGCTTTTTGTGTAGTCCTTTTATTGTAACTTTGATATATGTATTCTTTTGGATCCGTCTGTATATTGTGGTTTGCTATACCACTCGGCATGTATTATTCTGTATACTCTATTATGTATCAGTATATGTGTATATGATGATTTACTGTTCTGTGATGTATATTACATTTGAGTTGTTATATTCTGTTTTGATAGATCCTCCAACCACCTATGGTTTTGTTTTAAGTATTCATTGGGTATGTCGACCTGCTTGGTATGACTATTGTCGATGTATTCAATAGGTAGTTAGAGCAAGGCTATAGATGGTCGCTCCTAACCAGCCTTATTCTCCGTGTTAGTTGACGGCATTACCTTGTAGTTATTGGCTAGCGTGGGTATAGAGGTAGGGAATCACAGCATGGTATCAGAGCTGAGTTCAGGACAAAATGTGATAAACATAGAATAGATGCACATATTACGATACATCAAAGTGTATAAGTGATACAAATCTTTGAATCATCGTGCCTTTCTATTCCTTCTACTATCAAAGGTTAGATAGAATTTGGGGGATACGTCTAGGAATGCATTTTATTCCGTAGTATTCCGTATTGAAGTATCTATCTTGTGATTAATCTTGTTCTTATCTCACTTTCAATGTATGGCTGGAAGAGGCAGGGGACGACGTTCGGGTGCTGGGCAATCCAGTGGCTCACATCCGGATGGCGTTTATATGTCTGCTGATCGGTTTTTGGAATTGTTTAGGAGCACTCAGCCTCCAGTTTCTCCTCGAGTGTCTCCACCTCTCAAGTCTGCCTTTGCACGCCAGTGCAGCGATTTTGCTCATCTTGGAGGAAAGCCGTTTAAACGCACCGAGTCAGTTCTTGAAGTCCAAGCTTGGTTTCGCATGTGCGAGCGTATCTTCTCTCGCATGGATCTTTCTGACCATGATAGAGTTCTTGTAAATTCTAGCTTATTACAAGAGCATGCTCTTGATTGGTATGAGCTTCTTGTAGCCGAAATTGATGAGTCTACTCTTTCTTGGACTCAGTTTCGGGAGCGATTTGAACTCAAGTTCGTTCCTGAATCTGAAAATGTTTTATTGACCCGTCGCTTCCTTGAGTTGAAGCAAGGGAAATCTTCTGTTTCTGAGTATGTTGCATCAGTCGAGGCTTTATCTAAGTATGGTTTTGAATTTGAAGTTTGTTTCTGGTCTTAAGAAATATCTTAAGAAGTCTTTGTTGCTCCAGCTTAAGCTTTCTTTTGAAGAGTTGGTTGATTCTGCACTTCATCTCGAGACCGTCGAGAAGGAGTGTGATAGTGATGTTGATGTTGAGGTTTCCAAGAACCCCAACAAGAGGCAGTTTCAATTTCAGAAGTCCAAGTCTTTTCCTTCTAGAAGAATAAGACTGGTAGTTCTAATTCTCAGCTTCAGTCTGTTGGAACACCTTTCGTTCGGAAGTGTTTCAATTGTGGTTCTCCTGATCATATTATTCGAGCTTGTCCTAAGCCTCTCTTCTGCCGCTATTGCAAGAAGGAAGGTCATCATGTTTCAGCTTGCCCTACTGTTCCGGCTGGTGTCAAGTCTAGCAAGCTTTATGCTGCTAAGGCTTCTGAAGGTCTCTCTCAGCCCAAAGGTATATCTCCATCTATTTTGGAAGGTTCTATTTTATTTCAAGATCGTAATATTCGAGTTCTTTTCGATACGGGTGCATCACATTCCTTCGTATCGAAAAAGCTCGTTGATGATTTATCTTTGGATATTTCTTGTTTGGTTACTTCTTTGAGGATTGCGAATCCTATTGGGGGATCCGCGACCCCTAGCTTGCTTTGTGATGATGTTGAGATTGTTTTATGTGGCTTTTCTTTTCGTGCAAATCTGCACGTTATTTCTTATCTGGGATTTGATTTGATTTTGGGTATGGACTGGCTAGTAAGATATGATGCCAGGATTATTTGTTCGGAGAGAATTATATATCTTCGACATCCGGATTCGCCTACTCAGTTATTTTTTGTTCTTCGGAATGTGGATAATTCCGAAATGGCTTTGTATTCTCTTGATTCACGAGATGATGATGATGATATATCTCGTATTCTTGTTGCTTGTGACTTTTTTGATGTTTTTGAACCTATTTTGGATTTGCCACCCAAGCGGGCAATTGAGTTCCGCATTGATCTCATTCCAGGCGCGCAGCCAGTTAGTCGTCCTCCCATGAGGATGTCTACAAGGGAAAATGAGGAACTCAAGATGCAGCTTTTAGAGCTTGAGTCCAAGCAGTTGATTCGGTCCATTTTTTCTCCATGGGGATTCGCGGTCGTCTTCGTGAAGAAGTCCAATGGAACTCTTAGGCTTTGCATTGACTATCGCAAACTTAACGAGTTAACCATCAGGAATAGGTATCCATTGCCTAGGATCGATGATATGTTCGATCTATTGAGTGGTGCTAAGGTCTTTTCTCAGCTAGACCTCGCCACAGGTTTTCATCAGTTATGAGTCGCGGAGGATAGCATATCTCTTACAGCTTTCCGCACTCATTATGGTTCTTTTGAGTGGCTCGTTATGCCGTTCGGGTTGACGAACGCTCCTGCTTTCTTTGTCGATCTCATGAATTGGGTATTCCAGGAATTTCTCGATAAGTTCGTCCTTGTATTCATTGATGATATCCTTGTTTACTCTAAGTCTGAAGCCGAGCATGCTAATCACTTGAGAATTGTCTTGAGTACTCTCCGTCATCATCAGCTTAAAGCCAAATTCTCCAAGTGCCACTTTTGGGAGAATAAGGTTAAGTTCTTAGGCCATGTTGTGTCTTCCGATGGCATTTCTGTCGATCCCTCAAAGATCGAAGCCATCCACAATTGGAAGAGTCCTGAGAATGTGCATGAGATTCGTAGTTTCCTTGGATTGGCGGGTTATTACCGTCGGTTCATTAAGGATTTTTCCCGGGTTGTGCTTCCTCTCACCAGCCTTACTCGGAAAGGCATTCGTTTTATTTGGTCCGACAAGTGTGAAGCTTCCTTTCAGACATTGAAGGAACTTCTCACTAATGCTCCTATTCTTGTGGTTCCCGAAGGGAATCATGATCTTGTTGTCTACATCGATGCTTGTGGTAGTGGTCTCGGTGCTGTTCTTATGCAGAAGGATCGGGTAGTTGCTTATGCTTCTAAGCAACTGCGTCCGAATGAAGTTCGCTATGCCACTCATGATCTTGAGTTAGCCACCATTGTCTTTGCCTTGAAGATTTGGCGACACTATTTATTAGGCGAGCGCTTCATTCTTTATACCGATCATAAATCTTTGAAGTACTTGTTCACTCAGAAGGAACTCAATATGAGACAACAGCGTTGGCTCGAGTTTCTTGCCTCCTATGACTTTGATGTCCAGTATACCCCTGGAAAGGGTAATCACGTTGCTGATGCGCTTAGTCGCAAACATTCGGCTGTTATTTTTATGATGCTTGCCGAATGGGATATTCTTGAGACTCTATCTTTTTGTGAAATTCATGATCGAGGTTCATCTTTGGATTCTCCTATTCTATTATTTAGTTTGGAAGCTCGACTATTTTGTTGGATCGTATTGCCGATGCTCAGCGGCGTAATCCTGATTTGTTGCATCTTATTCAGCTTTGTGAGTCTGGATCCTGTGATGAGGCGTTGCAGGATTTCAGCATCGATTCTCATGGGTGTCTTCGCAAGAAGAACCATCTTTTTGTGCCTTCTGATTTTGCGCTTAGGCATGACATTCTTGATGACTGTCACCGTTCTAAGTATACAATTTATCCTAGTAGTAGTAAGATGTATGCCGATATGCATCGTCTTTATTATTGGGAAGGCATGAAGCGCGATGTGGCGAGTTATGTGGGTAATTGCATAACTTGCCAGTGTATTAAGGCCGAACATCAGCGTCCTTCGGGTCTTCTTCAGCCTCTAGAGATTCCATTGTGGAAATGGGATCAGATTTCTATGGATTTCATTGACGGCCTACCTCGTTCGAGATCGAGCCATTTTAGCATTTGGGTTATTGTTGATCGCCTCACCAAGTCTGCTCATTTTGTCCTTATTAAGTCTAATAGGACTGCTTCGCATTTGGCTAAGTTGTATGTCAAGGAAATCGTGAGACTTCACGGTGTTCCTAGTGCTATTGTGAGTGATCGTGATCCTTTATTCATGAGTCACTTTTGGCTGAGTCTTCAGCAAGCTTTGGGAACAAAGCTTAATTTTAGTACAGCTTATCATCCGCAGTCTGACGGACAGACTGAACGGGTGAATTGTATCTTGGAAGATCTTCTCCGTATTTGTATTTTTGATTTCGGTGGTAGTTGGGAGGATCACCTACCTCTTGTAGAGTTCTCCTACAACAATAGTTTTCAGTCTAGTATCGGTATGGCTCCTTTCGAAGCCTTGTACGGAAGGCCATGTCGATCACCTTCTTGTTGGTTGGAATCTGGAGAGAAGCTTATTCTTGGTCCATATTTTGTTCGTGATTCTTCCGAGAAGATTGATCTTATCCGGTTGAGAATGAAAGAGGCACAGAGTCGCCAGAAGTCCTACGCTGACAACCGTAGGAAGCCTCTCGAGTTCTCGATTGGTGATCTTGTTTTTATTCGTGTTTCTCCTTTGAAAGGGGTTATGCGTTTCAGTATGACTAGGAAATTGGCTCCTCGCTATATAGGACCATTTTCTATTATTGAACGTATTGGCCCTGTGGCTTATAGAATTTCACTTCCTGCTCATTTATCTGGCATTCATGACCTGTTTCATGTCTCGCAACTTCGGAAGTGTATTCGGGAGTCGGATTCTGTTATTGATTCTCCTGATTTGCTTGAGCTTGAGGTCTCACTGGACTTATCTATTGTACAGCAGCCCATTCGCGTACTTGACACAGAGGTGCGACACCTTCGGAACAAGGACGTGTCGCTCGTTAAAGTTCAATGGTCCGCTAATCCCAAATACTATACTTGGGAAACCAGAGAGTTTATTGAGCGATCTTATCCGGGTTTTCTATCTTTGCTTGGCAACGGTGAGAATATCTTTTCATCTCAAGCTTATTTCCTTTTCTTTTGAATGTTGTATGTATGTAGTTGTTACAAATATCGTCTCTAGGAATTGCGGGGACGCAATTTTGTTAGGAGGGGAGATCTGTAACAACCCGCATATTTAACGATTTTAAATTTAAATATTTTATTTAAATATAGTGTCGTTGGTCAGATTTTTGGATATGAAATGTTACTTTTTGCAAATGGCCGAATTGGAACTCGTAACCACCTCCATTGGTTCCAAAATGGAGTTTGCGACATTTTTGAGTATAAGCTTTGATATGTCTGGAGTAAGTTGAATTTTGCAACTTTTTCTATTGGGTTTTGGGTTGGGTTCAGCCAATTTGTTAGTTTAATAACCTAACTCAGTCCCTCTCCTCTCCATTCTCTCATTCCACTTATCTAGAACTTAAGCAAAAACTGAAAATGGTGGAAGGGAAGAGGAAATAGAAATTGCAAGCCCTAGTTTTCTTTGCAAACTTGAATTCTTGCTCCAAAATCAAAGTAAAGCATTGGTAAGCCACTTCTTCATCTTCTCTATCTCTTTCTCCTTCAATTTCAGAAAAGATTCCTAAACCAAAACTTAGGAAATACTTGTTTTGATCTTAGATTGAAGCTAGTAGAGTTGAAGTGGAGAGTGGTTGGTTGTTTTCTTTGCTATTGAGCTCCTCTATTCTTGGTTTTGAGATAAAAGGTGAGTTTTGAACTCACATCTACTTCTTTTGATATCATTGATGTTAGGTATGAATTCCTAACAATTATTCATATGTTCATTTGCTTTCGATTTGGTTTGCTTTGGTTAAATTGCCAAATTATGATTTTTGAAGCCAAATCTATGTAAAACCTTAATATGATTGATGTTTATGTTGTTCGGAGTGTTTGGGTGTATCGTTAAGGTTGGGTAGTCGTTTGACGTAAGCCCATAATCAACACGCATCCGATTGCTTTCGATCTGTTTGGCCATAGATGGCCTAGGTTCAAGAAATGTCTGACCATCAAGTTTCAGACGTCTGAAACCATATTTCAGACGTCTGAATATTGTTATGGGGAAGATTTTCATTCCCAGATTCAGATGTCTGAAATTATAGCCCAGATGTCTGAATTGGCTAATTTTCAACCAGAAGGGAAACAGGCAAAATAATGCCTATTTCATAAGTCTGGAAGTTTGGATTCAGACGTCTGAATTCCGTTCTGGAAAACAAATTAAATTCCAGATTCAGACGTCTGAATCCCTCCTTTCAGACGTCTGAATATGCTGTCTATTGCCAAATTGCCTCGTTCGCTTAATTTTCCAAATTTGATAGATGCATATTGATTCCAATTAGTTGTCTATGCATATTTGACCTTGATGATTCCTTTTTGAATTCATTCACGGGTTTTTATAAATGATTTCTTCAAATCGTATTAAAAGTTCGCTTCTCCGATTTATAAATTCTATTTAAAACACACGCACAATTTCGCACTTCGAGCGAAGTGGAAGGGTGATTAAACGGTTGGGCAAAACACGGACCATGAATCTGTGTGTTTATCCTTCCGATTAATTCCCAACCTATTCAATTGATCGTTTTGACCTTCGGGTTTGGTTTACCGATGATATGAGGTGAACTTTATACTGCTTTGAGTGTGAAATTAACTAACGGATAGTAAACCGTTTAGTGCAAACGAGTGGTTATGGGACTCACGTTACCACTTTTCGGATTCCTTTTTGAGAGTTATGACACATTCCGCCAGTTAGTGGTGTCCAGTACTGGGTCTTCGACCTTCACCACTACGGTCTGTTGCCTTTGGGATAGTGTCTTCGGACAGTCTCTTTCAGGTTTGTTACCTTCGGGTATGTGCCTTCGGGTTTGTGCCTTCGGGTTTGTTGCCCTATAGTATCGCTTCCGATGTTGGTCGTTATGAGCCGCATGGGTGATATTGGGTTTGGATTCTTCGGGCTCATGGATCCTTGTATGTACAGTACTGAGCTCGAGCAAATTTTATGATGTTTCATTGATATGTATATTCCCTAGGCATCGTCCTTCGGTGTTGGTCTTTTTGAGCCGCATGATATGTAGCGATTACCTTGTGGAACTTGTGTTACCTTCATTGGTATTTGTTATTGTCTTTTGGCTTGCTTTGGGATATTCCTATCCTTTGTTTCTATGAGTTGCCGATGATATGAGGCTTGTTATCGTATGATTCATCTTTTGATTAGATGATTGTGTTATCTCTTTTTGAGATATTTGTTATACTTTGTAACCTTGCAGGTTTATTGTTGTTCAGTTTATCTAACTGATTTGTTTAGCTAGACTGACCTGTGTATTATATACTCGGGTCAGACCGAGATATTTCAGGTTAGGTGCTTTTGGACTTAGCCTATTTTTCTTCCACATGGACTATTCAGCTTGTTCCTTTTTGTTAAAGCTTTTTGTGTAGTCCTTTTATTGTAACTCTGATATATGTATTCTTTTGGATCCGTCTGTATATTGTGCTTTGCTATACCACTCGGCATGTATTATTTTGTATACTCTATTATGTGTCAGTATATGTGTATATGATGATTTACTGTTCTGTGATGTATATTACATTTGAGTTGTTATATTCTGTTCTGATAGATCCTCCAACCACCTATGGTTTTGTTTTAAGTATTCATTGGGTATGTCAACCTGCTTGGTATGACTATTGTCGATGTATTCAATAGATAGTTAGAGCAAGGCTATAGATGGTCGCTCCTAACCAGCCTTATTCTCCATGTTAGTTGACGGCATTACCCTGTAGTGTCCTTGGCTAGCGTGGGTATAGAGGTGGGGCGTCACAAATAACTCAAAGGATGTTTGGGATAACCATCCTCTAAGGATCCATTTAACTATCTACTATATAGTAATATACGCTAAATAGATAATGCCTATCAGTAATATGAAGTATCAAAATAGTGTTAAGGCGTTACCATTATCCCCCTTAACGCATTTTATATAAGTGTCATAGTCTATACAGCACTGTAAACTCCACTGTAAACTGGTGGTATATCAGGGAGTAATCTATATGTATAACACAAAACAAATTCGTAGTGGTCGCGTATATAGAGATACAAGTATGACAAGGCACATGAGGCAATACCCGAGGTAGTGAAACTACCGTTTGCCTGATCCGGACTGATGAGAATGCATCGCCGCAACGATCGCAACATCACGAAACAACACTCCCAATTTCAAGGGTGCTCACCAATCAATAACAAGTAATGAGTAGTTTACAAAGAAGTGTCTTCGCTCGAGGTGGCTAACCCCATTTGGCCCGGCACGGCTCCTGTTTAGTCATTTCCAATTTGACACAAGTGTCAAGGCTATCCATTATTGTTCTCTTTCTTCAGTCATCACGTACATCACTCCAACCCCTTCGTTCTGGATCACACTCCGCGTATAGTTATTAAAGTGGTTTTCGATTTAGACAGAGAGTATGTCCATAACCGAATCCGGTCTCTTTAATAACTTTCGTAATTATTACATCGATTGGTCATTTAATAAATTTCAAAACCGAATCAATTTGAATTTCAATTAGAATTTGTAAACCAACATTTCATTTATCTTTCTAAATTAATTTCCATATTTTACGTTCAAACTTCCAAATTCATAATTTCAAAACGCTATGATTCAGCTTCAAAATTTGATTTAAAACAATTCAAATATTTATTTAAACTTGTATATAAGTTTCATCCGTAATCATTTAAATAAATTTAATTTAATATTCAAATCAATTCAAATTCATTGATCGATTTCATTCAATATTTGTTAAGTTAATTTACCATTCAAAACAATTTCTATTTAATTTCCAATTCATTAAATCAATTTAAGTTTTTCTATATCATATCAAACTTCCAAATTTAATTAAATTAAATTCGTTAAAACAAATTCTTTAAATTTCAAGTCTTATATCAATTTCAATAAATCACATTTTATTTCTTGTTAAAGAAATTCGATTTCACTTATTCACTTATTTAATTTAAATAAATTTCCAAAACTTAATTATTACAAAACTCAATTTCGCTTACTAAATAAGTTCAATTTCAATTATCAAAGAATTCAATTCTATTTAATTATTAAATAATTCAGTCTCATTAAATTATTAAATAATTTCAAACTTAATTATTAAATAATTTCAAATTTCAATTATTAAATAATTTCAAAACTTAATTCAATCATTCTTTAAATTAAACAACATTGTTTCATCAATTACTTTGTTAATATTTTGTTTTAGATTATTAAATATTAACATTTAGATTTCACTAGAATTCAAATTCCAACTTCATTTAAAACCCTTATTATTTTATTTAAATAAAATCTTTATTTTTATTTTTAAATCAAATTATTGACCGATCGGGTTTTTATTTAATTCTCTACCCTAAGTCAAAGTTTTATTGGGTATTTATCATTTCAAC
Source organism: Allium cepa (assembly GCA_030765085.1). Classification (NCBI taxonomy): domain Eukaryota; kingdom Viridiplantae; phylum Streptophyta; class Magnoliopsida; order Asparagales; family Amaryllidaceae; genus Allium; species Allium cepa. Next base: position 120,599,458 of record CM060938.1, on the reverse strand, counting down.
CCGATTCCATTTCAATTCAAAAATCAAAGCATAGCAAAGGAAACTTGCAGTGCGATAACTGGGATGGTGTCAAAGTAAATAAACAAGTAATAGCAACAATCCAATAATTAATTCAAATAATACCGAAATAATTGTAACGACCCGTTAAATTAATAATATTTAATGAATTGAATTTAATAGAATTGCTAATCTAATTTAGAAGGAAATATAAGTCTTAAGATTTTTATTTGAGTAAATATAGGAATTGATATGGTGATTATAATTTAATGTTAACAATTAAATATTTATGTGGCATAGATTGGATTAACGTAAATTGGTGGGTAGTTATTAGTTATAATTAGTTGATTTAAAAGGTATTAATGAAATGGTAGCTGAATTGGATTGCAAATGTATAAACATTAGAAAATTTATTAGGTGGACTAAATTTGTTAAAGTTCATAAGTTGTATAATTCAATTTAGTAGAAACTCTAAATTTATAAACGAAGATGTAAATAAACGCTAAATTTAACTATGTAAATGGTGACTGACGACCTAGTTTTAAGAATTGGAATATAACCCAACTTGAATTAAGTAGAAGAAGGATTTGATTTAATATGTAAATTATTGTTCAAGGTATTGAATGAAAATTGGGAATCAAAATTTAATTAATGATAATAACGTTAGTATTGGTTAATAAATAGATTTCAATACAGTAACCAAGTGAATGGAATAAAATGAGTATATATTGCATAGAAATAAAATGTAAATTGTCACATTTGGTTGGAGTTGGTTTTAAGAAAACATATAAATGTTGAATCAGTGAATATTAGTCAAAATATTACCTAGAATAAATTCCATTTAATATAAGAATTCAAAGGTGGAAGATTTACATTTGGATTGGAAAATGGATAGTTACTAATTAAAAGTGACCATTGAATAAATTTATGCAAATGTGGGACTTAGGTATAAGCGTGTAATTATGGGTATGATAACAATTAGTATAAAATACCTATATATTGGAAACACGTTGTAAAGTATAACTAATTGAATTTGGTGAATTGGGAATGTAATTCATCTACATTATGTATGTGATTAATGAGATTTAATTACTATGGTAGGAAAATCGCAATTAAAGGAAATTGAAATAGCTGATTTAGACGTTAGTTGAAATTTAGCTAGAATATGTAGATATTGGATGAAATAGTGAGATTAAATGGAAATGAAGTTTTCAATTATACGTTGGAATTCATATTCACCATAAAAGGGTTAATTGAAACCCAAAGAAGTAATATAGGAATCAAACCTTCTTCATTTATTTGGATTTATTGCAATAGTAATTCCGTAAAATAAAGATAAAACTAATTCAAATTTAGTTGGACCATTGTTGACATAACTTTAGAAAGCAAGATTTTATTTATAATTTGAGTATTCAAATCAACAAATGGTATTTACTACAAATAGAATGGAATTAAACGTAAAATATTACGTTATTGAATATAAAATGGAATTTGTAAACAATTGAGTGAATTTAATAGATTTATCAAACCTATAATATTGAATTCATTAAAATTGGAATTAATAATAGTTAAGGAAAATGAGGGAATGATATTTGAAATCATTGCAATAGATATTAATTTAGGATTGCCTTAAATAAATTAAGGCGAATAAATGGAGATAAAGTTTATTTATAGTTTGGAATTTAATCTATGGTAAAAAGGAATTGCAATCAAATGAATTGAAATGGAAATCAAGTTATTTATTTAATTTGATTTAAGATGAGAGTATAAAAGTATAAGATTAAATAATTGGATTTTTGAATAAAAAATTTATATTTCCCAAATAATAAGAAATGCAGAAATTTACAATGCAAATTGAGATACTTATAGATTCTTAATTCACATCCAAGCTTGCTAAATCATCTGGAACTGATTGGATTATATAAGTAATGAAATTTGGAAAATATTAGAAGTTGAAGAATAAAATTGGATTTTATGATTTATTTAATTGATTTAATAAATATTAAAATTAGCCATTTTGGTCACGGACTCAGATTTCGACGAAACCAGTTTCATCGGATCCGTATTGGTGAATTATTATAGGGATTCAATTTTCGTATCGATCGGACTTGTCGTTTGATCGTACGGACGCGAAACACCTTGAAATCAATTTTATTAAAATCAATTTGAAAATCATTTTGGAAATCTTGTTTTTCAGCATAACTTCTTCATACGATCGAATTTGGTCGCGAAACTTTTTCCATCGCGTTCAGAATATTTTAAAATACCTATTTGGATATATAGATTTAATAAATTCGATTCCGGAGGCATAGGGGGCTTTTTGGGCCGTAATTTATTTCGTACGTTCGCTTATGCAGTCCATCTTCTCTATCTCTAGCCTACCTATATATACATGGCTATAAACCCTAGTCCCTATTCTTTTACTGTACGTTCATTTCTTCACTCTTTTCTCTTCCCCAAATGTATACATCTCAGATCCAATTTCAAATTGCAAAATAAAAGTGAAAATTCAAAGTTCTCGAAAAATTCCCAAAAAAATATATGGCGTAGTGTTCATCAATACGAATCTACGTCTGTTTTTCGTTTTTCAAGATGATGTCCGGATTCACCAGAAATCGCAGTTAAACTTGCAAAACTCAAAACCCTAAGGATCGATTTGGGCGTTTCTTATTCAAGCCATTTTAGTCAAATTGCTTTCTGGGTTTCGTGGAGGTTGGCGTCTGGAGTTGATCCATGGTGGTTGCATCACCTATCGTTGAGGGAGTCAAGGGGAATTTCAGTTTTAGGGTTCGAAAACCCTAACGTTCGGTGGCGGCACATGCGACCGGACCTAGGTGGGGGCGTGGCGCTCGGCGAGGGGAGGAGAATGGGCTTGGTCGGCGGTGATCTGGTGTCGTGTACGAGGTGTTATCGTTGGTCAAACCTTGCGTTCATGGGTTCAACGCACTGTGGTGCATGGCTACAGGGATACGCGTGAGAGAAAGGGAAGAATCACCTTTTTGCTGACGTGGATGATGGTGTTTGGGTGAGATGTTTTTGTTTTAAATTTTATTTTAGTTTTCAAATCCAATTTCCTACATAACTTTCACATACGATATCGGATTCACATGATTTTTTTTGCGTTAGGATCGTAATTTAATTCCAGATCTGATGACACTGGTTTGGACTGATTTGGAGACCATCAAATTTTTGGGTTCAAATCGGGTTTAAATTCGATTTAAATTCCAAAGGTGAGTGTTTTAACCCACTCACAATTACTAGAAGCTTTTATGTTTGTTAAATAAATTTTAGAAATGAATAAAAATTTATTTATGAGCTTTTGGCATGTTATTTCATCCATATCTGTTGAATTGCATTTTATCGAATTTAGCTGTTAAATTAAATTGATTGATTGCGTATTAATTGGCTGTTAGAAATTATTGTTGCATATGAACTGCTAGTTAACAGTTATATAAATTATTGGGGAATATAAACTGTTAGATAAATAGTTGATAAATATAATTTGAGATAACACTGCAAATTATTACCTGTTGTATATTAACCAAACATAAATTGTTATTGACTGATATTGCTTAATGTTTGTGATTGGATGATGGATGTGTTGTTGAATGGATGTTTTATTTGATATCTTTAAACTGCAAGTTAGTATGCATTTTTTTTTATTTCATTCGGGATTGTGGTTTGAAATGATAAAACCGCAAAGTTTTATTTTTAAATTGCGGATTAAAATGATAAATATCCGTATCACTTGACCATAGGATAGAAAATTATATACAGGCACCGCGGTCTATATATATAACTATTTTAATGTGATTTCTATGGTTTGGATGGAATACGGTTTATAATAATCTTAAAAGTTATACTGTATAAATATTTTATTCCATATTTATATACCTATGAAGTTGAAATTTTGAAATTAAAAGGGTGAATAAATTTCTTTATAAAAATGGAAGAAAATTAAGAAAAGGGAGTTTGATGATTTATATCCTATGTTTAAATATTAAGTTGGAAATTTTAAAGATATGATGTTTATAATTGGATTTTTCCCAAAATATATTGAAATGAATATTCTAGTAAAATTTGATTTTGGAAATATATATATATATTTTACTAGAAATTGAAGTCTTATTAATTATGGATTTTATGTGAATATTCAAGGCTAATTAATAGAACATTTGATTTGAAAGAATAAAATCCAACTTTAGACGAATATTTATACTCAAATAGGATATACGTATATATATGAATTTATTGAAATGGTTTTTGGAACTTGAAGCGATATTTAATTGTGGTTTTAACTTTAAATAAAGAAATGTATTGTAAAGCCATGAGAAATGTTTCTTTTCAGAGTAACATTTAAGTTAAACCACTTATTTTTATATACTGTTAAATATCCAAACCATTTAGTTTTGAAGGTAATGGTTTCAAATTCTATGGATTTCGAAGTATTATATGAAGAGTTAAATTTCCAAATATTTGGTTCAATGGATTTTTATAATAAAAAGGTGACATAATTTTGGAAAGGAAAATTTTATTTGGGGAACGATATCATTGATTCGGGCTTTTATAAAATATTATGAAAATAAATTGTTTGTGTTTTTAAAGAAGAAATGATATCGTAATATTATGGTTTGAAAGGGATTATATTCTTGTTTAAAGTATAAACTGTTTTTAAATAACCGCGGTGTTATAATAACGATTGGTTGGCAAAGAGACCGGGATCGGATATGGACATACTCTCTGTCGATACCGAAAACCACTTTGACTAACCGTGTACGCGGTGGAGATTCCAGAATGAAGTAGGTGGTGGCGACGTTTCCTGTAAGGTAAATACGTGGACCCAACTCCCGTGAGTTGGCATAAGGTGGCTAAAACAGGAGCGATTCTCAGGCCAATGAGGTCATTCCTCTGATCGGACGCTCCTCTTCGATATTATACTTTGACTTGGATTGATTCAGTGGCCACTTCTATATTTTGATTTTTGGGGGAGTTAGTTCGAGGTGGGCGGCAGCTGCGCGCTGCGCGTTACCATCAGCCTGGATAGCAATTGGTATATCTACCCTGGCATTGCCTAGTTGTGCCGTGTCACCTACCCTATCGCGCCTTGTACGAGTTTGGATTTCTCCCGTAGCCCGTGTGGTATCCTCTGGTGGCTTCCCGATCAGGAGGGACTATGATATTGGACGGACTACTGGGACTATTACGTGTTAAGGGCTATATGGGTAACCCCTTAACGCTATTAAAAAGTAAGTTTATTTTATAAATAGACACTATTATAATAGCGCAATATACTACATAGTAAATAGTTTAACGGATCCTTAAGAGATGTAAATCCCGAGCATCTCTTGAGTTACTGTACTCATATTTATTTCTGTTTATTTAACTCACATAAGATATTCTAGTCTGACTCGAGTGTTTTTGTCTTTTCAAATTTGCTCGGGTCAGTCCGAGCGTTTCAGGATAGCAGGTTTTAGCTTTGGAGGACGAAGACGAAGATTCAGTATTATTTTATATATATAGTATTGCACTACACACTCTTTCTTTTCCGCTGCATTGTTGTATTAGGTATGTGTAACTCTGATATTCATTGTATAAGTAAAATCAAGCTTTTGTAAACTGTTTATGAACTGTATATTTGTTATTATATTTTATCCTTCCGCTGTGAGATTCTATTTTGTTTTATTTCTTCTCTGTTTTTCTTATTTACCCCATGACAATCCGCCCTTGCGTATGCTTTGAATTGGCACGTGTGTCGTTTTAAAGTGTGCGAAAAGGCGGGATGTTACAGTTGGTATCAGAGCTTTGGTTTAGCGATAAACCTTGGCTTTGTGGGGTTTGACTCTTTGTTAATAGGGTAGTTATATCCTATGGGAGTCGCTGAGTGTATATATATGAGAGAGCGTACTTGTTAGTATTAATAAAAAGATTTTAATATTGTGTTAATCTGTTCCGCTTTGTATTTATGAATTCTGGTTGATGCATGGGACGCTATGTCATCAATAGGGATTTCTAAACACTTAATAGGACAGACTGACATAATATTTGTTTTTGATATAGGTGAATGAAATAATTTTGCCTATTATATTTTCTATATATAAAAATATTTTATAAAGATATATATATATATATTTGGTTGCTATAGATTGGGTGTTAGGAAATAGAATATTTGTAATAAATTGAAGCTAAGTAAAATTATAATAAACCAAATTGGAGATTCTAGAACTTAAGTCCGGGATTTTTGAAATGTGCTTTCAAAGAATTTATGAAAAATAATGATTTGGTTTATAAGAAATTTCTTATATAAAAAGTATAATTTGGAAGTATAATAATATTGTCATATATATATTTTCCGATATGAATATTCCGTTTTAAATTCGGGAAATTTGTTTTAAAAGAAGATTTTGGGGAAATAAATTATGTACTTTTCTCTCCGTCGCTGGAAAATAATTTCGGTGATGGCGGCCGCATCATCGACTTTCATTTTCGAGTTTCGAAGGGGAAAGGCCACTGTAGTAAATTCTACTGCAGATTTATTTTGAAATTTCTAAAATTTTTCTTTTATTGTTCTAAATATAATTAGAGATATTGAGTGTAAGAACTTATTTATTTATTATTTTGAAATAAATTGAGATTTAACCCGGAATTTAATTCTAAATCTCCCATTAATAAATTGTTAGTGAAATAAAAGTTAAGTAATAAATGAATTGAAACCTCTAATTTAAATAAGAAAATAATTGCAAAGCTATAAAGAGGAATTTGCATACATATGAGACAAAGAGTAATATGGATAAACATTAAATTTAATTAAAGAATGGAGACTTAACTTGTATAAGTTCAATTGCAATTTTCTTTAACATAAATAACTTACCCATATATATAAAAGTTGAAATGTTAAATAAGGAACTAGAATTGAATATTTTACAAGTAGGAATTTTAGAAATAATGAAGTATTCAATAAATTACCGTACAAATAAGAACTAAATGGTATAAACTTAAGTGATAATTAAAATTCTATTGAAATTAAAGTTAAGGATTATTAATAGATGATATGAACCTGAGTATATAACATGAAATTCAAAATAAGAATTTATTATATGATTATTCACTTAAGTATGTTTTAATCTCCCCTATTCCAATATAGTGGAAAGTAGGAAAATTGAAATGACTGAAATTAATAGTTGATGAATAAATAAAAACTTCCACTTATAAGAATGAATGTTAGTAGATTTAGAATTTAAGGGAAATCTTACCAGTGAAGAGTAAGGAAATGAAGATATTCAAAATACTTGTTGTTACTAATGGGAATTTATTTTATAAACTTAAGTAATAAAAAGGAAATACAATTGAAATAAATTTGGGATAATTGAAAAATAAAACTTGTAAGAAATAAAGAAATTCCTCCATAAATGAAGGAATGAAAATCAAAACACTGAATTTCGAAATAAATGTATAATAAGCTATTTGGTGTTGATTTGAATTGCTTGGTTGATGTATGTTTGTTGGGTAAGGAGTTGTGGAGTTGTTGGATGAACAAACAATCTACCTTTGTTCCATCGAAGGCTGTTGAGCAACGGATGTACTTGATAGTTATTCTTCGTCCGTACAACTTCAAAATTTGAACCCGAACAACTGATTGTTTGTTTGATTGAATGATTGTTGTTTGTGGTGTGTGCTGTTTGTTAAAATGTATGGTTGTTGCATTTGATTGGATATGAATGATTGAATCTACCCAAACATTTCGCTGTATTATAAACATCTAACTTTTTAGAGTATATAAGTGAATACAGGTGTTGGAAGCAAATGCTACTGCTTTTGGTTCCAAAAAAATATAAGCGTATTGCCCGACAAATAGGTACGTTTTCGGATTACGTTTAAAGCGCGGTTTTATATATTTTCCCGTGCGGGATATTTTATTTTTGATATATATGTAATATATTTGTATATTTGGATAGTATATTTTCTCCAGAGTCCCTCCGTACAAAGGAGACTCTGCCAAAATTTTCCGTAAATTTTGGACTTAGAATTTTGTTGAAAATATTTTTCCAACTTTAATAATTCAAGTATTAAAGGATATAATGATTATAAAATAAGGGTATTTCATTAAAGGAAATTAATTCAGTAAAATATTGTTTATAAGTTAATATTTGAAATAAGATGTACTGTTTATTCTTCCTTCTCCCTTCTTTTTCCTTTTCGGGGACGAAAAGTTTTGAGTGGGGGAGATTGTAACGACCCGTTAAATTAATAATATTTAATGAATTGAATTTAATAGAATTGCTAATCTAATTTAGAAGGAAATATAAGTCTTAAGATTTTTATTTGAGTAAATATAGGAATTGATATGGTGATTATAATTTAATGTTAACAATTAAATATTTATGTGGCATAGATTGGATTAACGTAAATTGGTGGGTAGTTATTAGTTATAATTAGTTGATTTAAAAGGTATTAATGAAATGGTAGCTGAATTGGATTGCAAATGTATAAACATTAGAAAATTTATTAGGTGGACTAAATTTGTTAAAGTTCATAAGTTGTATAATTCAATTTAGTAGAAACTCTAAATTTATAAACGAAGATGTAAATAAACGCTAAATTTAACTATGTAAATGGTGACTGACGACCTAGTTTTAAGAATTGGAATATAACCCAACTTGAATTAAGTAGAAGAAGGATTTGATTTAATATGTAAATTATTGTTCAAGGTATTGAATAAAAATTGGGAATCAAAATTTAATTAATGATAATAACGTTAGTATTGGTTAATAAATAGATTTCAATACAGTAACCAAGTGAATGGAATAAAATGAGTATATATTGCATAGAAATAAAATGTAAATTGTCACATTTGGTTGGAGTTGGTTTTAAGAAAACATATAAATGTTGAATCAGTGAATATTAGTCAAAATATTACCTAGAATAAATTCCATTTAATATAAGAATTCAAAGGTGGAAGATTTACATTTGGATTGGAAAATGGATAGTTACTAATTAAAAGTGACCATTGAATAAATTTATGCAAATGTGGGATTAGGTATAAGCGTGCAATTATGGGTATGATAACAATTAGTATAAAATACCTATATATTGGAAACACGTTGTAAAGTATAACTAATTGAATTTGGTGAATTGGGAATGTAATTCATCTACATTATGTATGTGATTAATGGGATTTAATTACTATGGTAGGAAAATCGCAATTAAAGGAAATTGAAATAGCTGATTTAGACGTTAGTTGAAATTTAGCTAGAATATGTAGATATTGGATGAAATAGTGAGATTAAATGGAAATGAAGTTTTCAATTATACGTTGGAATTCATATTCACCATAAAAGGGTTAATTGAAACCCAAAGAAGTAATATAGGAATCAAACCTTCTTCATTTATTTGGATTTATTGCAATAGTAATTCCGTAAAATAAAGATAAAACTAATTCAAATTTAGTTGGACCATTGTTGACATAACTTTAGAAAGCAAGATTTTATTTATAATTTGAGTATTCAAATCAACAAATGGTATTTACTACAAATAGAATGGAATTAAACGTAAAATATTACGTTATTGAATATAAAATGGAATTTGTAAACAATTGAGTGAATTTAATAGATTTATCAAACCTATAATATTGAATTCATTAAAATTGGAATTAATAATAGTTAAGGAAAATGAGGGAATGATATTTGAAATCATTGCAATAGATATTAATTTAGGATTGCCTTAAATAAATTAAGGCGAATAAATGGAGATAAAGTTTATTTATAGTTTGGAATTTAATCTATGGTAAAAAGGAATTGCAATCAAATGAATTGAAATGGAAATCAAGTTATTTATTTAATTTGATTTAAGATGAGAGTATAAAAGTATAAGATTAAATAATTGGATTTTTGAATAAAAAATTTATATTTCCCAAATAATAAGAAATGCAGAAATTTACAATGCAAATTGAGATACTTATAGATTCTTAATTCACATCCAAGCTTGCTAAATCATCTGGAACTGATTGGATTATATAAGTAATGAAATTTGGAAAATATTAGAAGTTGAAGAATAAAATTGGATTTTATGATTTATTTAATTGATTTAATAAATATTAAAATTAGCCATTTTGGTCACGGACTCAGATTTCGACGAAACCAGTTTCATCGGATCCGTATTGGTGAATTATTATAGGGATTCAATTTTCGTATCGATCGGACTTGTCGTTTGATCGTACGGACGCGAAACGCCTTGAAATCAATTTTATTAAAATCAATTTGAAAATCATTTTGGAAATCTTGTTTTTCAGCATAACTTCTTCATACGATCGAATTTGGTCGCGAAACTTTTTCCATCGCGTTCAGAATATTTTAAAATACCTATTTGGATATATAGATTTAATAAATTCGATTCCGGAGGCATAGGGGGCTTTTTGGGCCGTAATTTATTTCGTACGTTCGCTTATGCAGTCCATCTTCTCTATCTCTAGCCTACCTATATATACATGGCTATAAACCCTAGTCCCTATTCTTTTACTGTACGTTCATTTCTTCACTCTTTTCTCTTCCCCAAATGTATACATCTCAGATCCAATTTCAAATTGCAAAATAAAAGTGAAAATTCAAAGTTCTCGAAAAATTCCCAAAAAAATATATGGCGTAGTGTTCATCAATACGAATCTACGTCTGTTTTTCGTTTTTCAAGATGATGTCCGGATTCACCAGAAATCGCAGTTAAACTTGCAAAACTCAAAACCCTAAGGATCGATTTGGGCGTTTCTTATTCAAGCCATTTTAGTCAAATTGCTTTCTGGGTTTCGTGGAGGTTGGCGTCTGGAGTTGATCCATGGTGGTTGCATCACCTATCGTTGAGGGAGTCAAGGGGAATTTCAGTTTTAGGGTTCGAAAACCCTAACGTTCGGTGGCGGCACATGCGACCGGACCTAGGTGGGGGCGTGGCGCTCGGCGAGGGGAGGAGAATGGGCTTGGTCGGCGGTGATCTGGTGTCGTGTACGAGGTGTTATCGTTGGTCAAACCTTGCGTTCATGGGTTCAACGCACTGTGGTGCATGGCTACAGGGATACGCGTGAGAGAAAGGGAAGAATCACCTTTTTGCTGACGTGGATGATGGTGTTTGGGTGAGATGTTTTTGTTTTAAATTTTATTTTAGTTTTCAAATCCAATTTCCTACATAACTTTCACATACGATATCGGATTCACATGATTTTTTTTGCGTTAGGATCGTAATTTAATTCCAGATCTGATGACACTGGTTTGGACTGATTTGGAGACCATCAAATTTTTGGGTTCAAATCGGGTTTAAATTCGATTTAAATTCCAAAGGTGAGTGTTTTAACCCACTCACAATTACTAGAAGCTTTTATGTTTGTTAAATAAATTTTAGAAATGAATAAAAATTTATTTATGAGCTTTTGGCATGTTATTTCATCCATATCTGTTGAATTGCATTTTATCGAATTTAGCTGTTAAATTAAATTGATTGATTGCGTATTAATTGGCTGTTAGAAATTATTGTTGCATATGAACTGCTAGTTAACAGTTATATAAATTATTGGGGAATATAAACTGTTAGATAAATAGTTGATAAATATAATTTGAGATAACACTGCAAATTATTACCTGTTGTATATTAACCAAACATAAATTGTTATTGACTGATATTGCTTAATGTTTGTGATTGGATGATGGATGTGTTGTTGAATGGATGTTTTATTTGATATCTTTAAACTGCAAGTTAGTATGCATTTTTTTTATTTCATTCGGGATTGTGGTTTGAAATGATAAAACCGCAAAGTTTTATTTTTAAATTGCGGATTGAAATGATAAATATCCGTATCACTTGACCATAGGATAGAAAATTATATACAGGCACCGCGGTCTATATATATAACTATTTTAATGTGATTTCTATGGTTTGGATGGAATACGGTTTATAATAATCTTAAAAGTTATACTGTATAAATATTTTATTCCATATTTATATACCTATGAAGTTGAAATTTTGAAATTAAAAGGGTGAATAAATTTCTTTATAAAAATGGAAGAAAATTAAGAAAAGGGAGTTTGATGATTTATATCCTATGTTTAAATATTAAGTTGGAAATTTTAAAGATATGATGTTTATAATTGGATTTTTCCCAAAATATATTGAAATGAATATTCTAGTAAAAATTTGATTTTGGAAATATATATATATATTTTACTAGAAATTGAAGTCTTATTAATTATGGATTTTATGTGAATATTCAAGGCTAATTAATAGAACATTTGATTTGAAAGAATAAAATCCAACTTTAGACGAATATTTATACTCAAATAGGATATACGTATATATATGAATTTATTGAAATGGTTTTTGGAACTTGAAGCGATATTTAATTGTGGTTTTAACTTTAAATAAAGAAATGTATTGTAAAGCCATGAGAAATGTTTCTTTTCAGAGTAACATTTAAGTTAAACCACTTATTTTTATATACTGTTAAATATCCAAACCATTTAGTTTTGAAGGTAATGGTTTCAAATTCTATGGATTTCGAAGTATTATATGAAGAGTTAAATTTCCAAATATTTGGTTCAATGGATTTTTATAATAAAAAGGTGACATAATTTTGGAAAGGAAAATTTTATTTGGGGAACGATATCATTGATTCGGGCTTTTATAAAATATTATGAAAATAAATTGTTTGTGTTTTTAAAGAAGAAATGATATCGTAATATTATGGTTTGAAAGGGATTATATTCTTGTTTAAAGTATAAACTGTTTTTAAATAACCGCGGTGTTATAATAACGATTGGTTGGCAAAGAGACCGGGATCGGATATGGACATACTCTCTGTCGATACCGAAAACCACTTTGACTAACCGTGTACGCGGTGGAGATTCCAGAATGAAGTAGGTGGTGGCGACGTTTCCTGTAAGGTAAATACGTGGACCCAACTCCCGTGAGTTGGCATAAGGTGGCTAAAACAGGAGCGATTCTCAGGCCAATGAGGTCATTCCTCTGATCGGACGCTCCTCTTCGATATTATACTTTGACTTGGATTGATTCAGTGGCCACTTCTATATTTTGATTTTTGGGGGAGTTAGTTCGAGGTGGGCGGCAGCTGCGCGCTGCGCGTTACCATCAGCCTGGATAGCAATTGGTATATCTACCCTGGCGTTGCCTAGTTGTGCCGTGTCACCTACCCTATCGCGCCTTGTACGAGTTTGGATTTCTCCCGTAGCCCGTGTGGTATCCTCTGGTGGCTTCCCGATCAGGAGGGACTATGATATTGGACGGACTACTGGGACTATTACGTGTTAAGGGCTATATGGGTAACCCCTTAACGCTATTAAAAAGTAAGTTTATTTTATAAATAGACTCTATTATAATAGCGCAATATACTACATAGTAAATAGTTTAACGGATCCTTAAGAGATGTAAATCCCGAGCATCTCTTGAGTTACTGTACTCATATTTATTTCTGTTTATTTAACTCACATAAGATATTCTAGTCTGACTCGAGTGTTTTTGTCTTTTCAAATTTGCTCGGGTCAGTCCGAGCGTTTCAGGATAGCAGGTTTTAGCTTTGGAGGACGAAGACGAAGATTCAGTATTATTTTATATATATAGTATTGCACTACACACTCTTTCTTTTCCGCTGCATTGTTGTATTAGGTATGTGTAACTCTGATATTCATTGTATAAGTAAAATCAAGCTTTTGTAAACTGTTTATGAACTGTATATTTGTTATTATATTTTATCCTTCCGCTGTGAGATTCTATTTTGTTTTATTTCTTCTCTGTTTTTCTTATTTACCCCATGACAATCCGCCCTTGCGTATGCTTTGAATTGGCACGTGTGTCGTTTTAAAGTGTGCGAAAAGGCGGGATGTTACAATAATCGTATTAATTCGCATTGTTGTTTGTGCAAATTAATATAATTATTTCTAGAATCTACACTATCATTTCATGTAGATTAAAGATTATTACACTATTATTTTATGCGGTTCTACACTTGACATTTATTATTCGATTTCGTACTATATCAATTTATACAACATAAGTTTAAATGATTCAAGGTGCAATTAACCATATTTCTACATGTCAAGTAATTAAATATTTAAAGGGGTCATATTATACAAATTTTATCTAATCAAATTCAACACATATATCAATTTTGAATTGTTAACTCTTACGTCAATTTCAATTGTAAATTATTTATCACTTCATACATTAACAATTTAACGTCCAACATCAACATCAAATAATCAATCATTTATCAACCAAACTGGATTATCATCGTATAAAATAACTGATAATGGTGTCAGATGTCACAGATGATCTGATACAGGTAATGACATATATATATATATATATATATATAACGGTGTAAAAAACTAACAGCCGCATATTTCAATTGTCGTTTCAATTGAAATCAAATTTAATAAATAAAAGAACATTAATCGTGAGTGATTGCTCACCTTTCGAGGCTAGAGATAACAGACAATGAAATGGGTCATAATTCCACAACAACGCTAGATGAACATGATTTGACGAACAAAGATGATGAATAAAAATTGACGAAATCCAATTAGAACTGGATCGATGAGGATAAATAATATAAGTCAACTTATATATATAACTATTTATATAAAATTATATTCCAAATTTCAAACACATATTAATTAAATATATGTATGTATTTCAAAATTATTGTTTTCATTTAAAAAACATGTCAAAACCATTTCTTTTATATCGGTTAATATCAATATTTAATTCAAATCTATATGTATTGTATTACAATATCATTTCTTAGTTCACACGTATATTTTATATCAAATGTATATACCTATATTTTAAAAGTCAATGTTAAAGATTTTTTTTTGATCAAAACATATGCGTATATTTTAAAAGTCAATAATAAACATATATACCATATACTCCAAAATCAAAACATACATATGTATGAAATGTAAAATCAATACAAACCAAGATGTGCCGACATAAAAATTTACAGCCACCAGTATATATATAAATATATGTAACGTATATATTAATAAAACAACAGTACTATACGACAAGGCATATACACGCATTAACCTATATTGGGTCTAAATATATACATTCCCAGAGGTAGATTATATGCACAACAGTTCCTGTACAAAACACTATTTTAAATATATATTAAAACTCGACACGAATATATGTATATATTACCAAGCCTTTATGCATAGATATAAAAATATATACATGCAACTGTACTACACTACAGTTACACTTTGTAAACATATCACTTTACGCAATAAAACAACAAGAATCTAATATAAAATCAGATCACATATAATACTATAAAAATTTATACAAACCCATTTTTTTTAAACAAAATACTATAAGCTTATAAAATAAAAATACAGCAACATGTAAACTAATTTACTTTCGTATGATTTAAAAATCAATGCTCTGTACACTTACATATTTTTAACAACCGACAAATTTCATACAAATGCTATATACATATATACATACATATATATATATATATATATATTGAAAATCAAAGTATCTATATATATATACAGCTTCTATATAAAATATATATATAATCTGAAGTTTCTAAACTACAAGTTGTACCATATTCTGATGTAAAACTAAAAGTTGTACTATAAGCTATATAACACACACATATATATAGTTTGAAACCCGTTTATACAAAATCACATATCATAAACTATAACCATATATGTAATATACACCTTAAAGATCAATATCTAATTAAAACCAAATTCACGTGTTCTATTATCTACTTTAAACAAATAAAAAAATAAACTTCTACAACTTAAAACCATTATGTAAAACTGACGTAAACCCAGCTGTATAAACTTTCATTCAATTGGAAGAAAAAGCTTCTAACACATTTCATTGGCAAACAAAAGATATCAATTTTTTTTGTACGTACTTGTTTTATATAACCTATATGACAACAGCCTAGGCTGGAAAATGCAAAGGTTATTCAAAAGAGACGTACAACACACACACACCCCAGTTTAGAAATACATTTATACATAGGCTTAAATAAAACATACAAATATTATATATATACCTGTATACAAAAGAATTGGATAAGGCTAGCAAGTGAGGCCGATCTCGCCGTTGCGTGAAGGTGGAGCGTGATGTGGAAGGGATGGTTGTCGGCGAGTTATGCGGAGGAGGGGCGGCTTGACAACCGCTTGGGTGGTCCGGTGGGGCTAACGGCTCCTAGGAGAAATGGCGGCTGTAGCTTGGCTCGATGGAGGTCGGTGGATGAATTCATGGGTGAAGCCGAGCTAATGGGAGAAGGTGGACGTTTTGGGTTTGGCTAGAGGGTGTTGAGACAAAGTAGCGGTGAAGGAGGAGAAATGGTGGGGACGGTGCTTGGGGCGGAAGAGGCCGGAGGGAGGGGAAACAACGGTGGTTGGCTGTGTCGAATGAGGTCAGGTCCGGTGTGGTGCTTGGTGATGGCGGAAGTGGCAAGTGTTGGTGGAAGGGAGTGGGTGGCCTTGCATGAGAAATGACAGCAGGTGGAAGCAAAAGTTTTGAAGAATGTGGGCTACAGGCTTTTAGATTCATATATACTCAATTATGTACACACATGTTTAAACTAAAGAAGTGGAATGGTTTGCTTTGGTACAGCAAGGTTTTAGACACAATGAAGATAGGAGGAGGAGAAAGAAATATTGAGGAAGAGGAAAAGAAATGAGGTCAGGCAACTTAGAATTTGAACGTGCATAGGAAAAATGAACGTAAGAGGAGAGTAAACATCGAACCATAAAAATATAAATCAACCAGGGGAAACGCAAAAGTCATGAATTTAATTAAGGAGTTATCACAATCAATGACTGTAGATTCCAACCGGTAGATAATTGAAAAGACAAAGGAAAACCAAAAGCCCCAAATTACGGAACCGATACGACTAATCGGTTTACCGTTTTCGTCGTGTCTCGAACTCCGAAACACACGAATGAATATACTGCGAAGATCAGCACGACGAGACGATCAAAATGGTATATAGATATTAGTGGTACAATTTGAATTATAAAATTTTGAATTTTCTACCAGTGGAAAATGCAGCAAAAAACGCAGAAAAATAAGATCGACGGAGCTAAAGAAGTCCGAATTTGGAAAAACAAAAAATGACGTCTTGCTCAGAAGATGATTTAGAAATTTTCTATATAAAAATATTTACATTTCGAAAACATTTTATTTTCATCAATTCCTAACTGATTAAATTGAAATAAAATTACACACGAAAATAAACTTTCATATTTTCGGATGAAAATTTACCAGTTGCTATGTTTAACTAGACGCATTTCAAACATTAAATTTTTATTTCAAAATTTTATTTTTAAAATTTCACGAAAATTCAATTAATTAAATAAATAAAACGACTAAAATTTACGGGTCGTTACATGAAATGAGTCATATGGGAGAACTAAGTTTCTTCTTAGGACTTCAACTCAAACAATTAGATAAAGGTATTTTCATTAGTCAAGAAAAATATGCTAAGGATTTAATTAATAAATTTGAATTGACCACTTCTAGTGGGAAACCAACTCCAATGACAACGAATATAGCTTAAGTAAAGAAGATAAATCAAAAAATGTTGATCAAAAATTATATAGGGGAATGATTGGTTCGTTGCTTTATATAACAACAAGTCATCCTGACATCATGCATAGTGTCTGTCTCTGTTCAAGATACCAATCTCAACCTAAAGAAACTCACTTAAAAGCCGTTAAAAGAATTTAAAGATATGTAAAACATACATTGGATTATGGATACCCTAAAAACGATGTATTTGATTTAATTTCATATTGTAATGCTGATTACGCTGGTTGTAAATCAGACCGAAAAAGTACAAGTGGAACTTATCACTTTCTAGGACATTCTCTGGTTTCGTGGTTTAATAAGAAGCAAAAAACACTGTATCCTTGTCAACAGCTGAAGCAGAATATATATCTGCTGCTTTGTCTTGTTCTCAAGTTATATATATGCAACAAACTTTAAAAGATTTTGGATTAACTATAACTAAATCACCAATTTATTGTGATAACATTAGTGCAATAAACCTATCTAAAAATCAAACTCATCATGCTAGAACAAAACATATTGATATTAGACATCATTTTCTTAGAGATAATATAAGTAACGAAGTCAAAACTCTCGAATATATTAATACTGAAAAACAAATTGCTAATATATTAACCAAATCGTTAAATGAACAAAAATTTACTAAATTTAAAAGAGAATTAGGTATATGTTCATTAAATAAAATATAGATTATAAATAATACAAGTATAGTTAATAATTAATATAAATAAAAATTTCTAAAAAATTGAACTGGGCATGTCGACCCAACCCCCTACGTCGACATACAGCCCGAGATTTTCAAATTTAAATTTCCCTCTAAAAGAAGTTATTTGGTTATATATTTATATATTTCGATTTTTACTCCTTTTCTCTGTTCAATTCTCTATAATAAACTTCTAAAACAGTAAGTTAATGGCTTCCTCTTCTAACAATGAACCTTCTTTGCCTACTTCTCCTCATTCTGATCCTTTTCAACGTTCCACACACATACGAGTCATCAAATTACAAGTGAAGATGAAAGATTTTCTTTAAATGATGATGGAAATTCAAGTGAGTCTACTGCGAATGGCTAGAGAACAAAATAGGCAACGCTGAATCCTTAGGAATTTACAAAACTTCCTTATGGATAACCATGCCAATCCCATTGTCATCGAAGAATCATCACAAGCCATGGATTCTGGAGAAGAAGAGCCTCTAGATGAACCACAAAAGGATCAAGAAGAAAATCATCCTCCGTCAAATCCGGATGTTCATAAGGAAGAAGACGATGGTGTGATTTGCGTTGGGGAGGTTCTTTTGGACGCTAATGGGAACTTGGTCGAACAACGTGGAAACTTTTGTCTCCATTATCCAAATTGTTCAGTCCATAAATCACCAATAGTTAAGAGTCCTCGTTAAGCTTTTTTCGTTTTTCTCTTTCTCGATTGTATATTGGTTTGTTAATTTGTTTAAAAGTTTATCTTAATTAATATTCTTCTAAAAACAATCTTTGGTATATAAAATTTTATATCCCATTTAACTTAGGATGCTATATTTCACTCATACATAGTTATTATTCTTATGTCATATGTTTGTTTATCTCATTTTCTATTAAGTTCAAGGTTTATAGATTATTTTTGTTGATGACAAAGGGGGAGAAGTTATGTAAAATAGTAGGCATGGAGTAAGGGGGATTGTTGGTGTAAGGGGGAGTTATTGTGACACCCCACCTCTATGCTCACAATAACAAAGAGTATTAAAAGAACTACTGTCTGTTATTACGAAGGATAAGGCTGGATAGGAGCGGCCATCCGTAGTTAGGCCTTACGCTAGTATTTATTGGTTATCTCGATAGGAGTGGTATATATTCTTTTTATTTTATCTCTTAGTTTATTTACTCTCATCGACATATACAATTCCAGTATAAAATGAACTACGATGGTTCATAATAGTTCAGACACATCTATAATACTAACACAGATAAGCTAAACACAGAACACGGATAATATAAAATCTCATATATATATATAACTAAAGTCAGTTACAATACATGTGATACAACTACAACTGTCGACACTGGATTTACATATACAAGTACATTATTGTAAATAATATACATGAATACATATCATCCTATAAAATGACAACGACTACTCCAAAATATATAAAGAGACTTCATAGCTTAAGCAGCAACCCAAAGCAAGATATCAACAGCCTGTAATAACTCGGTCTGACCCAAGTATTGATTCAAAAGAAAATAATACGCGGGTCGGTCTAATTCAAACTCAGTTATTAATGCACGGAAGCAATAATAATAAATAACAAATAGACGACAGTCAAAATAAATTCACTTATCCAATCCTTTAATGAGGAAATTGGATAACGGTAAATATAATGCATAACATCATTAACAACGAATCAGCAAAGCCAAATCATCAACAAAGATAAATAAAGGGATTATCAATGAAGATAATTTAGAAAACAACAGAATTGCCTAAACAGCAATTAACAGCAAGTGGCCAAAGCAAAACTCAAGCCAGTGAAACAGCATAAACAACAAAATCAAATTATCGATACGATAATTATAAAACACATAGTCTAATTATCTAGTAGATAATTAGATAATCAACAAAATAATCAAATTAAACCGAATTAAAATACCACTTCAAAATATATTAAATTGGACACACGAAACAATTCAAGTAATTGAAATTATCAATTAAAACGTGCAATATAAATAAAGTCACGACACGGGCACAAGGTCAAACCCGAGCTATAAGCTAGATTCAACTCAGGTGCGCAACAAAACATCATAAAACTGTCGAGCATAAGAATTCAAACACCACCAACAGTGCACTGATGGATATGCAAGCAAATGCAGCAGTAAAACAAGATCAGTTCAAGGAAAATGGACAAGCACATGAGCAAATGCAATCATGCACAAAGGCAGTAAATAAGATTAAAACCAACATCATCAACTACATGATACAACACATCAAGGACCTACATGCACTAGAATATAACAGTCAGAGTTGTGAAGTTTCATGTGTAGCAAAATGGTGCAATACGGTTAAATACATACACAAGAGAACAAGTGAATCATAGTCTAGACATGCATAGCAAGTGCACAGGCAATTCAGACGAGCACACAAGTGAAGTGCAATTCATGTGCAAGTCAAGGAAATGTCCAAACTGAACACCATCTCAACCCAAAATACACTACACTATTGCACCAAAAAAAAACAAGAGACCTCAAGGAGGAAACTCTTTTTGGCATCAAGAAGAAAGGGGCAGAGCATCTTATACTAAACATCACAATCTAGAAAATGTTCACACACAGACAGACACCTATGGAAGCTTAGGCATACATGTAGCAGTAACTAGTAAGAAGACATGCATGGAAAGAAATCACAAGTGCAGTCATGTGTGAGAAGATGAGTACGTGCATATACAGCAAATGGAACAAGGGACTAAGCATGGTTTCAATCAAGTATCAATAGAGAAGAAATTGATCATGGACCAGGAGATCAAAACACAAATTTTGAAATCAACATAATCGTAGTTCATCAGAGAAAGCAAGGCCGAGACAGTTTTAGTCAAGTAATAGAAATTCAAACAAAGTAGTGAGATTGACCAAGTAAACCAAAATCAGAAATTCAACCATGGTCAAAAGATAATTGAATATAAATCAATTATATTCAAATATACATATCGTAGTTGATTTGGTCAGAAATCAGAGCACCGTTCGTAAGAAAATCCACGATCGTAATTTAAATTGAAATGAAATTGAAAAATCAAAATCGAAACAAAATCGAACGGCCGAAGCACTATATTGATTAGATGTGAGTGGAAATCACTCACCTCATTTCGAAGCAAAGACGAACTCAATCAAGCAGCCGCAAGCATCTCAAGAGGTGATCAACTAACAAAGCAAGGAAATCAAGTTGAATTGAGCATTTGAAATCGGCATCAACGAATTACCGAAAACCTTAATTTCTGAAGAAAGAACGAGCGCAGCCATTCTTGTGTATTTTGTTAGGGCTTGCTAAAAATGAATGAAGGGGGAAAGGAACGGGTATTCACCTCAATAACACAGCTCAAAATAAAAAGAAATGTGGGCTAAAATTTTATTTAAAGCCCACATAACCCGTAACGAATTTTAAAAGAATTTCAACCCTATAAAAAAAACTCCCAATAGCAAATAGCTAGGAAATTTAATCGCCTAATGACGATAATTAACTGGTGCGAAACCCCGGGTTGTTACAGACTCCCCTCCTTATAAAAATTGCATCCCCGCAATTTTCATAATTAAAGTCGTTAATAACAATTATTTTTCTAACATAAACCGGTTAAGCTAGAAATATAAAGGTCAAGAATACAAACGCAAGAGAAATCTTTTAATTTCATAAAAGAAATTCACAAATTCTCAACAAAATCTAATTATCAAACAGATAATCAGAAACAACAAAACTGAATAAATATAATTATCAGCAATATTTAATTATCAACTAGATAATTATAATACAGAAATCACAAAACAGCAATATCTAATTATCGATACGATAATTAGAAAACAGCAAAATCTAGTTATCAACAAAGCTAATTAGAAAACACAAATCACAAATCGCAAAACCGCAAATATCTGGTTACCTAAAACAATAATCAAAAAACAACAAATATCCAATTATCAAAAACAATAATCAAAAAACATCAAATATCTAATTATCAAAAACGATAACCAGAAAACATCAATTATCTAATTATCAAAAACGATAATCAGAAAACATCAAATATCTAATTATCAAAAAACGATAATCAGAAAACATCAAATATCTAATTATCAAAAACAATAATCATAAAACATCAAATATCTGATTATCAAAAACGATAATCAGAAAACATCGATTCAACAAATATCTAATTATCAACAAAGATAATTAGAACTCAAATCAGCAAATATCTAATTATCAACAAAGATAATTAGAACTCAAATCAACAATTATCTAATTATCAACAAAGCTAATTAGAACTCAAATCAACAAATATCTAATTATCAACAAAGATAATTAGAACTCAAATCAACAAATATCTAATTATCGACAAAGATAATTAGAACTCAAATCAACAAATATCTAATTATCAACAAATAAGAACTCAAATCAACAAATATCTAACCATCAACAAAGATAATTAGAACTCCAATCAACAAATATCTAATTATCAACAAAGATAATTAAAACTCGAATCAGCAAATATCTAATTATCAACAAAGATAATTAGAACTCAAATCGGCAAATATCTAATTATCAACAAAGATAATTAGAACTCAAATCAGCAAATATCTAAGTATCAACAAAGATAATTAGAACTCAAATCATCAAATATCTAATTATCAATAAAGATAATTAGAACTCAAATCAGCAAATATCTAATTACCTGTAGATAATCAGAAACAACAAATATCTAGAAATCAATTAAGATGACTAGAAAATAAACATAAAAGGTGGATCGATCCAAGCAGATGGCGAGTTTTAGCTATGCCGCACGTGCATCTCAGATGGCCGAAGCCTACCAAGTATTATAAATTTTGGCGCCCATCAGATGACCCGAAGGTTCGCAGAGTGACCCGAAGGTCTAGTACTGGTATTTGACCCGAAGGTCCGCAGAGTGGCCCGAAAGCCCAACAAATGACCCGAAGGTCCAACAGAGTGGCTCGAAACCCCAACAAATCATCAAAATCATCAAACAGCAGATGTTACAATTAACGAGTCCAGAATTAACCAAAATAGTAAAAGTGTGGTTCCATACTCCGCACTTTTGCTAAATCGTTTAAATCTCTTCATCGTTTCCTTGAAAGTGCAAAATTGTGTATTTTAATAAATAACATTTTACGTTCTCAAACGGACAAGTCCGGAATTAAGCGAATCAGTAAAAGTGAGGGTTCATAGTCCTCAATTTTGCTGAAGCGTTTAAATCGCTTCCTCATTCTTTTGAAAGCGTAAACCGTAAAAAAAAATTGAAACAATTTTTATTTTAAACGATTTTTTTAAAACACATGATTGAAACAGCAACATCTGTAGCAATTTCGACAAGGAAATTGCACTTCGCAAAACACCATAAAAACGGATCTCAAAACCAGCATTGCGGGATAAGCGCTTGAAAATTCACTTTAAACTTGACGGTTACTGAAGTCAAAGCGACAGTAATTTTTTATACGTCAAAATCTCATCAAAATAATTCGCATCAAACTATAATACCGATGTAAAAATCCCGTTATAAAAATAATGGCAACAAAATACGTTTTAAAACCAAACACCAGTTCAACGTAAAATTAATGCAGTGACGTGCAACTCATATTTGCACGCACACTACAAGATGAACAAAGAACTCACTCGATTATATCTTCAATGAAGATAATTCAAAACAGCAAAAATCTCAACAAAATCACATAACTGCAATCGTTTCGAATCCTCAAATCGGATTCAAAATTTTCAAAGAAAAAAAAATAAACACATCTATGTAACAACACAATGAAATTAATTTCATTTTCATATTTTGATTTTTAAATCAAAAGGGTTATCAGCTGTACTCAGCGAAGGCACTCTCACTGTTTCCGCTGCGCACTCTGATAAACAAAACACAAATTAATCAATTATCAAAACACAATTTCACTTTTATTTTTAAATAAAGATATTTAAAAATTTCATCATAATTTCGAAACTTTAGTTTTGACACAAGGCACAAATAAAAACATCAAGAAATAGTTGTAACACATGTTCCATCTAAGTTATGTTCAATATTATGTCCATAAACCCCTGCTCTGATACCAACTGTGACGCCCCACCTCTATGCTCACAATAACAAAGAGTATTAAAAGAAATATTGTTTGTTATTACGAAGAATAAGGCTGGATAGGAGCGGCCATCCATAGTTAGGCCTTACACTAGTATTGGTTATCTCGATAGGAGTGGTATATATTCTTTTTATTTTATCTCTTAGTTTATTTACTCCCATCGACATATCCAATTCCAGTATAAAACGAACTACGATGGTTCATAATAGTTCAGGACACATGTATAATACTAACACAGATAAGCTGAACACAGAACATGGATAATATAAAATCTCATATATATAACTGAAGTCAGTTACAATACATGTGATACAACTACAACTGTCGACACTGTAAGTTACATATACAAGTACATTATTGTAAATAATATACATGAATACATATCATCCTATAAAATGACAACGACTACTCCAAAAGATATAAAGAGACTTCATAGCTCAAGCAGCAACCCAAAGCAAGATATCAACAACCTGTAATAACTCGGTTTGACCCGAGTATTAAATTAAAAGAAAATAATATGCGGGTCAGCCTAATTCAAACTCAGTTATTAATGCACGGAAGCAATAATAATAAATAACAAATAGACGACAGTCAAAATAAATTCATCTATCCAATCCTTTAATAAGGAAATCGGATAACGGTAAATATAATGCATAACAGCATTAACAACGAATCAGCAAAGCCAAATCATCAACAGAGATAAATAAAAGGTTTATCAATGAAGATAATTTAGAAAATAACAGAATTTCCTAAACAGCAATTAACAACAAGTGGCCAAAGCAAAACTCAAGCCAGTGAAACAGCATAAACAACAAAATCTAATTATCAATACGATAATTAGGAAACACATATCTAATTATCTAGTAGATAATTAGATAATCAACAAAATAATCAAATTAAAACGGATCAAAATACCACTTCAAAATATATTGAATTTGGACACGCGAAAAAATTCGAGTAATTGAAATTATCAATTAAAACGTGCAATATAAATAAAGTCATGACACGAGCACAAGGTCAAACCCGAGCTATAAGCTAGATTCAACTCAGGTGCGCAACAAAACATCATAAAACTGTCGAGCATAAGAATTAAAACACCACCAATAGTGCAGTGATGGATATGCAAGCAAATGCAGCAGTAAAACAAGATCAGTTCAAGGCAAATGGACAAGCGCATGTGCAAATGCTGTCATGCACAAAGGCAGTAAATAAGATTAAAACCAACATCATCAACTACATGATACAACACATCAAGGACCTACATGCACTAGAATATAACAGTCAAAGTTGTGAAGTTTCATATGTAGTGAAATGGTGCAATACGGTTAAATATGTACACAAGAGAACAAGTGAATCATAGTCTAGACATGCATAGCAAGTGCATAGGCAATTCAGACGAGCACACAAGTGAAGTGCAATTCATGTGCAAGTCAATGAAATGTCCAAACTGAACACCATCTCAACCCAAAATATACTACACTATTGCAGCAAAACAAAACAAGAGACCTCAAGGTCGAAACTGATTTTGGCATCAAGAAGAAGGGGCAGAGCATCTTATACTAAACATCACAATCCAGAAAATGTTCACACACAGACAAACACCTATGGAAGCTCAGGCATACATGTAGCAGTAACTAGTAAGAAGACATGCATGGAAAGCAAACACAAGTGCAGTCATGTGTGAGAAGATGAGTACGTGCATATACAGCAAATGGAACAAGGGACTAAGCATGGTTTCAATCAAGTATCAATAGAGAAGAAATTGATCATGGATCAGGAGATCAAAACACAAATTTTGAAATCAACATAATCGCAGTTCATCATAGAAAGCAAGGTCGAGACAGTTTTAGTCAAGTAATAGAAATTCAAACAAAGTAGTGAGATTGACCAAGTAAACCGAAATCAGAAATTCAACCATGGTCAAAAGATAATTGAATATAAATCAATTATATTCAAATATACATATCGTAGTTGATTTGGTCAGAAATCAGAGCACCGTTCGTAAGAAAATCCACGATCGTAATTTAAATTGAAATGAAATTGAAAAATCAAAATCGAAACAAAATCGAACGGCCGAAGCACTATACTGAATTAGATGTGAGTGGAAATCACTCACCTCATTTCGAAGCAAAGACGAACTCAATCAAGCAGCCGCAAGCATCTCAAGAGATGATCAACTAACAAAGCAAGGAAATCGAGTTGAATCGAGCATTTGAAATCGGCATCAACGAATTATCGAAAACCGTAATTTCTGAAGAAAGAACGAGCACAGCCATTCTTGTGTATTTTGTTAGGGCTTGCTAAAAATGAATGAAGGGGGAAAGGAACGGGTATTCACCTCAATAACACAGCCTAAAATAAAAAGAAATGTGGGCTAAAATTTTATTTAAAGCCCACATAACCCGTAACGAATTTTAAAAGAATTTCAACCCTATAAAAAAACTCCCAATAGCAAATAGCTAGGAAATTTAATCGCCTAACGACAATAATTAACTGGTGCAAAACCCCAGGTTGTTACGGTTATGGTATGATCGAAGTGATAAGTATATTTTATAAGGTTGTCATCATCAAAATGGGGGAGATTGTTAGGAACTGGAGATAGTGGTTTTGATGACAACAACCTTTGTAACTTATTTTATTATAACTTATATACTAACACTATTATCTTGATATATATGAATGTAATCATGCAGGATATATATAAATAGTTACTGATTATTGAAGACTATACGGTATAAAGATCAAGAATGAAGAAATCAAGTTTGAAGACTTATGAGTATCAAGATCAAGATTTCAAGATAAGTGTCTAGTTTTGTTAAAACTTCATAATAGCATGGAAATTTTCATTCCAAATTTCATTTAGGACGGAACCCATTTCTACCTTCTTAGTGGCTTACAAACCCACAACATGTAGCTTACAAACCTACGACAAGTGGCTTACAAACCCACAAATATCCTGGTTTTGTACAAGTTCTCGAGTCCTGATGTGATGAAATATTCTGCAGGAAGAAGCTTGCAAAACTACTTCAAATTGGTTTTTCAAAATGATTTTCAAAACTATTTTTCAAATGATTTTCAAAAAGATATTTTAGCCTTAAAATATTCTTTGTTTTTATTTTTAAATAAACTCTTGTTTTAAACTTCGTTTGTTTTTAAACTATCTTTCGATTTTAAAAATTATTTTATAATATATATACTTGAGATTTAAAATCAAATATATATATATACACACACACATTCTAAAAATATTTTTTTTTTACTCTTCTTTATTTTAAAATATAGGAAAATTAGTTTATTTTACTTCAAAATCAATTCATCTTATTTTCCTTTCAATACCATTTTCAAAACAAATTTTACATAGTTTTTAACTAAGCGATGTCGACATCATGGGATACCCCATGCCGACATGGTGGCCGTTAAATTTAAAAGTTTTAATTTTCAAAAGAAGTGTCTATTCGTTTAAATCTCTTCACGAATGGTTATGACTGTTATTGGTCTATAAATAGCCTTCACAAACGAATTTTTTAACTAACTATTTTCTTATTTTCTTCACTTCTTCTCACAAATCCATATTCTAAAAATTTCATATTTTTAAGATCGTGCCGAAATTCTGCCGAATTCTCAAGTGAACCAAATTAGAATCTCATTCTTGTTTGATTCTCTACCCTCTCTCGAAGATCAAAGTTCTATTCAGAGTTATAGGCTCAATTTGTAATCAAAAGTTTATCAAGTCTCTTTATAAGGTGTGGTTGTGCCTGGAATCAATTGTGTGATCTTGTGTCCCGTAAGTCAAGAGAGTTTGCCCCAGACTCGAAAACAGGAGGGTACCTCAAGGCCTTTAGAAATTAAGGATATCTATTCAGAGTTATAGGCTCAATTTGTAATCAAAAGTTTATCAAGTCTCTTTATAAGGTGTGGTTGTGCCTGGAATCAATTGTGTGATCTTGTGTCCCGTAAGTCAAGAGAGTTTGCCCCAGACTCGAAAACAGGAGGGTACCTCAAGGCCTTTAGAAATTAAGGATTATAATCTCAATATTGGTATAATAAAAATCTGTACGAGGTATTTTCCTTGATGCAGGACTGGACGTAGGGTAACTCTGAACCAGTAGAAAATTCGGTGTATTCTTTCCTTTTACTGCTTTTTATTTACTTTCTGCATCTGTGTTTGATTCTGTGATTAAGTTCTGCATTTGTTTGTGTCATAATTTTAATTTAGTCCATATAAGTCTTAGAATCCGTTAAACATTATTCACCCCTCCCTCCCTCTAGTGTTAAATTAGCCTTAAGATCCTTAATCTGCACCCCCTTTCACATATTTCATTGTAGAATAAACTTTAAAGATGTACAGATTCATATTTCATTACAGAATAAACATTAAAGATGTACGGAGTTATATTTCATCATAGGATAAAACAAAACAGGGCATAACTTAATTTGTCTGCTTAGGCGACAACTATATCTATGAAAATGGAAAGTTTTTTGGCAATTAATAAGTTAATAAACATATATGATCACTTACAATTGAAATACTATATCATTAAAAAAATTATGAACCAATTTCTAGCATTAATTTCAAAAAATAAGTTAAAGTTGAAGTTATTACGTAATTTGAAATTGAAATTTTGGTTGTAATCGATTGTCGAAATAGAACACGTGCCCTAATCTTTCCTTGTCTTCGTCAAATCGTGAAAGTATTATTTAGAGAATCCCACATGAATTTACCGGATGTCTAATTTAGAGATCAACACAAACAATGAATAAAATGCGACATGTTGAACCATGCTCCAAAAGAAATTGCAGAAATTCACAAAGGGCCCTCTGTTTGAACATTGAGAAGAGAACCAAAAAGTTTGCCTACAAACAATACAGATTTATCTCCAAATGCTGCATAAATCATAAATTTGATCCCATCTTTAACACTATTCCTAAAGCATGTACATCAAAAGATAAATATCTTATTAAATAGTGATAGATGAAAGTGGCAACTGTTCTTAACTGAAAATGTGTTACTATTCTTGAGCTGACATCTCGGTCTATATCTTGGATTATGATCATAAGAAACAAAAAAATACAAAGGAACTAGGAGGTTTATATTTATGAATTGAAATGAAAAAATCATCAATTGTATTAGCCTTTGAAAGTCAACTCAATATTTTGTTTGATGCAAATTCAAATATTAGAAAATATATTATGGTTCTGTATCAGTTTCTTAAACTAAACTTCAGCACCTATTCAACCCAGTATTTTTTTTCTTTTTTCCATCATTTCATTCTTTACAACTTCCAATATTTTTGTACATAAACTAATACAAGCTAAATCTATGCAAGTGCCTAATTGTATGTGCCAACTTTGTAGCCATCTACAAGTAGGCATAAACAAAATCATCGTCTCTTTGTTATAAATCAACTATTGTAGGCGCATAATCCTACCAAACGTTTTATTAAAGGTTTGAAACCATAGGAAATGCTACGTATAAAATATGTTACTATGGGGAGAGACGTGAAAAAAAGAAGGCCTTTAGGAGAAGATGACATCAAACAAGTCTAGGCTTATCTTGCTTTAACCATGAAATGTTTCTGTTGTCAACGCTTTTGATAATTTGACAATCGGGTTAATCAGAGTGTATTCTCCAAATGTGACTGTGCAGCTTATTATTGGATATGGGATCTGGATGCAAAAAACAATCAAAGACAACACGCTTCTACTGATTTGTAATTTAGACTTCCTCACTAAATAAGTTGGTGGTAAGAGTGATTGTCTTACTTGTTGTATAAATAAAATGGTCTCAAATAGGCCTGTCAAACGGGTTGGGATGGGTCAAAATGGGTCGGGTCGAGTTTGACCCAACCCATTTATGACCCATTCTCTTTTATCCATTTATGACCCAACTCATTTATGACTCAGCCCACTTAATAAGCGGGTTACCCATTTAACACATTTAAAGATTTAAATTTAATTTGACTAATAAAAAACACATAAATATAAAATAATTCTAATTCTAATTTTTATGTATTGAGATCCGACAAAAATTTAAAATTTTAATTTTCATCAAAATTCAAATATGGGGATGAGATACCTTATTATTTTCTAAGTATAATTGTCAGTCTCCTTGGAGAACTATAGTGTGCGTTCACACGATAAAGTATCCGAGTATTTCATATTGTCCGTAATTTAGGTGAAAGTTAATCGGTTGAAGTCTCTCTTAATTCCGAGTTAGAACGAAGGAGTTATTGCAGTCCGAACAAAAAAATAACGGCTTCTGCACCTAGCGGAGTTCAAATATAGGAATGTGGTAGCCTGTTATTTTCTAAGTACAACTGTCAGTCCCCTTGGAGAACTGCAGTATGCGTTTATACGATGAAGTATCCAAGTGTTCCATACTGTCCGTAATTTAGGTGGGAGTTGATCGGTCGAAGTCTCGCCTAAATCCGAGTTAGAACGAAGGAGTTATTGCACTCTGAACAAAAAAATAGCGGCTTCTGCACTAGGCGGAGTTCAATATGCAGATGTGGTAGCCTGTTATTTTCTAAGTACAAATGTCAGTCCCCTTGGAGAACTACAACGTACGTTCACACGATGAAGTATCCGAGTGTTTCATACTGTCCGTAATTTAGGTGGGAGTTGATCGGTCGAAGTCTCGCCTGAATCCGAGTGAGAGAAGGAGTTATTGCAGTCGAAACAAAAAAAATAGCGGCTTCTGCACTAGGCGGAGTTCAATATGCAGATGTGGTGGCCTGTTATTTTTT
Organism: Allium cepa; assembly: GCA_030765085.1. Classification (NCBI taxonomy): domain Eukaryota; kingdom Viridiplantae; phylum Streptophyta; class Magnoliopsida; order Asparagales; family Amaryllidaceae; genus Allium; species Allium cepa. The sequence continues at coordinate 120,568,279 of CM060938.1, read as the reverse complement.
AAGTACAAATGTCAGTCCCCTTGGAGAACTACAATGTGGGTTCACACGATGAAGTATCCGAGTGTTCCATACTGTCCGTAATTTAAGTGGAAGTTAATCGATCGAAGTCTCGCTTAATTTCGAGTTAGAACGAAGAAGTTATTGCAGTCCGAACAAAAAAAATAGTGGCTTCGGCACTAGGAACAGTTCAAATATAAGGATGTGGTAGCCTGTTATTTTTTAAGTACAACTGTCAGTCCCCTTGGAGAACTATAGTGTGCGTTCACACGATGAAGTATCCGAGTGTTCCATACTGTACGTAATTTAGGTTGGAGTTGATCGGTCGAAATCTCGCCTGATTCCAAGTTAGAACGAAGAAGTTTTTGCAGTCTGAACAAAAATAGTTACGGCTTCTGCATTAGGTGGAATTCAAATATGGGATGCGGTAGCATGCTATTTTCTAAGTACAACTATTGTAGGCGCATAATCCGAGTGTTCCATACGTCATGTTTATTTCTCGTATTTTTCTTTGGTTGGTTATTTATTTTTGTTCGTTCATTGTCACATCTCGTTTTTATCTGTTTTTATCAGGCAACAGCAAATTATAATTATTATGATCGTTTCATATCTGTGTAGATCTAAAACCTTCTGTTAAGAATCAAAAATCAACATTTTTGGGTGTTTATTGGAAAAAATCAACACAAATAGCATTGAATTCCTACCCTCAGAATTAAAAAAATGTAAAGGTGGTTTTCTAAAAGAAAACCACAACTCATATTACATTACAAGAAACACTAATCAAAGTTATAGAATAAGAAAGCTCTGCTGACGCAAAACATATACTGCATTTTTTACAAAGTAGTGTTATGGATTACAGTCTCAAGGTGGATACTTTCCTACCCAGAATCATATAACATTCAGCCGGTTCAAACAGAATTACTCTTTTTTCTTTTGTATCTTGGACCAATCAAGTTCATAAAGTAATGAATTAAAATTCAAAACAAGGTTGGTTTCAATTAAGAAATAACACATCGAAAAACTCATCGGTCTGTGGTAAAATAATTTGCAATAATGGTGGAAAACTCATCGCGGCTTGAAATGGAAGGAGGGGAAAAAATAAAACATGACATCTTTTATCGTATGTAAACTTCCAAATGTTGGCTAACATATTCAATAGAACAATGCGTACACCAACTATTTTCGTTAATGATTACTAGAAAACGAAGTAAATAAGATTTGAGTTTAGCTGAAATAAAAATGCGTCGAAAATCTCAACTTCTGCGTAAATCTTTTTTCAAATTGGCAAAATTGCCTCATACATCATACAAAATCTCTAAATTTACAAGTGCTTAAATCTTTTTTCAAATTGGTAAATTTGCCTCGTACATCATACAAAATCTCTGAAATTACAAATCCACCACACAAAAAATAACTTCCAAACTAAATACATTGAAGATGAAAGTTCAAGGTTGCGAACTAATTCTGGTGTCGAATAAAAAAATAAAACTGAGATAAATAAGTAGACAATAAAAGGGACTGATATGAATTTGAAAAAAATGTTCATACCTGAGTAGACGAAGGTGGAAAAGCGAAATCCTAGATTTGTAGTTCGCAACTTAGGTCTTCCTTCATCTTAGTTGATTTGATAGGACAAAGAGAGAAAGCGGTGGCGAAAGATGGAGGCAGTGGTAGACGGCGGAGGCGGTGGCAGACACTCGAGGCGGTGGTAGACGAAACTCGAAACAAACGAAAGAGATGTAAAACGTGAGAGTGAGAAATGAAAAATTAACGTGAGAAATGAGATAAAACTTAATAGAATAAAAATTGACAATCTTGTCAATACTTCTTTTAATTATTTACGAAATTACCATATTTACTAACGGTAATAATCGTTGTAAATGGTTGTAACGGATATAACCGTTAGAAATTTGTAATGGTTATTAGCATTGTAAATTGAAAGCGGAAAAGTGTTACAAAATGGGTTGTTTGATGTAGTGAGAAATAATTTATAGAAGGATTCACACAAATAATTAGGAAATAAACATCTATTTTGTTAATAACTGCATATTTGCGAAGAAAATTAATTTATTATAGTTTGAGCATCCCAATGCTACACAGGAACTGCATATTTGAACATATCAATCTGATGAAAACTAAAAAAATAGGATTTTAATTGATGTAAGTAAAACTATGATACGTAAATATATTTATCATGAAGTATGTTTCAATATTTAAATTATAATAGATATATATTTATCATAAAATACTTTTGAAAATTACATCTATATTTACCCATAATAATTGAGAAATTGATCCAAAGAAGAATCAAATATTTATCCAATGGAAGCATATCTCTAATGATAAAACACATTCCAAAAAGAACCACCATTAAAGCTTAAGACTAAAATGGTAACATCTGTAAAACTTGTGAGGGATGAAATGGGCGAGAAATACGTTACAGAAAACATACTAAAATAAGTTTCCTCCTAGGCTTGTGAATTAAAGATAAAATAAAATCCTATATATGCAAACAACTAATAGTAAACAATAATATGAAATGCTCATAAGTAAAGGTTTACATTATTCATTGCAGTAAACAAATAAAAAATTCAAACGTTATAATATGTATTATAGTAATAACTATTAAGTCTCTTTTTGCTAAAGTCACTTGCGAAGGATATAAGAAGATATAATAAGATTCAATGCGTATTGTAAGGGAATCTCCTATAACCAGTTCCAGTAAAGGGTAAAATTCACTTTCGAATGGTATAATCCAAAATCAGTCAATATGGATTTAAAAAACCAATATATAGTACGATTTACATATTTTTTATTAACTAAATACGTTATTAACTATAATAGTGATCAATGGTTTAATCAGATCTTATTGACAGAGCAAGACAATGAAATTATCAAAAACATATATATTAAAGATGCATGTACTGTGATTTATTAAATTTCTCTAATACCAATCTCGGCCTCTATTTGTTTTTTATAACCCATCAACCAATTTTATTATATATATATATATATATATATATATTCCTCTAACTCCATACATATCAACAAAAACAAATGAAAATTAAAAGTTTTAAATTTGTTCAGATTGATGAATTCCTTTTTAAAACGTGAATAACTTTTCTTTCTTTATCGCTCATTCAAATTCGTAACCACTAAATCCAATTGACTGACAATGTGAAAACGTAACTTTCAATTGCAACCCTTAATTATTTCTTTAGTCAAATAAACTATACTCTAAATTTGAATTTGAGTAATGCTAAAATAATAAAATAGTTTGGGCAGGGTTAGTATAGCAAGCGGAAATTCGGTTTTATCTTACCAACCTTATTCTCAAATTTAATTTTTATGTAATAACAGGTTTTAAAGTATATGAATTAGAGATGCTCTAATTATTAATCAGATAACGTCTTAATCTAGCACCATGATAGTGTAGGAGTTGAAGAAAATAAACAAACATATGGAGGTGTGTGCATCCCTAATGCACTTTATTGTCTACAAAATTTTGAACTACAAACGGCGTGTGTAAAACAGAATTAATAATATCTTAAGCCTTTGATTTGTGCATAACCTTTTTCATATTTCATAGTATCATCTGGATTTAATTTAATTTTAAAATCCATATGCCAAGTGTTCTAACATCGTAGAAAACTTCATAGCGTTATTGTGTGCACAACTGTAATTAATACTATTGAAAACAGGTAGTAACTTATATTCATAATTTTCCCATTAAAGAATAGGGTAATTAATACCTCAAAGGTTGAGCAATGCATCTTTAAATGAAAAATTAAACATTAAAGAATCATAACCCAAAGTAGAAAAGAAGATGGTAAAAAGGATAGAATTCACCAAAGCAGATAAAGAAGAAAAAGGAGTATCATCTCAATCCAAAAACCACGGTACACGATAATAAATGGGCATAATAAAATACAGACTACGGAATATCAAATCTGATGTAAATTAAATCAGACTACAATTCAATTTACGTAAAGCCGTGTAAATTGCATGAGTGTATTATAATCTATGACGTTCGAATCGCTAGTCGGACACCTAATTCAATTTAACATTGGTGAATGACGTACCCAATAGGTGAAAGGAAGTTGAACCAAAAGTAGGAGTGAAGATGCTAAATTTGCAACCATGATGGCTGAAAGGCAACGACGACGGAAAGAGATGATGGTTGAATTTTAATTGGCAAGAAATTTGGAATGTTTGTACTGATGAATTTGGAGTTTGAGGAAGTGGATTTGAGAATGTAAAGGAATTGGGGATGAAATAGCGTATGGAAACATAGAGGGTATTTTGGGTTTTTTTAAAAGACACGCTGAAGTTAGTTGGTTAGATTTATATTATTACTAGTAGAGATGTATATTATACATATATACATCTACGCATATATACACACATATATTATACATATTGTTATCCCGCCTTTTGGCAAGGCCGAGATATCAAAGAACTGGTTACAAGCTCAGGATCAATCATCCTAGATATCGAGCATGCATAGATTCGCCATGATGTAGATGAATTTTGTCCAAGTCTGAATCAAGTTGAAACTGACAAGACATGATAAACTAAGCCATGGAAGCCAGCATTCCAAATTTCAGGTCAATCTGAGTTCACGTGATCAAGTTATGATCAATGCATTTTGAAGGGGCAGCCTTACTTTTGTATCCATCAATCTGCTTCAATTCGTATCGATCGCGTTCGCATCAATCAGATTGCCTCACTTCGCATCCATCGTTATGCCCTACTTCGAATCGATCGGTTTCGTGTCCATCAATGAGTAGTGCGCTTCGTATTGGACGTTCAGTGTCTAATTCGTATCCATAGTTGAGCCTCTATTCGAATCCACTATCTTCATATCGAAAGGATTTGCATCCATCATTACACCTCAATTCGTATCCATCAGATTCGCATCGATCCAGTTCGAATCCATCAAGAAGCCTCAGCTAAACTCAATCTTGTTCGAATCCATCGACAGAGCATGCATTTCGTATCGATCGGCTAAAGCCTACTTCGTATCCATCAAGTATCTATTGGCTCGTACCAATCGAGAAAAGTCCTCTTCGTAACCATCAGCCTTCATTGGTTCGTATCCATCGATGTTGCTGCTGTTCAAATCCATCGAGCTATCACTACTTCGTATCCATCAACACGAATTAAATAATGGTCATCGATACAAACGAGGCGAGATTCATGGAGTCGAAAAGGTCAAATCGAAGCAAAGAGTGGATCAATGCGAGGAGTGCGCGCCACGTCGCCGCTAGGTCATGTGCATCATCGAGTCGAATTGATCGATTCGAATTAATCGATTCGAAGGAAGCAATGCGGTCGAAAATCCAATTTCGTATCGACCATAACTCAAAATCCACTGATCCAAATGCTATGAATTTTCACAGGAGATTACGTACAAGCCAATGATTACTTCCACCAAGTTTCAGCTCCATTGGACACGATCTTGATCGATACGAATTGAATTCGTATCGATCACGGATCGAGTTGAAACTCTGCAGGATCGGTCGCGTGGGGCCCCTCACGTGCTAGAACGAGTCTCCCGAAGTTTGAGCTCAATATCAGCCTCCAATGCCTATAAATAGAGCCCCAGAGCCTACAGAAGAAGGATCTTTTGATTCTCAAGCGCCCAGATTCTGCCGGATCGAGATTTGCATCATACTCTTGCTGTTGAATTCGAATTCCAAGTTGTATTTTGCTGTTGTTCGCTGTAATCACTTGTAATTGTTCAAAGAGAATCAATAAAGTCACAAAAACTTCATAGTGGACGTAGGTAACACGCCGAACCATTCTAAATCGCTTGTCTATGCATTTACATTCTTGTTAGTTGGAGTTTTTGTTAGATAATCTTCATTTTAAATTTATATTCTTCACTGTTATCTCTTCAAAAACTTCCAAAGAGTGTTGTGCCCAATTCTGGTACAAACACTTTGGTGCTTTCACTAAGAAAACTCGGATTTTCTCCTGCTCCTTGGATCTATCATCGATACCGGATTGTACAAATCTGAGAGAGAGAGATCCATATCACTAATCCGAATTCCTTCCATCCTATTCATATTTGCACAAAGTCTAGGAAAGAAGTTCAACCCCCAGGATGGTTAGCACAAGGACCACCTTCAACGCTATTGATCAAGAAGGCCGGGATAGACAGAATCCCGCGCTACTACCTCCCTCTAACCAAGACACTACCGGACCCTCGGAACCATCAGGCCCGGTTACGCGACAAGAGTTCCAGCTGCTGCTTCAGGAGCCGACCCAGAGTCGACAACAACTGACAAAGCAGCTACGCGCCAACGCCGAGCTGACCAGCCAGCTGAATCGCCAGAAACAGAGGAGATCTAGGAGAGATCACGCTTATCGCTCGTCCACCGAAAGTTCTTCGTCTTCTGATTATCATCATCGATCTCCACGACCCCGGCTAGATGGGAGTCACATACAAAATGCTGGACATCAACTGGCAATGACCGATGGACAGCTGAGAGTTGGTCCATCGGCCAGTTTCCAGACCGAACCCTCCTCACGAGGGGGAACCGCTCCTCATTACACCACAAACTACCACACTACGACCGTCGCGGTTGAACCAGGGGTCGATGCCAGAAATCAGTCGAACCTGGACCATCGTCAGCACGGGCATACTCCTGAACCGTACGTCCCAGAGGACTATGAGCCAAGAAGGCGAAACGTGGACCGTCGACAGCATCCGGTCCAACCTCATAATATGGAACCTAATCACACTTTGGCTCGAACCGCACAGAATGTACAAATGCCGGATCTTCCGACCATGATATGTCAGATGATCCGTGAGAGCCAGGGTCTCACGAATGACGATTGGGGAATCTCCCAAGTCACACTCCTTTTACAGACGATATACTTACTGCTGAACCCCCTCGGCGATTCAGGATGCCGACTCTACCAATGTACAAGGAAACTCCATCCCCAACCAACATATTCTTAAATACGAATGGTCGATGAGCGCTGCTAAAGCTGACGATACAGTGAAGTGTCGTAGTTTTCCCAATTCCTTGGGGGCATCGCTACCATGTGGTTCACCCGACTGCCACCACGATCCATTTCCTCCTTTGACCAGTTGGCCACTAAATTTGTTGAGCAATTCCGCATGCACGTCGCAAGGCCAAAAGATGTCAACACTCTATTTCGTGTCACCCAAGCTCACGGAGAAACACTCAAACGCTACTTAGAGAGATTCCATGCCGCGTGTGCGGAAATCAGCAATCTGAATGATAACTCCATCCTTATGGCATTGACTAAGGGGATTGACCCCGACTCTGAATTCGGCAACTGGCTGGCCGGGAAACCACCTGCATCATTAGACTGTTTCTATGCCAAGCAGCTCAATTCCTGAGAAGGGAAGATGCGAAATAGTATAGGAAGCAAGATCATGCAGGGCCAAGTGCGGAAGGGATCCAAAGCGATGTTGCGGTCAAACAGTCTGGTGGGAGCTCCGGAAAAGTTCAGTTGAACATTCAAAACAAACAAACTCAGCGGAGATAGAACGTGAATCAAAATAGAAAGCGAGATCAGAATCGTGGCCCACAGTGCAAGAATCCCATGTTTGACAACTACACTCCTTTGAATACATCACTGGAGAACATGTGTTTACAAACCTATAATACAATTCAATACAAAAAACTTGCACAAAAACCATAGTCAGAAAGGCAAATCCAGACGGGAAAATTCTGCAGGTTTCATGAAAGTTACGGGCATAATACGAATGAATGTCGTCATTTGCAGGATCTCGTGGAAAAATTGATTAGAGAAAGGAAGCTGGAACAGTTTGTGCGGACGCCGCAGCCTGGAGGAGCGGGCCCATCAAATCAAAATAATGAGCCCGATTGGCCGAGACAAGAGGATTCTACCCATCCCGGCGGGATATTAGTGATAAATGCCGTCAGCGGCAGACCCACATTGTCAAGAGCCTGGAACAACGAGGATCTTCGTCACTGTTACACATGATAGGCTTTATTTATTTAGTCTATAAATACTTTGCAATTTTTCTTTGCATTCTAAAGTTCGAATTTGTAATAAGGCACTGACTTTGCGTGTTTTTCCGTTCCAGCAATAAATTACCATCTCTTCAAGCTAGAGCTGTGATTCACCAAATGCGACATTCAACAATCACGATGCACGAAGAGCTAAGTTCTATCGTACGATGGAATTTATTCAAATAGTGAGTGACTGTGATACGACCGGCCACTCACTAAGTGAAACCTCGGCTCGGAGGCAAGCCATCACAATAAAGGCTAAACTGGACCGACGCACGACAGTCCTATAACCAACTCCAAATTCCCAGAGTGCGAATTGGAGTACAAACATCAACTCTAGGTTCCCAGAGTGCGAACCAGAGTATAAACATCAACTTCAAATTCCTAGAGTGCGAATTGGAGAATAAACATCAACTTTAGGTTCCCAGAGTGCGAACCTGAGTATAAACGCCAACTTCAAATTCCCAGAGTGCGAATTTGAGTATAAACATCAACTCTAGGTTCTCGGAGTGCGAACCGGAGTATAAACACTAACTCCAAACTCCCAGAGTGCGAGTTGGAGTATAAACATATAAATGCGGTTTCGAAGAGGGTGGACCCGTCCGCCTAATGACTTCGGTCGTATCCTAACCAAGTTCGAGGAGGATGGACCCGTCCGTCTAACGACCTCGCTTGTTAACTCGGGGTGGATGTGATCCGGCCATCCGCGATCCCGATAAATCAATCGTTCCCAAAGTGTGAATGAATTCCTAAAAATCCTAAGCAGATGTGATTGACCATCTGTCGGCCAACTCCAAATTCCCAGAGTGTGAGTTGGAGTATAAGCATCAATTCCAGGTTCCCGGAGTGCGAACCGAAATATAAATGCTAACTCTAAATTCCCAGAGCGTGAACTGGAGTATAAACATCAATTCCAGGTTCCCGGAGTATGAACCGAAATATAAATGCTAACTCCAAATTCCCAGAGTGTGAATTGGAGTATAAACATCAATTCCAGGTTCCCATAGTGCGAACCGAAATATAAATGCTGACTCCAAATTCCCAGAGTGTGAATTAGAGTGCAAATACTAATTCAAAGTTCTTGGAGGGCGAACCGAGCTACAAACATCGATAACTCTCGAATTCCCAATGTGCGAACCAGATTATCAATCACGGATTATCCTAAGTCCCTAGAGTGTGGATATGTGCTCAAGATTTGTGATAGGTGCGATTGACCACCGAAATATAAATACTGATCCCCGGAGTGTGGATGCGATTATTATCAGTGAATGCACACAACTGAAACCGCTCACCCTTCACTTGCTTCAGCATCGATTTAACGATGTTAAGCTTGGAACGCAGAGACAGAATTGCGATCGTTAACCAATCATTATAACTGGTTCCCCAAACTGGGGGCAGCGCTTAAGTGTGAAACATTGACCGGAACAATACAACGTCGAGTGTCCAGCTTAGTCTTGAGTCGCGGCTTGTATCCACGATTTTAAGATTTGTGTATGAAACAGATTCAACTCCAGGACCGATACTCCGCAAGCATACCAAGCTATGATTTGAACATTACAACACTTAAGCATAAAAGACAGGAAAAACAGTTGAAGCAAAGAAAATAAAGTTTTATTTCAACTAACTGGAGATAAGAAATTATGTACAAGTTCTTCCAAAAAATGCCTCCTAGCGGGGGCCGAATCCACGTCTATACACGACCTACTAAAGCAAAAGTAAACTCCTATCTACCTAAAAGTGTGCATAAGAAATCTATCTATTCCTTCCTCTTCCCCGACTTTTTCTTCACTGTGGAGCCGTCAGCACCGCTAACGATCTTTCGTTTCGATCTTTTCCCTTTAGGCGGGGAATCTCCGGACGAAGGCATGATATCGATCTCTTCCTCCGAACTTGAGTCTACGGGGATGCTCTCTTCTGGAGGAGTCGAAGGAACTGGATCTGCGACCGGAGGCGGAGTAGACACTCTAGTATCAACCAGTGTCCCCCCGGGTGATATCATCCTAAGTGGAGTCGGACCCGGCGTCGTCACTCCACCCTCAGAATCACCGCCATGAGCCGCTTCCTCCATCTCAGCATTAATTTCAGCCAATATCTCTGCTTCTCGAATAGCACGAGCTTCGCTAGGGGCAGTAGTGGACTGTGACGAAGCACTAGAAGCAGGCGGGAATACACCAAGAACGAACGGCATGTCCGCAAAAGGGTCACTATGTCGGCTCAGGAGCTCATTCATCATCTGCTCGTCAAACGAAATTGAGCTCCCCTATGTCTTCTCAATCAACGCGACCGCAGTCGTGGTGATCGCCTCAGTAATAATAGCCTCCTGCACTTGATGTGATTCTTAGATTGCAGGAGGCGCTGTCAATGTAACTTCGCTCACTGGACAAGGAAGAAAAGAAGTTGTTAGAATATGCTTCAAAAACAAGCCCTTCATTTCAGATACACGTGAAATTTGTTCAGAGTACCTTCCTCAGTTCGGCTTGCGGTTGGCTGAACAACTTCGGATGAATGCTCCTTAATAGGAGATAGGCGTGGCTGTTCAGGGTCATAGGCCGGGACGGGCTGGGGCTCGATCACTGGAGTGGGCTCAGATTGAGATGAAGTAACAATCTCGGAACTTGTAGCAGAATGCTCAACCCCGGAACCTTCCCCAATTTCTAAGTGTTGGGTGCCCAGCCTTTCTCTCACATGAGAGATCATAGAATCATGGAGAACCTTCTTTTCATCTTCGCTCAATATGCGGTTCTCCAGCTCAAATTCGTCGAGGGAACCACCCAATAGAACCGCTTTCTCTTCTTCGATGTGACGATCCAAACTCGATGTCCGACAAACAACATCAAATTCGTATCGCCGGAGCTTGCAACAACATTAGATGGTAAATAACACAGCGGAAATAAAAGATGATATCACTGATACAACATGAATACAATATCCAATACATCAATTTGCTACAATGATAATCATCACTATTAGAGAATATACAACACAAAATACAGCGTAACACGATACAATATGAGATACGTCTTCACAGAACCCAATACTGCAATTCCAATCCAAAACTCCAAAGCTAGAACTCCAAAACTTCAAGCTCGATCCACCATCACCATTGCACAAAGATAAGAAAGGTCAGTCGTCCACGGACTGAACTAGCTCCAGATAATTCACTAAACCTGACCATCTGAAAAACCAAACTCTAGACTGCCCGTATGGAAAATTATGGGCACCTAAAGTTTAGGAAGGGAACAATAAACTCCGAGTCAGTCATGGGACTGGTGTGAGCAAACAAAAACGGTTTTTCTTTAAAATCATTCAAAAGATTTTAAATTTGAAATCCGCAATGCTTTATAGAAAATGAAACTACCATAAGGCCTCCCGCCACACACACCATGCAAACGCAGAATTGGAAGAGATTTCTCCTTATGATAGTCAAAAATGCTTACTACGTAAAAATTCTTTTGATATTATTATTAGTGCATAGTGGAAAACATTTCGAAAGTATAATATTAATCTTAGTCAGCATAGACATTTCGAACTATGCCTACTATAGCTACCATCCAAACAGTGGGGCGCCACCATAAGTAGATGGCAGGTTATACAGCTAAAACCGTACAGGGCGCATTGTATGATTAGATTTCCAACAAATGGTTAGGCTAAGGAACTTCCTATTGCCACATGGGAACGCCTCTGGCGGGATGCCCCGAGAACCTACCCGGCTCTCAGCCAACATAAGGCCGGTTTCCTCCCTGCCCGGGAGTAATACCTAAAGATATGCCACCCTTGGTCCTTTGGGACCTTTATACGAGGTATCTCTACACCAACAACATCACACTGTAATAAATATACTACAGTGCCCACATGAGCAAGTATCTGGGCTCCATACCATGATACTACCCTTTTCCAGAAGGAATGGTCACGCCCTAGGGGAGCTACCCCTGAAACCTTGCCGCATCTTTCCTGTTTCGACCATTACCGGTTTGTGAGGCTCGATGAGGTCTCGTCCACAAAGCTATGCTTTTCACAAAAGCCGTGCTTTGATCAACAGATGATCAACCAATGATCGACACACAACAGTACTCAGCATGCCACACTACCAAATTGGGAGTATATTGCTGATAACCTTCAACTACATAACCTCTGAGCTCGTACGTCTCAGAGAAGGGTGTTAAGCTAAGAGAATAAATTCTCCGCCGCCAACAAATATGTATTTGAAAGAAATCTACTTTATATCACAAAGTGCAATGTCAGACATACAACCATACAAGTCTGTCCTGGGTTCAAACAAAACTGAAGGCACTTCTGAAGAAGCCCTTACAATCCAGGTATTCACAATCTCGATCGGACTTCCCATCACTTAGGAAATCTCTATACCATAGCTACTCAGTGCAGAGACAATCGATACGTCATCCTATCGTTCTCGCAAATACCCGGTCTTCAAATGCTATCCATAACGACGTATCATTATTCGGAATGGGTTATATGACATAAAGTCCTCTCCCGGCTAATCCGAATAATGAGCGCAATATTTAAAAACATATGGATATAGGATTTCAATTAAGTCACAACTTTAAAATCCAACTTTTTTTCAAATGGTTTAAACCAATTACCATTTCGAATCTTTTAAACAAAAAGATTTGTTTCACAAAGTTCACCCAATTTCACAAAGATCCATTCACGAATTTCATAATAATTTCCGTTTCAATTGGATTAATTTATTTAAATTTTTAAATCAAGATTTAACTTATAGCTTTCAAAACTCGTTTCCAAAGATTCATCCATAATTTGGAAAACTATTTCAATTCAAACTTGAACTCTCTTTAATCCAAATTGGGAATTCATTTCTTATATGAAAGCTTTTATTGTTTGAAAACAAACTGTTTTCATTTCGGAAAAATTTGATTTTATTTATACAAGTTAAAATCTTTGGGTTAATTCAAATTCCCAAAACGACACTTTAAAAATGGGTTAAAACCTATATAAACTTGTATAATCCTTTTTAAATCATAAATACCGAATTTAGAATTCAATTTCAAATTTTGAATTCAAATTTAAATCAAATTATTCAAATTTCAAATCTTTATTAAGTTGTTGAGAATAACTTTTATTTTTGGAATTACTTTTCAAAAGCTTTTTACATTTAATTCAATTCCATTTCCAAAACTATTTGAGTTCCAAAATTCGATTTAAGAATTATTTCTAAAATCTGTGACTTGACCAATTTCCACGTGCAATCCGTATTTGTGTGTGTGAAGTGTGGTCCAGGGGTTTTACACAGTAAAAGTGCCACATCATCAATCAGCACAGATTCAAATACAGTAATATATCTGATAAGCGGTATAAACCATAACGCTTATCTTTTATTCACAGATCTCAGATATATATATAACACAGATAATAAATTATAGTAAACATAGCTCAAATCAAAACAAAACATATCAGGGATATCAAGCAATTAAATCATCCAATAGAATCCAAACATCCATAAGCAAAATCAGTTAATTGTCTGATTAATTCAAATCAGATTAACTACTCATGAATTACTAATCCTGGTTACTTAACATTACAAATCATTTTTGATTAATTATTCTTTAATTATGGGTTAATCCACCCTTTACTAATTTTAAATTAGTTGCGTTAAATAATTAACCCTTAATCTCTTGATTGATTTCCTTTGATCATTAATTCATTACTTTAATTAAGAAATTATCTTTAAGCAATCAATTACCTTTAATTGTTTTTCATTAAATCTAATTCTCATTAATTAGTTACGCTAGCTAATTAACCCTTAAATATTAATTTATTAACTGTATCTTAATTAATTGTAATAACAAGATCATCAATTATTTAATTAATCAAGAGATAAATTAATTACTTTTCTTAACCTTTAGAACTCGTTTAACCAATTATTTTTATCACATATTTATTTTAAAGGTTAGGATTAGTTAAATAACATTTCATCTTAATTACCCTTTTTTTATTACATTATCTAAATAACTTTATAACATAAAATAACCAATTTAAATAAATTAGGGTTTAATTACCTTGAAAACATCTTCTTAATTCTTTGATTAATCCAAACTTTAATCCAAAGACATCATTTGAAAACATGGGTTTAGAAAGAGTTTAAAGTTGAAATTTGTTAAAGTCAAAACTGTTCTTTCAGCAAACTGGGACGTACTCGAATACTCCCCGAGACAAAAGCATGTCTACTTCGAGTCTTCCACAAAACTGACCTGAGTAGAATTATTTTTCAAAACTTAAGTTTTTCTTTTCTAACCGTTTACTTGGTGTACCTAAATTTACTCGAGCAATGACCCGAGATAAACTCATGTTTCCCCGAGACAAAACAAGAGATTCCTGAATACGATTTGCTTCTTCCCCAAACTTCAACAACCCAGATACCTAAATGGCACGCGTGCACATGCACCACTTCCCCGACCATCTCCGATCGAGTCGCCACCCACCACCAAGTCGACGCTGGGCCCCCTGAGCTTCCCAAACACCCAGAAATTCAAAACTGCCCACAAGTCGAAATCAAGCATACACGTACAAACTGGAACTAACCCCTCATCGAAAAAACTTCCCCTGCTTTTGCTACGGTCCACCAGAGGCCTAGCGACTCCGGCCACGCGTTCCCTGACCATCGACGCTTCTTTCCCCCAATTTACGTACCACTCGATCATCTAAGGACATCGCGGTTGCCTCGCAAATCTAAGCGACCCAAAACCAAGTTCGAACCCTTAATCAAGCTCGCTTATCCTCCACGACGATCTATAAAATTATCAACCATTTTTCTGATAACGACCAACCCCCTAACCCCCTTCATGCCAAGTCACGAGGCTTAATTCATCGTTGGTCACCATAAAACGAGCGAAATGCTTAAACCGTTCAACTACCCATATCTCTTTCAATCCCAAACAAAAATTAATGATTTAACTTTTAAAATTCATGATTTTAAATAGTGATTCAGAGTGTATAAGTAGATCATACAATTTCGATGCATGAATTTCAACATGTTATAAATTTCTACTGTTCTTCTTGCTTTTCAGATTATATATGAATAATATTATACCCATAACTATTTTCAAATTAAAAATCTTTCTATTTTAAACAATATCTGTTTGATCAGCAAAAGTCTATAAGGAATTAGAAGATGAGATCTTTGTTTTTAAAAGGTTTGGAACCCTGTTTAACAAGAACAGAAAGCATCTGCATCCAGATATGCACACATACATTTGTATAGTATACACAGACATGCAAGAATACATAATCATTTAAGCTCATTTCAGGTCATGCTTCAAAGATCATTCAGATGTATCAAGTTTAATAATTTAAAGAGGAGAGTTTGCTCACATCAAATTTGAAGAACAGAGAGCAGCTGTTGTTTGAAACTGCTATATTGCTCTGCCTTTGAATCTGTCTTGCTTTCGTTGAATGATGTTTTGAGTTCGAAGATAGTGATGTTTTCTTTTCTTTTTCTTTGGTTTGCTTAGTTTTTTTATGAACGAACTAGAATAGGATGCATTGCATACACACATATATATAGAAAGATAGTTTGTATATAAGGGGAAGGTTTTATCTAGTTAAGTTTTATCTTTTGTTCAGAGATTTTTTTTTCTTTCTTCTTTTGTTGACTAAAGATTTTTATCCTTGTTTGCTGATATGGTTTTAACGTAATTTCGGCTGAGATGATAACCATGTGTGCTTGAGAAGATAGGGTATTAAATGCATGCTTCCTCTCTTGTTTACATATAATCCATTTGATTTTATATATGCAGTTTCTTTGTTTTGTAGATATTATTATTTTTCTTTCTGTTTCTTGTTTTATTATATGTACATAACACTTTGGTTTATTTATTTGCAATACAAATATTTACTTTGTTTCATCTATCTTCTTGCATGCATACATAACTCACATACAAATATACATGTACTCTATATGTTTACTTAAATATTTATGTTTTATTTTTCTACAAAAATAATCATATGTATATGAGTTAACCTATATATTTATTATTAACATAATTCTTAGCTTTATTTCTATTCATAGTTTGACTATCAAACATTCAATTTATAACATATATTTTATTTTACACTTTACACTTATATTCAGCATTGATAGGGTAAATTTTTATTTTAAACATTTTATAACCTTTTTAAAGAAAATGAATTAAAACACAATTTATAAATAATCATACATATTATTCTTTCCATATTACAATCTCAAAATCCAATTTATTTTGAATTTCCAAATCAAAATTTTATTTACAATCCAATTCAATTGAAATAATTTATTGGGTTTCAAATCCAAATTCAAAAACAAATAAGTATATATCCGATTAAATTTGAAAAAATTCAAACAAATCCACAGTTTAACCCAAAAATTTAATTTAATTACAAATTTAAATCCGTCTTTAAACCGGGATCGTTACATTCGACCAGCAAATTCCAGGCGTTGTATAGATGTGTAGAGTAATCATCAAGCCATGCCAAATTCCTATGTCTTAGTACGTTGGCATTGTAAGTGACGAGAAGCTCCTCTATGTCCGCCTCAAGCCTGGTCTCTACCTCCCGAACCTTCTCATCAACTCCGGCCTCCACCTCGCGAACCTTTTCCATGGCCACATCTCTCTCCCTCTGGAGAACCACCGCTTGATCGCATGTTTCCTGTGCGGCAACGTTAGCAGCATCCTTTTCCTTTGTGATTTCGGAAAATTTGGACTTAAGCTCGTTAAGCTCTTTAAGGGCCGCGTCCCGCTCAGCGGTAACGATGGTGTTCCTATGGCCCATGTCCTCCACTCCACTGTGGCATAGTGTTCTCGCTTCATTCTATCCATCGCCGCTTGGGCCTGATCGGCTCTCTTAAGAGCCTCAATCTCAGATTAGCAAGAAGACTCGGCCTCGCTATTGAGCGCTTGAATAATACGATCTTTCTGGCCAAGCTCTTTCTCCAGCTTTTCAATCACAACTGCTCGATCGAAGGCCACCTTCGATGCTTTCTTCGCGATTTTCGACCATTCCTGATACTGAAAGAATATATCCGCGACATAATCATGAACAGTATGTTCGACCGATGTCGGGATCCTTTTCAAGCGTGGGGGAAAGACGAATCCATCAAAACATATATCAGGAAAATCCCTTTTCAGCTGAGCGAGCCTCATCGCTCCCTCCCCAGTGAGCTCGGCGAGGGCCTATGCAGTAGTGGAAGGGTCTACAACTTCAGTTGGGCGATGAGAGTCGGATCGTGAAGAGCGTGAAGATGGCTTGCGCCGTGGAGTTTCTGGAGGCCTCGAAACATGAACCGGAGGCAGTGCGGGAGCTCTGGGAGGAGGTGTGCAAGATCGGGATCGGCGTACATATCCTCTATCCCTATCAGACTACTCTTGGCTGGAATAGCCTTGATCATGATCCCTATCTCCTTCCCTCCTATGTGACTCGTAGTATGACGAAGCCTTGCGTTTGCTGCGTAGACTACCGAGCATTGAGCCTCAATCGGACATGGTATCTGCAAAGCAAAACAGAAACGAAGTTAGTAATCTTCAAAAAAAGGCAGCTTATGGTCAGAAATCGTGCAGTGCCGTGAAGTGTATGTATGTGCAACCCCCAGACCAACCGGATGTGTCAACCACGCTAGCGGACAGAGATTCGCTTAAAACTAGGGCGTGTTGGAGTTCATCCAATCCTGCATCATGCTGCATGGACACATCGTCCGGGATTGGAAGATCGGCTAGCCATTCGTAAAGACTTTCTGTTCTTGGGGGAGACATCTCCGAAATTCTAATTCCGGAGGCAGGCCGGGACATGATAATAGATTTCCATCTCCCCTTTTTGGATGGCTTGAAAACGGCTGCCATGCCTTTTCTCTTCTCTTCAGCATCATGGGCTGCATCCGCAGGCTCGTCCAACGGTTCCTCGTCGATGTGGGTTCTTTCAGAGTCAGCCTCTTCGATTATAACAACTCTAGTCTTTTTTCGCTTAACTCGCTCCCTCGAGATATTCTTAATGCACCATCGAGCCTTATACTTTGTCTTCGCTCGATCAGTCTAAGAATTTTGAGATTCCTATCCGTCAGGACCAGGTCAATATTTCTATCTTCGCCTGGGACCTCTTGAAGAACCCGAACTATTTCCTTGTAATATCCACCTTCGGGTCGCTGAATTATCGTTGTAAAGAAAAAGAGAATATGAGTTGGACTTCTTTACAACTATCTTGCCAACTGCTCAAGAAAATAGCAAAACTCACGTCTAAATAGCCATCGCCTGGCAAATCCTGGAGGGCATCTAACGTAAAACCACTCCGTCTTGAAGTAGCTCAGCCTGGTCCAAGACCCCGTAATTATTTGACAATTTCTCACGGCCTCCAGAAATGTGAAAGACGGACTGTTTGTCCGACTCTTGAAGTTGAACAAATATCTTATCTCGGTCAATCGGGGTGGTCGATAGAGGTGCTCCATAAATGCAATGAACAAGCTATTGAGTAAAGCATATCCATTTGTGTGTAGCTGAGATGGGGCGATCCCTATAAAGGACAGCACTTCTCTTATATGCTGATTGAACGGGGGGAGCGTCCCAGCTGCGCACGCATGTCGGTTGAATGCGGTATACCCCTCTGGTGGGTTGTATGGTCTGTCATTTGGTCCTGGCAATAGCACGTCATCCATCGACAAACCGTGCCTTAGGCATATTCTCCCTAGCATATCTTCCAAAATGTTGGACGGAACAGAGTCTGGCGGATTATTGATAAGAGATGCGTCGGGTGCCTCGTTCAGGGCAGGATCGATAACTTCAACCTCAATCTTCGGTATTTCAAGCACGGGAGGAATTGAACTCTGAGTTTCCTATGGCTGCAAGCTTGGAGTTTCCATAACTAGCTAACTCACGAAAAACCATCATTAGACGACAAAGAGCCCGTGTGTTCCCTATGTGTAGAGTGTGTGTTGTGCAGTGCAGTGCTGTGCATTACTTGAAAAGATTTGGTAAAGTTAAAGGAAATTTGCAAACGACAAAGATAATCGGAATCCAGTTGGAATGACTGTCATCGCTGACCGTCATCACCAAATCATCCATATGTTAGCAATCGATCCAGATTAAAATCTGTTATCATCGTGTTAAGTTATGGTGCCTTCGACGAGCTTCGAAAGGTAGTCAAGTATGCAGTTTAATGGTCAAATCTAGATATGGGAAAATGAAGCTCGTCGAAATTGTGCTAAAGAGTGTTCAAAATTTCGTATCCATCATGGGATAGGTTCGAATCGACCACGGGAAGTTTATTCGTATCCGTCAAGATCTGAATTTCGCATCGATCACCAGGGGCAAACTTCGAATCGATCATGAAGGTTCGAGTTCGTATCGATCAGTAAAGATGGGTTCGAATCGATCCTCGATAGACAGATTCGTATCGATCAAGAAATTCACGGCTTTGCATCGATCGCGTTCGAATCGATACCTGTCGTATCGATCATTAAAATAAGATTCGTATCGATCTAAAGCCGAGGATTTCGAGACGACTGCTTGCTTAATTCTCGCATCGATCATTACTGATCGACACGATCTACCACCATCTCAATCGATACGAGCTACAACATCTTCCTTAGGAAATCTCTGGAATCGATGAAAAATCCAAGAAAAAACGTCATTGCCTGCATCGATTCTAACACAGGTCCCCGGATCGACATGAAACACAGATCGATTAATTTTTCCACTTTCTTCCCCAATCAACAGAGACATCGCCATGGCCATTTTCGACCAAGCTTTGACCCAGATCCGACCTTAAAAGTTGCCAGAATGGACAATTGGTGAAGATGGAGTGGATCTGAGATTCAAGCCTCGTCGTTTGGCTTTAGTTGCAACCGGTTCATTACCCAAATTGAAGTTTAAATTAGAAGGATTGGAAGGGTGAATCTGAACGATTCGAAGGCAATATACAGTTCCTCTTTTTTCTGGAGCTCATGGATCGATGCGAAAGTAAAAAATAGAATGGGAAACAGTAAAAAGTAAAAAAAGTGAAAATGGCCGAAGTCTTGAGTATTTATATGGAGCCTAGGGAGAGACTGGGTCGATTCGCCTCCCAGTCAATGTGACCGATCGCAACCGGTCAACCCACGAATCGATTCGAATGCTCTATTCGAACCCATCGGCCCTTGATTTCATCGAGGCAAAGTTACCACCAGGGTTTATCGATTCGAAACTGCAATTCGTTTCGATCGGTTCAACTCCACCCACAACGTGCCGATGCGAACTGTGCCGTTCGAATCCATCAGGTCATAGCATCTAGAAGCCAACTTTCATCGATATGAATTATGAATCGCATATTCATATCAAGCAACAGAGACCACCGATATGAGATGATGATTCGTATCCATTAATGCCAAACATATCGATGCAAACAACCTTTCAAACTCCTACATCAATTCAAGAGAGGGTCGATATGAAGTAACGTCCAAAAACAACCATCAAGCATTGTTACAACTCAAGTTTCACTTTGGTTCAGGAGAGGATCGATGCGAAGTTCGGTACAAGAAAACTGACAACGACTCGTGAACATGCAACGTTAACGAGAGTCAGGCTAACATATATACATATATGTCAAACTAATATTCAATTTTCAGCATTAGCAGGAATTGGATATTCATTTAATAACGATTACGGCAACTAACAGCTAAGCACCACATACAACAATTAGTTACAGCAACGCAGGGTTACAACCTTCAACGAAAAGCAATGATTATTGAGAGTGAAGACTGCAGCTTTTCAAAGCACGTCATGTTTCCACAAGACGTACTTTGGGGGGCAAATGTTATTCCACCTTTTGATAAGGCCGAGATATCAAAGAACTGGTTACAAGCTCAGGATCAATCATCCTGGATATCGAGCATGCATAGATTCACCATGGATGTCGATGAATTTTTTCCAAGTCCGAATCAAGCTGCAACTGACAAGACATGATAAACTAAGCCTTGGAAGCCAGCATTTCAAATTTCAGGTCAATCCGAGTACACGTGATCAAGTTATGATCGATGCATTTTGAAGGAGGCAGCCTTACTTTCGTATCCATCAATCTACGTCAATTGGTATCGATCGCGTTCGCATCGATCAGATTGCCTCACTTCGCATCCATCGTTATGCCCTACTTCGAATCGATCGGTTTCGTGTCCATCAGCGAGTAGTGCACTTCGTATTGGGCGTTCAGTGTCTAATTCGTATCCATAGTTGAGCCTCTATTCGAATCCACTATCTTCGTATCGATAGGATTCACATCCATCATCACACCTCAATTCGTATCCATCAGATTCACATCGATCCAGTTCGAATCCATCAAGAAGCCTCGGCTAAACTCAATCTTGTTCGAATCCATCGATAGAGCATGCATTTCGTATCGATCGGCTAAAGCCTACTTCGTATCCATCAAGTATCTACTGGCTCGTACCCATTGAGAAATGTCCTCTTCGTAACCATCAGCCTTCATTGGTTTGTATCCATCGATATTGTTGTTGTTTGAATCCATCGAGTTATCACTACTTCGTATCCATCGGCACGAATTAAATAACGGTCATCGATACAAACGAGGCGAGATTCATGTAGTCGAAACGGTCAAACCGGAGCAAAGAGTGGATCAATGCGAGGAGTGTGCGCCACGTCGCCGCTAGGTCACGTGCATCATCGAGTCGAATTGATCGATTCGAAGGAATCAATGCAGTCGAAAATCCAATTTCGTATCGGCCATAACTCAAAATTCACTGATCCAAATTCTATGAAATTTTCACAGGAGATTACGTACAAGCCAAAGATTACTTCCACCAAGTTTCAGCTCCATTGGACACGATCTTGATCGATACAAATTGATTTCGTATCGATCACGGATCGAGTCGAAACTCTCCAGGATCGGTCGCGTGGGCCCCTCACGTGCCAGAACGAGTCTTCTGAAGTTTGAGCGCGATATCAGCCTCCAACGCCTATAAATAGAGCCCCAGAGCCTACAGAAGAAGGATCTTTTGATTCTCAAGCGCCCAGACTCTGCCGGATCGAGATTTGCATCATACTCTTGATGTTGAATTCGAATTCCAAGTTGTATTTTGTTGTTCTTCGCTGTAATCACTTGTAATTGTTCAAAGAGGATCAATAAAGTCATAAAAACTTCATAGTGGACGTAGGCAACACGCTGAACCACTCTAAATCGCTTGTCTGTGCATTTACATTCTTGTTAGTTGGAGTTTTTGTTAGATAATCTTCATTTTAAATTTATATTCTTCACTGTTATCTCTTCAAAAACTTCCGAAGAGTGTTGTGTCCAATTTTGGTACAAACACACACACACATATACACACACACGCGCACATATATGTGTATATACATATATACATTATACATATACATACATATATATACAAGCACATATATATACATATACACACACGTACATATATACGTACATATATATGCACGTATACACACACACAAATATATGTGTGTGTGAGGGTGTGCACACGTGGAACATTCACTTACCTACCGACACTATAGTTTGCAGATAAACTCTTACTTTAATCCATGACGTTGTCGTGCTATCCTATATGCTCTACTAAATATCTGACCTACCAACTATATGCTATTTTAATTACCTCTTTTGACTGTGGTTATTTGAAACTTCACA
This sequence comes from Allium cepa, assembly GCA_030765085.1. Lineage (NCBI taxonomy): Eukaryota > Viridiplantae > Streptophyta > Magnoliopsida > Asparagales > Amaryllidaceae > Allium > Allium cepa. The sequence continues at coordinate 120,545,624 of CM060938.1, read as the reverse complement.
TAAATATGTAATTTGATAACAGCCATATTCTACCTTACCAACCGTATTCCACCTTTTACTACTAATGAGGGGGGTTATTTTCTTTATGCTGCATCTTTTTGTTCATATCTTCAAGCAACATATTCATTCCTAGTTTGAACATACAAAGTTAAATATCATAGAACCTATAATATGTGTAGACAACATAGCTAAAGAAATGCTTATGCTTTTATACATATGTAGCATTTATTTTTCCATGGAATTAGATCTACCTTGCTGGCTTGTATAGTGCATGATAAAATACAGATACTTAACGGTGTATAACAATTCAACTTATATGGTCATTTGCATTGCTGGAAGCATTTTATTTAACATCTGCATTGGTGGGAGCTATTATAATGAATTGCAATATTCTGTAGCATGTGAACTTCAAGTTGGTTGATTATCAGTGGGTTGATATGACTACAAGAGTAACGATTCATAGGTCAGTAAGTACCCTATTCACTTTCACAACAAGCTTACGAACGTGTGTATGATAAAATATTTAAAAGATGGTCGATGATAGATGAAATTTTGATGTAGGGTTTGTACGAAATAGGAAATATTATTAAGATAGTATAGTATCGGCTTCACATTTGTGGTTATTTTTATTACAAAGTGAATTTGATTTTTTTTCATTCTTTATGTTATACCACATAAATTATCAATCATTTGCTGATATATATACATATATACATATATATATACATATATATATATATATATAACTATGAATATTCCTAGATGAACTACACATAATAGAACTTATAATCTCATTAAGAGTGCACTGGTCAAGGCAATTGCAAAATAGTTGAGTTATATGTATGAAGTGATGGTTTTACCGTTTTATTTTCTTTATAGCATTTGGAATTCAGTTTAATGTCATGTTTCTGATTTGAGAAAAAAACATAGGCAGAGAGTAAGTGCATCTTTCTTACTCCATACATGTGATGAACACATTTTGTCACAATTGTTACTTCATTAACTTTTTCTGTATTGAGAAAACTATAGTTTGTATCATGCACACAATCAAAAATCTGAAAAAGCCATCTGAATTATAATTCATTTGTGTATGTTGTTCGCAAAAGAAATAATAGATACAAGTGCAGGTCGAACACTATCTACATGGAATATGTAGCTTCAGATGTTGCAAGTATTTTCAATATGGTTTTTTTGGTCGTGTGTGTGTTTTTGTTAAATTATTTGAGCAACTGAACAGTAAAACAAAAACTGAAAAACTAACTTTTTTTTATTACTTCTTTTGTTTCTCTCTGTACACATTGTTTACTAAACTGAATAAATATATATAGAGTTATAGATGCTAAAAAATAGGATCATTTGTTTGAACCATTATTTATTACGTCTGAATAGGAATTTGACTATTTCTATTATTCTTTTGCTCCTGAAGACTTGTTCAATATGCTGAGATTAATCTTCAACAAATCCCTCCTTTAAGCTCAAGCATTTACCATCCTTTATTCCAATCATCTTCTTGCAATTTTCGAACAACAGCTTTAGGAACGGCTTAGTGAAGATATCTGCTACCTGATCACGACTTGTAACATGATTCAGCTGCACCTCCTTTTCCTTGACATGCTCCCGGATGAAGTGAAAACGAACATCTATGTGCTTGCTCCTTTCATGATGAACTGGATTCTTTGCTAACTCGATTGCAGACTTGTTATCGACCCGTATCTCAGTGGGCTCGTGTTGTGGGAGCTTTAACTCGGATAGCAATTTCCTTAACCATATTGCATGACACACACACAAAGAAGCTGCAATATACTCTGCCTCGCATGTTGTCAATGCCACTATCGATTGCTTCTTTGAGAGCCAAGTAAAAGCTGTGTCGCCCATGTAAAACACATATCCGGATGTGCTTTTCCGATCATCAACATCACCACACCAATCACTATCTGAATAGCCGACCAATCTATACTCATCAGTTTTCGAGTAAAATAGTCCGAGTGACTTTGTTCCTTGAATGTATCGAAGAATCCGCTTGATAGCTTTCCAATGCGAGTAACACGGATCTTCCATAAATCGACTTACAATGCCAACACTGTATGCTATGTCCGGCCTTGTACATACGAGATATCGCAAGCTTCCGACTAAGCTTCGGTATCTGCTTGCATCGACTTTTTCTCCTCCCTCGAACTTAGAGAGTCTTGCGCCTGGTTCCATCGGTGTTGCAATCGGGTTGCAATTCTCCATTTTGAATCTCCTTAAAATATCATTTTCATAAGCTTCCTGTGACACAAAAATTCCTGTTTTTCCTTGCTTGATTTCAAGACCAAGAAAATACTTCATCAACCCCAAGTCTGTCATCTCAAATTCATGAGTCATGGCGCTTTTAAAATCTTCGAAAATCTTCTCATTATTCCCCACCAAGATGAGATCATCAACATAGAGAGCAACAAACAACAAATTGTCCTTTTTCTTGTTTACGTACAATGCATGCTCGTAAGGGAATTGCAAAAATCCATTCTCCTTGAAGTAAGTGTCAATCCGAATATTCCATGCTCGTGGTGCTTGCTTCAGCCATATAGGGCCTTTCTCAACTTCAAAACTTTTCTCTCCTCCCCGGCCTTCATGTACCCGAGTGGTTGCTCCACATATACTTCTTCCTCGAGCATACCGTTCAAAAATGCAGATTTTACGTCCTTCTGATAGATCGGCCATTGAAACTGTGTCGCTTGGGATATAAGAAGTCTAATTGTTTCCAATCTTGCTATTGGAGCAAAAACCTCATCATAATCGATCCCCGCCTTTTGCCTATAACCTTTAGCAACAAGCCGTGCTTCGTATCTTTCTATCTCACCTTGAGCATTCATCTTCTTCTTGTATACCCATTTCACTCCAATTGGTCTATGTCCTTCTGATAACTCAACCAAGTCCCAAGTTTCATTTTTCTGAATGGATTTGATCTCCTCATCCATTGCGGCCTGCCATTTCTTATCCCGCACTGCCTCTTCAAATGTAATGTTTTCTGCATCTGCCAAAAGGCATACTAAGTGAACCTCCGGCGTTGATTCATATAGATCTTGCAAAGTTCGCATCCTTGGTTGTCTCAGCCCATCCTCATCATCGGATGTAGACGGGCTAGTAGGTGTAAATGTCGGTACGGGAACCAATACTTTAGATTTTTCTTCCTTGAACATTATCTCCTTTTGATTATTCCAGTCCCATGCACTTTCTTCATTAACGTGTACATCTCGGCTTACGACTACTTTATTCTCGATTGGATCAAACAACTTAAAAGCTTTCGTCTTCGTGTCATATCCGATAAACACGAATTTCTTGCTTTTATCATCTAACTTGGTTCTTCTTTGATCCGGTACATGCGCATAAGCCACACTGCCAAATATCTTTAGATGTGACACAGTTGGCTTCTGTCCACTCCAAGCTTCTTGTGGTGTTTGATTCGCCAACTTTATATGTGGGTAACGATTTCGTATATACACAGCACACTGTACCGCCTCGGCCCAAAATTTCTTCGGCATGTCTTTAGTTTTCAACATTGACCGAACCATATCAAGGATAGTCTGATTCTTCCTCTCGGCCACACCGTTTTGCTGAGGTGAGTAGGCTGCGGTTAAGAACCTCTTTATGCCTTGCTCCTCGTAAAACCTCGTAAACAAAGTTGACATGTACTCTCCTCCTCTATCCGATCGTAAAGCCTTTATATAATGGCCAGTTTCCTTTTCTACCGACGACTTGAACTTCTTGAATGCCTCAAGAGCCTCAGACTTTTCTTTCAGGAAATAAACCCATGTCTTCCGTGTGTAGTCATCTATGAATGTGATAAAGTATCTCTTCTCGCTGAATGACTTAGGTGTGATCGGGCCACATATGTCGGTATGTACTGTCTCAAGCGGTCCCCATGCTTGATATCTAGCCTTCTTTTGAAAAGTATTCCTCATATGCTTGCCAAGCACACAACTTTCACAAAATTTTCCAGCATAATTCATAGCAGGCAGCCCATGAACCATGTCCTTCTTGGCTAACTCTCTTAGCCCGCCAAAGTGTAAGTGCCCAAACCGCAAATGCCATAACAAAGATTTGTCCTTCATTCGATTTGTAAGCATTTTTCTTGTATGCTTCTCAAGTTGAGTTTGAACATACGATTATTGGTCATTTCTACTCGTGCGATTAACTGACCTTTCTTGTCCTTCAAGTACATGTACCTGTCTTTCATGATAACCAAGTATCCTTTTTCAAGTAGTTTCCCCATGCTAATAATATTATTCTTCATGTCTGGAACATAATAGACATCATCGATCAATCCTACTCGGCCGTCTTCTTGTGAGAATCGAATTTTACCTCGGCCCTTTACTTGGACCTTTGAAGCATCTCCGAAGGATACTTGTCCGCACTCTATGTCTTGCATCTCCATAAATAGATGTTTGTGCCCGCACATATGATTGCTTGCTCCAGTGTCAAGATACCAGACTGTGTCGCTGAATTGGTCGGTGTCTTTATAGGCCATCATGAGAACACCGTCATCTATTTTCTCCTCTTTCTCGACTAGATTCGCATTTTCTTTAACCTTCTTGTCCGACCAGCACTCTTTAGCATAATGTCCATACTTTCCGCAATTGTAACATTCAATATTTGATCGATTAGACCAACCACCTTTTCGATGTCCGTGTCCTCGATCACGCCAACTTTGTTTGCTCGGCTGCCTCCTTTCTTCAGAATTGTTGTCTCCATGTCCGCGACCTCTCCCGCGACCAAAACTACGTCCTCCACTGTCGCGTCCTCTTCCTCGATTTTGCTGTCCGAGTAATGACTCCTCGTCTTTGATTTCCACCTTGGCTTGTAGAGCTTCCTCAAGTGACTCATGTTTCTTCTTTTTACGCTGCTCATGCGCCTCGAGAGAACCCGCGAGTTCATCAACGGTTAACTCTCCTAAATTTTTCGACTTCTCAATAGCGCAGACGACGTTCTCAAAATTCTCGGTTAACGACCGCAAGATCTTTTCAACAACCCGAGCATCAGTCATAATCTCTCCATTACGCTTGAGCTGATTTACCACCGTTTGAACACGGGTGATGTAATCAGATACTGCTTCAGATTCCTTCATCCTCATAGCCTCCAATTCTCCTCGTAGAGTTTGAACTCTAATTTGTTTAACACGATCAGCACCTTTGTAGACCTTTTGCAAAGTCTCACATGCTTCCTTTGACGTCTTTGCACCGGCAATCTTTTCAAAACATGACTCATCCATTGCTTGATACATGAGATAAAGCGCTGTTTTGTCTTTCTTGCGTGACTCTTTTAATTCCCTTAACTGGGCAGCTGTGTAGTTACCGATATTCTCCGATTCCATGTAGCCATTCTCGACTATCTCCCATGCATCTTGTGCACCAAGCAATGCTCGCATTTGTATACTCCAGTTGTCGTAATTTGTCTTCGTAAGACGAGGCAACGGCACATGCCCCAACGACGTGCCCCCGAAACTTGCCATCAGCTCTGATACCAATTTGTTAAATTATTTGAGCAACTGAACAGTAAAACAAAAACTGCAGGAGGAAGAAAAACTAACTTTTTTTTATTACTTCTTTTGTTTCTCTCCGTACACATTGTTTGCTAAACTGAATAAATATATATAGAGTTATAGATGCTAAAAAATAGGATCATTTGTTTGAACCATTATTTATTACGTATGAATAGGAATTTGACTATTTCTATTATTCTTTTGCTCCCGAAGACTTGTTCAATATGCTGAGATTAATCTTCAACAGTTTTTATATGCTACTCTTATTGCAAATTTCACTATTCTTTTCTTTTTCTTTCTTTTTGGTGTTAGATATTGATGAAGAGATCAAGCCTCAATGTAGAGAAATGGAATATAAACGTGGCCATGTTGCAAGAATTTCTTTGCTGATTTTTTAGTACATATAGCATATAGCTCTCATTTCAGTACATGTAATTGCTTCTATGTGGCTCTCATTTCAATACATGTAATTGCTTTCGCTGTAGATTTATACCTTAAAATCGGAAATAGAATAAGTTGATTGTCAATTGCTGTTTGTCACTCTGATTCGTTTTCTTTAAATTGTCTGTTAATTACGGTTTGTCATATGTTGTTTCCTTTTCATTGCGAAATGCTGATATGGCTATTTTAGATTAACAACTGTTTTTAAAGAAGAAAATCTTTTGCTTTTTGTCAGTAATCCAAGTTGGTTGGTGACTTGGTGTATGCATAAACAGGCAAGAATAACTCATAATACCACAACTTTATTCCTACGTTTTTTGTCTAAGTAACGGTGGTCCGATTAAAAGCTCATTTCATAATTGATAAATGCCTACGCACACGTCCATATGTATTAGTAGTTCTATAAAATAAGAAAGTAGATGTGAGAAGGCAACTATTTTTATTATTTATGTTCTATAAAATACACAAGTCAAAATACTTAACTTTTTAGTAAAAATTGAAAATGTTAACAATATTTGATTGAGATTGTAGTACGATGCAAATTGACTTGCACTATAGAATTGACTTTCGGTATAATAAATAAATGAACTTGCATCGAATAGACTTGAATTATACTGATACTTGTATTTCGTTATATTAAAATTGACTTACATTGTAATGAAGTTAATTTGTTGTGATAAAATTAATTACATCGTAAAAAAAATTGGTTTGCATTATAATAAGTTGATTTGAATTGTATTATAATTCTTTTGCACCACATTCAAAACCAAACTTGGGTTGTATGACTAATAAACCGACTTGAGTTTTATTAAAAATTGCTTGTCTTGTATTCAAAATTGACCTGAATTACATCAAGTCTTCAGTATTATGAAAAACCAACAACGCACATACCATTAAAAATGCAACTATAATCGTGAAACACACATCCCAAGTAGAACACACGAAACAAATCATTTTTAGAGAAGAAAAAAAAAACCATAATTCTAGCGTTGTTCATCTACTTGATGCACTAAGCATCACATTGTAACTTTAGTGACAATTGTCTAGTTGAAAAATCAAAAGCCAGCCATTGTGATTCAGGGTTAGAGATATGTACTATTTCCAGATGAATAATAACTAACCACTGATTTCAAGAACATGAATAAATCTGGATAATGTATTGAAAACCACAACTATACTAAGGTTACAAGAACGTGAACAACGGATTTCAGATTCAACATAAAAATCAATCAAAGAGAGCGACGAGCTTCTTCATTGCGATGGAAGATTAAATCAGGATCGATATCATCAGATAGAGTTTCGGTCATAAAAATTCCAGGGTTAGATGGTCCTTCAGCTGGCTGTTGATTTCCATCATCTTAATCAGAATCAGAATCTGAATCTGAATCAATATGGATATATTGGAGAGTAAAAGGGGAGATTGAAGATGGATTAACAACATGGATTCAGGGAAGAGGCCTGCCGGCCTTGCCAACCAACTCCAGCATGCTTGACAACATCTGCAGGAGTCCAGAACCTTCCATGGCAGACGCAAATGATCCTCATCTCCATACTGCTCTTGTACTTGTAGAGAAAGCCTTCCATCCTTCCACCATCTGCTCTCTCTATCTTCGCCCTTGGCATCTTTTACTCCTCCTTCTTCCCTTTCCACCTCTTTCTCTCTATCTGTATCACACAAAGAACTCCTAAACTTGCAACCATACATTGAGTATTCACAAACAATAACTAATCTAGTAGCTGCTTTCTCTGACAAATAGAGAAATGGCAACCAGAAAACAAAATTTCATGAGAATTATTATTTTATTTTATTTTTTATTTTATTTGAGACTTAGAGAACCAAGCTTTGCTTGTAAACTCTAAGAAAGTATTGTATCAAACCCACAACACATACTTCAGGTAATTATTATAGGTAATTATTATTATTATTAAATTAAAGGAAAGCATGAAGATTATATATACACAAGCGCTGCAGGAACAAAATAAGAACTGAACTAATATATGTAATGTTAACTATATATGAGGTCTATGTACACTTACCTTTGTAGGAAAGAACAGACCTCCATGCCTTTTCCAATACCTCCCATTCTGAACGTATCAATTATTCTTAAAAATCAATGCATAAGATAACTAGTGAGATGAAAAGAACAATGGATTCCGCGAAGTCAAGCATTTTAAGAAAGAAATTATATCACTTTTCTAGTTTAAAGGGAATAAACTTATTTTTGTAAGTTGCAACAAGATTTTAGCATAACTTCGATTATATAGAGAAAATAAAAACAGGTAGATGAGGCGTGCTGAACATGCAAGAGGCTTGCAACATAAAATTTTCTATACGTTGTAACAATTGATTGAAATGTTCTCCAGACTTAAGCCATAAATGTAGGTTTTGGTCAAGTTACGGATACTATTTAACATATCACACTAACATTAATAATAATAACATTATTAAAGCAACAACGATGACGAAGACAACCCATATCAAACCAATCGTACAACCAGTTTGTATTGAATGCCATATTCTTACTTATTCTGGATTAAATAGAAGAATCAATACTCTACATGATCACCTTATCAAACATGGCAACAGGAAAAACATAAACCTAGCTGTAAAATTAAAATTAAAATAGGACTTGTATATGAGCAAAGACACTTACCGAAGTTTCTGCAATAAACCATGACAAATGGCAACAGCGCAACTCGTTATATCACAATGGCCAAACAGCTAGTAACAATTCGATTTCCAAATATATCGATTATCCTTCAAAATTGGAGCTTAAGAGAACCAGTGAGATGAAAAAGCACTGAATTCAGTTAAATCGTAAGTATTTCAGGAAATTAATTAGAGCATTTCTCAAACGAAGGTGAATAAGTCTATAATTGTAAATTGCATAGAGTATTTCAGGAAATTTCATTTATATAGAGAGAACAAAGTGAGGAAGTTGACGCGTGTTGGACATGCTAGGGGACACGAACAAAGCATAAAAAATATAAACCAAACACGTGAACATGTGACAAGCTTGCAACTCAGTACACGTGAACAACATGCAAGCTTGCAACTCTGTACACGTGAATTTCAAGAGGCGATGCAATTAAGGATGCAGATTTTGCTTGGCTCTTTGAATTTTTTTTGGGGAAAATGTCAATAGAATGTAAAGATAAAAATACTTAAATGAAATAGATTTGAACGTCCTCTACAGTGTCATCTGAAATATGACATGAAGTAAACAAGATATATAGATCAAATAAGAACAGGGGCCTGACATATGATTTAAGGGGTCCGGTTTCGGAAAAAAATTGGCACTACATATTCATATAAAAATGGATTCTTCGAATTCCATGGCAGCTTTGGAAATAAAAACTAATAAAGAAGTGTACTTCAAAGGTTTTCAACCCATAATCTAAGCCACCACATAAACTTACAATGATGGATTATGAATCTACTTAATAAATGAAAGCAAGTCATCACACGCACACGCAGATATATACATACACACACATGTATGTATGTATACGTATGTATGTATGCATGCGTGTGTGTATGCGTGTGTGTATGTGTATGTTTGTGTGTTTGTGTGCGCGTGTTTGTAAATATTAATCCAGTTTTTGCCATATAAAAAATAAGAGCTCGTTGCACCATCTAGACCATACTTAGGCCGGTCAATAATGGAAACAGCCAATAATTTTTAATATTTTCTTCAATGCAGTATTAAATACATTATTAATATCATAATGCAAGTGTCTTAACAAAAATCTCCTCTATTGCAGTGTATAGGATTTATTATATGAATTACCATAAGAGAAACTAAAGGAAATGAAACAATCGTAACAAATACAATCAAACAAATCCTTGTTATATGGAAGAAGAACCCACTGTAATAAAATCTACTTTAGATATTCATTTTATCAAACAATTAATGACCGTGAACAGAGTTTTTAATCTCACTCATCTTGCCTAAGATCTCATTATAAAACTTGGGCAAGATGAAAACTTAATCTTTTTTTTTTTTATAATATGGTTCGGTAATGCCAATAAGTGTCGATCTCGTGGATCAAACTCATGACTTTTAATCTCATAGTCTAAACTACCAACCAACTAAACCAACCCTGTTAATAGTCATTTCACCTAATGTGTTAAGATCACAACCCGAGATATGGACCGATATTTTAGTCCAAGATCTCATTTGGAATCCGACATTTGAAACGTTGAGTATGAAAAATCAAAACCCTAACTATGTTGAATAATTCCACCCTCCAAGATTAAAATTAAGACTTTTGCCAGAGTTGTACTTATGATATTAAGCCATGGACAAACTGGTATATTTGGCAACTTGAAACAGAGACAAAAGTAAACTTAAGTAGAAATTAAACAAGAATAAAAAATTCAAACCCCAAATTCAATTAATTTAGTTTAGCACAAAAGCATGCACGATGTGAATACATGATGCTTTTGTATACAACAATGACAGTCATAGTAGTAGTAGCAGCAGGGCCGTCTCAAGCTAATATGAAGCCCTAGGCAACTGGGAAAAATGTAGCAAACATACTTAAATATTTTTCATGCAACCAATTTATTTCCACTATTTATTATAATCTCTTTTAATTAAATGAACACTAAGGTGTTAATCAAGAATAACCTATTTTTATTATTTCACTGATAAATTTATATCTTTATCATATTTCTTTAAATTTGTTTTCAACGTCTCCAACTGAATAGCAGCATAAAGAACAGAACTTAACCAAACGTTTGAAGGTTATTCGAGTTTAAGTTGGAAGAAGTGGCCAGTGGAGCAGCTCAATTTCTCTGTTCCCATAAGTCATGCGCCCCTTATCCCCACTCAATTTCCATCGTTCATTGTTGATTGATTGATTGATTGATTTGATGGAATGAATGGTTGTGATTGTATGAGAACGGGGCAGAGGGCATTTGGGGACAGAGGATTTGAACTCGTATGTAGAGTCACAAAAGAAGTACAGTGACTTCAGAAATAAATGTTGTTCATTTATTCAATTGTTCGATGGGTAAACATTTCGATGATTTCCAACCTGTCTTGATTTACTTCTACTCTAAACCACCTGCACATTAATAATCCATTCAGTGGATGAAGTAGATTTTATGGGGCCATAACATTTTAGGGGACCTAGTCATTTGCCTAATTTGACTATTGGTTGAGCCGACCTTGTGCAGCTGTGGTGGGGGTCATCATGGTCGTGGTGGTAATAATAATAACAAAAAAACATTCCCTCATCCAGACCATCTTACCAACTCTTAAAACTGTATTCCTACAAATTTTGCTGGTGTAGAGTTTAGCATGAGCATTGTAAAGATCTGTTTTGTTACTTAATGCATGCTCTCTATGAAATCCATACATGTATACATTTTTGATTATGTATTATCTTGAAAGATACTATAATACCATTGTTGACACTTGACATACAGATTGCTATGTTTATTTACGTCAAAATCATCATCATTAAATAAACAGAATTTTAGATGTTAGCCAGTGAATTATTTTACTATATTATGACTATGAAGACATGCCTTGTAATTGTTTAATGCAGATTGCACATAAAATTTGTTTATATAACAAGTATGGTACAGTGATAATGTTCATAACACATACCTCCAAACCTAGAGTCACAGAGCTAGTTGCATGGAAAACATTAAATAATGTACTTCAAATTCTCACAATCATAAGGTAGCATGAAATTATACATAATGAAGGTAGAGTAAATTGTTGATCCACTTTCATATCAGTTCATAGTGCTATAACAACACCAATCAAAATAAACAGTTATGATGAAAAGAACAAATTTAGAGAAACAACGCCAATCAAAATTAATGTAAAACAACTAATTATTGAATCCAATCACAACTTAGAAAATTCCAGGGATAACCACAGAGAAAATTTTATAATGAATTAAAACTGCAGCAGGGCAATATGCATACTCTACATTTGTCGAGCAGATATTTATATTAAATTTTATAGAAAAACTATTATCACCTAACTGTATATGGATAATTGAGGATGATATCCATTATTATTATTATTATTCCTATTTTGCCAAAGTAGCAAGGCAATTTTTTTAGTAAATACTAAAATATTAAGTAACTACATGGTAAGAGCATGTTTACCAAGCATTCAAATCCATCTATAAATATGAAAAATACATTCAGAACTTTCAGTAACTTGACAATTTAGTAGTAATCAAAATAGACAATTTGAAGGTTATTTTGTGTGTGTGTGTGTGTAAAAGGATAGTATTCTACTAAGTGACTGGTTGATTTATAAGCATGATTTCACATATTAGTAACTCTAATTAAGAAGACTCTAAAAAAGCAAAGGTAACATGATGGATCAAATTTTTTGAACATATAAATTATACTCATTTATATAATTTTTAGAATGTTTTAATCCAAGTGAATTTTTTAAATTATATGATTGTAAAAAAAATTATTAAATGTGTTGTCATGAAAAAGGGCAAAAATAGTGAAGCTAAATGAAGAAACTCACATATTAAATTAATGGATTTATACTCATTCTGCCATGATTATAATGATGGCACACGTCATGCACGCAAAAATAGTATTATTTCTACCATGATTATGTCTTAACATGACTTATCTGCAAACACAAAATAACACGAACTGAACGACATATATAAGATAATATGGATGGTTTAAGTATTGCAATAATAGAAATATGAAATATGAGTGCTAAGTCATAAACGTAAATGATAGCAAGGGGAAATGGAAGAGCTGAAATTTGTGCAGCCATGTTTAGGGTAGCAATGTATTCCTACTTGACAACTACAAATTGAAGGTATAGCCAAGTACTATGCTGATAACACAAACATAAATGATCCAGATGATTGATTTATGCAGCAATTGCTTTTATTATACCAATTAAGATCTTCACACACACACATATGTATGTATGTATATGTGTGTGTATAAGAAAAGAGCGATAAAGAAATGTAATTTTGAGTTAACTGCTTGTCTACCTGATCAATGAGAATTGGAGCAAGAAAATTATTGTTCTCTAGAATTAGCAAATTCCGTTGTATTCTTCAAAAAATTAGATATTGTCAACTTCGGTAATGAACATAAAACAATCAAACAAAAAGTGGTTTCCAACATGTTATAGGAAAATTACCTCCCACGCAAAAATGTTAGTCCTTAGACAGTTTGAAAAAGCTTTCTTCCCCTAAATACAGTTCATGCGATTGCCAATAAGGTAAAAGGAAGGCGCAGACTCAAACAATCTGCAAAGTAGGAGATTAATTTACTCATTTAGTTATTATAATAGCTTATTTAAATGTGGTCTGAAAACTTATAATAGGTTAAATCGAATGAAGCTAATCCTAGTATGTTGTGAAAATTAACCAGATATATCAAATTCAAATAGCCAACAGTTTACAACTGGTTTATTACTTATGAAAATCAGACTATCTACGTTTTTAATGTTCAGATTGAAAGTTATTTATAGGTGTACAATTCATTCATTCTTTAAAAAAAGACAGCACAATTTGAACGATACGTTTCGCAGTATAAATTAATCATCAAATTTGAATTTTCTACGGTAAAACTTCATTTAAAATATCCAAATTTATGATAATCTGTGATACCTTTAGCTATTTTTGAATATAAGTTCAGAAATATAAAGAAGTGTACGGGATTGAGATCATGAATCAGAAATCGCCGCGTATCAACAAAGTTGGTAATAGAATTCAGGGAAGTAAACGCAAAGGAATCGATCCGTGTTACCTTTGTGCATTCTGATAACGTAACGAAAAGACTAGACAAAGTTGCGGAGATTGAATCGGCCGCGAGATTGCGATTATGTGATGGCGTCTTTTACTGAAGCAGTTCATTGGACGAAAACGGCGAGATGATGAGACGAGTTGTCAATGAATAGAAAATGAGTAGAAAAGGTAGGGTTTACATGGGAAAGACGGATTCAATTACCGACCATATTTTTTTGAATCATGCTAGACAGCCCGAAATAGCATTTAACGAAGGAAAATAAGGGGGCACAGCATATTTTGATAGTACTCCAGTTTTCCTCGTATGTTTTGGGGTCTCTAAGCATTTACTGGCAATTAGAATCCAGTACCACAAAGATCCGACCAAACCGAATTTAAAAGACTCAAACTCGAATCGAATTCGATGGGTCTGGAATCGAGTCTGGGTGATGAAAAATACAATCAAGATCCGATCAAAACCGATCTGATCTGAAAGATCCGATCAAAAAACATTAAAATATATGTATTTTTAGTGTTATTACCCAACCAGATCCGAACCGCAACTTCGATCAAGTCAGGTCTAGGTTTTTGAAATGTATAGCCTGGATCCGACAAAACTCGACCCGTCTATAACCGAGACCCGTCGAATCAGGTCCGGGTCTGATAGGTCTTATTGCCACCCCTAAGTATTACTGTATTTTTTCCATTTGATCCCAATGGCTGGGTGTCTTTTATTTCCACATTATTTTTGCATTCTTAATGCTAGAGGTGAAAGCAACGCATCACAATTTATTTAATTGTCTTCTAATGGTAACTTTAGTTTTACACCGCCAATTATATTATCTATTGGATGATCATTTAAGATTATACGACATGATTTTAAATCATTGTTTGTTTGTGAATTATTTTTCAAATGATTCTTCATGAGAAGTTCTATTAAGTATCTAAGATATCATTACCATCATCTTTATCTTTGAAATTTTCATCAAAAGAGATATGTAAGTATTGCTCAAATTTCTCGTAAATATAATTAACAGGTCTATATACGATTGAGCACAGCTCGGCCCAATCCATGTAAGTCCTGCACATCTATGCCCGATAAGTCTAAGTCGACTCAAATTCGGTCTGGTCCCAACCCATCTACTCAGTAGCTCTCTCGGTCTATTGTCATCTGGCTAAACTCAAGGCAGTTTCATCGGCCAGCTCATCAACAAGGTCTGGCTCAAACATAACCCTTCTTAGGCCATTTTCATCACAACCCATGGATCGGTCCCAAATGTCACGTCTCGTCATCCCACAATCGGCTCGACAAATCCCTTGCGACTTGATCTATAGCAACATTCAGCTTTCTTCAATAAGCTTCGGCAATAAGCGACCAACCAACATGATAAATTTTGCGGTATGCCCTAAGGTCAATTATGTAAATTGTTACATATATCTAACTCAATAACCAATCTTGTTCGAAATAAAAGATATTTTCTTTTTATTACATACTTGAGATAATGTGTTATATTAATTAGTTAATTTAATTAAAAGTATATTAAATTGATAGAATTTACAAACTGTTGTGACCGTGAGTAATTCATCGCAATGAAAATAAATATATCATTTTAAGTATTCCTAATCAATATGTATCAAGTCTAGATATCAATACTTCCGTTGAGATTAGAGTACGTAATCTCTAAGAATGTTGGACGGTGTATTACTCATGGCTGCTGGAGGCACTAAGGGGTTACGTACTAATAGTTATTGGATGAATACGGAATGGTCCATTGGATAGTTTTCTATTAGTTAATATAACTAAGGTCAAAAAAAAATATCAATGTGATAAAATTATATGATTCTCTTAACTTGAGAATACTGTTGATCTTCAATGTGGAAGCTCCACTTTGATTATAGTTAAATCGTGGCATAGCGTCCGTCGAATGACTATAGTTTGGGTCGAGTGGAAGGATTTGAAGCGAAACATTATTCATAAGAGAATTTGTCTCCTCGGTTATGTGAGGTTAGTGCCACAATCAACTGAATTCAACTCAAAGACAAAGTCTATGGCTAGAGTATTTTGGTTAACAAAAATTATTGTTATTGAACCAAAGACTTGTTAGGAATTCAAATCTATAGTTTCGATGACAACAATTATACAATGGAAATCAAATATGCATATATATATATATATATTTCTATATATAGGTACTTGGTAGAATAACATCACTAGAAAGACAAGAACAAGACTCAAAGAACACTACAAGAGACTACAAGTCGATAGGTACGAAGAAGCAACATAAAAGATGACAAAACAGACATGCACAAGTTTCAGACGTCTGGGTGCACAAGGCAGACATTTGGAAAAGTCCTTTGGAACTACAAACAGACTAAACCAGATGTCTGGTAGTAGCACTTAGACGTCTGAAAATCTACTATATACAAAAAAATATAGTATCAGACGTCCAATAAAAATACCAGACGTCTGATTTCGAACTCGGATTTTAAATTTAAACATCAACTATCACATTCAAATAGACATCTCCGCTTCTCTTCGCTGCAACTCTTCATCATCAACAGAAGCAACTGTAGATCACTTGTTAATGGATGCAACTACTCAAGGAACCTATCTACAACTATATATATCATCAAGAATCAAGAGAACAAATCACCTTACTTACATGCGCTCTCTAATTACATACTCTATCATATACTCTTGATCTATACCAATCTATACTTGTATTTTACTCTTCCAAATATTTAGTTCTTCATAGACAATACTCTCTAAATATATATATTGGAAGCATTTACACTAATTAGTCAATATCCGTGTTATAGAACACACAATTGACAAGAATAATTTATTGTAACCAAGCATATTCCTCCAGGCGAAGCGAGGGTGTTTGATAGTCGAATTCCGAAGGGGAGCTTGGGGACTGGACGTAGGACGGGAGGTCCGAACCAGTATAAAATCATAGTGTGCTTATTCTATATTTATGTAGATTAAGTTTTGGAGCAAGTAGCGATAAAATTTTGTAATTCATGGAAGAATGATGTACATGAACCGCTTCCGATTCCTTGTAGTTCTTTGGATCCATCTGCATCGTATCGTACACCTTTAGATCCTTCACCTAGGCGATTCTTTGGTTCTCCAAGAACCCACGAACGTGGAAATATATGGTCTCCACTCGAGCCATGGAGGGATGACTAGTCTGAAGATCGCACATTGTATTTTTATCTACATATACTTGTATTATATTTCACAAATAATACTATGTTCAAACTCTCGAAAAATAAGCATCATCCTTCAAAATTAGGCTATTTTTAGACAAATTGGTCATTTCTGACGTCTGAACATTGCCATCAGACGTCTGACACTATGGTATCGCACAAATTTTAACCATCGTGGTTCCAGACATCTGAAAATCATCTCTGCTTCATAAAAAATAGAAACTAGTCGATTTCAGGTGTCTGAACTATTGACCAAACGTCTGAACAAAGCGTCTGCTTCCATAAGATAAAAACTCAGACCATTTTCAGACGTCTGATATTATATCCAGACGTCTGAGAAAACTATCTGTCCTACAAAAATAAGATTTCGACCTATTCCAGACGTCTGATTCTACAAACAGACGTTTGATAATTCTCTCTGACTATCAGAAATCACAAATCGATCAAATCTAGACATCTACCATAAATAATCAGACGTCTGATTCTATTTACTGCCTTCAAACTAGGTTAAATTAGACGTCTGAATTATCTTCCAGACATCTGAAATTCAATCGACACTCTTATATGCCCAGATAACGTCTATTTTTTTTTTACTTCTCTTACTTTGTTTCAAATTTATTTCTACTGCAAAATTGATTTCTTACTTCTCAAAAATACTTTCTCTTCCAAACTTGATCAAATTTGATGCCTCCTAAAATAAAAAATCCTAAGATCTCTAAGCGAAAACAAGACAAAGCAACTACATCCAATCTCCAAGTTTGCTCAGACGATCAAATTGAACGATGGATGAATCGTGTACCGCATTCACTCAAGAGATATGAGGATATTTAAAAGAAGAAACTCCATATAGGTCCATTTTATAATTTGCCAAAGTTCCCAATGTATGATTTAGACGAAATGTGTGAAAATGTTGGTTTAGAAACTTTGATATCCTTTAATCCCAATAACATCCAAATTGATCAGTTGGCCATATTTCTTTTCTACGCTAATTTAGATAGCACAGCAGTTTGGAACACCGACAACGATAATAATTGGTTGTGGTCCAGTTTTACGGCAACACAATTAGGCTTACTCCAGGGATCATAGGCCGAACTCTCGAATGTTTCGATACCGGAGAAGATTTATATAACATTTCGGATATGCGTCTAAAACCGAGATAAAATATAACACATCAAATGTGGAAAGATGAAATTCCTAGATTTGCATCCAAATACCTATGATCTAAAGCAAGACTTCTCACAAGAATTATTATCAACACTATCATTCCTCGCCTTGGTAGTGATGAGCAGATCACAGAACTAGAACACAAGGCCCTATATGCTATATTCAGTAGAACAAAGGTCAATTAGGAAAAATTTATATTTGACGAGCTCAAACACTTTTGGACTCGATCACGCCCATCGATATCTATCCTACATATATCATGAGGCTTCTACGAGCTCACAACATCCCCTCATATTTATCCACTTTTGAAGAAATTTCTCCAAAATATGCATCCACAAGGTTTTTCTCTTTGATACACTTACCAGAAAATCCTCCGGATTTTATATCATTTGAGGAGTGGATGCAACGTCGTCAAGCCAGACAAGTGGGGCCTCCACCTCAAACACAACCTTAACCATCACAAGAGGTGGAGCAACATCACGAGATTACTCCTCCTACTCCTGCACTATTTGATTATACGTGCCAAGATGATATTTTGGAGACTCGCATAGAGACCAATCCATATGAGAGTATTCGTGATCTAACTCTCAAAAATCAGCTTATTTTTTCTCGAAATCAAAAATTGTTGGCTAAGAGCATTGATAGTTTCGAAACATCTTTTGCATCTCACCTAGCCACAGTTGAAACGCCAACATTATCTGCTCTAAAGCAGGTTCTTCAAAGGGTTCGTGGTCCTACACCACCTTCAGAAGATTGGCCAACTCCAGTGCCTTCTCCTACTCCTTCGAAACATTCCAAACTTTTGACTAGGAGAACGAACCTCTCGAACAAAATCTGACATCTCCTAAAAAACAAGCAAGTTCTTCCAAGGATGAAGATAAAGGGGATGATCAAGGAAAAGCTTCTCCAACAAATCTTTAGATTTCTTATTATTTCGTCTTTTGTATAAATATGATGAATGTAATCAATTAATGTGATTAATAAAATTTCCTTTATGGTTTGTTATTTCTTTATATATTTCTGATTGGTAAATACTTAATGGGATCGAAATAAGTCTATAACTACAAAGTTTTGAATCCTTTTTGATAATGCCAAATGGGGAGAAATAATATAAATCACAATGCATGATGGAAATCACATATTTAGGGGGAGATTTATAAAATTGTATATAAGTGTATTATATAGTTGTCATCATCAAAAGGGGGAGACTGTTAGGAAATCAAATCTACAGTTTTGATAACAATAACTATACAATGGAAATCAAATATGCATATATATTTTTATATATAGGTACTTGCTAGAATAACATCACTAGAAAGACAAGAACAGGGATCAAAGAACACTACAAGAGACAACAAGTCGATAGGTACGAAGAAGCAACATAAAAGATGCACAAAATAGACATACACAAGTTTTAGACGTCTGCGTGCACAAGCCAGATGTCTGGAAAAGTCCTCTGGAACTATAAACAGACTAAACCAGATGTCTGCTAGTAGCACTCAGACGTCTGAAAATCTACTATATACAAAAAAAATATAGTATCAGACGTTTGATAAAAATACCAGACGTCTGATTTCGAACTCGTATTTTAAATTTAAACATCGACTTCCACATTCGAATAGATATCTCCGCTTCTCTTCGCTGCAACTCTTCATCATCAATAGAAGCAACTGTAGAGCACTTGTTAATGGATGCAACTATTCAAGGAACCTCTCTACAGCTATATATATCATCAAGAATCAAGAGAACAAATCACCTTACTTATATGCGCTCTCTAATTACATACTTTATCATGTACTCTTGATCTATACCAATCTATACGTGTATTTTACTCTTCCAAATATTTAGTTCTTCATAGAAAATACTCTCTAAATATATATATTGGAAGCATTTGCACTAATTAGTCAATATCCGTGTTATAGAGCACGCATTTGACAAGAACAATTTATTATAACCAAGTCTATTCCTCCGGGCGAAGCGAGGGTCTTTGATAGTCGAATTCCAAAGGGGAGCTTCGAGACTGGATGTAGGACGGAAGGTCCGAACCAGTATAAAATCATGGTGTGCTTATTCTATATTTACATAGATTAATATTGTTTTAGTTGCATTATATTATTTTTTCACATATACTTGCATATACACTACACGATCCACCCTGTAGATTTTTAAGACTTTGTGTTTGGACTTTAGAATTGAAACTGGATGACATTGTAATTTTAACCATTATCAAATTCCCTATGCCCATAGCGATATAGTTTTGATAAAGAGCATAGTCATATCACCTACTAAGTGATGTGTGAATGTTAATATTCCAATAGTTCGATATTAATCGCTGAACAAATTTACATCTAATGGATCACACAACCAAAATGGTGAATACTCTAAGGGTGAGCATTCTTTGGTTAAACCAAATAAACCAACCAAACCAATTTATCTTGGCCGGTTTGGTTTGGTTTGAAACTAAATTAGCTTTTAATCAGTCTATAAAAAAATTAGTTCGGTTATCGGTAATCAAATTAACCGAACATTTATTATATTATAAAAATTAATGATGGTATAATGATTTTTTTATAATATTTAGTGGTCTAAATTTTTTTTTATCATATATGTGTCAAAATTACTATTAAAAGCATAAAAATACTAAATAAGAATACTTTAATCTTATATTTCTAGTATAATGAATATTTCAGACCTAAAACGTGAATCATTTTTAGTTTGGTTAAATTGGATAACCAGCCAAACCAACCAAAGTTAAATCGGTTGGTTTGGTTTGGTTTTTTTTTTATTGGTTTTAGTTCAGTTCAACAATTTTCATCATCAGACCGACCAAAACTTACCCCTAGAATACTCCTTTGACTAACAATTTAGTTAATTTATAATTTTTATAAATTAATTAAGTTAATTGATATTTACAAAATATTATTATAATTTTTTTTATTTGATAAACAAATATTATTAAATGTATTTATAATAGCTATAAATATCTTAATCGATATGCGATATCGATAAGCGTTTAAATTAGATATAAATGCAAAAAATATTTTTTTCGGACTTTACATCGTTTTAAAGCCTATGTAGGGCTGGTTATACTCAGCGATGATTGGGTGATAGAGGAGGCCATATGATGGGCTAGATTGATATAGATAAGGAAAGGAGAATAGGTAAAGATCTAGATCCTAACTCGTCTCCTTTTCTTTCTCTATTTAAACATCTCAACCCATACCTATTAGATAATTCTTAAGGCCTCTGTCTAACCTAATTGTTGGCCGAAATTTAAATCTCCGATCTCTCTATTTTCAAAGTCAAATCAAAGTAAAAACAATTCTATTCGATGATCAGTGGTCATCAGTTCAGGAACTAGCACTCTATTGAATTGGAAATCAGTTCAAGGAGCAGGTCTCATCATTTCAGGGTGTTCTTACAATGATTGATATAAGGTGAATCTATAATGAATTTATGAATATTAATGTTTATATAATATTTATATAATGTATATTATATTGTTAGTTATGTGACAATTTTAATATATAAATGTATTATCACAATTAGATTGGTTGTATGTTTATATTATTTTATATTTTAATAAAAACTTATTTTTATATTATTTATGTACTTATAAAGTGCATGGCTCATATTTAAAAAAATTCTATTAATTTAATATGCAATAGTAATTATATGTATAAGCTTTATAGATTTAACATTACATTTTACTATATGCAAAATACGAGTTTATAATTTATATAAGTAGTATTGTACATAAAATATTTATGTCAAAGGAAAAATAATTTTTATATAAATATATATTATTATTTAAATAATTTTTTAAATTAATTAATATATTAATTACATTAATATATATATATATATTATGTAAAATATATTTTATATTATATAAAATCAAATTGGTCCGAGATAAACTTCTGAAAAAAATACAATAAAAAATAGATAATTATTTATTTTTAAATTTTATATATTAGCCGGAAAATAAAATCTAAAAATTGATTTTTAAATTATAAAATTGTGTATTAAATATTCTAAGAATAAAATTTCACTCGGAATTTTACTAAAAATTCAATTCAAAATTTGTTTTGAAAATAATAATCATATATTAATTTAAAAAATATCCATACTGATATTTTAGTTAAAATGTATTTAGAAAATATATAAAAAATAAGAAAATTTAGTCATGCACATCATTTGGTACATGTATAATTTTAATATTTATGTTTTGTATATTTTGAACATATATATATATATATATATATATATATATATATAATTTATGTATATGTAAGTATATATATTTATTTATTTAGCAAATATATATATATTTAAAAAAATTATATATGTATATATATTGCTTTTGGATTTGAGAAAAATAATAATTTAATTTAATTTATAAATATCTTAAAATATAGTTATATATATATAATTGTGTAGTTAAACTATTAAATTGCATACATTTATTTATACATAAATGGATAAACTTTTTCAATTTATAAAATTATTTAAATAAAAATATAGTTTATATATATGTATATGATTATATATATGTATATGTATATATATACGCATAAGTATTTATAACATTTTATATAAATAAAAGTATTTAAACATACATTTAAGCAATGTATTTGTATATTAGATGAGTTAACGTGCCATTGGCAGTATAAATCCCAACATCTATACACAGACATGTTCTACTTTGTACAGATTGATATGATACACATGCACACACTCACACACACACACACACACACATATATATATATGATATGCATATATATACATTACAACATTAATTAAACAATATAAGATCATTTTATAAATTTAAATAAAATAAAGATTTTATTTAACAGAAATTTAAAAACGCACTAAATAAATTAGATTTCATAAGCCCAATAAAGATCCTAAATGTCAAAAAATTTGAAATTGATCACATATTACTTTTGCTGTGGCCTGATCCAGTTCCAACAATGATATTGGAGCCCAAAAGCCTATGCGGTCTAAATTAGCAGTACTGGAACTAATTAGTTAAAGCCTACTCATATGTAGGGTGTCTTGAAAAGTAGTGTCTAAGCTTAGGTTAGGGTAATCAAGCACTCTGCTCTACCTAACTACTAGCCTAGCCTAAAATGATGAAGTAAGCCCAAATGGTTATCCCTAATAAGAAAATGGCTAATTTGAATTAGGCCTTGGGCTAATTTCAAATTTTGTTGGAATTAAAAAAAGTTTTAAATCTAAAAGTTAAATTTGAAATAAGAAAAATATTATAATTGTTATAATACATATTTTCAAATTGTTTTGAAAATTAAAATAAAATTTCAAATTTAAACGCTAGATTAAAAATGAAACACATATTATAAATATTATAATATAACGAAAATTTTCAAAATGTTCGAAAATTAATTTCAAAATTTATAACATTTATTTTGCAGGCAAAATAAAGTATTATTATTTTTGCATAAAGAAACCGGCATTATAATGGTCACCACTTTACAAATGAAATACAAGTGTGAGGCAAATTCCTCTGCAGCTAATAGAACTGGAGTTAGGCAAATTTGCCCAAGCTAATTAAATTACAGAACTGGAGTTAGGCAAATTTATAACATTTACTAATGAGGTTAATATAATATTACTTATATAAGTTAATTAATTAATAAATATATGCACATGTTATATATTATGATATATGTTATGTTGTTTTAAAATATTAAAATAACATAAGTAGACATGTTTGTAATAAAATGAAT
This sequence comes from Allium cepa, assembly GCA_030765085.1. Classification (NCBI taxonomy): domain Eukaryota; kingdom Viridiplantae; phylum Streptophyta; class Magnoliopsida; order Asparagales; family Amaryllidaceae; genus Allium; species Allium cepa. Next base: position 120,521,792 of record CM060938.1, on the reverse strand, counting down.
TTCAAAATTAAAATAATTTAATTAAAATAATTTAATTAAATAAATTAATTAAAAGGTCAATTAATTTAATGATACACACGCGTATGTATATGATATATTTGTTATACTATAAATGTGACGCCCCACCTCTATACCCACGCTAGCAAAGAGTATTAATAGATAATACCGTCTGCTAACACGGAGAATAAGGCTGGATAGGAGCGATGACGCAGCGGATTAATCAAAACAAACTTCAATCGGTGAAAGTAGCGATCGATGGAATGAAGATACCGAAATGCCCAAATTCGTTGATCCGAGGATACCGAATTCTAGCTATCTCAAACACGTTGATAGCGCACTATTCCGTGTTCAAAGATCTACGATTCTTCGTACGTTGATCTAGCGCACTAGATTCCGTGAATCGGCTTCAACAAACGTGGATTCGAGCGCACTCGAATGATGTAAGTGGAGATACGAGATTACACTCAACTACCAATTAGAGAAGAAAGCACAAAGCAATCAACAAGAAATTTTATTTCCAAAAATCAACAACCCAAAAATGTACAACACACGCCCTATTTATAGCTTGTTACAACCGGCCCCCTTAAGTCGTATACGACTTACGACTCATCCTGGGTCGGCAACGACCTATGACTCATGACTCAAAAACACACAGCTTAAAACCCAGCGACTTAACAAACTGCACGACTCATCAGCTACCATGACTCACGACTTATCATAACAAACGACTCAAAACATGTACAGATTCAGTTATAGGTCGTGAACGACCTAACATCATTCAACAGCGACTTAAAGAACATACCAACAGTACACGACTCATCGGTACAAGCGACACAACACTTAGGTCGTATACGACCTAATGACTTACGACATAAGACACAAACGACTTACGACTCAACCTTCCACGACTCATAGAGAATCTACACATCCAGTCTTACGACTTAAGACTCCCAACGACTCAAACTCTTAGGTCGTAACTCGTAACTCGTTAACATCTTTCTCTGATCTCCAGTTAGGTCGTGGACGACCTAGGCCTTCAACAACTTCTGCTCTGTTAAGTCCTGAACGACTTAAACCTGTGTCGTTAACTCGAATGTGACTCATCAAACATGAACGACTTATGCTTCCATTAACTCGCAGCTTCTTTTCTCGTGGATCTTTAGGTCGTAGACGACCTAACATCTTCTCCTTAGGTCGTGACCGACCTAAAGTACCTCCATTAGGTCGCAGCTCAGTTTCACGTGTCCCCTTAGGTCGTTGCCTGTTTGAGTTAGCTCGGAAGCGACCTATACCTTCCTCCTTAGGTTGTATACGACCTAGGCCTTCTCCTTCCTTAAGACGAGAACGACTCATGCTAGGTTGTGAACGACTCATGCCATGGAAACTGTTCGTTTGCAATTCTTCAATCCGGGTCTGAGCTGCATCATCCTTCCCTGGTTGAGAAAAATTCATCCTCGAATTCGTAAATTCTTCCACATCAGATTGTTCATCTCCATAATATGGTATAAGATGTTTAACATTGAACACGTCAGAAGTGTACACATCCTCCGGCAGCTTCAGCTTATAAGCATTTTCATTAATCCGTTTCACAACTTCCACAGGACCAATTTTTCTAGCTTTCAACTTGTTATAAGCACCCACAGGAAAACGATCCTTTGTCAATACAGCATAAACCAAATCACCTTCCTTAAATTCAACACTTCGTCGTTTCAAATCAGCAGCCCGCTTATACTTCTCATTTGACTTTTCCAATCGTTCTTGAACGATTCTATGACATTCCGTCAATCCTTCAACAAAATCAGCAGCTCGTTTAACCGTCCCCTTCGGTTGTGGTACCACCGCTAAGTCCAATGGTCCCCTGGGTAAATTTGAATATACAATCTGAAATGGACTGTAACCCGTACTACGATTCATGGCATGGTTATGAGCAAACTCTGCTTGGCATAATTTCATGTCCCAACTTCTCAAATTATCCTGTACAAGACATCGCAACAAATTTCCCAATGACCTGTTTACAACTTCTGTCTGTCCATCAGTTTGCGGATGATACGCGCTACTAAACTCCAGCTTTGTTCCCACCATTTTCCACAAACTTAACCAAAAGTGACTCAGAAAACGAGTATCCCTATCTGACACAATAGATTCTGGTAAACCATGCAATCGATACACCTCCTTAAAGAATAATTGTGCCACTCGAACTGCATCCGTTGTCTTCTTGCAGGCAATAAAATGTGCCATTTTAGAAAATCTGTCAACTACTACATATATAGAATCATTACCACGCTGCGTTCTCGGCAATCCCAATACAAAGTCCATACTCACATCAACCCATGGTCTAGCCGGTACCGGCAACGGCATATATAACCCAGCATTGGTCGCGGTTCCTTTCGAAACTTGGCAAATATGACATCGCTCCACAAACCTTTCGACTTCTTTCCTCATCGACGGCCAAAAGTAAGATTGAGAAATCAACTGCAGCGTACGATCTCTACCCACATGGCCTTCTTCATGCAACTCCTTGATAATTTTCATTCTCAAGCTGCTCTCAGGAATACATAACCGATTTCCTTTAAACAAAAATCCATCAATCATCATAAATTCATCAGTACTCCCTTCCTTCACTTTCTCAACATATTTCACAAAGTAAGGATCTTCTTCAATCATCTCTGGCAGTAATTCAAACCCCGTCACTTCAACCTTCAATGTTGTTAACAAATGACTCCTTCTACTCAAAGCATCAGCTACCCGATTCGTCACCCCAGATTTGTGCTTAACAACAAAGGTAAACTGCTGTAAATACGCGATCCATGACGCATGTCTCGCTGAAATCTTGTCCTGCCCCTGCAAATGCTTCAACGCCTCATGATCAGTGTACAGAACAAACTCCTTCTGAAATAGATAATGTCTCCAATGTTTAATCGTTTGCACCACAGCATAGAATTCAACGTCATATGTGCTGTATCTCATCTTCGCCCCTGACAACTTCTCACTGAAATAAGCAACGGGTTTCCCATTCTGACTCAACACTCCTCCAATCCCAACCTTTGATGCATTAGTATGTAGCTCAAACAACAACTGAAAATCTGGCAACACAAGAATTGGTGCTGTTGTCAAAAGTTCTTTGATTCGTTCAAAAGCAACCCCTGCTTCCTCCGACCAAGAAAACTGCTTCCCTTTCATACAATCAGTAACCGGGGCCATCACGCTACTGAAGTGTGGAGTAAACCTTCGGTAGAATGATGCCAATCCATGGAAACTTCGAACTTCAGTGATAGTTCTCGGCTGTGGCCAATTTCTAATAGCTTCAACTTTACTCTGGTCCACTTGGATTCCCTTCTCAGACACAACATATCCCAAAAATAACACACTTCTCGTCATGAACACACATTTCTTCGTGGCTGCATAAAATTGTTCCTCACGAAGAATAATCAACACTTTCCTCAAATGTAGAACATGCTCCTCCATACTCCTGCTATATATCAGAATATCATCGAAATAAACCACCACGAACTTCCCAATGAATGGTCTAAAGATTTGATTCATCACTCGCATGAATGTACTAGGTGCATTTGACAAACCAAATGGCATAACCAACCATTCGTATAACCCCTCTCTTGTCTTGAAAGCTGTCTTCCATTCATCTCCAGGTCTAATCCGAATTTGGTGATAACCACTCTTCAAATCAATCTTCGAAAATATAGTTGCCCCACTCAACTGGTCTAACAAATCATCCAACCTCGGCATAGGAAATCTGTAACGAACAGTAATCTTGTTCAAAGCTCTACTGTCTGTACACATTCTCCATGTTCCATCCTTCTTCGGCACCAACAAAGCTGGTACTGCACAAGGACTCAAGCTTTCCTGAACACGTCCCTGTTCTAATAACTCTTCCACCTGCCTTCGTAACTCTTCATGTTCCTTCGGACTCATTCGGTAATGTGGTCTATGTGGTAACACTGCTCCCGGAACAAGATCAATTTGATGTTGAATGTCTCTCAATGGCGGTAACTCCTTAGGCAACTCTTCTGGAAATACATCTTCAAATTCTTTCAAAACTGGCTTTGCTTCTTCAGGAATTTCAACCTCTTCACTGCTCTCTCGCCCAATCAACAAATAGACTTCAGGCTCCTCTTCAACCTCCTTAACAAACTCCTTCAAAGTCAACAGAGTTTTCAATTCCTCTATCTCCTCAAGCTTGCTTTCTTTTTGTTGTTGTTTCTTGGGAACTAAAGTGATTTTAGTACCTTCGAACATGAAACTGTAGCTATTGGCACGACCATCATGTTGAACTGATCTATCAAACTGCCACGGTCTGCCCAACAACAGATGACATACGTCCATGTCTACAACGTCACACCAAATTTCATCTTTGTACTTCTTCCCAATAGAAAAATTCACACAAGCCCTTCGACACACCTTCACTTCACCACCCTTCCTTAACCATGCTAGCTTGTACGGTTTAGGATGTTTCTCAGTTTTCAAGTTCAACTTCTTCACAGCCTCGGTAGAAATAATATTATCGCAACTTCCAGCATCAATAACGAACTTGCAAACTTTTCCCAGAATAGTGCATGTCGACTGAAATATGTTACTTCTCTACCAACTACAATCCTCCTCTTGCTTTGGTGTAAGACATGACCTCCTCATCATAAGATTACAACCTTCATCTCTAGATAATTCTTCTTCCTCCTCAACATAAGGGGTATTTGAACATTCTGCCTTCTCATCATCATCCTCAATCTCAGCAACCATTGCTCTCTTCTTCGGCTTCGGACATTCATTGCTTTTGTGACCCAACTCCTGACAATTATAACATTTGAAAACACTGTTAACCTTCGCCTTCTCAGCCTCTTTCACCACTGGCTTATTGACAGGTTTAGGAACATTAGAACTTCCACTAACACCCCTCGCTTGATTATTGGAATTAGTAAACACACCACCTCCACGCCTTCCTTGCTTCTCCCAAGCCAACGCTTTCTGATGTGCCTCTGCCACTGATCTAGGATCAAACATATTAACCATATCCTGGATCTGCATTCTCAACCCCCCAATGAATCTAGCAGTTAGCTGTACTTCCGTTTCCATAATATCATTCCTGGCAATGAGTTGGTAAAATTCGTCAGCATAATCACTAACAGACTTCGTCCCTTGCCTCAGATTCTGCAATCTCTGGTACATAAGTGATTGATAGTTGTATGGTAAGAAAGTAGATCTCATCAATTTCTTCATCTTATCCCACTCAACGACCTTCGACTTCCCCATCCGTTCTCGTGTAAGTTTAGTTTGCTGCCACCATGCCAATGCTCTTCCCCTCAATCTAGTAGCAACCAACTTCACTCGACGATTCTCCGGCACTTCCTTGAAATCAAAAATTTCTTCAACATTAGATACCCAATCAAGAAATTCTTCAGCTACCATTCCTCCTTTAAACTCTGGTATTTCCATCTTCATACCCGATTCCCAACGTCGATCTTCATCAATAACCCGATACTGACGTTGTCCCTGATCTCGGTCTCTGAAATGAATACTTCCCCTCTCACTATCAAACTCCTCATCAAAGTCTGATGCATATCGTTGTCTTTCACGCCCTCCAGCATCTCTACCACCACTCCTACTACCCATATCTCTTCGATCACGACCATCATCATTCCTCCTACTTCGATTATCAACACTCCGTTGATCCGACTCTCTCTCCTCTCCCGATCTGAATGATGTGAAACTCTACTTCCTCCACGAATGGATTCAGGTGAATTTCTTCTTCTACTTTGATTCATATCAATCATAAGCTTCTCCAACCTACCAATGCCTTCATCAATCTTCTCATGCATACGTTGTTCCATTTGATCGGCCTCTTCTCGTCTATATAATGCTTCAACATTTTGATGGCGATTAGCTCTCCTTGGCGGCATGATTGAATCAACACAACACTTCACAAACAACAATAAGTCACGACTTCAACTTCAAAACCCCTCACAAGGCTCGGTTACTTCCCACAAGTATACACGGCCTTCAACCTCAAATTCAAACACTTTCAACACTTTGATCCAAAATGGAATGGATCGAAAGTTCTCCCTCTTGTTGCAACTTCAATATGAACACGATGAACAACTTCAAACTTCAACTTCAAATATTTGGCTCCAAGAATCAACTTAGCTATGATTGGCTAAGTATGGCTCCGATACCAATATTGACGCAGCGGATTAATCAAAACAAACTTCAATCGGTGAAAGTAGCGATCGATGGAATGAAGATACCGAAATGCCCAAATTCGTTGATCCGAGGATACCGAATTCTAGCTATCTCAAACACGTTGATAGCGCACTATTCCGTGTTCAAAGATCTACGATTCTTCGTACGTTGATCTAGCGCACTAGATTCCGTGAATCGGTTTCAACAAACGTGGATTCGAGCGCACTCGAATGACGTAAGTGGAGATACGAGATTACACTCAACTACCAATTAGAGAAGAAAGCACAAAGCAATCAACAAGAAATTTTATTTCCAAAAATCAACAACCCAAAAATGTACAACACACGCCCTATTTATAGCTTGTTACAACCGGCCCCCTTAAGTCGTATACGACTTACGACTCATCCTGGGTCGGCAACGACCTATGACTCACGACTCAAAAACACACAGCTTAAAACCCAGCGACTTAACAAACTGCACGACTCATCAGCTACCATGACTCACGACTTATCATAACAAACGACTCAAAACATGTACAGATTCAGTTATAGGTCGTGAACGACCTAACATCATTCAACAGCGACTTAAAGAACATACCAACAGTACACGACTCATCGGTACAAGCGACACAAAACTTAGGTCGTATACGACCTAATGACTTACGACATAAGACACAAACGACTTACGACTCAACCTTCCACGACTCATAGAGAATCTACACATCCAGGCTTACGACTTAAGACTCCCAACGACTCAAACTCTTAGGTCGTAACTCGTAACTCGTTAACATCTTTCTCTGATCTCCAGTTAGGTCATGGACGACCTAGGCCTTCAACAACTTCTGCTCTGTTAAGTCCTGAACGACTTAAACCTGTGTCGTTAACTCGTATGTGACTCATCAAACATGAACGACTTATGCTTCCATTAACTCGCAGCTTCTTTTCTCATGGATCTTTAGGTCGTAGACGACCTAACATCTTCTCCTTAGGTCGTGACCGACCTAAAGTACCTCCATTAGGTCGCAGCTCAGTTTCACGTGTCCCCTTAGGTCGTTGCCTGTTTGAGTTAGCTCGGAAGCGACCTATACCTTCCTCCTTAGGTTGTATACGACCTAGGCCTTCTCCTTCCTTAAGACGAGAATGACTCATGCTAGGTTGTGAACGACTCATGCCATGGAAACTGTTAGTTTGCAATTCTTCAATCCGGGTCTGAGCTGCATCAAGCGACCATCTATAGCCTTGCTCTAACTATCTATTGAATACATCGACAATAATCACACCAAACCGATCGACATATCCAATGAATATTTAGAACAAAACCATAGGTGGTTGAAGGATCTATCAGAATAGAATATAACAACTCAAATGTAATATACATCACAGAACAGTAAACCATCATATACATATATACCAATACATAGCAGAGCATACAAAATAATACATGTCAAGTGGTATAGCCAACCACAATATACAGACAAATCCAGAAGAATAAATATCAGAGTTTCAACACAATAGGACTACACAAAAGCTATGACAAAAAGAAGCTAGCGAAGTAGTCCATGCGGAAGCAAAATAGGCTAAGTCCAAATGCACCTAACCTGAAACATCTCAGTCTGACCCGAGTATAAAATACACGGGTCAGTCTAGCTAAACAAATCAGTTAGATAAACTGAACAACAATAAACCTGCAAGGTTACAAAGCATAACAAATATCTCTAAAGGAGATAACACAATCATCTAACAAAAGATGAATCATATGATAACAAGCCTCATATCATCGGCAACATATAGAAACAAAGGATAAGAATATCCCAAAGCAAGCCAAAAAGGCAAATAACAAATACCAATAAGGTATACAAGTTCCACAAGGTAAACGCTACGCATCATGCGGCTCAAAAAGACCAACACCGAAGGGCGATACCTAGGGAATATACATATGAATGAAACATCAGAAAATTTGCTCGAGCTCAGTACTGTACAAACAAGGATCCATGAGCCCGAAGACTCCAAACCCAATATCACCCATGCGGCTCATAACGACCAACATCGGAAGTGATACTAAAAGGCAACCCATTATCACCTATGCGGCTCATAACGACCAACATCGGAAGCGATACTAAAGGGCAACAAACCCGAAGGCACATACCCGAAGGCAACAAACCGTAGTGGTGAAGGTCAGAGACCCAGTACTGGACACCACTAACTGGCGGAATGTGTCACAACTCTCGAAAAGGAATCCGAAAAGTGTTAACGTATGTCCCATAACCACTCGTTCGCACTAAACGGTTTACTATCCGTCAGTCACTTTCACACTTAAAGCAGTACAAAGTTTACCTCATATCATCGATAAACCAAACCCGAAGGTCAAAACGATCAATCGAATAGGTCGGGGACTAATCGGGAAGACAAACACACAGATTCATGGTCCGTGTTTTTCCTAACCATTTAATCTTCATTCCACTTCGCTCGAAGTGCGACATTGTGTGTGCGCATTACAAATAGAATTTATAATTTGGAGAAGGGAGCTTTTAATACGATTTAGAGAGATTATTTATAAAACCCGTGAATGAAGTCAAAAACAAGTCATCAAAGTCAAATATGCAATAACAACTAATTGGAATCAACACGAATCGATAAAAGTTGGAAATTAACTCAAAATTAGCCAAAATAGGCAAAACAGCGCATTTCAGACGTCTGAATTACCTCCCAGACGTCTGAACCACTACCAGACGTCTGAATGGATTCCCAGACGTCTGGATTTTGTCTATGCCTTTTTGCGTCTTCCAGGGACCAATTCCAGACGTCCGAATTTTGAAACCAGACGTCTGAGATTAGAGTTCAGCCGTCTGAAATCCCCTTGTAGGCAAAAGCAGCCAAGCCCATAAAAGGAAAAATCCAAATGAATTGCAAACGAACGAGCGATGGATGCTATGGGTTTATGCCATACGACAACCCAGCACTATTGGCTCTTCTATACACCACCAAAAACATGATCAAATATCAAAGTTAGGATCTTTAAAGAATTGAACCCAAATACTAAAAATTTGGATATTCACCAATTCAATCCAAACCAAAAGCAAGTGCATATGAACATGGTGTTAGGAATTCATACCCAACATCAGTGAAATCAAGAGAAGTAGATGTGAGTTCAAAACTCACCTTTTTGCACACAAACAAAGATGAGAGCACAAACACAAGAAGGAGGTTAACCACTCTTCACTTCAACTCTACAATCTTCAATCTAAGAACCAAAACATATTTTTCCCAAATTAGAGCTTAGGAATTTCTGAAATTGAAGAGGAGAAGAGATGGAGAAGATGAAGAGGAGGCTTACCTATCCTTCTCTAAGATTTTGGAGCAAGAAATCAAGTTACAAAGAAGAACTAGGGCTTGCAAATTTCTATTTCTCTTTCCCTTCCACCATTTTCAGTTTTCTTAAGCTAAGAAATGAAATGAGGGTGAATGGATGAAGAGAGGGCTGAGTTAGGGGTTTAAACTAACAAATGGGCTGAGCCCAAACCCAAAACCCAAATAGAAAAGTTGCAAAAATTCACAAACTCCAAACATATCAAAAATTATACTCAAAAAGATCGCAAACGCCATTTTAGACTCAATGGAAGTGGTTTCGAGCTCCAATTCGGCTGTTTGCTAAAAGTAGCTTTTCGAACCTAAATCCGACTAACGACGCTATATTTAAATAAAATATTTAAATATATAATCGTTAAATATGCAGGTTGTTACAGATCTCCCCTCCTTACAAAATTGCGTCCTCGCAATTCCTAGAGACGATATTTGTAACAACTACAAACATACAACATCCAAAAGAAAAGGAAATAAGCTTGAGATGAAAAGACATACTCACCGTTTCAAAGCGAAGAAAGAAAACCCGGATAAGATCGCTCAATAAATTCTCTGGTTTCCCAAGTACAATCATTGGGATTAGCGGACCATTGAACTTTAAAGAGCGGCACGTCCTTGTTTTGAAGGTGTCGCACTTCCGTGTAAAGTACGCGAATAGGCTGCTGAACAATAGATAAGTCCGGTGAGATCTCAAGCTCTTGCAAATCAGGAGAAGCAATAACAGAATCCGACTCCCGAAGACACTTTCGAAGTTGTGAGACATGAAACACGTCATGAATACCAGATAAATGAGCAGGAAGTGAAACTCTATAAGCCACAGGGCCAATACGTTCAGTAATAGAAAATGGTCCTATAAAGCGAGGAGCCAATTTTCCAGTCGTACTGAAACGCATAACCCCTTTCAAAGGAGAAACACGAATAAAAACAAGATCGCCGATCGAGAACTCGAGAGGCTTCCTACGGCTATCCACATAGGATTTCTGGCGACTTTGTGCCCCTTTCATTCATAATCGAATAAGATCAATTTTCTCGGAAGAATCACGAACAAAATCTGGGCCAAGAATAAGCTTCTCTCCAGATTCCAACCAACATGAAGGTGATTGACATGGTCTTCCGTATAAGGCTTCGAAAGGAGCCATACCGATACTAGATTGAAAACTATTGTTGTAGGAGAATTCTACAAGAGGTAGGTGATCCTCCCAACTACCACCAAAATAAAAAATACAAATACGGAGAAGATCTTCCAAGATACGATTCACCCGTTCAGTCTGTCCGTCAGACTGCGGATGATAAGCTGTACTAAAATTAAGCTTTGTCCCCAAAGCTTGCTGAAGACTCTTCCAAAAATGACTCGTGAATAAAGGATCACGGTCACTCACAATAGAACTAGGAACACCGTGAAGTCTCACGATTTCCTTGACATATAACTTAGCCAAATGCGAAGCAGTCCTATTAGACTTAATAGGGACAAAATGAGCAGACTTAGTGAGGCGATCAACAATAACCCAAATGCTAGAATGGCCCGATCTCGAACGAGGTAGGCCGTCAATGAAATCCATAAAGATCAGATCCAATTTCCATAATGGAATCTCAAGAGGCTGAAGAAGACCTGAAGGACGCTGATGTTCGGCCTTAATACGCTGACAAGTTATGCAATTACTCACATAACTCGCCACATCGCGCCTCATGCCTTCCCATAATAAAGGCGACGCATATCGGCATACATCTTGCTACTACCGGGATGAATAGTATACTTAGAACGGTGACAGTCATCAAGAATGTCATGCCTAAGTGCAAAATCAGAAGGCACAAAAAGACGGTTCTTCTTACGAAGACACCCATGAGAATCAATGCTGAAATCCCGCAACGCCTCATCACAGGATCCAGACTCACAAAGCTGAATAAGATGCAACAAATCAGGATCACGCCGCTGAGCATCAGCAATACGATCCAATAAAATAGGTCGAGCTCCCAAACTAAATAATAGAATAGGAGAATCAGAAGATGAACCTTGCTCACGAATTTCACAAAAAGATAGAGTCTCAAGAACATCCCATTCGGCAAGCATCATAGAAACAACAACCAAATGTTTGCGACTAAGCGCATCTGCAACACGATTTCCCTTACCAGGGGTATACTGGATACCAAAGTCATAGGAGGCAAGAAACTCGAGCCAACGTTGTTGTCTCATATTGAGTTCCTTCTGAGTAAACAAATACTTCAAGGATTTATGATCGGTATAGAGAATGAAGCGCTCGCCTAATAAGTAGTGTCGCCAAATCTTCAAGGCGAAGACGATGGCGGCTAACTCAAGATCATGAGTGGCATAACGAACTTCATTCGGATGCAGTTGCCTAGAAGCATACGCAACTACCCGATCCTTCTGCATAAGAACAGCACCGAGACCACTACCACATGCATCGGTGTAGACAACAAGATCATGATTCCCTTCGGGAACCACAAGAATCGGAGCATTAGTGAGAAGTTCCTTCAATGTCAGAAAGGAAGCTTCACACTTGTCGGACCAATCGAAACGAATGCCTTTCCGAGTAAGGCTGGTGAGAGGAAGCACAACACGGGAAAAGTCCTTGATGAACCGACGGTAATAACCCGCCAATCCAAGGAAACTACGGATCTCATGCACATTCTAAGGCCTCTTCCAATTCTGAATGGCTTCGATCTTTGAGGGATCGACAGAAATGCCATCGGAAGATACAACATGGCCTAAGAACTTAACCCTATTCTCCCAAAAATGGCACTTGGAGAATTTGGCTCTAAGCTGATGGTGACGGAGAGTACTCAAGACAATACTCAAGTGATTAGCATGCTTGGCTTCAGACTTAGAATAAATAAGGATATCATCAATGAATACAAGGACGAACTTGTCGAGATATTCCCGGAATACTCGATTCATGAGATCAACAAAGAAAGCAGGAGCGTTCGTCAAACCGAACGGCATAACGAGCCACTTAAAAGAACCGTATCGAGTGCGGAAAGTTGTAAGAGGTATGCTATCCTCCGCAACTCGTAATTGATGAAAACCTGTGGCAAGGTAGAGTTGAGTAAAGACCTTAGCACCACTCAATAGATTGAACATATCATCGATCCTAGGCAATGGATACCTATTCCTGATGGTTAACTCATTAAGTTTGCGATAATCAATGCAAAGCCTAACAGTTCCATCAGATTTCTTCATGAAGACGACCGCGGATCCCCACGGAGAAAAACTAGACTGAATCAACTGCTTGGACTCAAGCTCTAAAAGCTGCTTCTTGAGTTCCTCATTTTCCCTTGTAGACATCCTCGTAGGAGGACGACTAACTGGCTGCGTACCTGGAATGAGGTCAATGCGGAACTCAATTGCCCGCTTGGGTGGCAAACCCGATACAGGCTCAAAAACATCAGAAAAGTCACAAGCAATAAGAATACGAGATATATCATCATCATCTCGCGAGTCAAGAGAATATAAAGCCATTTCGGAATTATCCACATCCCGAAGAACAAGAGATAACTGAGTAGGCGAATCCGGATGTTGAAGATATATAATTCTCTCCGAACAAATAATCCTGGCATCATATCTCACTAGCCAGTCCATACCCAAAATCATATCAAATCGCAGACAAGAGATAACGTGCAGATTCGCACGAAAAGAAAAGCCACATAAAACAATCTCAACATCATCACAAAGCAAGCTAAGGGTCGCGGATCCCCCAATAGGATTCGCAATCCTTAAAGAAGTAACCATACAAGAAACATCCAAAGATAAATCATCAACGAGCTTTTTCGATACAAAAGAATGTGAAGCTCCCGTATCGAAAAGAACTCGTATACTATGATCATGAAATAAAACAGAACCTTCCAAAATGGATGGAGACATACCTTTGGGTTGAGAAGGACCTATAGAAGCCTTGGCAGCATAAAGATTGCTAGACTTGGCACTAGCCGGAACAGTAGGGCAAGCTGAAACATGATGACCTTCCTTCTTGCAATAGCGACAGAAGAGAGGTTTAGGACAAGCTCGAATAATATGATCCGGAGAACCACAATTGAAACACTTCCGAATAAAAGGTGTTCCAACAGACTGAGGCTGAGAACTAGAACTACCAATCTTCTTCTTCTTAGAAGGAAAAGGCCTGGACTTCTGAATTGGAAACGGCCTCTTGTTGGGGTTCTTGGAAACCTCAACATCCTCACCACTATCACACTCCTTCTTGATAGCTTCGAGATGAAGTGCCGAATCTACTAATTCTTCAAAAGAAAGCTTAAGCTGAAGCAACAAAGACTTCTTAAGATACTTCTCAAGACCAGAGACAAACTTTAAATTCTTCTTATAAGAGGTGCTAATAAATTCAAGACCATACTTAGATAAAGCCTCGAATGATGCAACATACTCAGAAACAGAAGACTTCCCTTGCTTCAACTCAAGGAAGCGACGGGTCAATAAAACTTTTTCAGATTCAGGAACGAACTTGAGTTCAAATCGCTCCCGAAACTGAGTCCAAGAAAGAGTAGACTCATCAATCTCGGCTATAAGAAGCTCATACCAATCAAGGGCACGCTCTTGAAATAAGCTAGAAGTTACAAGAACTCTATCATGGTCAGAAAGATCCATACGAGAGAAGATACGCTCGCATGTGCGAAACCAAGCTTGGACTTCAAGAACGGATTCAGAGCCTTTAAATGGCTTTCCTCCAAGATGAGCAAAATCACTGCACTGACGTGCAAAGGCAGACTTGCGAGGTGGAGACACTCGAGGAGGAACTGGAGGCTGTGTGCTCCTAAACAACTCCATAAACTGATCGGCACACATATAAACGCCATCCGAATGTGTGCCACTGGATTGCCCAGCATCCGAACGTCGTCCCCTGCCCCTTCCAGCCATACGCTGAAGGTAAGATAAGAACGAGATTATTCACAAGGTAGATATTACAGTATGGAATACTACGGAATAAAATGCATTCCTAGACGTATTCCCAAATTCTATATAACCTTGATGGAATAGAGAGAATAAAGAGACATGATGATTCAAAGATTTGTATTACTTATACACTTTGATGTATCATAATATGTGCTTCTATTCTGTGTTTATCATACTTTGTTCTGAACTCAGCTCTGGTACCATGGTTGTGACGCCCCACCTCTATACCCACGCTAGCAAAGAGTATTAATAGATAATATCGTCTGCTAACACGGATAATAAGGCTGGATAGGAGCGACCATCTATAGCCTTGCTCTAACTATCTATTGAATACATCGACAATAATCACACCAAACCGATCGACATATCCAATGAATATTTAGAACTAAACCATAGGTGGTTGAAGGATCTATCAGAACAGAATATAACAACTCAAATGTAATATACATCATAGAACAGTAAACCATCATATACATATATACCGATACATAGCAGAGCGTACAAAATAATACATGTCAAGTGGTATAGCCAACCACAATATACAGACAAATCCAGAAGAATAAATATCAGAGTTTCAACATAATAGGACTACACAAAAGCTATGATAAAAAGAAGCCAGCGAAGTAGTCCATGCGGAAGCAAAATAGGCTAAGTCCAAATGCACCTAACCTGAAACATCTCGGTCTGACCCGAGTATAAAATACACGGGTCAGTCTAGCTAAACAAATCAGTTAGATAAACTGAACAACAATAAACCTGCAAGGTTACAAAGCATAACAAATATCTCTAAAGGAGATAACACAATCATCTAACAAAAGATGAATCATATGATAACAAGCCTCATATCATCGGCAACATATAGAAACAAAGGATAAGAATATCCCAAAGCAAGCCAAAAAGGAAAATAACAAATACCAATAAGTTATACAAGTTCCACAAGGTAAACGCTACGCATCATGCGGCTCAAAAAGACCAACACCGAAGGGCGATACCTAGGGAATATACATATGAATGAAACATCAAAAAATTTGCTCGAGCTCAGTACTGTACAAACAAGGATCCATGAGCCCAAAGACTCCAAACCCAATATCACCCATGCGGCTCATAACGACCAACATCGGAAGCGATACTAAAGGGCAACCCAATATCACCCATGCGGCTCATAACGACCAACATCGAAAGCGATACTAAAGGGCAACAAACCCGAAGGCACATACCCGAAGGCAACAAACCATAGCGGTGAAGGTCAGAGACCCAGTACTGGACACCACTAACTGGCGGAATGTGTTACAACTCTCGGAAAGGAATCCGAAAAGTGTTAACGTATGTCCCATAACCACTCGTTCGCACTAAACGGTTTACTATCCGTCAGTCACTTTCACACTCAAAGCAGTACAAAGTTTACCTCATATCATCGATAAACCAAACCCGAAGGTCAAAACGATCAATCGAATAGGTCGGGGACTAATCGGGAAGACAAACGCACAGACTCATAGTCCGTGTTTTACCTAACCATTTAATCTTCCTTCCACTTCGCTCGAAGTGCGACATTGTGTGTTTGCATTATAAACAGAATTTATAATTTGGAGAAGGGAGCTTTTAATACGATTTAGAGAGATTATTTATAAAACCCGTGAATGAAGTCAAAAACAAGTCATTAAAGTCAAATATGCAATAACAACTAATTGGAATCAACACGAATCGATAAAAGTTGGAAATTAACTCAAAATTAGCCAAAATAGGCAAAACAGCGCATTTCAGACGTCTGAACTACCTCCCAGACGTCTGAACCACTACCAGACATCTGAATGGTTTCCCAGACATCTGGATTTTGTCTCTGCCTTTTTGCGTCTTCCAGGGACCAATTCCAGACGTCTGAATTTCCAAACCAGACGTCTGAATTTTGAAACCAGACGTTTGAGATTAGAGTTCAGCCGTCTGAAATCCCCCTGTAGGCAAAAACAGCCAACCCCATAAAAGGAAAAATCCAAATGAATTGCAAACGAACGAGCGATGGATGCTATGGGTTTATGCCATACGACAACCCAGCACTATTGGCTCTTCTATACACCACCAAAAACATGATCAAATATCAAAGCTAGGATCTTTAAAGAATTGAACCCAAACACTAAAAATTTGGATATTCACCAATTCAATCCAAACCAAAAGCAAGTTCATATGAACAAGGTGTTAGGAATTCATACCCAAGATCAATGAAATCAAGAGAAGTAGATGTAAGTTCAAAACTCACCTTTTTGCATACAAACAAAGATGAGAGCACAAACACAAGAAGGAGGTTAACCACTCTTCACTTCAACTCTACAATCTTCAATCTAAGAACCAAAACATATTTTTCCCAAATTAGAGCTTAGGAATTTCTGAAATTGAAGAGGAGAAGAGATGGAGAAGATGAAGAGGAGGCTTACCTGTCCTTCTCTAAGATTTTGGAGCAAGAAATCAAGTTACAAAGAAGAACTAGGGCTTGCAAATTTCTATTTCACTTTCCCTTCCACCATTTTCAGTTTTCTTAAGCTAAGAAATGAAATGAGGGTGAATGAATGAAGAGAGGGCCGAGTTAGGGGTTTAAACTAACAAATGGGCTGAGCCCAAACCCAAAACCCAAATAGAAAAGTTGAAAAAATTCACAAACTCCAAACATATCAAAAATTATACTAAAAAATATCGCTAATGCCATTTTGGACTCAATGGAAGTGGTTTCGGGCTCCAATTCGGCCGTTTGCTAAAAGTAGCTTTTCAAACCTAAATCTGACTAACGACGCTATATTTAAATAAAACATTTAAATATATAATCGTTAAATATGCGGGTTTTTACAATAAAGGTTATAATATATAATAAATATTTGATATAAATGTTATATTATGATGATATAAAGTTAATTAAAATTAGTTAAATAAGATTTAATTAATATAATATAATACATAAGACTATCATAACTAATATGAAATATAAAATATATAATAACAATAATTATATAATATGAATGTATAAATTAATGGTGGAATATCAAGGAACTCTAAATTGACTTAAGGAATAAATACAAACGTAAATGTACGTATACCATGGTTTTCGATGTGTCCGACACTTAAATCACTTCGACATTTCAAACATACATTATTCTATAAGTCGATATCACTCAATATAATATTGAAGATTGTGAATCTTTGATATAATGTTGTCCTCTACCATATATATACATACATACATTTACATATATATTAATAAATTACTTGCATGCTCTTTAGTTGTTGAGCAAATCAAGTTAAGGATGTTATGTGTAGTATTATAAATATACTGAATAGATGAGGTAAGATAAATATATGTATTTTTGAACAAACTCAAGGTACATATGCTATACTTAGATCATTGTGATATGATAAGTATGAGTGAATAATTACGTTTCGATTTATTGAGCAAACTCAAGGTTGAAGTGAAGTTAGGACAAGGTAACAAGGGTTAGGAGTTGTATATGCTACAATTAATAATGAGTTATCTACCATACGTAGATCTATGACTTACTAAGCAAACTCAAGGTTAGAATCCTAAGTCATACAAGTCCTAACACCCACTAATGAAGTCGAAAGACTTTTATGTTTCGCTTAGAGTTTGGTGAAATTTAAAAGAATAGTGGGAGACTTATTAGAAAAATGAAATAATAACATTTAACCTTTCTAATATTGTAAGAACGTATGCTATAAAATGTTAAAATAAATTACATTGACAAATTTGTGCATTTAATATGATTGATAAAATGTTTATCAATTAAGGTATACAAATGAAATGAATTGAAGATTAATGAATTGAAATATAATTTATACTTACTATTAAATACTTCTTGCATGTTAATGTCTTCTATACCCATGCAAGTTCCTAATTTTACAACTACTTAACACATTCATTCGTTTAGTCGTTGAAGTGCTTATTTGGTCGAGACCATGTATTGCATTCTATGGGTTCCGAACTCAAAACCAATACAAGGCTATGAATATTTGATCCATATACTATCGTATTTAAGTGTTATATGGTGAATGGCCACGGTGCATAATGCACGATATTCTGATGAATTATTTCATTCGAAATAAGAAAATAAACCATGATATGAGAGTAAATATTCGATTTGATTGATTACAATAAAGATCATATTGTGTTAAATGTAACACAATGCCAAAACAATAGTATAGATCTAAGATCTCGATCACTGAAATATCAATTTGATCAATTTACGCAAAGTGCGACATATTTAATGTCCTTAAATGTTAAGGATAATCGAGTGTGTTTTTGTAAAGAATTCGTTATGATGTTGTACTAAAGGTTTTCTTTTGAATGATTCGAGAATTTAGAAAGAAAAAAGAGTGTGTAAGAGTTGATTTAAGGTACAGTGTAACATCCCAAAATTTCCAATTAAAATAAATAATACATTTTAAAATGTTGGAATTTAATTTGAAAATAAATTGGAACAAAAATCTCAAACAAACAAATAAGTGAAAATCTTATATAAATTAAATTCCAATTTTATATTGAGTTGTAAATATTGAAATAATAAGTGTTTTTAAAAGTCATTTAATTTAAAAATCTTATATATATGTATATTACAAATATGAGTAAAATTGAATACATATTTGGATTTTAATTTAAATTTGTTCAAGATAAGTGTGAATATACAAATGGACCTAAATGTTTATATTTCAAGTTTTAAATTGAAGTTTGAATTTAAATTGAAAATGAATGTTTTAAAAATGTGTGGCATTTAAAATTATTATGGTGTAATATATGTAGTGTAATATTCGTTAGATTATTTTAACATTGAACATCTGTATACATATACAAATGAATTAAGGAATACGTTTATTTATAAAATGTATATAATATAAAAATTAAGGATTTAAAAGAAAATTCTATTGCTTTGTAAAAATCAAAGGCTGAACATACATAGCACATGGATGATAGAGTTGAATAATTAACAAAATCCAGAGCTTAAGATTTCTTTTTACAAATGGAACAAACCATCATTACCTTAATAAAATAATCAAATAAAAAAATTCAGAAAAACTTTTCAGCTTCTCAATTCAAAATTTTAAATCTCCTAACCTCTGAAGTTCAGTAACAAAAAAAAGGATTTTTGCAATCTTCACTTCAACATTCAAGAAAGAAAAAAAAAATCAAAAAGAAAGGAAAAAAGAGAAAACTGCCTTCTTAAATTCAAAGTAAAAATATGAAGTGTTTTCAAACTGTAGTGATACTTTCATCTCTCGGGTAAGTTTTGTTTTAAACTTTATAGTTTATAAAATTATGATTTTTAAATCAAAGTGTTAACAAAAAAAATTCATAAAACTGCAGATTAGCCTGGAAGGGGGAGTTTCAGGTTTTTGCTAATGGTAGTTTCTGTTAATAAATTTAAAGGCAAGTGAATTTTTTTCCTTTGAATTCGAGGTTGCTAAACAACATTTAAAGTAGGAATTAATCAATTAAATCCATCTGTTGCAGGAGAAAAATCAAGATCCAAGCTTTAATCTACTTTTGGTTTTCAAAGTTTCAGAAAATAAAGAAGCTCTTTGTTATAAAAAAAATTAACTATAAGTAAATTAAAATTGTCGTTACTGATTAATTAAATGCATAAGTACAACCAAAAGTAATCATAGATCTGCAACCATCATTTGTAGATCTAAGTTTAAAAAGAATTAAAATAGAAAAAGAAGTAAGTTGCTAAGCTTCATCTCTGTTTTGAAACTGTCAGGAAACTCTCTGGAAAACAAGTGAGTAAACTTTTGTTTTTCTTTCAATCTTTGTTGCTGTGTGGATGCTTGAATGATTAGGAAAGTCTAGTCTTTGGTTTGCTTGCAAAAGTCATGAATATATGATTGAATTGTAGCCCGTGCATGTTGATTTTACAAAATGCTAATCACTGTTGTAACTTCAGGAAAAATAAAAACCTGACAAATCCAAGTTGATTTGTTGCTAGCTTTGTATAGATTGAAGTGTTATATTGAAAATGGTTCAGATGCTCCTAAATTGAATTTTAAAAATACGCGTATGAACCAAAACCAAAAATGTATGCCTGGGAATGTTATTTTTCTTCCCTATTTCATTGACTCTCTGATTTACAGAAAATTATATCAAAATCCAACTCAAATTTTTCTCTTCCCCATTTCTTCTGTAAATGAATTGAAAAACAAGTTGAAGTTTGCTTTAAAAACTGTACTATGTTCTAGTAATTTGAATTTAAGAAAAAGCTACATAGTTTCCTCTGGAAATTTGTTACATGCAGTCAGCACTTGGTTTTTGCAAGAAAATTCGAACTCTACAGATTTCAACTTCAGGAATATCATTTGAATCTACTTCAAAAGTGATGATTTTAGAAACAAAAATTAATTTTTTCATTGAACATTCCTTTGGGAAATGGAAGTTGAACTAAAAGTGAATTTTTGAGCAATTCTGGTGATCTATGAAATTATGGGCCTCGAGTTCGTTGTGGCACTAAGATTCTAACATTCGAGATCACTGTAAAAATACGAGACTAATTTATAAATCATGGATTTGTTAATTCGAGGTCAAAGTAGGGTTTAAAGACCTTTTTCTGTTCACGTTAGAAAAAACGGTGCTGCACCATCCACACATGATCGGACCGTGTAGCGAAGGTGCGAATCGATGCATCGCACGTGTATGGAGCTTCGATCAAAGTATGGTGACCGCTGGTGGTCAGGGGAGGCGGCGCGAGGCAGTTTTTGGTGATGTTCCTGATGTGTAGTTGGGTTGAAATGTCTCGACGCTCGTTTTCAAAACTTTTTCAAATTCTTGGTACTGGTGGTGTTTTGGGGGATGGACGTTAATGTGTTGGTGGCCGCAGCTTCGACCAGCAGCGGCGAAACCGGCCGTGCACGTGCACATGGGGGGTTGGTGTGTCAGTATGATGGTTTGGGGAAGAAGAGGGGATAGCTCGAAGTGTTACGCGGGGATTCTAGGTGGAAACTCGAAGGAGAACTCGATTTGTCTTAGTGTTGTATCGTGTTGATTTAAAACTTAAACAAATTTTTGTGAAAATTTATCACACGGGTCAATTTGGGGAAGAACTCGAAGCTGGGTGGTGTTATTCTCGGGGATGACTCGAAGCAAGCCTCGGGTTGATCCATAAAAATAGCAAGTTCCGGTTTTAACTAAATTTTGAAACTCAAGTTATTTTTTTTTAAAAATCCACGCTTTAGTAATAAATGAGAGTTGTTAATGGAAAATGAAGTAAATAATATTGAATCAATTATCTAAAATTTATGAAGTTCAAAATTATTTCAAATTGTATATTTACCTTTAAACAAAAGCTGTTTTAAAAAGTTTAACTTAATAAAATGTTTAAAAAATAAAATCAAATATGCAAATGTTAATTTTAAACCAAATTTATAATGATGAAATAGTAATTAACAATTAATGTTTTGTAATGATTTTATAATTTAAAATTAATTAATTAAAGAATAGGCAATTTATAAATGTAATTAAATTCAATTTATTAACAATTAAGAACAAATAAATTAAGATAATCAAATAAAGAAATAATTAATTAACAAAGTTGATTAAGATTAATTCATAATTAAATAATTTAAACATTAGTTTAAAATAATTAATAAAGATAATTATACGGTTAATTCACTTTAATCACAATCACCTTAATCCAAGATGATTGACCATCATCAAATATTCTGTACTGGATTGACATTTCTATTGTGATACTGTGATTGCTTTGTGATGAACTATGATTTGTTCCTATATGTGTGTGAAACCCCTTTTGCCCGTAAAACGACATTTAAACTTCGATGCGACAGGGAGTCGGATTTCAGTTTGTTATCCGAAACCCACATCGAACCTTGAATATGAATTCTTGTAATTGATACACCCACATGTTTTAAAATTAAGCGTTCACTATTCGGATTAGCTGGGAGAGGACCTTTGTGTCATATAACCCATTCCGAATAGTGATTCGACGAAATGGATAGCAATCGAAGACGGTGGTGAAGACCGGTGTCTTCGAAAACGATAGGATAATCTATCGATTGTCTCTGCACCGAGTTGCTCTGGTATAGGGATTCCCTAAGTGATGGGAATTCCGATCGGGATTGTGGACGACCGATTTGCAAGGGCTTCTTCCTTTACTGGACGAAGTGCCTTCGGTTCTGTTCAAAACCCGAAACAGACTTGTATGGTCATGTGTCTGACATTACACTTTGAGATATAAAGCCGATTTCTTTCAAAAACATATCTGTTGGTGGCGGAGAATTTATTCTCTTAGCTTAACACCCTTCTCTGAGACGTACGAGCTCAGAGGTTATGTAGTTGAAGGTTATCAGCGATATACTCCCAATTTGGTAGTGTGGCATGCTAAGTGCTGCTGTATATTGATGATCATTTGTTGATCATTTGTGATCAAAGCATGGCTTTCGTGTAAAGCGTAGCTTTGTAGACGAGACCTCAACGGACCTCACACCCCGAAAATGGTCGAAACAGGAAAGATGCGGCAAGGTTATGAGGATCGTGCCCTTTAGGGTATATCATTTCCTTCTGGAAAAAGGTGGTGTCATGGTATGGAGCCCAGATATTTACCTATGTGGTTGCTTCAATCTCATTTACTATGTGGTTGTTGCTTTATGATAGGGGCCTCTCGGAAAAGGTCCCAAAGGACCGGGGAATGGCATACTCGAGTAATAGTTACCTATTTACAGAGGTTACCCGGCCTTGTGTTGGCAGAGAGCCGGGTAGGTTCTCGGGACATCCCGCCAGAGGCGTACCCATGTGGCAGTAGGAAGTTCCTTAGCCTGACCATTTGTTGGAAATCCAATTCCCAATACGAACCTCGTACGGTTTTAGTTGTATCACCTGCCATTTACTTATGGTGGTCACCACTGTTTAGATGGTAGCTATAGTAGGCATAATTCGGAAATTCTATGCTGGCTAGGATTGATATTATACTTTCGAAATGGCTTTCTACACTATGCACTAGTAATAATATCAAAGAAGTTTTCCCGTATCAAGCATATTTGACTATCATAAGAAGAAATCTCCTCCAATTCTGCGATTGCATTGTGTGTGTGGCGGGAGGTCTTATGGTAGTTTCATTTTTCAAAAGCATACCGGATTTTCCTGTATAAATCTGTTTTATTTGAAAGCAACTATCTTTGTTTACTCATACCAGTCCCATGACTGACCTTGCTTATCTAGGTGAAACGTGATGGGGGGTTCTCGCTTTTTGTTTGGTGGCGAGCAAGAGATTCTTACCCCCACATGTCCTCTTTAAGGGGTTGGTTAGCCGGTAAGGCGTGACAGTCGAAAGGCTGGCCGTACGCAAGGGCAGGGTAGTAGTGTCTGCCACGGGGACTATCAGCTGAGACTGTTGATGGTTGAAAAGCCTAGACCGTGACATGTGGTATCAGAGCTAAAGGTTGAGCAAGAACTTTAGCTGTGGAATATAACACATTAGATGGCTCATTAGAGACAGGGCGAAGTATACCCTAGAATGAGTATAATTGAGATTGAGACCTCAAATTTTCTTAGTCTATTTCCTTTAAACTACTGATATTCCTTAAGATATCTCGTCTAAATATCTAAGCCAATTTTCTTACTAATTACAGATAGTAAGGATGACCGGACGATGAGGCGGAGCTGGGGGGCGAGGAAATGCCACAGTACCTAGCCAAGTTCCCCCTACAGCCGAGGCAGCTTTACCTATTCAGCATCAGCCAAATCTGGCTGATTTATATAAGAATTTCTCAAGGCTTGGTGGTAAGCCGTTCACCGGCAAGGAGTCTATTGTTGAGGCCCAAGCATGGATTAGATCATGTGAGAAAATCTTTAAAGGGCTTAAGTTGCAAGATGATCAGATGCATCTCATAGCTACTTGGCAACTCCAAGATGAAGCTTTAGCATGGTGGGAGACAGTCACTATTGATGAGCCCGAAGATGAGTTCACTTGGGGAAGATTCAAAGAAGTATTTGAGAAGCGTTATATGCCATCAGCTGGGATTTCTCGTATGTACCAGGAATTCATGGACTTAAAGCAAGGGAGTTTGTCGTTCAAGGAGTATCTTAACAAATTCAATGAATTGTCTCGCTTCGGTCCAGAATTAGTGAATACACTTTTGAAGAAGAATGAGAGGTTCATTCGTGGGATGAATAAGAAGTTCCACGAAAGGATGACTGGCCACATCAAAGAATCCTTCTCAGATTTGGTTGATATGGGATACCGTTATGCTACACTCGACATGCAAGAAGCCCCGGTGGATAAAGGAAATTCGAGCAATCAGAATTGGAAGAAGAGGAAATTTGGAGGCAAGAAACCATGGCACGGTAAAGAGAAAAGAAGAGCAATCATGAGAGCACAATAGAGAATGTCACTTGCTATAATTGCTTGGAGAAGGGCCACTATTCTAACTGCTGCAAGAAGCCAAAGAGGAATCAATCCGCTCAAGCAAAGCCCAGAAAATGCTATTATTGTCAGAAAGTGGGACATGAAGTTAAAGACTGCCCAATTATAAAGCAAGCCCAGACAGCTAAAGTGTACTCAGTCAAAGACAAGCCCACATCTTCCAAAGCAGAAAATGGGAAAGGAGTTCTAGAAGGTAATCTCACCATTTATGATAGCATTGTTAGAGTTCTTTTTGACACTGGCGCTACACACAGTTTTATCTCTCAACAAGCTATTAATGAATTGCATCTTGAACCTGATTTTGTTGATGAGCCTATATGTGTAAGGAATCTAGTTGGAGGTCCCGTGAATCTCTGTCTTCGATGTAGAGATCTTCCTATCTCATATTCTAGCCATCAATTCCCTATTAGTCTCTTTGTTCTTGATTTCAACGAGTTTGAAGTCTTACTCGGGATGGATTGGCTAGCCAAATATGAAGCCAAATTGGATTGCAATGATCGATTGATTTCAATCAAAACCGAATTTGGAGATTTCATCGAGATTTCTTGTGAGGACCCTAGTCCTAAAAGGGAAGGGTTGATGTATAATTTGGGTTATCCTGAACCCAGCCTGGAGTTCATTCCTATTGTTAGAGATTTTCCAGATGTATTTGAAGAAGTAAAATCTCTACCTCCTCACCGAGAAATAGAATTCAGAATCGACCTTGTACCCAATGCTCGTCCTGTCGTTCATGCAAGTCGCAGGATGGCACCTAGGGAAAGGGTTGAATTAGTCGACCAGACCAGGGATCTACTACAAAAAAGGGTTGATTCGACCCAGTGTTTCTGAATGGGGCTCAACCATCATATTTGTTGCTAAATCAGATGGATCTTTGAGGTTGTGTGTAGATTACCACGATCTCAATAAGCAAACTCTCAAGAATAAATTTCCACTCCCCAGAATTGATGATTTATTTGATCAGTTGCATGACGCTTGTTTCTTTTCGAAGATGGATCTAGCCCAAGGGTTCCATCAACTACGAATCGCCGAAGACTGTGTTTATTTGACAGCTTTCAGGGGTCCCAACATGTTCTATGAATTATTAGTCATGCCTTTCGGGCTAACCAATGCCCCAACATACTTTATGGATCTTATGACTCGTGTGTTTCAGGATGTATTGAACAAATTTGTGCTCGTATTTGTTGATGATATTTTGGTCTATTCCAAGACCGAAGAGGAGCATGCCGAACACCTTACAATCGTCTTGGAGATATTGAGGAGAAATATTCTATATGCAAAATTTTCCAAATGCCATTTCTGGGTCAAAGAAGTTAAATTTCTTGGCCATATTGTTAATGAAGAAGGGATTTCTGTTGATCCTAGCAAAATTTCCGCCATTCTTGATTGGAGGAGACCTACTACCCCAAAGGAAGTCCGAAGCTTTTTGGGCTTAGCAGGTTATTATTGGAAGTTTGTCCAGTACTTTTCGAAGTTAGCTAGTCCATTGACTAAGCTAACAATGAAGAATGAAAAGTTCATTTGGACTTCAAAATGTGACGAAGCTTTTGAGGAGTTGAAGAAGAGATTAACCACCGCTTATGTTCTCGCTATTATCAACGGGAACCGGGGATTATCTATTTATACCGATGCTTGCGGTGAAGGCTTGGGTGCAGTATTGATGCATAATGGGAAGGTGATTGCCTACGCGAGTAGACAATTACGTCCTCAAAGAAATTATCCAACTCATGATTTGGAGGTCCTAGCTGTTATCTTCGCTTTAAAAATATGGCGACATTATCTTCTGGGTAAGAATCTTTTCAGCTTCCTTAACAATCTACGAATTTAATTTAATTTGACTTAACTTAACAAATATACTTATGGAACTCTCTTTATTTCTAGGTGAAAATTCGAATTATTCACCGACCATAAATCTTTGAAATATCTCTTTACCCAGAAAGTTCTGAATTTGCGACAACAACGTTGGTTGGAATTTCTGGCATCTTATGACCTAGACATTCTATATACACCCGAAAAAGCCAATGTAGTTGCCGACGCCTTGAGTCGAAAGCATGCTATTCTTGCACATCTTGTTATTGCTCCTACTTTTCTTAAGAGGATCGCGAGCAAGTAGTATGAAGATGAGTTTCTTCGGGGAATTTATAAAAGAATATGCCAAGGTGAAGACACTAGTTTTGAGATGGATAATAGGGGATTTATAAGGTTGAAAGGCAGAATATGTGTTCCAGACTTCCCTAATCTGAAGCGTGAAGTTCTAGACGAATGCCACAAATATAAGCTTTGCATCCATCCAGGAGTCAACAAGATGTATCGTGATATCAAAAGAACTTTCTGGTGGAAGACGATGAAAAGGGATATATCTATTTATGTCAGTCGCTGTGCTACTTGCCAACAAATCAAGAGCGGTCAAAAGAAAATGGCGGGTTTACTTCAGCCTTTAGAAGTACCCAAGTGGAAATGGGACCAAGTATCGATGGATTTCATCGACGGTTTGCCTCGTACTCGTAAAGGCAATGAAGCAATTTGGGTCATCGTGGATCGTTTGACTAAGACCGCCCACTTCTTGCCAGTGAAATCTTCCCGCACAACAGCTAGTTTAGCTGAATTATATATGAAAGAAATTGTCCGTCTCCATAGAATTCCTAGCAGCATAGTAAGTGATCGTGATCCGATCTTCACTAGTAGATTTTGGGAGGCGTTTCAAGACGCATTGGGAACGAAGCTGAATTTCAGCACTTCTTGTCACCCACAGTCCAATGGGCAAACTGAGAGAATCAACCGAATCTTGGAGGACCTATCGCGAGCTTGTATACTTGATTTTGGTGGTTCTTGGAAGGACCATTTGCATCTGGTTGTGTTCTCTTATAACAACAGCTATCAGGCCAGTACAGAGATGGCTCCTTTTGAGGCTTTATATG
This sequence comes from Allium cepa, assembly GCA_030765085.1. Lineage (NCBI taxonomy): Eukaryota > Viridiplantae > Streptophyta > Magnoliopsida > Asparagales > Amaryllidaceae > Allium > Allium cepa. The sequence goes on along the minus strand of CM060938.1, from coordinate 120,493,990 downwards.
GTCGTCCGTGTCGATCACCGGCATGCTGGATCGAGGCAGGTGATAGACTACTTCTTGGACCGGATATGATTAAAGAAGCCACCGAGAAAGTTGATTTTATTTGGAAGAAATTGAAGACAGCTCAGAGTCGTCAAAAGAGTTATTATGATCGTAGAAGGCGAGATTTGGAATTCCAGATTGGGGACTCTGTTTTTCTTAAAGTATCTCCTATGCGAGGTGTACTGAGATTTGGGAAGACCGGTAAGATAGCACCACGATATATTGGTCCTTTTCCTATTCTGGAAAGGATCGGTCCTTTAGCCTATCGAGTATAGTTGCCTAGCTGGTTATCGGGTGTGCATGATGTATTCCATATTTCTAGTCTTCGGAAGTATGTGCATGATCCGGATAGTATTATTAAAGAAGCTGCCCAACAAGATCTCGACATCACTCCCAACTTGACAGTCAAAAGAGAACCGATAAAGATTGTGGATCATGAAGAGAAGTAATTGAGGAACAAATTGTAAAGCTAGTTAAAGTTCAGTGGAGTGGCGATCCAAAGGACTGCACTTGGGAAACTGAAGATAATATGCAGAAATCCTATCCCAATTGTAGAGTGGATATCTCGGCTTAAGCCGGTAAGTCATTTCCTTATTCTTTTTGAATTCATATATTCTCTGTTTGTTTTTCTCTCTCTTTCAATTTCAAGGATGAAATTTTCTTAAGGAGGGGATATCTGTAACATCCCAAAATTTCCAATTAAAATAAATAATACATTTTAAACTGTTGGAATTAATTTGAAAATAAATTGGAACAAAAATCTCAAACAAACAAATAAGTGAAAATCTTATAAAAATTAAATTCCAATTTTATTTTGAGTTGCAAATATTGAATAATAAATGTTTTTAAAAGTCATTTTAATTTAAAAGTCATTTTAATTTAAAAATCTTATATATATGTACATTACAAATATGAGTAAAACTGAATACATATTTGGTTTTTAATTTAAATTTGTTCAAGATAAGTGTGAATATACAAATGGACCTAAATGTTTATATTTCAAGTTTTAAATTGAAGTTTGAATTTAAATTAAAAATGAATGTTTTAAAAATGTGTAGCATTTAAAATTATTAAGGTGTAATATATGTAGTGTAATATTGGTTAGATTCTTTTAAAATTGAACATATGTATACATATACAAATGAATTAAGGAATACATTTATATGTAAAATGTATATAATATAAAAATTAAAGATCTTAAAAAACAAATTCTATTGCTTTTTAAAAATCAAAGGCTGAACATATATAGCACATGGAAGATAGAGTTGAATAATTAACAAAATCCAGAGCTTAAGATTTCTTTTTACAATGGCACAAACCATCATTACCTTAATAAAATAATCAAATAAAAAAAATTCAGAAAAACTTTTCAGCTTCTCAATTCAAAATTTTAAATCTCCTAACCTCTGAAGTTCAGTAACAAAAAAAGGATTTTTGCAATCTTCACTTCAACATTCAAGAAAGAAAAAAAAATCAGAAAGAAAGGAAAAAAGAGAAAACTGCCTTCTTTAATTCAAGGTAAAAATCTGAAGCGTTTTCAAACTGTAGTGATACTTTCATCTCTCGGGTAAGTTTTGTTTTAAACTTTATAGTTTATAAAATTATGATTTTTAAATCAAAGCGTTAACAAACAAAATTCATAAAACTGCGGATTAGCTTGGAAGGGGGGATTCAGGTTTTTGCTAATGCTAGTTTCTGGAAATAAATTTAAAGGCAAGTGAATTTTTTTCCTTTGAATTCGAGGTTGCTAAACAACATGTAAAGCAGGAATTAATCAATTAAATCCATCTGTTGCAGGAGAAAAATCAAGATCCAAGCTTTAATCTACTTCTGGTTTTCAAAGTTTCAGAAAATAAAGAAGCTCTTTGTTATAAAAAAAATTAACTGTAAGTAAATTAAAATTGTGGCTACTGATTAAATAAATGCATAAGTACAACCAAGAGTAATCATAGATCTGTAGCCATCATTTGCAGATCTAAGTTTAAAAAGAATTAAAGTAGAAAAAGAAGTAAGTTGCCAAGCTTCATCTCTGTTTTGAAACTGTCAGGAAACTTTCTGGAAAATAAGTGAGTAAACTTTTGTTTTTCTTTCAATCTTTGTTGCTGTGTGGATGCTTGAACGATTAGGAAAGTCTAGTCTTTGGTTTGCTTGCAAAAGTCTTGAATATATGATTGTATTGTAGCCTGTGCATGTTGATTTTACAAAATGCTAATCACTGTTGTAACTTCAGGAAAAATAAAAACCTGACAAATCCAAGTTGATTGTTGCTAGCTTTGTATAGATTGAAGTGTTGAATTGAAAATGGTTCAGATGCTCCTAAATTGAATTTTAAAAATATGTGTATGAACCAAAACCAAAAATGTATGCTTGGGAATGTTATTTTTCTTACCTGTTTCATCGACTCTCTGATTTACAGAAAATCATATCAAAATCCAACTCAAATCTTTCTCTTCCCCATTTCTTCTGTAAATGAATTGAAAAACAAGTTGAAGTTTGCTTTAAAAACTGTACTATGTTCCAGTAATTAAAATTTATGCAAAAGCTATATAATTTCCTCTGGAAATTTATTAAATGCAGTCACCACTTGGTTTTTGCAAGAAAATTCGAACTCTACACATTTCAACTTTAGGAATATCATTTGAATCTACTTCAAAAGTGATGATTTTAGAAACAAAAATTTAATTTTTTTCATTGAACATTCCTCTGGGAAATGGAAGTTGAACTGAAAGTGAAGTTTTGAGCAATTCTGGTGATCTATGAAATTATGGGCCTCGAGTTCGTTGTGGCAGCAAGATCTAACATTCGAGATCACCAGAAAAATACAAGACTAATTTGTAAATCATGGGATTGTTGATTCGAGTCAAACTAGGTTTTAAAAACCTTTTTCTGTTCACGTTAGAAACAACGGTGCTGCACCATCCACACGTGATCGGACCACATAACGACGGTGCGAATTGATGCGTCGCACGTGTATGGAGCTTCGATCAAAGTATGGTGACCGCTGGTAGTCAGGGGAGGCGGCGCGAGGTAGTTTTTGGTGATGTTCCTGATGTGTAGTTGGGTCGAAATGTCTCGACGCTCATTTTCAAAACCTTTCCAAATTCTTGGTACTGGTGGTGTTTTGGGGGATGGACATCGATGTGTTGGTGGTCGCAGCTTCGACCAGCGGTGGAGAAACCGGCTGTGCACGTGCACATGAGGGGTTGGTGTGTCAGTATGATGGTTTGGGGAAGAAGGGGGATAGCTCGAAGTGTTACGCGCTCGAAGGAGAACTCGAGTTGTTTTAGTGTTGTATCGTGTTGATTTAAAACTTTAAAAAAAATTGTGAAAATTTATCACACGGGTCAATTTAGGGAAGAACTCGAAGCTGGGTGGTGTTATTCTCGGGGACGACTCGAAGCAAGCCTCGGGTTGGTCCATATAAACAGCAAGTTCCGGTTTTAACTAAATTTTGAAACTCAAGTTAATTTTTTTTAAAAATCCACGCTTTAGTAATAAATGAGAGTTGTTATTGGAATATGAAGTAAATAATATTGAATCAATTGTCTAAAATTTATGAAGTTCAAAATTATTTCAAATTGTATATTTTCCTTTAAAAAAAAGTTGTTTTAAAAAGTTTAACTTAATAAAAAGTTTAAAAAATAAAATCAAATATGCAAGTGTTAATTTTAAACCAAATTTATAATGATGAAATAGTAATTAACAATTAATGTTTTGTAATGATTTTATAATTTAAAATTAATCAATTAAAGAAAAGGAAATTTATAAATGTAATTAAATTTAATTTATTAACAATTATGAATAAATAAATTAAGATAATCAAATAAAGGAATAATTAATTAAAAAAGTTTATTAAGATTAATTCATAATTAAATAATTTAAACATTGGTTTAAAATAATTAATAAAGATAATTATACGGTTAATTCACTTTAATCACAATCACCTTAATCCAAGATGATTGACCATCATCAAATATTCTGTACTGGATTGACATTTCTATTGTGATACTGTGATTGCTTTGTGATGAACTATGATTTGTGATTTGTTCCTATATGTGTGTGAAATCCCTTTTTCCCATAAAACGACATTTAAACTTCGATGCGACAGGGAGTCCGATTTCAGTTTGTTATCCGAAACCCACATCGAACCTTGAATATGAATTCTTGTAATTAATACATGTGACGACCCGCCTTTCTCAACCCAGAAAGACGTTTCATCATTAAGAAAGAAAGGGATAGAAATAGAAAAGAATAGAAAGAAAGAACAACAACGTCAGAATCTCACAGCGGAATGGAACAAAATATAATACATCACATATCTATTACATAGTTATACATACATCAGAGTCATACAATATCATATAACCGGACTGTCATATACATATATGTCCATACATACATCCAAAATACAGCATACATTAACTACACAGCGGACTACATATATATAGATACATACGTCTGGTCTTCTCCCAAAATAGCTCCTCCAGAAAATCAACACTTCCAATACCTATCACTTGGCTACTCATAAAAATTTGAGTACCCAAGAGTTTATGAAAAACAAAATATAAACTTCGGGTCAGACATGGGTCTGGTATGAGTAAACAGGTTAAAACTGCTTAACTTTGAAAATCATTTGAAAATAAAGGTATCACGTAAGACTCCCCACAAATAAATACAGGTAAGTTTTTACCTTACGCTAACCAAAACATTTTATGGGAAATTCAGTGATATTATAACAGTGTCTAGGGTTTTCAAGTAAATAGAAAATAGCCGAAATTGTTACATGATTAAATTCCAGCTACTAGCCACGAAAGTGGGTAATACAAAACAAAACCGTAGGGTCTCGTAGGGAAAATGGGTTTCCAACAATGGCAGGGCTACTGGGGTACCGCCCGTCACAGTACGAGGCCTAGATCACCGTACCGAGGATCACTCCCGACCCCCTACAACACAAGGCCGGAACCATTCCTTACTGAACAGTCCCGAACAAGATAACCCCGCAGTTGTGGCCAACAACTGCTCACACAGCCGAAATAAAAAAGGGACATCTAGACAGGGGAATATCTTGTCCTGCTTGGGCATGACCCACCTAACCTTGCTGCATCTCCCCTGTTTTAGCCATTCCCGGTTGATGAGGCTTGAGGCTACGATTACCTTTATTGAACATTATTCTTAGAATGCTCATCGTCCGCCTGACGATGTGTTGAAAGCATTCAATCCATACAAGTTCGTTCCGGGTTCGAACGAAACCGAAGGCATTATCTCGTTACACTCATTTTGGAATCACCCTCAGAGTTAACGACGATAACCCTTGCATTCTGAAACACCATCTCGATCTCCATTTGATAAGTCACGACCTATCGTTTAATTTGGATCGATGTGGTTTTCGAAGAATCAAAATTGATTCTTCCGATCCCGGTCTCATAGGAATCCAAATGCCATTTTAAGGGCCAAGTTGTCTATTTAACTTAACAGTTCAATTTAATATCAGAATTCACATAACAGGTATATCAGATAAATCATACACAGTTATCACAGATATCCATAATATATCACAACATATCACAGAAAAATCATCAACATATATTAAAGTAAATCAAACAGAATTGTCAATGCATACCAAACAATTTGGTTTTACTTTACTAAACTATTTGCTTAAGAATAAACTATTTCATTCTGTTTAATTAATTACTGATTTATTAACCTATTAATGATCAATAACTTACTTAGTTAATCATTAATTATTCATTTATTAATCATCTAACCTTTAATTAATTAATTAATTACTAAAATTTTATTCATTAACTGATACTTAATTACTCAGTTAATTAATTGATTCTTAATTATTAATTATTAACTCAGTTATTAAAAATTAATTACTTATTTACTTATCACAAATTACTTTATTTAATCAATTATTATTAATTTAATTAATTAATTAATCTTTAATTAATCACTTAAGTTAATTATCATTTGTTAATTAACTTTTAAGTAATAAGCTAACATTCTTTAAGATTTAAATTGATTTAACATGTGATTAAATTTTAATTTCAAAATCAATTTAAAGTTATCAATTTAAAATTCAAGTATAAATTAATCAACATTCTAACTACTTACTGTTAATCACCTATCTTTACATATTTACCTAAATCATCCTTTAATTAAAATACTAACTTAACTAACTAACAATTGTTTAATTAACTTAGTTAAACACTTGTACAAAAATCATTATACACGTCCATTTGGGAAAGTACCGAGACCGCATCACCCTTTAATCGAGAAAACTCAAGTTTCCTTCGTGTCTCTCCCGTGTCCCTCTCTCTCACCCCCTCCCTGTTCTTCTTTTTCCCAGTTCTTCTTCTCCTCATTACATTTTTTTTAAGTATTAGTTGAAGTTATAAAAGAACAGCAGAAACCAATTCACGGGAACGACCTAGAGGCAACCCGAAGCAACCCTCACATTTACACGAGTACGAATACGCGACCGCCAAACCAACTTAACCGGCCATCACATCGCCACCGTGCACGTGCACGGTGGCTCGCCTCCCCTGCAGCGACCCGCGACAGTCCCCATAAACCACAAATCAACCCTAGAATCGAAAAAAAAACTCAAATTCCAATCACAAGTTAAAAATAAAAAAACGACCAGCAGCATGAACATGCGACGACAACGCCCACTGTCAAATTCTTCGTGCGGCCACCACACATCACCGGAGGTGATGAAACTCCACCAGAACGTCACTCACATCCCCCCTAACTCCACCTAAAATCGTGTTCCACTCGGTTTCATGATGATGCCGAAATCAAAATTTTACAGAGCATGAAAAATATTAGCACTAAAACCCTACTCTTGATTTAAACTCGAAATCCCTTCATTGAATAATTTTTTTTGCATTTTTCTTGTGTTAAACAGATCACTAGCTTGCTTCATACCAACTTACAAGAATTAAAATTAACCCAAACCTCAAGAATTGACAAAAATTACATTTTAGTTCCATTTTAAACTTCTCTTAAAACCCTTGTTTTAAATCATAATTTTTATGTTAAAAATCATAATTATGTGTATGGAATCTAAATATGTTATGGAATTTACAAATTTAAACATTTGAATTTTGATTCTTGATTTTCTTTTTACTTGTAATTTGAAATACAATATTATAACATGCTGTTTAAACTTTACAACATGTTTGCAGGCTTTTGTTTTAGATAAACAAACTTGAATTAGCACAATACCAAAGTTCAAATGGTTATATGAATAAGTATTATAGATTTCTTGGCTTAAGTTTGATCAGATTTCAAAAGTTTGGAAGAACAGCTACCTGTACTATTCAAAACAACAGGAAATACCAAGGCTATTTATATAAACAATATCAAAGCACTTACCATTCACAAACTAAAAATACAAGTTTAGATTTAAAATAGGTAAGTTTACTCACCAAAAACAATTTGAACAGAAAGCAATGTTGAAGAAGACACCGCAGAAAGAAATACCCTGAAACTCTTCCTTGTTTCTTTTCTCTGTTTCCTTTTTCTTTGTTTGTTTTTCTGTTTTAAGTTAATATATGTTTGCAAAGCAAATAAATGTTTTTCTCAGGTTTGCTTTTAGTTTAAGTTTGTATAAATGAACTGATGATATATAGGTGGATATATATAAAGAAGCTACTGAGTAACAGGTTATAACTGGTCAGTTAATATTTGTATATATTTGTTTTTTTCTTTCTTTTATTGGTTAAATAATATACACCTGCAGTATGAAATCATAAAGAGATTTTGGCTACCTGTACTTGTTAAACAAGAAGTTGTGCTAATTAATGATTATGCCTTAATTATGATAACATGTATTTAATGTTTTACTGATAGTTGCAATTTGTACAAAGATACTTATCATATTTCGGCCAGCATATTTTTGTACAAGATATCTTTGTACTGGACAAAGGTGTTTGAAACATTATGCAGCTATATATTTCCTTGTCTTATGGTAGAAGCTTGCTCATTTATACATATGTTTGTTATTCTTATTCATACTTGTTTTGTAAGCATATATATATATATATATATATGTGTGTGTGTGTGTGTGTGTGTGTGTATAGCTTGTCTTATTTTCTTTGACAAATAGTTGCATTTTATTCGTTAATTAAATTTTCAAACATTTGATTTACAACATACTTGTATTTATATATTTCAAGTTATCATTTATATTTGTATATTTATACTTTTAGCTACATCTTAAATTTCTAATTATGTTTTATACTAGTGTTGTATGTTTATATCCATATTGTTTTATACTTCCTTGTTTATGTTCAATATTACTATGTTTGTTTATTTTTAACTTTATCATTTTAAAAACTAAAATTGTATTCATATAAATTATCAAATAATAAAATATTGAATCTTTGATTTGATTTTATTGAATAAGACAGATTTTGTTTTAATGGTTTTGAAGCATTCTATTTAAAAATTTTCAAATCAAAACTTTCTTTTACAAACATATATATAACTGTTAAATATCCAAGATCTCATCATTTTAAAAATTTAAAAGCTTGTATTTAATTTAAATTAGATTAAATATTCATTAAAATATGCTGTCAAAAATTCCGGGTTGTTACATTCCTCCCCCCTTAAAAGAATTTCGTCCCCGAAATTTAAACAATAGTTAATTCAAAAGATTTTATATTAACCATCCAAACATACATATCATTCATACAATAGCAAACAAACAACAATCTATTCTAATAAACATCACTAGTTATCCGAACATAAATCCGGATAAGCATTCCTAAAACTATCGAGAGTTTCCCAGGTACAATCTCTGGGATCCTCACTCCATTGCGTCTTGACGAGTTTCACCACTTTGTTCCTGAGTTGCTTCTCGTCTCGATCCACAATCTGAACTGGATTCCTGACTACAGTTAAATTGGGTTCTACTTCTAAATCTTCTTGAACTACCGGTTCTACAACCAGTGAGGGATCATGAACAAATTTCCTCAAATGTGATACATGAAACACATTGTGAATCCCAGACATCCGCTCTGGAAATTCAATCCTATAGGCTATAGCTCTAATTCTTTCCAATACTCGAAATGGTCCAATGTATCTCGGAGCAAGTTTTCCCGTCTTTCCGAATCTTATAGCACCTTTAATTGGGGAAACTTTAACAAAAACCAAGTCTCCGATCTCAAATTCCAATGGCCTTCGTCTTCTATCCGCATATTTCTTCTGACGATCTTGAGCAGCTTTCATCCTTTTCTTGATAAGCTCAACCTTCGCAGAAGCTTCTCGAATAAGATCGGGTCCGAGCACAAGACGATCCTTCGATTCAATCCAACAAGATGGGGATCTACAGGGTCTTCCGTATAAAGCTTCATAAGGAGCCATCTTGATACTCGCTTGATAACTGTTATTATAAGAAAATTCCACTAGATGAAGATGGTCTTCCCAAGATCCTCCAAAATCTAAAACACAAGCCCGTAGCATATCCTCAAGAATACGATTAAGTCTCTCCGTCTGTCCGTCCGTTTGAGGATGATAGGCTGTACTCAATCTCAAATCTGTTCCCATCGCTGATTGCAAAGCTTCCCAAAATTTGCTAGTGAAAATAGGATCACGATCACTTACTATGCTGATTGGGACACCATGCAATCTAACTATCTCCTTCAAGAAAATTTCCGCCAAGGAAACTGCAGTACGGGTTGCCTTTGCTGGTATAAAATGGGCACTCTTAGTTAAACGATCTACAATAACCCATATACCATCATTTCCTTTCCTGGTTCTAGGAAAACCATCAATAAAATCCATCGAGATCATTTCCCATTTCCAATTCGGAATTTCTAAAGGCCGCAATAATCCGGCAGATTTCTGTTGATCACCTTTAACTTGTTGGCAGATGGCACAACTGTTCACAAATCTAGCAACATCCTTCTTCATGCCCGGCTACCAGAAAACTCTCCTCATGTCCTTGTACATCTTCGAGATTCCCGGATGAATATTAAATTTAGAGCGATGACTCGCTAATAAAACTTCCTACTTCAACTCCTTGTCATTCGGAACACAGATTCTCCCGTTAATTCTTAGTGTTCCTTGGTCGTCAATTTCAAAACTAGGACACTGACCCTTCCTGACTCTTTTAATGATCCTCCTCAACTTCTTATGATATTCTTGCTTGCTTGAGATCCTTTCAATAAGAGATGGAACCACTTCCAGACGAGATAGAACTGCATTCCTGCTGAGAGCATCAGCTACAACATTCGCTTCCCCCGGAGTGTAAGAATATCCAAATCATAGGATGCAAGAAATTCAACCCACCGCTGCTGTCTCAGATTTGGATCTTTTTGAGAGAATAGATATTTCAACGGTTTGTGATCCGTGAACAATTCGAATTTCTCTCCCAAAAGATAATGCCTCCAAATTTTCAGAGCAAAAACAATGGCTAGCAATTCAAGGTCATGCGTTGCATAGTTTTTCTCATGAGGTTTCAACTGACGACTAGCATACGCAATAACCCTTCAGTTCTGCATCAGAACTGCTCCCAAACCAACAATACAAGCATCAGTGTAAACCTCGAATTTGCTTTTCCCATCCGGAATAGCAAGTACTGGTGCACTAGTTAGCCTTATCTTCAATTCCTGAAAAGCTTCTTCGCACTGAGGTGTCCATTTGAATTTTGCTCCTTTCCTGGTCAGCTTAGTCAGATGAGAAGAAATCTTGGAATAATCTCTGATAAATTTCCTGTAGTAGCCAGCCAATCCTAGAAAACTGCGAACTTCCGTCGGTGTCTCTGACTGTTTCCATTCCAGAATAGTTTCAACTTTCACTGGGTCAACAGAAATGCCTTCACCAGAAACAATGTGCCCTAAAAATTTAACTTCCGATTTCCAGAAATGACACTTCGAAAACTTCGCCTTCAGCACATGCTTCCTCAGAGTCTCCAATACAATCCTCAAATGTTCCCTGTGCTCTTCTTCGGATTTGGAATAAACTAAGATATCATCAATGAATACCAGCACAAACTTATTCAACACATCCCAAAAGACTCGATTCATGAGGTCAACGAAATAGGCAGGAGCGTTGGTTAATCCGAACGGCATAACCAACCACTCATAGAAACAATTCGGTCGCCTAAATGCAGTCAAGGGAATACTGTCTTCAGCTACCCTCAACTGGTGGAAACCTGAAGCTAGATCCAGTTGAGAAAAGATAGAAGCACCATGCAACTGGTCAAAAAGATCATCGATGCGAGGAAGATGATATTTATTATGGATAGTCACTTTGTTCAATTCTCTATAATCCACACAGAACCTCAGTGATCCATCCGATTTGGTCACAAACACTGCTGCTGAACACCAACAAGAAAAACTGGGTCTAATCAATCCCTTCGCTAAAAGATCCTGCGTCTGCTTAATCAACTCTTCTCTTTCCCTAGGAGCCATTCTCCTACTGGGTTGAATCACTGGCACAGCTCCTGGAATCAAATCAATACGGAATTCTATTTCTCGACATGGTGGCAGCACTTAACTTCTTCAAAAACATCAGCAAAATCTTGTACCACATCGATGTCTTCAACTCTTTCTTCAGAAGTCTCAATTCCATGCAAAAGACTGCTCAAGTGAATTCCAGAATTATCACACGACACTCTGGCAATTCTACCCAGATCAGTTTCTAACAAAACTGTTCTTTCATCACAATTCAAAACGGCTTTATACTTATCCAGCCAATCCATACCCAAAATAAGATCAAATCCCTTAAAATTCAACACATACGGGTCACAAGAAAAACCGTGGGATAGATCAGAGACCTTCAGGTCCTTACAGATAGTGTCTAATTTGGTCACCCCTCCTATAGGATTAGATACCAAGATAGGACTGTCTACAGAACTAGGGGTAAGAGAAAACTTTTCAACAGAGTCCAAAAAATAAAACTCAAGGAAGCACCCGAATCAAACAAAACTCTAATATATATTCCATCTAAAAGTAAAGTACCTTCTAATACTCCTTTGCCCATCGAAGAAGAAGATGGTCCGGCTTCCAAAGCAAAAACTTTATTCTGAGGCGCCCTCTGTAGAAGTGGACAATTCTTGATCATGTGTCCTGGCTGATGACAATTAAAGCACAACGATTTCTGAACCATAGCTGATCCTGTGCCACTTTGATGCGGTTGCTGTTGTTGTTGCTGGAATCCCTTCCTAGGACATTTATTTGCCAGATGTCCTTCATATTGACAAATGTAGCACTTGCGAGGTCCGTTGTTATTCCCAGGTTTCTTCTTATCCGGCTTTCTCCATTTAGGATCGAACTTTCGCTTATTCGAATTAGTGAAATTCCTACCTGAAGCTGCTACTGGAACCCCCGGTTTCTTACTCATCAAACTTTCATACCTCAATGCCATATCAATCAAAACAACAAAAGATCCTTTCAGAAGCACCGTCAATTTCCCATGGAATTCAGGCCTCAATCCTTGCACAAATTTCTCATTCTTTTTCAGAGGAGTATCGATGAGTCCTGTACCATAACAAGAGAGTTCGTTGAATCTAGTTTCATACTCCGAAATAGACATACTACCCTGCTTCAAATACAGAAAATCCTGATACAATTGGGTTCTCCCTGTCGTTGGCATAAACTTCTCTTCAAACAATTCCTTAAATCTGTCCCATGAAATGTCATCCTCAGAAATATTTGCAATAGTTGAATCCCACCATGCTGCTGCACCACCTTGCAATTGCCACGATGCCATATGCCTCTTACGCTCATCAGTCAATCTCATGCTCTTGAAGATACGTTCGCAAGAGCTTAGCCAGTCTTGAACTTCAATTATTGACTCCGAACCTTTAAATGGTTGGCCTCCGAGATGTTTGAAATCCTTGCATAAGGCTGCAAAACTAACTTGAGACGGTACTGGATTGACAGCCTCACTAACATTTTGACTCCGTCCATTATCTGTTGAAGTACTGGCCCTAACTCTGCCTCTTCTTCCTGAACTCATGTCGGTCACCTAAAAAGGTAACTCAACCAATTTAGATAGATATATATAATATTATATGAAAATACAAATACGCACTCTCAAGATAGATATAACTTAAGAGCCTAGGTACTCGCTCTACCTAGCGCTCTGAAACCAGCTGTGACGACCCGCCTTTCTCAACCCAGAAAGATGTTTCATCATTAAGAAAGAAAGTGATACAAATAGAAAAGAATAGAAAGAAAGAACAACAACGTCAGAATCTCACAGCGGAATGGAACAAAATATAATACATCACATATCTATTACATAGTTATACATACATCAGAGTCATACAATATCATATAACCGGACTGTCATATACATATATGTCCATACATACATCCAAAATACAACATACATTAACTACACAGCAGACTACATATATATAGATACATACATCTGGTCTTCTCCCAAAATAGCTCCTCCAGAAAATCAACACTTCCAATACCTATCACTTGGCTACTCATAAAAATTTGAGTACCCAAGAGTTTATGAAAAACAAAATATAAACTCCGGGTCAGACATGGGTATGGTATGAGTAAACAGGTTAAAATTGCTTAACTTTGAAAATCATTTGAAAATAAAGGTATCACGTAAGACGCCCCACAAATAAATACGGGTAAGTTTTTACCTTACGCTAACCAAAACATTTTATAGGAAATTCAGTGATATTATAATAGTGTCTAGGGTTTTCAAGTAAATAGAAAATAGCCGAAATTGTTACATGATTCAATTCCAGCTACTAGCCACGAAAGTGGGTAATACAAAACAAAACCGTAGGGTCTCGTAGGGAAAATGGGTTTCCAACAATGGCAGGGCTACTGGGGTACCGCCCGTCACAGTACGGGGCCTAGATCACCGTACCGAGGATCACTCCCGACCCCCTACAACACAAGGCCGGAACCATTCCTTACTGAACAGTCCCGAACAAGATAACCCCGCAGTTGTGGCCAACAACTGCTCACACAGCCGAAATAAAAAAGGGACATCTAGACAGGGGAATATCTTGTCCTGCTTGGGCATGACCCACCTAACCTTGCTGCATCTCCCCTGTTTTAGCCATTCCCGGTTGATGAGGCTTGAGGCTACGATTACCTTTATTGAACATTATTCTTAGAATGCTCATCGTCCGCCTGACGATGTGTTGAAAGCATTCAATCCATACAAGTTCGTTCCGGGTTCGAACGAAACCGAAGGCATTATCTCGTTACACTCATTTTGGAATCACCCTCAGAGTTAACGACGATAACCCTTGCATTCTGAAACACCATCTCGATCCCCATTTGATAAGTCACGACCTATCGTTTAATTTGGATCGATGTGGTTTTCGAAGAATCAAAATTGATTCTTCCGATCTCGGTCTCATCGGAATCCAAACGCCATTTTAAGGGCCAAGTTGTCTATTTAACTTAACAGTTCAATTTAATATCAGAATCCACATAACAGGTATATCAGATAAATCATACACAGTTATCACAGATATCCATAATATATCACAACATATCACAGAAAAATCATCAACAGATATTAAAGTAAATCAAACAGAATTGTCAATGCATACCAAACAATTTGGTTTTACTTTACTAAACTATTTGCTTAAGAATAAACTATTTCATTCTGTTTAATTAATTACTGATTTATTAACCTATTAATGATCAATTAATTACTTAGTTAATCATTAATTATTCATTTATTAATCATCTAATCTTTAATTAATTAATTAATTACTAAACTTTTATTCATTAACTGATACTTAATTACTCAGTTAATTAATTGATTCTTAATTATCAATTATTAACTCAGTTATTAAAAATTAATTACTTATTTACTTATCACAAATTACTTTATTTAATCAATTATTATTAATTTAATTAATTAATTAATCTTTAATTAATCACTTAAGTTAATTATCATTTGTTAATTAACTTTTAAGTGATATGCTAACATTCTTTAAGATTTAAATTGATTTAACATGTGATTAAATTTTAATTTCAAAATCAATTTAAAGTTATCAATTTAAAATTCAAGTATAAATTAATCAACATTCTAACTACTTACTGTTAATCACCTATCTTTACATATTTACCTAAATCATCCTTTAATTAAAATACTAACTTAACTAACTAACAATTATTTAATTAACTTAGTTAAACACTTGTACAAAAATCATCATACATGTCCATTTGGGAAAGTACCGAGACCGCATCACCCTTTACTCGAGAAAACTCGAGTTTCCCTCGTGTCTCTCCCGTGTCCCTCTCTCTCACCCCCTCCCTGTTCTTCTTTTTCCCAGTTCTTCTTCTCCTCATTACATTTTTTTAAGTATTAGTTGAAGTTATAAAAGAACAGCAGAAACCAATTCACGGGAACGACCCAGAGACAACCCGAAGCAACCCTCACATTTACACGAGTACGAATACGAGACCGCCAAACCAACTCAACCGGCCATCACATCGCCACCGTGCACGTGCACGGTGGCTCGCCTCCCCTGCAGGGACCCGCGACAGTCCCCACAAACCACAAATCACCCCTAGAATCGAAAACAAAACTCAGATTCCAATCACAAGTTGAAAATAAAAAAACGACCTGCAGCATGAACATGCGACGACAACGCCTACTGTCAAATTCTTCGTGCGGCCACCACACATCACCGGAGGTGATGAAACTCCACCAGAACGTCACTCACATCCCCCCTAACTCCACCTAAAATCGTGTTCCACTCGGTTTCATGATGATGCCGAAATCAAAATTTTACAGAGCATGAAAAATATTAGCACTAAAACCCTACTCTTGATTTAAACTCGAAATCCCTTCATTGAATAATTTTTTTTGCATTTTTCTTGTGTTAAACAGATTACTAGCTTGCTTCATACCAACTTACAAGAATTAAAATTAACCCAAACCTCAAGAATTGACAAAAATTACATTTAGTTCCATTTTAAACTTCTCTTAAAACCCTTGTTTTAAAATCATAATTTTTATGTTAAAAATCATAATTATGTGTATGGAATCTAAATATGTTATGGAATTTACAAATTTAAACATTTGAATTTTGATTCTTGATTTTCTTTTTACCTGTAATTTGAAATACAGTATTATAACATGCTGTTTAAACTTTACAACATGTTTGCAGGCTTTTGTTTAAGATAAACAAACTTGAATTAGCACAATACCAAAGTTCAAATGGTTATATGAATAAGTATTATAGATTTCTTGGCTTAACTTTGATCAGATTTCAAAAGTTTGGAAGAACAGCTACCTGTACTATTCAAAACAACAGGAAATACCAAGGCTATTTATATAAACAATATCAAAGCACTTACCATTCACAAACTAAAAATACAAGTTCAGATTTAAAATAGGTAAGTTTACTCACCAAAAACAATTTGAACAGAAAGCAATGTTGAAGAAGACACTGCAGAAAGAAATACCCTGAAACTCTTCCTTGTTTCTTTTCTCTGTTTCCTTTTTCTTTGTTTGTTTTTCTGTTTTAAGTTAATATATGTTTGCAAAGCAAATAAATGTTTTTCTCAGGTTTTCTTTTAGTTTAAGTTTGTATAAATGAACTGATGATATATAGGTGGATATATATAAAGAAGATACTGAGTAACAGGTTATAACTGGTCAGTTAATATTTGTATATATTTGTTTTTTTTCTTTCTTTTATTGGTTAAATAATATACGCCTGCAGTATAAAATCATAAAGAGATTTCGGCTACCTGTACTTGTTAAACAAGAAGTTGTGCTAATTAATGATTATGCCTTAATTATGATAACATGTATTTACTGATAGTTGCAATTTGTACAAAGATACTTATCATATTTCGGCCAGCATATTTTTGTACAAGATATTTTTGTACTGGACAAAGGTGTTTGAAACATTATGCAGCTATATATTTCCTTGTCTTATGGTAGAAGCTTGCTCATTTATACATATGTTTGTTATCCTTATTCATACTTGTTTTGTAAGCATATATATATATATATATATATATATATATATATCTGTGTGTGTGTGTGTGTGTGTGTGTGTGTGTGTGTGTGTATAGCTTGTCTTATTTTCTTTGACAAATAGTTGCATTTTATTTGTTAATTAAATTTTCAAACATTTGATTTACAACATACTTGTATTTATATATTTCAAGTTATCATTTATGTTTGTATATTTATACTTTTAGCTACATCTTAAATTTCTAATTATGTTTTATACTAGTGTTGTATGTTTATATCCATATTGTTTTATACTTCCATGTTTATGTTCAATATTACTATGTTTGTTTATTTTCAACTTTATCATTTTAAAAAATAAAATTGTATTCATATAAATCATCAAATAATAAAATATTGAATCTTTGATTTGATTTTATTGAATAAGACAGATTTTGTTTTAATGGTTTTGAAGCATTCTATTTAAAAATTTTCAAATCAAAACTTTCTTTTACAAACATATATATAACTGTTAAATATCCAAGATCTCATCATTTTAAAAATTTAAAAGCTTGTATTTAATTTAAATTAGATTAAATATTCATTAAAATATGCTGTCAAAAATTCCGGGTTGTTACAATACACCCACATGTTTTAAAATTAAGCGTTCACTAATCGGATTAGCCGGGAGAGGACCTTTGTGTCATATAACCCATTCCGAATAGTGATTCGATGAAATGATTAGCAATGGAAGATGGTGGTGAAGACCGGGTGTCTTCGAAAACGATAGGATAACCTATCGATTGTCTCTACACTGAGTTGCTCCGGTATAGGGATTCCCTAAGTGATGGGAAGTCCGATCAGGATTGTGGAATCCCAAATTTGCAAGGGCTTCTTCCTTTATTAGACGAAGTGCCTTCGGTTCTGTTCGAACCCGGAACAGACTTGTATGGTCGTGTGTCTGACACTACACTTTGAGATATAAAGATGATTTCTTTCAAATACATATCTGTTGGTGGCGAGAATTTATTCTCTTAGCTTAACGCCCTTCTCTGAGACGTACGAGCTCATAGGTTATGTAGTTTAAGGTTATCAGCGATATAATCCCAATTTGGTAGTGTGGCATGCTAAGTGCTGCTGTATATTGATGATCATTTATTGATCATTTGTGATCAAAGCATGGATTTCCTGTAAAGCGTAGCTTTGTGGATAAGACCTCATCGGACCTCACACCCCGGAAATGGTCGAAACAGGAAAGATGCGGCAAGATTATGAGGGTCGCGCCCTTTAGGGTATGTCATTTCCTTCTGGAAAAAGGTGGTGTCATGGTATGGAGCCCAGATACTTACCAATGTGGTTGCTTCAATCTCATTTACTGTGTGGTTGTTGCTTTGTGATGGGGGCCCCTCGGATAAAGGTCCCAAAGGACTGGGGAATGGCATACTCGAGTAGTAGTTACCTAGTTACAATTGTAACCCAGCCTTGTGTTGGCATAGAGCCGGGTAGATTCTCGGGACGTACCGCCAGAGGCGTACCCATGTGGCAGTAGGAAGTTCCTTAACCTAACCATTTGTTGGAAATCCAATTCCCAATACGAACCCCGTACAGTTTTAGTTGTATCACCTGCCATTTACTTATGGTGGTCACCATTGTTTAGATGGTAGCTATAATAGGCATAGTTCAGAATGTCTATGCTGGCTAGGATTGATATTATACTTTCGAAATGGCTTTCTACACTATGAACTAGTAATAATATCAAAGAAGTTTTCCCATGTCAAGCATATTTGACTATCATAAGAAGAAATCTCCTCCAATTCTGCGATTGCATTGTGTGTGTGGCTGAAGGTCTTATGGTAGTTTCATTTTGCATAAGCATACCGGATTTTCTTGTATAAATCTGTTTTATTTGAAAGCAACTATCTTTGTTTACTCATACCAGTCCCATGACTGACCCGGAGTTTATTGTTTCCTTTCTAAATTCTTGGTGCCCACCATTTCTACACGGGCAGCCTAGTAGCAGGTTTTTCGTATTTTGGCTCTAGCTATATTTTGGAGTATTTTGTTTTGGAGATTATCGGTTTTTGGAGGCTCATACCTTAAAGACATTTTGGAAGCTTTTGGATCTCGAGGTGCTTTGTTTGGAGTTCACTATCACTCTCTTTCTTTGAAGACTTTTGGCATTATCTCTTATTGTTCTATTATGACATTCTATTTGGAGTTGTGATTCATGTATTATGATACTTTGATGTTGTAACAGTTATTAGTATGATGTTGTATTTGTGATGTAATGCATGACATTCATTTTATTTCCGCCGTTTTATATACATCTAATGTTGTTATAAGCTCCATCCGACCGGAGTTCGATGTTTGAATCATCGACAGTCGAGTACAAGTGAGGTATTTGATGTCAATTTTTGAACGTTGAATTTCGGGTCATGACATACAGTTGGGATGAAGAGAGTGAATAACCACTCATGCTTCATACAGAAACACAAGAAATGAAATTGTAATTATAATAATTGATATTCAACATTAAAATCAGAAATACGATTTCTATTTCGAAATGAAGTTTCATATAGAATTTATTTTCTATGAGTATTTGGTCGAGTTCAAGAAATTTGATCAAAGGACTCTCCGTTGTAAACTAGTTGCAGTATATGAAATATATAGTATATATTAAGTGAATGACGGACCTCTGAATTTAGTACACTATTATAGTAATGGCCGAAATACTGAGAGCATGCTATATAGCACTATTGATTGCATCAAATTATGAAAATTATTTTCATAAAACTGAACAAACATTATTTATGAATTAATGACTATTTTTCAGTATCGATAGAAAAATAGACATAGTTATATTTCGATCTGAATATTATGAATATTCGTTATGAAATAAAACTATAATGTATATTATTTTCGTAATAAAAGTGATGCATTGATGTAACGACCCACCTTTTTGGATGGTTTAAATCGACGATAAAGCACACACGTCGGACCCAAACCATACAAAAGGAGGATTGTTAATGGGGTGATTAAGAAAATAAAAGAAAAGAAGGAAAAAAAAACACAAAATCTCACAGCGGAACGTCAAAATATAATAATCAAATAATCATCTCATGAAGCTGTTTTATAAATAACATTTGATTACACTTTCACAAATTCAAATCAGAGTTATACATACATCATAAATAAACAAATATTGCAGCAGAACACAGAATGTAGCAGAATCATAAATAGCAATAATATACCCAATCTTCATCTTCTTCCACTAGAAAATAGTCTTCAACACATTAGAAAAAGCTCAGACTGACCCAAGCGTATTGAAAACGAAACACTCGAGTTGGAACTAAAAGATCTTATATAAGTCAAATTAATCTAAATAAAAATATGAACGCAATGGTTTCAGAGATGTTAAGGGATTTTTCATCTTCTGTCAAGTGTACAATGTGGATATATTTGTTTAAAAGGTTTCAAATAATTCGAAATATCAATCTTAATCATCTAATTAAAACAAATCCGAAGTTTGAATTTACTTAAACCCTTTAAATAATTTAGTTTCAAATAAAATCCAAATTCAAGAAATTATATGGGTATATGTCATTTCAACCAGTAACAAAAATCAACATTTTCAAATCAATGAAAACCGTTCGGGTTTATCATTTCAACCCATAATGATTTTCTCGAAATCTATAAGATCGTTCGGGTATGTATCATTTCAACCCATAGTGAACTTGCAGTATTATAACGATATAAAATACAACATCCATTCATTCAATATCAACAATCAAACATCCATCATAATAATCATCCAAACCAATCAATAAATATCAATATAGAACTGATAATCAATAACAGGTATTTAACCGACAATTTATATTCAATAATAAACTACATAACAATTAATACAAATAAATTCAAATTAACTGAGATGTTGATTTAAAATATACCAAACACCTATAATAAATTTTCAATCACATCATAAATTTAATTTAACAAACATAAGTAGTTTTAGAAGTTGTGAGTGGGTTAAAACACTCGCCTTTGAATTTAAATTGAATTTAAATCCAATTTAAGCCCAAAATTCGAAAAGTCTCTGAATTCATCCAAACTAGCATCAAAATGTTCGGAATTTGGATACGATCCCAGTGGAAGAAATCATGCGTGAAATGGACATCGTATGAAAAAGTTATGTACGTTAGTTCGATTTCGAAGTTAAAATTTGAATAAATTAGAAAAACATCACCTCCTTAAATCGCCACGTCAACCATCCCTTAACCTAGCTAACCCTAGCCACGAAAAAAATCACGCATACCTAGATGAAGTCACCGCCCATCATCTCAAAACGCTGTTCAACCTCGCCCCCCCTAAGGACACCCACCACGTCGACCACGTCAAACCACGCGATCATCCCCACGGCCATCACGACAACCATCTCGCCGCCAAAAGCACGCAGCTGCCACCCATAATCTCGAACCCTAATCAAATTAAACCTGATGATTAGACCATCAACTCGCGAAACCAACCACAAAAATGCACTCCCCTCGGTCCTCTCTACCATACTGTACCCTCGATTTGACGATCGGTCGAAGATCATCCACCACCAAAGTTATAGTTTGAATTTGTTTCTGCCATTGAGGAGGAGAGGAGCAGAAAGAATTGTATATACTGTCAATGAGAAATATGAAATAATTAGGGTTTATAACAAGGCATTTATAGGCAGATCATAAAAATAGAATGAATGGACCAGCTTGATTTGGATTGGAACGATAAACGACCCGAAAAGCCCATTCTGCCTCCGAAACGAACATGGATCGACCCATATATCAAAATAGATGTTTTCAGTATTTTTAAACTCAATGGAACAGGTTTTAGGTCCTAATTCCATCGTATGAAGAAGGTATATTAAAATCGGCTTATTTAAAATTGATTTCAGTTGATTTCAACTAAATTGATTTCTAGGCGTTTCAGGCCTGTACGATCAAATGACAAATCCGATCGCTACGAAACTTGAAATCCTAAAATAATTCACCATTACGGATTTGATAAAATTGGTTTCATTAAAATCCGAGACAGTTGCGAAAAAGGCTGTTTCCACGTTAATTAAATAAATTAATATTAAGTTAATTAAATCAATTTTTCAAATTTCAATTCTATAATTGACTAATTTTATCATTTTTGATTTCTTAAACAATTACAACAATTTAAACAAACTTAGATATCAATTTAAATTAAATAAATTTACCAATTACGTTGTTTAATTCCAACTGTGATTAAATCCAATTAATTAAAATTTAATTTCAATAAATTGATTTTATTTCATTTCAATCTTTATACTCAATCAGTTATTCTCCTACATACATAATTAACATTATTATATATTTTATTACATTAATATTTATCATTTTCATTTTACTTTTCATTAACGTAATTTTTAACTACGTTTAATTGTAATAAATTCTCTTATTATACTTTATATTCCAATAATTTGGTCAAACTTGATTCCAATTCTTTTTATTCAATCAATTATCATATTATATACAAAATTAACATTGGTTTATATCTTAGTACTTTAATATTCTTCAATTCATCTTAATTTCAATAAATGAAATATTTACTTTCATTAAATTACAATGCATCCACTTATTATATCTTAAATTCCCATAAATCTTGATTTCCATTTTTTTTATTCACTCAGTTGTCATATTATAAGTAGAATTTACATTGGTTGCATCTTATTGAATTAACATTCCACAACTATCAATTTAATCTACATTAACTGCACTAATTCGGTGAATTAATTGCAATTGATTTCAAAGTTAATTTAACGGACTAAATAAATAGGTAACTTATAATAATTATCACCGTTTTCCTTTAATTGCATTTATAAGTTTATTACTTACAAATATATGTTATAATTATTTATATAACACTAATTTCATTATTACCATCAATTATATATCATCCACTAATTAATTCAATATTCACATTTGTTTTCTTATACTCACTTTATAGCCAAGTAAACATTTTAAAATTATTTCAATTAATTGGAGTTTCATTCACACTGTTAATAATTAACTTAAATTAACATTGTTACCTTTAATTTTACTTGTTATTTCATAAATAAATTACAATTTTTTATTTCTTCCAATTATTAAATCACATATCCTATTAAATTAACTAATTTAATTATTGAAAATTTATGGGTCGTTACACTCTCCCCAACACAAAATTTTTGTCCCCGAAAAGGAAAAAGAAGGAATTAAGTAATCAATAATCTTATTCAAAATATTAAATTTATAAACAATTTATTTACATAATAAATAATTTAAATAAAATATATTAAATTAAAAAAAATTAAATCCTTTATATTCAAATTAACAAAAATTTGGAAAACATTTCACAAAATTTTCTAAGTCCAAAAATTCTTGAAAAATTTCGGTAGAGTCTCATTTGTACGGAGAGGCTCGGAGAAATCAGAATACCAAAATAACAAAATATATCATATATTTTCAAAATAATATATTCTAACAGTGGAAAAAACAATATAATATCGCTAGAAAACCGTAATCCGAGAACGTACCTATTAGTCAGGCGAATAGCGCTTATTTTATGAAACCAAAAGTAGTAGCTATTGCTTCCATAACCTGTATTCTACTTATATAATCCAAAGAGGTTAATAATTATATAGAAGTGAAATGATTATATTATTTTAAATTAATAACAAACAATCAACATAACATAACAACAATTACCTTCAATCAAAAGCATACCATTATCACATAAAATCAAAATAATCAATACAACATAACAACAATCTTTTGCAAACAAGCATACAATCTTCATAAAGGATCAAAGTGATCAATCATTTCTGAAGTTTTTTTTGAAAAGCAATGGGCTAAGGGAGCCCTGCCCAATATATTCATATACACAAAAATGTATTACATGAAATTACATCCTTGCATCAAGAAACATATGTACATTATGTAACTCAAACAAAAACCTAACAATTCATAATACAACAATATCATATCAGAAATCAATTCAGCCTATTCATTCTCTTGCAAATTCTCTTATGCATTAAACTGTATAAAGCATTTGAATTTTCCATTTTCTGATCAAAAATCCTTCTATTCCTTTCATTCCAAATCTCATAAGCAAAAATCTTCAAAATAATCATAAGAATCTCAGTCTTCGAAGATTTCCACCTTGTTGCTTTGAAAATATCAAACCATTCTATTCTAGAGCTTTTATCTGGTTTGTGAAAGTTTCCATTTGCAAGTAATCTGCACCATATTCCAAAAGAAAAGTTGCATTCAAAAAATAGATGAGTATTAGTTTTAGGGTGCTTATGACATAAAACACAATCCTCATTGCTTAGTAAACCAAGTTTTGTTAATTTCTGCTTAGTGTTAAGAGCATTTTCCATGATTTTCCGAAGAAGAAGATTTTCCTTAGCAGGAGATTTCACCATCCAAATTCTTGATTCCTAAGGGAAATTTTCTGTGTTTGCATTATATAACAGAGCTTTGTATACATTAGAAATTGTATGCTTCTTTCCTTTCTTAGTCCAAGGAACTTTTAAGTTTGAAGATGTCAGTGATAAAGATGATATATATTGCCATAAATCCCTGACTTGTTTAGAACTGCAATAAGGTGAATCAATTGAGCCATCATTGATGTAGGAATTGACTTTAGCATTAAGAGGAATTCCAGACTGTAGTTGCAAAGGATAAAGAAGAATTTCCTGAATAAAAAAACCAGACCTAGCCCAAGGAGATGTCCAGAAGTTCAACTCACTGTTCTCAAGTGGGTTGCATTGTATAATAGGCAGAAAAATAGATCTTAACTTCAGAATATTACGCCAACACCAGCTGCATAAGTTTGGAATACTCATGGTCCAGAAATCCTTATCTTTTAATAAATTTTTTAAGATCCATTGTGTCCAAAGGTCTTGACTTCTTGATAAAATTTTGTCATAATATAAAGATATAGCTGCATTGTTCCATATTTTTATATTTGTAATTCCCAAACCACCCTTATTCTTTGGCAATTGTATCATCTTGAAAGATATTGGAATTAACTTTTTTGAAAATGGATCACCATGCCATAAAAATCCGTTCAAAGCACTATTGATCAATGATACAAGTTTACATGGAAGAATATAATGTCTCATCCAATAATTAACCATAGCAGTAGCAATACTTTGCACAATGACTAATCTTCCTGCTTGTGATAGCTTAGTGTTAGGCCAAATGGATAATTTTTCAGTAATTTTTTCATAAAGGGGCAAACAGTCAAAAGTTGTGATTCTTCCAGTAATAATTGGTAAACCAAGATATCTGGCATTATGCTGCATTTCTCCAAGACCAGAGTATGAAATAATCTCAGTCTTTAAATCATCACTAAGACCAGCTATTAGTATGTGAGATTTGTTACGATTAATCTTCAAGCCAGAGATTGCATAGAATTTATCCCAAACCTCAAAAATAGATGAGATATTTGATATAGTTGGTTTTGTAAAAATGACAAGATCATCAGCAAAAAGTAGATGAGTTATGAGTGGTTCCTTACATTTTGGATGCAACTCAATCTTCCTAGATTTCACTTGTTTAGATATCAAAGAATTTATAACCTCCATAACTATAATGAACAAATAAGCAGAAATCGGATCACCTTGCCATACACCTTGAGTTCCTTTGAAAAATCCTCTAGTACATCCATTTCTGAGTATGGAGAAATGAGTTGAAGAAATACATGTATAAATCCATGCTAGCATTGGCTTTGGAAAATTCATCCTTGAAAGAATTGCTATAATAGAACTCCAAGAAATTAAATCAAAAGCTTTTTGTATGTCAAGTTTCATCATACATCTAGGTGATATATTCCCAATACCATATCCTCTTAAAAGCTCTTGTGTTAGCAAAATATTATCACTGATATTTCTGCAAGGCATGTAAGCAACTTGATTGTTAGAAATAATTGAAGGAAAAATACTTTGGATTCTATTTGCTATAATCTTGGAAATGATTTTATACAGAACATTGCAGCATGAAATAGGTCTAAAATCAGTAACACTGCTTGCATTTGGACATTTTGGTACAAGGGCTATATTGGTTGCGTTTATACTAGAAGGTAATTTGTTATGAGAAAAGAAGTAAAGTATTGCTTTATTAACATCATCCTTTATTATCTTCCAAGTATGCTGAAAGAAAAAATCATTAAAACCATCAGGACCACCACTACTATCAGATTTTAATGAGAACACTACCCTTTTAATCTCCTCAGGTAAAACTTCTCTTATCATATCACTAGCTTGATTATTGTTCAGAAAAGGAAGAGTCATAGAAAACAGAGGTAAAAGATTTGGGATCATTGGAGTTGGATTGGCAAGAATAGCAGAGAAATAATCAATAAAAGCTTTTGAGATGGAATCATCATTATCTTGTATTACTCCATTCATATCAGATATACTCAAAATTCTTTCTTTGCCTTATTTGATCTTGATTGAGTTATGATAATATTTTGTATTCCTATCACCTTTCCTATCAATAGTCTCACGTAGTACTTCTTTTTTCATCAATGCTTCAAATTCTAATGCTTGAAGTAAATCTTTTGATAAATTTGCTTCTTGACTAGCCAATGATGAATTCATAATATCATTTTGCAGTTGCTGTTGAATAATAAACAATTTCTCCCTTATTCCATCAGAAATTTTAGAACCTTCACCAAAATTTTCTTTGCCTAAATTTTAAGCATTTCCTTTAAACTTTGAAGCTTTGTCTTTAGAATATATAGAGGATTCCCAAAAAATTTCTCCTGCCGAACCTGCATAACAATGCTAAGGAAATTTTTATGATTAGTCCAAGTTTTATAAAATTTAAAAGATGGATTCCTTCTTATTGTATCCTCTCCCCACGATAAAATAATAGGAGAGTGATTAGATATTGAGGGATTTAAGAATTTACAAAAAAGATTTGCCCATAGGTTAATTGAATGGATATTATGAAATGCATGATCAAGTTTACAGAAAGTTCTAGGACCAAATTTACTTTTATTATTCCATGTAAACACTGCTCCAGTAGATGGTATATGACTAAGAGATGATTTAATAAGAGTTTGTTTTAAAGGAGATATATCTTTCAAAGAGAGTGGGTTTCCTCCAATTTCATGATCAGAGGAGTACATACAATTGAAGTCTCCAAGAACAAGCCAAGGAAAATTTGAATGAGAAAGAGAAGTGAGATTAGAGAGAAATGATAGTCTTTTATCAAGATTATTATGTGCATAGACAAAGGTAATCAAAAAAGGAATGTTTGAAGATAATGAAATAGCACTTACATGAATTAATTGATCATCCTCCTGTAATTTTTTCAGTTTGAAAACACGTGAGTTCCATAAAACCAAAATTCTTCCATATGGAGCACTTTGCAAATTATCTTCATGTGCCCAGTGAGGAGCAATATTTTTACAAGCTAAATCAGTTTTTATTTTATTTAACTTTGTTTCACTGATGACAATAAGTTGAATTTTTTGATCCTTAATCAATTATTTCACTTCAGCTTGCTTTGATGATAGGTGTCCTCCTCTTATATTCCAATATGCTATATTATTGTTCATGATCATAATAATTTGGGTGAAATAAGAAATGATGGATGCTTCCTTGTATGTCTAATACCACTTGACTGAGCAGAAGATTCTTTAAATGATAATGTGGACTCAATAATATTCCTAGGTTTATTTCATCAATATTATAGTTATTTCCATTGTTAAGATCTTCTGATAACTCATTGAATGAGACTTTCTTTTTACCTCTTTTTCCTTTTTTATTAGATACGACCTGTTCCACCAAATTATCTCTTGAATTACAAGGAGGTGGTAAGATCAGATGACTTGGAGGAGAAATAATGGTATATGGGGAGGTTTGTCTAGTAAGATTATCATTTCTTGCTGTTTCGTTGAGAATGTCTGTATTAATGTCTGAACTAGTATCCAATGTCTCTGAATGTACCAGTGTTTCAAAAGTATTTGTAGAATTCATTGCAACAGATTCATTATCAAACATGTTAACTCCAGCAGTGTCATGGTTAACAGTAGAACCATCATTATTCTGTTTATTTCCAGCTTGTGAGATATAGGACCCTTTTTCTATAGTTATCTCGTTTTTATTTGTTCCTTCACCAATATCTGACAATACCATAAAAGAGTTTGAAGTTGTAATATTTTCATTATGCCTCATTCCGTCCAAATTGATTCTCTCAGCACTAAAACCTGATACACTTTTTCCAATATGTGACTCTGCTTCCTTTTGTATTTCCTGATTAATATCCAAGTTCTTCATTCCTACATCAACTAAAAAATTATTAGCTTTTATGTTCAAATTATTATTTTCTTTCAGAATAACTTGATCTTTACCCTTCCTTTTCCAGACTTGCTTAGTCTTCAAATTTATATTTCCAGTGTTTTGAGACTTAAGAACCTTTTCTTGTATAATACCCTGTTCCATGCATTCAATGAAAACAGTTACCCCATTATCTCTAACTAAAAGCATATCAGATCTCTTTATCTTACTATTTCCTGAACAAAATATGGTATCATGAACAAACACCTTACATTTACTATAGATTTTGGGCTTCCAATCATATTCAACCTTTACATAAGGACAACAATCACCTAAATCATCAATTGCAATAAAATCAGGTAGCTCCTGATCTGGTGATACTTCAATCAAAGCTTTAGCGTATTTGAATCTAGTTAATCTTTCAGTGCTTTCATCAGGACAAATCAATTTACCAACATGACATGCTAACCAATTGATACCAATTAAATTTAATATAGTATTCATTTTATTATTTACTTTAATTATCAATAGTTTCAAACATTATCTTAAGTTCATAATTCTTTGCTTACAATATTCACTTTCTATTTCATTTTATTTAGTAGCATTACAACTATAACTCAGGTTTATAACTATTTTCATATCAAATTTCTTATTTATAAAAGTAAATTTCGTTAAACACTTTCATTATTTGAGTTTTTCTTGTATAATATTCCATTACATATCCTTAGTTAACATTACAACTTTTAATATTTTGGTAAGTTATATATATATATGTTTCTAAGAATGCAATTGAAAGTTACACAAGTTTATCTTATTTCGTCTTAGTAAATAAATGTTCACTAGTTATCATTTCTTATTTTCATATCCTTTTTGTTTACAAGTTACAAATTTCAAATTATTTGTACATTTCATTTATAACTTAGCATTTAATTTCTTGCTTTCAACTTTAGAAGTTCCATTTATTAAATAGTTAAAATTTTATTCCATTACAATAATTGAAATTCTAATTTAAATTTACTTTAGTTTATTCTACTAGCTTTTTTCTTTCCTCATTATTTACTTTTCCATTCATTTATTTATATAAAGATCAATCGCTTACATAATTTGTTTCCATTAAGGATTTAAGTCATTAATGAATCATTTCATAAAATATTACTTAAGCTCCTACCGCCCTTACCTAAGTTTATAACTTAATTCTGTTATTAAATAAAAAATTTAGTTTTTGGTATTCGCTCTTGAAGAGAAAAGAAATATTTCAATGTCTAAAAATTCAATTAAAACATTAACCTCATTCGCTTAGAAAAAATATAAGATATATTTAAAAAATCCTCATAGCATTATGAAAAGATTTTTCAAAAGTCTAAAACAATGTTAGCAATTTATATCAAAACATTATAATAAGCTTTAAAATAAAGTTCCTTAAATCTAATAATTTATTAGACTCATTATTTTTAAAATAAGTATAAACTCAAGATTATTAGATTGAAACTAATAATATACTCAAATCTTACATTAAATTTCTAAATCAAAGTATAAAATTTTATATCGTCATAATAAATTTTGAACACTTGTTTAAAAATGAATATTCAAATCATAGAAAAACATTTATTATGGTTTAATACAAAATTCAAGTAGTAAATAAACCTATGAATTTACTATTAGTACTTTGAAATCAAGTAAATATTTCAAACTATACTTCCAAAATAGAGATTCAAATTTATTTGTCAAGTATATTCTATAAATAAACTTCACAAATCAATTTTTTTTCCAATTTATATAATATCTTTAAATTGTACATTTAAAAAACTTATATAAATTTTGCTTGAAATATTCATTTGAAAGCTTTATTTGCAAATCAATCATCTTTAATACTTTAATACTTTTCAAAAATTCATTTGTAAAATTTCTTGCTTCATTTATAAATACCATTTAAATATTTTGAATAACATCTTTATAATTATATGTAAACTATTTGAAAATAATCATTTACATCATTACTTATATTACAAAGAAACTATTGAAAACATTAAATCCATTATTTATAGATTTATTAGTTTTATCTCAAGATACCTTTCAAACATTATTAATAAATCAGTAATCATTTACATTAAATATGTTTTATTTAATAAATAACTTCTAAAATTTTTACAACACTAATAATTTACCACTAAACCATGTTGTATATAAATAAACAATATTTTAAACATTTTTAAAGTATTTAGAATTGACAAAAAATGACCAAAATATATTTTATATAATACTTTATCAAAATACTTTTATAACTTGAGTCTTAACAGGTTTATCCTCGTTCTTGCAGACTATGTCCATGCGTTGATCAGGCGCAAGGTTAGAATTCTCCAAGTACTTAGTAGACCTGTTTCAACACCCTGTGAAAATACTTAAAAATAGGCATGAGAAGTACTGCTCAAAATCCATTGTCCAACGATGATAATATGAAAGCAGTGGCCCACTACTGATCCAGTATTTACGCAATGGACACAAAACTATCCAGAAGATCTTTCTACCTTTCGGATTGCAGAAAAATATCATAGCCAGTTCGTAAACAAGGGACCATCGACCCCTACTATAGTGGCATGCTTCCGATTCAATGATTTATGCAACGGATGCACTTCCTTCCCAGAAGATCCGTAAACAACAGATCCCAGGATCGAAAGCGCCTCTATTGGGTAAACTAAAGAACCATCTACCCTGGAAAAAAATCGAGAAACTCATGAGTTTAAGTCCGGACAACCATATCAGTTCAAATCGATTTCTGAATTCACCCAAGTCCATTAGGGTTTATCGGTCGAATCCATTCTTGGATTCCTCAAGTCCATCTGGGTCGAAGCATATCATACTACACTTCTTCGCCGAGGGTACTTCCCCATACCTCTTACTTCAAAATATAACATACCATATATAGCACCCTTTCAAAACCATAGCTTCAAATATCGCACTTATAATTTTCATTATATATAAGATTTCATTTTCAGATAAAGTACTTTCCAAAATCAATAATCTCAAATATATCAAATCATTCTTATATAAATTCCGTTATATATAAGATTTATCTCTTGAGATTAAATACCTTCCAAAATCAATAGTTTCGAAATCACTTGTACTTGTATAAAGTCCATCTTATATAAGAATAAAAAAATTTCCAAAATTAATTTCGCTATATGAAAAGCCATATGGGATTAAACATCTTTGCTTTATAGAAGGTTTTTAATTTAGAATAGTTTTGTATGTAAAATCGTTTTGTGAAATAGTTTTGTATATGAAATGGTTGTGTAAAATAGTTTGTAAATAAAATAGAATAAGATAGTTTGTATATAAAATTGTCTGAAAAATAGTTAGTAGGATAGTTTTTGTAAATAAGATAGTTTGTAAATATGGTTTTGTAAATAAAATAGAATAAATAGTTTGTATAAGAAAAATAAAAGAAAATAGTTTGAAAAATGGTTTTAAATTAATAGTAGTTTTGCATACAAGAAGAGAAAAATTCCAATTTAAATTACAAAGATATCTAACCCAACAACTTTCACTTTCGGCATCAAAGCATATCAATGATATTAGAACATAAGATGTACATATGTCATCATTTCGCAAAATCACATTCAATCGCTCGCCCGATTACACAAGTTCGCTTTCGAACTAGTATTGTCCATTCAACTTCCCTAATACGGACTTTGATATGATTTCTTGACTAGAAACCATCATTCTCCTTGCATAGCCATGTACTATGATAGAGAATTTTAGAATCGAACCAAAAATCCATATCAAATATTCGCCACCAAGAATCGAATGGAAAATCCTAACACGAAATGGTGTAATTCACATAGAACTTGTGTACTGAAATTTGGATCAAATTAATTATGCGAATAAAATAATATACGCACAACTTATGTATTTATTCCAATTTGATTCATCACAATTACATTTTAATTTTAGTTAATCTTTAATCTCATCGATTAACACAAATACCACTTCATACTTTAATATTTTTCATAGAATATCTCCATTTAATATAAAACATTAATACATCCATTTCCATAATATTGCTTATATTTCTCTTCAATTTACATTGCATTCATTTCACATGTAATATTTCTCATTTAATACTACATTTATTTGCAAATCATTCCATAAGGAATTTTCTTCAGTTTATAACCAATTTATAAAAGCTTAATTCCTTATATAAACATTGCCTGAGCTTAAAGTTATCACAACTTTGAGTATAACTATTTATTGTAACTTCCATTTATTTCATGAACAATTTTACAAGGTATTACTTTATTTATATTAATTTCATTTTTAGTTCACCTTTACCTTTCAATTTATTTATGACAAATTCATAAATGTTAAT
Source organism: Allium cepa (assembly GCA_030765085.1). Lineage (NCBI taxonomy): Eukaryota > Viridiplantae > Streptophyta > Magnoliopsida > Asparagales > Amaryllidaceae > Allium > Allium cepa. The sequence goes on along the minus strand of CM060938.1, from coordinate 120,461,324 downwards.
TTAGTTTTTAAACTTATTTTTCCAATTTAATCTCATTTACAACATTTCCCTAATCACAATTTCAATTTAAACATCCCAAGGCTTAAAGTTCACACTTGTATATTTTTATATTACATGCCAAGAATGTATACAATAATTTTATTCATTTACCAAACATAGATATAACAAATTAAACCTTGTTTCACTTGCTTTCAAATTAAGGTTATCAAATTCAACTGCATAATTCAACACAATTTCTAAGTTTCAACTCATATATTAATTCAGAAGGTTTCGATTATCCAAAGTATCTAGATATTCCATTTTATTTCAATAGTTGAAATTGCCGGTCAACAAATAACAAAATGCACAACAATATTTCAATTTCATAAATAAATATTCTAATTATTCATTTTATTCTCTTTAATACACCATTATTAAACTAGTATTTAGTCCATTAATTCAATCAACGATAATTAGCCAATGCTTATAAACTGACAAAAACTCAATTTCTTCAGTTAACTAAATATTACCATTTCATAATCAAACACATTACAAATAATTATATTATTTATAAAATTTATTCCTTTGTATATATCATATAATATTAGGATAAATATAATTTCATTTCAAAACTTAGATAAAACATTTTTATAGCCCTAACAAATACTCGCTCTCGTATATACACTCAGACAACTCATTCTAGAGTATTACTACCCTATCTCTAATGAGTTAACTCCAACAGGCTAAGGTATGTCTAAACCAAAGCTCTGATACCAACTGTAATGGCCTACCTTTTAGGACGGTTTAAATCGATGATAAACCACACACGTCAGACCCAAACGATACAAAAGGGAGGATTGTTAATGGGGTGAATAAGAAAATAAAGTAAAAGAAGGAAAAACAAAACACAGAATCTCGCAGCGGAACGACAAAAATAATAATCAAATAATCAGTCCATGAAGCTGTTTTATAAAAAAGATTTGATTACACTTTTACAAACAAAAATCAGAGTTATACATACATCATAAACAAATAAATATTACAGCGAAACACAGAATGCAGCAGAATCATAATTAGCAATAATACTAAATCTTCATCTTCGCCTACTAGAAAATAGTCCTCAACACACTGGAAAAAGCTCAGATTGACCCGAGCGTAATGAAAACAAAACACTCGAGTCAGAACTAAAAGATCTTATGTAAGTCAAATTAATCTACATAAAATATGAATGCAATGGCTATAGAGATGTTATGGGATTTTTCATCTCCTGTCAAGTGTACAATGTGGATATATTTATTTAAAAGGTTTCAAATAATTCGAAATATCAATCTTAATCATTTAATTAAAACAAATCCAAAGTTCGAATTTACTTAAACCCTTCAAACAATTCAGTTCCAAATAAAATCCAAGTTCAAGAAATTATATGGGAATATGTCATTTCAACCAGTATCAAAAATCAACATTTTCAAATCAATAGAAATCGTTCAGGTTTATCATTTCAACGTATAATGATTTTTCCCTAATCTATAAGGTCGTTCGGGTATATATCATTTCAACCCATAGTGAACTTGCAATATTATAACGATATAAAATACAACATCCATTCATCCAATATCAACAATCAAACATCCATCACAATAATCATCCAAACCAATCGATAAATATCAATATAGAACTGATAATCAATAATAGGTATTTAACCGGCAATTTATATTCAATAATAAATTAAATAATGATTTAATTCAAATAAATTCAAATTAATCGAGACGATGATATAAAATATACCAAACAACCACAATAAATTTTCAATCACATCAGAAATTTAATTTAACAAACATAAGAAGTTTTAGAAGTAGTGAGTGGGTTAAAACACTCACATTTGAATTTAAATCCAATTTAAGTCCAAAATTCAAATAGTCTTTGAATTCATCCAAACTAGCTTTAAAAGGTCCGGAATTTCGATATGATCCCAGCAGAAGTAACCGCGCGTGAAACAGACCTCGTATGAAAAAGTTATGTATGTTAAAACGATTTCGAAATTAAAATTTAAATAAATAAAAAAAACATCACCTCCTTATATCTCTACATCAACCATCCCTTAACCCAGCTAACCCTAGCGACAAAAAAAATCGCGCATACCCAGATAAAGCCGCCGCCCATCATCTGGAAACGCCATTCAATCTCGTCGCCGCCCAAGGCCACCCACCACACCGACCACGTCAACCCACGCGACCATTCCCACCGCCGTCATGACAACCATCTCGTCGCCAAGAGCACACAGCCACCACCCATAAGCGCGAACCCTAATCGAATTAAACTCGATGATCAGACCATCAACTCGTGAAACCAACCATACAGATGCACTCCCGGTCCTCTCTACCATACTGTACCCTCGATTTGACGATCAGCCGAAGATCATCAACCACCAACGAATGGACGAGAATTAATCCTCGATTTCTAGCCACATATAAATCCAAATTGAAAAAAATAACAGCAAAATTGACTTGCGCTCGTCAAGAGATTCGAATCCATATATAATATGATATAGTTTGAATTTTGCATTTTGTTTTGAAATTGAATTTAAGGGTTTGGAGTTTGAATCTGTTTTTGCCATTGAAGAGGAGAGGAGGAGAAGGAATTGTACGTTCTATCAATGAGAAATAAGAAATAATTAGGGTTTATAATGAGGTATTTATAGGCAGATCGGAAAAATAGAACGAATGGACCAGATTGATTTGAATTGGAATGATAAACGACCCGAAAAGCCCGTTCTGATCCGGAACTAAAATGGATCAATCCATATATCAAAATAGATGTTTTCAATATTTTTAAACTCAATGGAATAGGTTTCAGGTCCTAATTCCATCGTATTAAGAAGTTATGTTAAAATCTTCTTATTTCAAATTGATCTCAATTATTTCAATTAAATTGATTTCTAGACGTTTCAGGCCCTTACGATCAAACGATAAGTCAGATCGCTACGAAACTTGAAATCCTAAAGTAATTCACTGTTACGGATCCGATGAAACTGGTTTCGTCAAAATCCGAGACAGTTGCCAAAATGGCGATTTCCACGTTAATTAAATAAATTAAAATTAAATAAATTAAATCAATTTTTCAAATTTCAGTTTTATAATTGACTAATTTTATCATTTTTGATTTCTTAAACAATTACAAAAATTTAAACAAACTTAGATATCTATTTAAAGTAAATAAATTTACCAATTACAGTGTTTAATTCCAACTTTGATTAAATCCAATTAATTAAAATTTAATTTCAATAAATTGATTTTATTTGATTTCAATCTTTATACTCAATCAATTATTTTCCTACATACGTAGTTAACATTATTATATATTTTATTACATTAATATTTACCATTTTCATCTTACTTTTCATTAACGTAATCTTTAATTACATTTAATTGTAACAAATTCTCTTATTGTAATTTATACTCCAATAATTTGGTCAAACTTGATTCTAATTCTTTTTGTTTAATCAACTATCATATTATATACAAAATTAACATTGGTTTATATCTTAGTACGTTAATATTCTCCCATTCATCTTAATTTCAATAAATGTAATATTTGCTTTCGTTAAATTACAATACATCCACTTATTATATCTTAAATTCCTATAAATCTTGATTTCCATTCTTTTTATTCACTCAGTTATCATATTATGATTATAATTTACATTGGTTGCATCTTATTGAATTAACATTCCACAATTATCAATTTAATCTAAATTAACTGCACTAATTCAGTGAATTAATTGAAATTGATTTCAAAGTTAATTTAGCATACTAGATAAATAGGTAATTTATAATAATTGTCACCATTTTCCTTTAATTACACTTATAAGTTTATTACTTACAAATATATGTTATAATTACTTATATAACACTAATTTCATTTAGTTACCATCAATTATATATTATCCATTAATTAATTCAATATTCACATTTGTTTTCTTATACTCACTTTATAGCCAAGTAAACATTTTTAAATTATTTAAATTAATTGGAGTTTCATTCATATTTTTAATAATTAACTTAACTTAACATTGTTAACTTTAATTTTAGTTGTTATTTCATAAATAAATTACAAATTTTTATTTGTTTGAATTATTAAGTCACAAATTTTATTTAATTAACTAATGGGTCATTACAGTTGAAAAATACTAGAGTATCTAAAATTATTTACAATTATTTTAAAATTATAGACTAGGCCATAGTTTTGAGAAATAAATGATTATGATTCATATGATATTGGTTAATTATATCTCAAAGAATTAAGGGTTGTGCACCCATTTAGTGGGAGCATCATGAGAGATGATGAACTCTTCAAAATGATATATATATATGTATATATATATGTAATCGTAAGTCTATTAATACCAAAACAATTCCACATACTTCATCGTATTCACCGATGAGTTATCATAGACACACACACACACATATATTTGATACACTTGTATAAGTCTACTATAAGCTCATAGAATATAAAATAGATGTAAATAATATAACATGCAATGGAAATGATTTGATCGAATGAGTGAGTATAATGGAAAGAGCTTCCTCTGCACTTAATACGAATAAAGATTTAGTCTCAAAGATCACTCCCCCTATAATACATAATAATGCATTGATAAGGAGTAATCGAAATTTGCTGGACAAAGCATGGTTATTGATGAGTGAACTTGAATTAAATTCTTTCTATACGGTGTGGACTTATGAGTAATACACAAGAATAAAATTAATATCATCCAAATAATAGTTTACAAAACCATACAAGATAAGAGTTTATAAGAAAACCCTATATATCTTAGGCCAAGGAGTTACAGGTTATGCGAGTCGAAAGACTGCATGTAATAATTATTATTATACGTAAGGGATATTATATGAATTGTCCCTAGAGAATACTGGAAACAATAGTCATTAGATGACTAATTTATGTTGTGAACATAAATATATTGTGAACTAATGCAAAAATCAATTTTGTATAAGGTAATTCATAAAAAGTTTATTAATACCTGTTCTATTACATCGTAAAGCAACTGTTGTTTTAAAGGATACCAACTTCATAACAAAGAAATTTCTTTAAGAAATTATTGGTATAAAATGAATTTGGATACGATCCATGATAAAATGATTATAAGGAATGAAATGAAATTGACCTAACCTAAATGAATGGAAATACATTAAAACCTCTAATGAATATCCTCATATATTAAAGAGAAACTAAGAGTTTCTTGTCAATGTCAAGAAGGAATAATCATCAATTTTTTAATTAAACTATTATGAGTATTAATTCTATGATATGGTAAGATGTACAAATCCAAAATAAATTTCAAGTATATTATCAAAATATGGTTTTGATAATCGCATTCAAAGGGATATGATCCATTGGCCGCAAATATGTCTTTATGAGAAAGACAAATATAGTTGAAATATAATGAGCCACATTGATAAGAATATTACCGTGAATTTCAATTGTTGAAACTACACAACAGATTCATTATTCGACGAGCTCAAGTTTGTTTGGACTTTACTCACAAAATTATTGCCTAGCATGACTTTATGTTATGGTATATGTGCGTTGAAATAGAAAATTGTAAATAATAATTCACAGTAAACTATTTACACATAATAATCAAAGCATCTCGAAGTCAGTGGGAGCGATATTAAGTCTGTGAGTTTTTGGATATGATCCAAAACTGACATGAAAGTGTCATTCTACAAGCATTGTAACGACCTACTTTTTCGACCATTGAAGGTCTACACCAAATACATCCACGGTATGCTAATGTTGAACATCCAATTGCTGAATAGGTAGATTATTAGAGTAAAAAGAAAAAGAAAAATAAAAGGAAAAGAAAAGGCAAAAATAACAAGAGAAACAAATCTCATAGTGGAATGACAACATAAAACATAAGAAAGACAGTAAAAGCTGTCATTCTAAAATATATGGTACACCAAAGTTAAAAAAAAACCTCATCAGCCTAGATAGTTATAACTTCCCGACGTCACAATTTCCGATGGGTATACATAACAATAAAGAGGAAAATAAAATACTACTGCAGGTGAGCATCCAGCTCCGCTCCATGAGCTCTATGTAACACCAACGACCACCTAGAAAAATACTCAGTCTGACCCGAGCATTATAATAAAATAACACCCAGATCAGTCTGGAAATACCAATATGAGATTACTCAAGTAAAATGGCGTACATTTAATAATTCTATGCGACCATGCTATTAAACACGGAAAGGAATATTACCTCACAAAAACATCATCCATGCACGAAAGAATGAAAACATAATTAAACAAAACGCTAGCTTAAAAGAATGGGTATAAACAAGGTCAAAATCCAAACTTAAGGAATAGACACAAACAATTAAACATTGAAAAGAACTCCAGTCACTTATGGATGCAATTAAGAGAACAATTCAAAATTTTGAATCAACGACAAGGAAAAGGAATTTTTCAACAATAATTTGGAGGATGCTTCCCCTTATCGAAAGTATACCTCTAGAAATATACTTGAGAACTATGATGGCTCTCGGAAGCCTCTATGCTGGACCCCACCAAATTTAATCAAGTATCCGAGTATTTCACATCTCTGCGTGCATACCACGAAAACCAATCTTGCGTAGATGTGAAAATACTCAAATGGGAGCAACCCCACAAAGCTTGACCCCCACTCGCGCTTTTGTTTTATTCTCTGACAAAGGATATCAACGCTCAAATGAGCAACAAATCATCTTAAATTGACATACACAAAGAAGAAAGCTGAATTGATAGTCAATAAGTCAACTGTTGGGAGTAATCAAAATGATCATGTATGGAAATTAAATCTCATACCCTTACCACTACCCGTCGATTTCAAATTTGCACCATCACTCGGTTAAAAATGAAGTCGGACAAGTTAAGGTAGTGTTACCTCTGGGCATTGCCTTGGCAATAATTTTAACCTTCGAGATAGAAAAGTGTTTCCTTACCTCAACGATTAGTACTAGGAGTATGATTAATTCCTTTCCATATAAGCAATATCATTTACAGAAATTAAATTTGTTATACCTTTCGTAGCTGAATCAAACTTTTAAACTTTTAAGATCTGAACTTGTGCTTAGTTTTCACGTAACAAATATTTGTAAAACACTATAAAAATGCTTTTTGAAAATATGCCTTTTTAAGGATTTTCTCATTTATAAGCAAACATTTATAAAATTTCAAACAACATTTATTATTCTAGAAGATAATAAATTAATTAAATACCTTTATAAATTAAAATCCAAATTAGTTATCCTAAAAGGGAATTAATCAACTTTATATCTCCATTAATAAATAAATCAATTATCTTTAAACACCTTTATTCAATCAGATAATTTATTTTTAAACATATTTAAACCAATTAATTAACTTTGCACATCATTTGTTAAAATGATTAATTAATCCTAAATATTATTCTTAAAATAATTATTTAACTTTAAAATCTTTATTAAATCAGTTAATTAACTTTAAACATCATTAATGAATTTATTAATTTACTTTATTACAATTAAATAATTTTTAAAAATATATTTAAACCCTCAAATACTTTTCAAAAACTTATAGAATTCATACCAACCCATTTGAAAAGAATTTACACAATATTAAAGGTAAATAGCCTTTTGTATAAACTTAATACAACATTACTTATTTTGAAAGAACATTAGTTAAATTTATAACCCCTTTTATAAATTCTAAATATGCATTTATCCTTTATTCTCAAACTTCTCAAAATATTTGAAAATATAGTTTAACCACTTTGAAAGTGCGATACACGGCCAAACATTTATTTTGTGAAAATACAAGCTTACGTTTAAAGCACAACAAAGGTTTAAGAGGATGGTATTTCATAAGTGATGGTATAGCGACAATTGTTGTAACGACACTTACACACTCAAACAGTATGTTATATATATTTTCAACCAAACACAAATATAAGTGACATAAGAATATAGATAAATTAATTTGATGAGAAACCACTTAAGGTCTCTCTATAAAAGTTCCTTATAAAGCGCACATATGTATGTGTACTTCGAAGTGCACTGTGGCAACCCATTCGCTACATACACTCCAACTTTCATTTTGTTCTTGTTCCTCGCAACACAATGATTATTTATGTCATCCGCTTTTCAAGCAGGAATTTATATCCAAATGAACAATTAAACAACAATATAAATATCAACCAAGCATTCAACTATAATCTATAGTAACACAGACATTATATAGTTTATTTAAAGGGAGTAAACTCATAGAAATTCCAGCATACGCTTTTGTGTTCCAATTTTGTCTAAGATCGAATAATGTCCGATTTTAACCTAAAATTCAACTAGCTCCAAATTAGACGAACCCAGTTTCAACGCGAAGCTAATGTTCCTATGAGTCCAATACAACTGACCACGTTTAAATCCAACTTCGTATACAAAAGTTATTCAAATTATAAGATTTCAGGTCAAACGATTTTAATTAAATCAATTTAATTACAAAAATTAAGTTAATTACACTATTTTAAACAATTCCCCCTTCTTCCCTCCTAAAAACAAAACGTGCTTAGCTTGTACAAAGAGATACCCATGTCATTCCTTGTACCACCCATACCTCCACCTTCGCCCAATGAAAACACGTGCGGATGACGCCGTCAAACTTCTCGTCACCTGCTCGACGCGTTCCCCATCACCAATACATACTCAATCAACTCAATCTAGATCCGACCAAAAGCACTAATTTTCGCTTGACCTAATGTCGTGATCCACCTCGGTCATTGCTAGCTCCTTCAACTATCACCAAACGACTACATATGCCACCTGAATTCAAACAATTCCTTAAAACACCAATAAACATCACCGGAAAAATGCGACCGAGATGAACCCTTATTGACTTGGAAGCAAATCGCGAATGCCAAGCTTCCACTGCACCCCTTCAACTTCGGCCAAAAAGTGCATCTTCCCTTCATGAACCCATGCCATGTTCGGCTCATTCAAACTCCACCTCCATCATCGACAAATCTCAACCCTAAGTCGATTGTGACACTGCCGACCTTCAAGAACCAACGTCACACACTACAATACTCGTATAGTTTTGAAGCTTAGGTCTAAACAAGATTAAAGATACAAGCTTTTTATTTTTTTGTTAAGAGTTCTATTTGATTTTGTATTTTAAATAACCGGCCTTATTTCTCTTGGTGTCACTGTTTAGGTGATGAATGAAAAAAAATAAAGAAGAGGGAAAATGAAAAGACTAAAAGAAGGCAAGTGGATTAAAAAGGAATGAAAGAAACTTAAGTGTTTTATTTTATAACCAAGGGTCAATTACCTTATTCACAAGATCGACAAGGTTTTCATGCAACATATCTCATCAAAATCAAGTCAACATCAATTCTAGCTCAAAATTTTGAATTTTTGATTTAAAATGGTTTTAAAAAGAATTCTGCGGTATTTCGCCAGCCAACACCTCATCTGCAAATGAAGCGTGAAAGATAGAAATAAAAATACGATCGTGCACCAGAATGCGACACAATCATCAATAATAAAATTTACAGATCATTTATTTCTGTGAGTTTTAAAAGTATCATCGTTTTCCCTGAAATCATCAAACGATAAATTTAAATATTTCCTATATTAAAAATTATGGAAAATCCAATAAATTCAATTAAAAAGATTATAATAAAAATCAGGTCGTTTTAATTGATATTCTTATTATTTATTCGTATTATTTATTATTGCAAATAAATTTACAAAATGATTTAACCAATTATTATTTATTAATTAAAATGAGTTAAATAAAGGTATTAAATCTATTTAATTAATATTTAATTTACAACTCAAATATTTAATTCTCAATTCAAATATTTAAATAATGCCTATATTTGAATATAAGTTATTTAAATTTTTAAATACGGATTATCTAAATATTTAAAATTAACTAAATATTCAAAATCAACAACAATAAAATTCTGGGATGTTACACTCTTCCCCATTAATAGAATTTTGTCAACAAAATTCCCAAAGTAGGAAAAACGGCCTCAAAACCCTTAAGCTTTCAAAATCAATTAGCATAAAAGGATTATTAAATTTTCAAATCTTTTAAGTTACAAAATTTTTTCGACTGTGTCTCCTTTCCACGAATCGATCGAAAAAATCACAAATCGCCACTATGGACCCAAACTAATCAAAAGAAAACAGAAGCCTAGTGGCGTTCTGCATCTGGGGCATAATTTCATCAACTAATTTCAATTTCTAAATCTACCACATACCCTTTTGCGTACGATTTTTATTTTTGCAAGCAATTTACTACCTCAATGCGAATGCAAGTGCGCAAGAAATTAAGTAGAAATCTCTCGCTTACTTATACTTACATAATTCAAAAGAGAATCTAGCTAATAAAAGGGAAATGCATAAGCAACATAAACAAGAGAGCAATCATATGCAACAAAAGGTATGGAAATTATCCTATAATAAAATAAAATACTATGCATCCAATCATTTCAGAAGATAAATTTTAGAACTAAATGCCCAAGTTTTATATACAAAATATATATACAAATTTCTTCAAAGAGAAACAAATCAAAATCAAAATCGATTATGACAAGGAGAAGGCTCCTCATATTGAAGCATGGTATAATTCTAGAATCACAACAACACAAAGCATCTAGTGGTATTCTGGTTCCTCCGAAAACAATAACTAGAGAAAACAAACATATCCGGTGAGTTTTCCAAATCAGAAAACTCTCAATTGCCCAACTTTAGTCCTAACAAAAAATATTTGAAAAAAAACCATTTCATAATTTTTTTTAAATTTCCTGAAATAATAATACTTCGCCAAAATTTTCAAAATAATAATAATATTATTCCTTTCTCAAATTGTTTTGAAATTACCTTTTCAAAAGCACTAGGATTTAAGTCCTAATAAACAATAATTATAAACCATAGTTTATAAAATTACACTATCAATTAATCACATTCCATAAGGGAATAAACTTACACTTAAAATTATTTGAAAGTTCAAATGTCCAATCAAATAAGATTTAGAATTTTGCTTAGATTCACACTTTCGTAAGTCACACACTAGTTATACACATATACTCAAGCCCGTATAATCTGCGTAAATCATACGAACGCTATATTTGATCTGATCACTTGCTCAGATACATAGACTTTTACTTTCGAACTAGTATTGCTCACTCAACCTCCCTAGTGCAGACTCCAATCATGTTCCTCGATTAGAAACTTACGTTCTCTTTACATAGCCATATACTATGATAAAGAACCATAGTATGATAATAAGGATCCAAATCAAGTGTTCGTTGACAAGAATCAAGTGTGAAATCATTTATCGGACAGGAGTGAATCACCCGAAAGCTACGTATTCGAATCCTAGATCAAAACTCGTGCGAATAAGATGATCTACGTATAACTCACATACCGAATCTGATTGGTTTCTTAATTGCACCAATCCATTTCTAAATCACTTTCATTTTTATTTATAGTATTTCATTCAGTACTAAAATTATTTATAAATTATTTCACAAATTTTCAACTAATTTTATAAAGGCATAACTTTATAAAACAATAAATTAAAAAACTCATTTCACTTATATTTACTTATATAACACTCTTCAAAATCCTAAGAGTTCATACAAAATGTCAATTTTATTTTATTTATTATTTATTTTTATTTTTCAAAATCCAAATGAAAGGTAAATCAAACTATAGGTTTTTAAAACTGAGTTGACAACTTTGACTTTTCATCTTAGAGCATTCTAAGGAAAGATGTTTACAGGTTGGTCCAATACCACCAAATAGTTTACACAACTTAGATGATTAACAAAACTATGACTTTAATAAAAACAATGCATATTAAACCTTCTTAACAAATTTAACCCATTTAAAAACTTGACTTAAATTATCTCTTTTCTATTCAAGAGTTTAAATTTCTTATTTATCAAATTATTATCCAAAACAGCTTTTATTTTAAATCAATTTCCTTTGAGGAAAAGCTAGACTAAATAGTTGATTTTCATTTCAAAATCCTTTTTGAAATCATACTACTCATCTTTCCACATATATAAAATAACTTTAACAATTTATTCACTAATACTTACTTTGGGTTCGTTTGGATTTGAAGTTATTTTGATTACATAATGATAAAGAGAATAATTTACTAAGTGCACTATAACATTTGCCTAAGCAAACAGTCGATCATCACTTAGAAGATTATTCTAATTAGCACAAAACTAGTCGAGATGTTTCTCCCCATACTATCTAAAGGAAATATATTTTTATTAAAAATTCTCTTTGAAATATTTATACTACCAAATATTTCCAAGTGATGCCACTATTAATTTCCCAAAAATGTTTTGAAATCATTTTAAGCAATACTGGGATTTAAATTCTCGAAAACCCATTTTATTTATAAAACATCTTTTATAAATAATATCAATTAGTTAATATATACACTATAATCGTATAAGATGTAATGTTAAAATCATCTAATATTATAATAACATCTCTTTATTATAATACACTGTAACATCCCAAAATTTATTAGTTTAAATATGGTAACTTATTTGAACTTTTGAAATTTAATTTGAAAGGTTTCAAAACAAATAAAATATAATTATAAAAATATATGAATGTAAATTAAGTGTTTGATAATATGTTTAAAATAGAAATAAAAAAAATAAGGACTATGTTAAAAACAAGTATATAAGTGGGTTTGTGTGTAAGCAACATAAGATAAACACATAACAATAACTATAATAATTTTTATATTAAGCACAAAAGTATGTTTGCTGTGAATTTTATATATGCAATGCAAAAGAAACAAAAATATCTATATACAAAAAAAATTAAAGGGGATAAATATGTAAACAAGATGGGAAGCATATGCATTTAATACTGTCACCTTAGCCAAAATAAAGTCATTTCACATATTAAGATATCATTTCATTTTCAGAAAAACAGTCTTTCACCGAAGATTAGAAAACAGAGAAAAGCTTATACTAGAGACACCTACTGTAAAAACTATTTTTTATATACACACATCCATATTAGTTCTTGTTCGTTCAAACAAAACTTAGCAAACCTAAAGGAAAAGAAAAATAAACATTATTATCTTACAAACTCAAACATCATTCAAGATCAAAAAAGAAAGGTTTTACAGAAAAATCAAACTGCAGCCTTCAACACAAAGGTTGTCCTCTGTTTCAAATATATTTCGGGTGAGTAAACATCTCTAAGCTCTGATGTCTGATGTGTTGTTTGAATGTAGGATTTAAACAAGTTTGAACATTTGTTTGCATCCATAAAATCTATGAATATGTGCATATTTTTGCTTGTGCATGTCAGTTAAAATTTGAATCATCACTATTCCAGGTTACAGAGTTTTATAATCCTATACAAAATCCAACTCCCCTGTTCCTGATCCTTGTTTGATCTCAGAATTCAAACAAAAGTTGTTTTCTTTGACATGTCTTAAGTTGTAAAAATGAATTCAAGCAAAATGAATTAAAGCTTCTATGGAAAATTTGAAAATACAGTCACAATTCAAACTATGAAGAAATTCAACCATTATAAATCCTAGTTTCAAGAATAATATCTGAATTGTTATCACAAATAATGATTTTTGAAAGTTAAATCAAAATTTTTAAGTAAGCATTCATTAAGTAAAGATGAACAGATTCGAGTTTTTTAGCAATTTCTGGTGATTGACAACACAGTTCATCTTGCGATCTTGGGTGAAGCTTGCTGGGGGTAGGGTAGCTTGAGAAAAATGCTCAGAAATTTTTCTAATCATCGTGGAGTCGAGATCAAATTAGGGTTTTAGACCATGCTTCTGTATTGATCAGAAATTGACCAAATTCGTTGTCTAGGCTGCATCGGACTGGACAAGACCGTTTGGTGGAGGGGCATGGTCGACATGGGAAGCTCGTAATGGAGGCACATTGCCTTTGGTGATCTTTGGCATCGGAGCGAGGTGGATTGGTAGGTCAAGCTTCGACCCAGTTTTGAGTCAGTTGACTCTTTTGCAAGTTCGCTGACATTATGGGTTTCTGGATGGTGTGGATGTTAGGTGGGGTTGTCGTCGACTCAATGAAGGCTGGAGCTTAGACCAACGATGGCGATTCTGACTGTGCATGTGCACGTCGCCAAGGTTGTATTAGTAGTCTGGTTTGAGGGAGAAGGATATGGACTCGAAGCAAGCTTAAAGAGATTTGCGTGATAGCTCGAGTCTTAACTCGAGTAAGACATGTGATATGCCGGGTAAACACTTAAGAAAAATTTGAAGTTTGGAAAAAAGAAAAGTACACGGGTTGATTTTGATAAAACCCGAAGCAAACGAGAAATTTTCTCGCACGTGACTCAAAGTAGGTCTCGAGCCCGGTATATAAAACAGTTTTTATTTTAAATTTTATCAAACTTTTAAAACATTTTCAAAACTTGTTTTCAAATTGATGATTTCGAGTTAAGATTGGATTACTTAAGGATATAAGTAATATATTTTTAAAGTAATTAAATTTTAATTTATTTAATATGGATACCTTATTTTATAAAGTTATTTATATTAAGTAAATAATGTAATTTAAAAGGGTAATTAAGATAGAATGTTATTTAAACTAATCTTAATCTTTTGAAGAAATTAATGTAATGAAAATGGTTTATTAAACAAATTCCAAAAGATAGCCAAAGTGATTAATAAAGATAAAAGATTTACCTTTTAATTTATTAAGTAATTAATGATTAATTAATATAATTATTTTTAAAAGTAATTACTTAATTAATTACTTAATATTAAGATTAATTTAATAAATAAATAAGGTTAGTTAATTTTTAATTAATTATTAATTATTAATTAATTAATAAAAGTAATTAAGATTTAATTAATTAATAATTAAGATTTAATTAATTAATAATTAAGGGTAAATTAAATTAAGATAATTAATTAAGGAATGATTAATTAATGAAGATGATTAAGACTTAATCAATTGTAATTAATGAAATTAACCATTGATTAAAGATTACTAATGAAAGTAATTATGTGGTTAATAAATTTAAAACCACAACAGTTATTCATCTTAATTAAAGATGCTTGATTATTCGTGAATGTTTTGTGTTGGATTTATATTTCTGATATGTGATGTAATGCTTCGTAATACGAAATGCTTTATACCGAGCTGTGATATCTGTGATGAATATATTGCTGTGTGAATGTGAACACCCTTTTGGGCTGTAAAACGGCATTTGAATTTCGATGCGACAGGGAGTCGAATTCCAGTTGGTCATCCAAAACCCACATCGAACCCTGAATATGAATCTTTGTGATGGATACATCCACGTATTTTTTAATTGAGCGCTCACTATTCGGTTTAGCCGGGAGAGGACCTTGGTGTCATATAACCCATTACGAGTATGTGATACGACGAAATGGATGACAATTGAAGGCGGTGGTGAAGACCAAGCGTCTTCAAGAACGATAGGATGACCTGTCGAATGACTCTGCGCCGAGTTGCTCCGGTATATAGATCTCCGTATGTGATGGGGAGTCCGATTGGGATTGTGGATGCCTGGATTGCAAGGACTTCTTCGGAAGTGCCTTCGGTTCTGTTCGAACCCGGAACAGACTTGTATGGTTGTATGTCTTCCATTACAATTTGAGGTATAAAGCTGATTTCTTTCAAATACATATCTGTTGGTGGTGGAGAATTTATTCTCTTAGCTTAACACCCTTCTCTGAGACGTACGAGCTCAGAGGTCATGTAGTTGAAGGTTATTAGTGATATACACCCAATTTGGTAGTGTGGCATGCTGAGCGCTGCTGATTATTTGTTGATCGAAGCATGGCTTTGTGAAAAAGCATAGCTTTATGGACGAGACTTCATCGAACCTCACAACCCGGTTATGGTCAAAATAGGAATCGTGGTAGCAAGGTATTTGAGGGTAGCACCCTCTGAGGGTATGTCTATTTCCTTTTGGATTAGAAGTGGTATCATGGTATGGAGCCCAGATACTTACTTTGTGGTTGCTGCAAACTTATTGCTTTGTGGTTGTCAGTTGAGAAGCGCTTCGGATAAAGGTTGGTAACGACTGGGAGGTGGCATACTTGTGTCAGTTGTTACCTGGTCACAGAGGTAACCCGGCCTTGTGTAGCAGAGATCCGGTTAGGTTCTTGGGGACGTCCCTCCAGAGGCGTTCCATTTTGTGTGGGAAGTTCCTTCGCCTGACCATTTGTTGGAAATTCAAATAAAACAATACGAATCCAGTACCGTTTTAGTAGTATAACCTGCCATTTACTTATGGCGGTCACTACTATTTAGATGGTAGCTATAGCAGGCATAGTACGAAATGTCTATGCTGGCTAAGTGATGTGCACGTATTAGTGCATATATTTACATCCATATTTTATCTCTTTTTATTTAAATAATCATCATATTTGGGCATTTTAACATGTTTAAAACCAAAATTCAATTATTTCCAAACCATCATATTTTCATCATCATTCAAGGGCAAAACGGTCATTTTTGTGCATGTGTCAATGTAAGAATTTTTACTTGGACATTTTTTGATTATTTTTATAGGAATTTGGATGCATATGGAAGAGGCTTATATGAAGATACATGCATTCACAAGGAAATACAAAGGAATGAAGAGGAAATAATTCAAGTTCAAGATCATGGAGGACCCCACCCACTTACCTAACTTCCAATTAGAAGCTAAGCACATGCTAAAAGGACTTAAAGCTTCATGTACATATTAAGTGGGGGATTAGTGAATGTTAATGATTACTTGGAGGCTACACCACCTCAAGGGTATTTTGGGAAGCTCCCTAAAAAGAGAATTAGGGTTTTATGCATGTATAAATAGCCCTCTTATGTACATGAAGATCATCTTCTACTCTTTCATTTACTTAGGAAATTAAGAAATCAAGTGTAAGCTCAATGTTCTATGAAATAAAAATGGCTTTCAAGCCTCTTTCTTCTCTCTTTTCTACATGTTTTTCTTTATTTTATTGTTAATGTTTATTTTTATGCTCTCTTTCTCTTTATGCTCATAGCTTAGATTTACATTTATGCAAGTAGTTAGTAGCTAATCTCTTTGCTTTCTTTGCTTATTTTCTATTCTCTTTTCTTTTTAATGTTGAAACTTACATGTGTTGCTTTAATGCCACAAATGAGTAGCTAAACTCCTTCAATTTAGGGGTGATGAAGCTCTCTAACTTTATGTAATATCAACATTTTATGATTTATGATCTCTTTTGGTCTATGCTTCATGAAGTAAGTTTTGATGCAAGTTTATACAAGTGGGTTTGATAGCTTATATTGTTTATGCAAATGAGCTATTCTTATTCAACATAAACACAATTTGCATCATCA
This sequence comes from Allium cepa, assembly GCA_030765085.1. Taxonomy (NCBI): domain Eukaryota; kingdom Viridiplantae; phylum Streptophyta; class Magnoliopsida; order Asparagales; family Amaryllidaceae; genus Allium; species Allium cepa. Next base: position 120,443,921 of record CM060938.1, on the reverse strand, counting down.
TTTGCTAATCCATTTTTGATTTTGAAATGAAAGTAAAAATGAAATTTGATGATCTATGTTACTAATTACAATAGTAAATAGATCATACTTAAATTAGCTTTTGCTTTGGCTTCATTTTCATTAGAATAGATAAGTGGTTTATGTGTTGTATTATAGTTTGATGGTTTGAGTTATGTTAATTAATAATATAAACAAACCATACTTATGATAAATACAACAATATTTCACTTAATGTCAAAACTAGAGATCATAAATTATTGCTTGTTGACTTACAAAAATATGGGAGTGGATTTATCCCTAAATTGTTCTCTAGTTCAATAGTTCTTAAATCAAACTTTAACTCTAGCTTTAGCTTCATTTTATTTCTAGTTAACAACTTCTCCTCCATTTGGTCTAATTTGATTGAATAGATTTTTAAACTCTAACAATTCCCTGCGGATCGACCCGTATTCGCCGCGTGCTACATTCGTACACCGTGCGCTTGCGGTTATTTTTAATTTCATTTCGTTCGACGGTTTTCTAAATCGATAGAATTTCCGTCGACGAACACTAAGATTAATATTATACTTTCAAAAATGTTCTCACACTACGCACTAATAATAATATTTAAAAGGGTTTTCCCGTATCGAGCATTTTTACTGTCATAAGGATAAATCTCCTCTAAGTTTGCGCTTGCATTGTGTGTGTGGCGGGAGGCCTTATGGCAGTTTCATTTTTAAAAAGCATTTGCGGATTTCTTTCAAACTCCTTTGTTTTGCTTTTGATAAAAATGAACTGTTTTATTTCAAAGAACTGTTTTTGGTTTACTCATACCAGTCTCATGACTGACCCGAAGTTTATTGTTCCTTTTCTAAACTCTGGGTGCCTATAATTTTCCACACGGGCAGCATAGAAGCAGGTTATCCGTGTTTTGGAGCTACCTTGGATTTTGAAATCTTTTGGAAGCTTTCGGATTCTGGAAGCTTTGGATTTGGAAATCTTTTGAAGTGTTAGAGTTTTGAAGATCTTGTCGAGGTTGAAGTACGTTGGAAACCTGTTGAAGTTTTTGTTGTCGTATTATTGTTGTATCATATTTGTATCACTCTGATATTTGGGATCGATGTTGTATTGGATATTGTATCATGTTGTATCTGTGTTGATATATGATATTACTTTTGTTTCCACTGTTTATATTCATCTAATGTTGCTATAAGCTCCATCCGACTGGAGTTCGATGTTTGAATCTATAGTAGTCGAATACAAGTGAGGTATTTGATGTCAATGTACGAACATTGGATTTCGGGTCGTGACAAGTGGTATCGGAGCTAAAGGTTGAGTAAGAACTTTAGCTACGGAGTATAACACATTAGATGGCTCATTAGAGATTGGGTGAAGTATACCATAGAATGAGTATAAACCGAAAGACCGAAACCCTAAAATTTCTTGGTCTATTCCTTTTAAACTGTTGATATTTCCTAAGATATCTTTTCCGTATGCCTAAATCAAGTTTTCTTGCTATTTACAAATAATAAGAATGAGCGAAAGAAAAGGACATGGTAGGGGATGGGGAAATACCACCGTAACTGTGACGACCCGGAATTTTCGAGCATTTAAAATCAGAATATTTAATTGGTTTTAAATATTCAATAGAGCAATCTTAACTTGAAATACAAATATCGCTATTTATTGATAATTAAATAATAGAATTTAATAATTAGAGATTGGGTAAATTGTTGAATCTAGAATTTTAAGCCTGTTAAAAATAATTTGAAGGCTTGTAAAATTTATATTGATAACGTTGAAGACGATAGAAGTGTTAAAATCAAATTCAACAATGATTTGATCAGTTTTGAAAATTTCATCGTTTAAATTGAATTTAAAAATAACCTTCCGAGGCAAAATCTCGGAATTCGACGAAACCAGTTCCATTGGGTCCGTAATATTGAATTATTATCGGATTTCAAATTTCGTTTTGATCAGAGTTAGTGTGTGAGTGTACGATATATAAACACGCTAAAAATTTAATTGATAATAATTTAATTAGTCAAGCTTCTTGTATACACCATCTCTATTGTATTTATATTTATAATAATACAAAAGGTATAAGTATGTATAAGTATAGGATAAGTTGCATGACATGGTGAAGACAAGTGGCATAATATAGACCATACACCTATCTTATGATGAAATAGAATTATGACACATATATCACTTAGGTGTACACTTCTAGAACACCTTAAATGATTACTAAATAAGGTATGTGTCATGAAATGAAGCTTGCATAAAAAAATGAAGGACATGTGTCCATGTGTAGAAACATCTTAAGACACCTAAGTAGACACATAACCCCATTAGGTGTCCATGTGTAGAAACATCTTAAGACACCTAAGTAGACATGTGTCAACATTCTAAAGCTTGTGCAAAGAGAAGAAGACAAGCGTCCAAAACTAAAATTACCAAACTAGCCTTGAAAATTACTATATAAAGGGTGGAAATGTTTACTTATTTTTGATACTTTCACAAAGCAAAAACAAAAGTAAGATAAAGTGAAAAAGCTTGGAGAAAGCTAAGGAAAAAGAGTCAAGTCAAATACACAAGTTTAAGGTGAGAAAAACTATTTAATTTCTAGTATTCATGTTATTCTTGAAGAGATGATAGTTATAAGTAAAAAAAATGGCTCGGTTCTATCAAAAACGCAGCTTAGTAATTTAATCATAACTTTCTCAATCCTTAATGAAATTCCGATTTCTTGGATGTTCTGGAAAGCTTATTTCATGTGCTACAACTTTCATGTTTTGTGTTTTCTTTAATTTGGATGTTAGCCATGTCAAAATTGAATTTTTCTACTATAATCCCGAGAGCAAAACCAATATTAGCGCTGTGCTTAAGGCTGAAACTAAATCGGCCATAACTTCTTCGTTCCTCAACCGATTTCTATAAATTTAGATGTTCCAGAAAGCTTAGACTTTGTTCTAAAACTTTTATGTTTTGAGTTTTCCAAAATTTCGATGGTATCTTGGCCAAAATTATAATTGTTTATCGCTGTCCCGAGACAAAATGACATAAGTTGTGAAATTCAAATCTTAGAATTGTTTTATCCATAACTTTTACAATTCTTATCGGAATTCGGAAAGTTTTAATGTTCCGAAAAGCTTAGGAACTAAGCTAAAACTTTTTCTTTATTCATTTTGTCTGATTTCGAAGTTTTCTATGCTAAAATTGAAATTGTTGATCGCTGTCCTGCAAATGCATAAGTTCAGGCTAAGTTTAATGTTTTTAGTAAAATGGTCCTAACCTTTGAACCGTTAATCCAAATTTGACGATCTTGGTCATTCCGGAAAGCTAACGGAAAGTCCTATAACTTTTATTTGTATCATTTTCTGAAATTCGTTGATTAAAATGTTGAAAAACCTCTTGCAAACTCGCTGTCCTGTTGTTGTAGAGTACTCAATGTCTTGTGCAAAACTGAGCTAGTATTTTGTGTATACCTTTTGCGTTTCTTATCCAAATCCTATAATTTTTAAAGTTTTGGAAACTACAGGAAGAATGTGATAACTTTCATTTGTATCACTTTTTAATTAATAAAATTCTGTATATGGAAGGAATTTTTGAATAAGCAGAAGGTTAATGAAGTTTGAAACTTCAATGATATTATTTAATAAAAACAAACATTTATTTAACATTTAAGATTTAGCTTAAGGAATAAAGAAGAAATTGGAAAAAAACCTGACATTCGTATATTTTAGTTAAAAGGTTAAAAATTAGACGGAAAATAATAACAATAATAATAAGTCCGTAACTAATGAATTTCTGAAATGAATTGAGTAATTAAAGAAACTTACTTCAAATAAAATAAATTAGAAATCAATTTCGGGGAAATTGATTTAAGTGATTGAGTTGGAACTTTCTCTGGATGGCCAAGTACATGTTTTAAAAGGTAAAATTGTAAATATAAATTAAATGTTTTAAAGCTGTTTTTAAAGAAAGCAAGTTTTGAAAAATTTATTATTTCTTTTATTTAAAGTTTAAAGTAAGTATTTTCTTTAATCTATTCTAGCAGTAATTATTAAGAAGTAACTTAGTATTTTGTTTTAAAAGTAGAAATCTAGTTTTATAACCTTATTTCAAGCATTCATATAGTATGTATTTTTAACAAATTATTAAAGTAATTTTAACTTAAATGTTTCAAAATAAGCGTTTTAAATTATTTTAAAAATCTATTTTTGTGCTTGGTGATTTCAGAGGAGATATAAAATATTTAGGAAAGTTGATTCTGAAAAGAATGATGGTTTTGAAACTGTTTTCAAAGGATTTAAAATAGAAATATATCTTGTGAAGATATTTTTGAGATTAATAAATAATTTGGAAAATTATTTATTGGTTGATGGTTATTTGTGAATATTAATTGATAGTTAAATAACCGACTATCAATATTGGACAAATGTGCTGATCGTTTCGAAGAGACCGGGATCGAGATTTATTTCTCGAAAACCACTTCGATCCGGTTTGTACGTTTCGTGTAAATGATTTTGGATTCGAAGATGGAGTAGTGAAGAGCAAGGGCTAGTCGCTACTAACCTGAGGATATTTCCAAAATGGATGTAGCAGGAATAGTGCCTTCGGTTCCGTTCGAACCCGGGACGGACTTGTATGGACGAATGCTTGCGAAACATCGTCAGGTGGACGATGGGCATTCTAAGTGAAAACGTTCTAAAGATAACGCTTAGCCTCAAGCCTCATCAACCGGGAATGACTGAAAATCAGGGGATATGCAGCAAGGTTAGGTGGTTCATGCCCAAGCACGACAAGATATTTCCCCTGTCTAGATGTCCCTTTTTATATATTTCGGCTTAGTGGGTGGTTGGTCGCGCCAACCACGGGGTTTATCTTGTTCGGGACTATTCAGTAAGGAATGGTTCCGGCCTTGTGTTGTAGGGGAAGAAGGGAGTAATCCTCGGTACGGTGATCTAGGCCCCGTACTGTGACAGGTGGTACCCCAGTGCCTAGTCATTAGTTGGAAATTCATTCTCCCTACGAGACTTGTACGAGTTTTGTTTGTATTACCCACTCTGTGGCTAGTAGCTGGAATTTAATAGATGTAACAATTTCGGCTATTTTATAAGTATTTGTATATAGACCCTATTATAATATCAGAGGATTTCTATAAAAATTGTTTTAGCTATCGTAAGATAAAAACCCGACATATTTATTTGTGGCGTGGTCTTACGAGATGCTTTTGTTTTCAAAGGATTTTGAAACTTTAAAAAATCAATTGGATGTGAATTTCTCACGCTGGTATTCCAGACTGACTCGGGTATTATTTAACTGTAATGCTCGGGTCAGACCTAGTATTATAGAATACAGGATGTGAGGCTGTGGAGCTCAGGAGATGAGCTGGAGGACGATACGTATATCCGTACTTGTTATATATATATATATATTCCGCTGTGATTGAGTTGCTGTGTATCCATTTGTATGTTGTTGTTGAGCTGTTGATCGATGTACTCTGATGATGTAATATATAAACAGATATATTTGATATTGAGTAAAGATCATTTATTTTCTATTATATTTTAGTCCGCTGCGATGGTTAGATTCTGATATTGTTTTCTATTTTCTTATTCTACCTCTTTTTCTTTAACCCAAATGGTTCGTATTTCTGTACAACTTTAGTTGATTTAGGTAGAATAGTATTGACTCAAGGGGTACGGATTTGCGGGCTGTTACAGTTAGTATCAGAGCTTAGGTTGGTGATAACCTTGGCTCTAGTGGGAACTACTTATTTCAAATAGAGTCCGTAGTACTCTAGAATGAGTTTGAGCGTATAAATAGATATGAGCGCGTATTTGTTAGTGAATATAAATTGTTTTAATATTGTGTTGATTGATTTATTGAGTGGCATATGAACCTTCGTCGACACAGTCTGCGCAACTGTATTGAAGGAGTTTCTAAACACTTGAATAGAACAATCGACACAGTATTGTTTTAAATGTGGGTAAATAAAATAATTTTACCCAAAATATATTTTGGTATAAATAAAAGTTTTGTAAACTATTTTAGCTAATATATGGTTGCTTGGATGTTAGGACTGATAATATTAAAGTATTATCATTATTAAGTGAAAATTTAACTAGAAATTGAAATATAACTAAAATTTAGGGAAATAAATTCATTTTAGAATGAAATTTATAAATATGAATTATAGATGGAATTTATAAATTGAAATATAATCAAATAAGAATTTGTATGAGCATAAGCTATGCAAATGAATGATAGTAAAATGGATTTAAGCAGGATTTGGAAATTCAAATCTCGGGGATTTTGGAAGTGTCTTGAAGATAAATAATAGCACAATTGTTTTGGAGATATTTCTGAAAGGAAATTGTTTTAAAGGGATTTTGAAAGTGATATAGCATTGAAATCACTTGGATTATTGGAAAATAATTCTGATGATGACGGCCGCATCATCAGTATTCATTTTTGAATTTTTAAGTGACGGATTGCTACCAAATTGATTTGTTTAGAAAGCTAGTTGTTTTTGAAAGTCTCAAAAGAAATTTGTTGGAAATAAAAGCTAGGATTGGTTTAAAATTTTCGAGAAATGAGATTTGAATGTTGGAGATTTTAAATTGTTTGAAACCAAAAGCCGCGTGTTTTAAAAATCCTAGAGGAATAGGTGGTAAGCTTATAAATTGAGATGATTTTTAAATCAGGAAGGAAATATAGGCTTTGGATGTTGGAATTTAAATTTAAAAGGAAAAGTTAAAAATGGAATTTAACTTGGATTGGAAAATAAAAATTATCTGGACTGAAATTAATTAATTAATTAGGCTGAAAAATAATATTCAGTTTTATTCGAATTTAGTTGCAATCGAATTGAATTAAACAAAATTGAGTTAAGATAGAATTGAATCGTGAGTTTATGATGAAGAGTGGAAATAAACTCAAGTTATAAATTGAATTCGACTTGAATTGTCAGTAAAGTTAATGTAATTTAATTGTGTGTTCATAAAATTGAGTGGTAAATTTAAAGTGAATAGTGGACTCAGAACTTGAGTTATAAATTAAAATTTAACTTGAGGTGTGAACAAATTAAATATAATCGGAAATGTATACAAAAAAAATAAAAAAATAAAAATGTAAATGGATTAAAATAGCAATGATTTGAATGTGCAAATAAAATCCATAAGTGAAGATAACTTGGAAATAGCCAGGTAATAAATTGAATGAGCTGAATCTAGAAAGCTAAAATGTATAATCGTTGATCAAATAATTTGTAGTTGGAAATGGGATTGAATTAAAATAGAATCAAGATAAATTGAAAAGAGAACTTTGTTTGCAAAATGAGAATGAGCTTAAGTGTAAAATTTGAATAAATTGAAGTAAATGACTTAAGCTGAATAGATGAAGAGAAAGGTTTACTTGAAACGAAATGAGCTTAAGTATAAAAGTGGAGTGAATAAACTTAAGCTAAAAAATGGAAAAGAGTTGAATTGAATTCAACTAAAAAATTAAGTTTAATAATAGTGGATTGGATTTAAATCAAGTAAGAATAAATTTTAATTGAAATAAAGTTCGGTGTGATGCCGATAATATTTAATGGAGTAAAAATGCGTAAATAAATAATTGTAAACCATTTAAATTATTAAGGGATTGAAATAACTTGAGACAATAAGGAAAATAGAATGTTTTGAGTTTATTAGAATGGTTTAAGTGAAATGTGGATGAACTAATTATATCGATTAAATAAATGATGGAATAAATAAGTATCAAATGAAATGTGGTTTAAATAAGTTGAGAAATGGTTATTGAATGAAATAGCTCGGATTGTCTTCGAGCTAAATAAAATAATTTGGAATAAACTAACATGGAATGAAATGTAAATAAATGGATTATAAATGAAATTTAATGGAATGTGTTGAGCGAAATAAATGATTGTGAATGGATTAAAATAAAAAGGAAATTTAATTGGAAATGAAGATGAACCTAAGTTGTTAATGGTTTTGAATAAACTAGCTTGGTTAATAAAATGATATGCAAGTGAATGGATTCAAATCTGAAATGCAATGAAATGAGAATACATGGATTATGAATAAATCCGAAATGGAATAGAATTAAGCGTAAGTTGAGTTGGGGTCAATTTAAATTGATTATAAAACTCAAGTGCTTATTTATTCACATAGATCTCGCCAACTTGCAAAGAATAAATTGTTATTGAATGTAAATAGAAGTTATTAAAATGCCTTGGATGGATAGGAGTAAAATAAATTGGTTTGAAAGCAATTGAATTAAATATGAGTTCAGTTTGCTTAATACTAAACTAAATGCAAGCAACTGAGTTTTAAACCACTCAAATATACGAATGGATTGAAAAACATTCACATAGGATGAGAATGGTTTATAAATTAATTGAAACAGTTGAATTAGCATGGAAACTATATAAGTTGCTTACGAGAAAATGTTTGGTGTGAATTTCTTTTAGAATTCATATGTTTTAACCATTGCAACTAGGTGAAATATAGTTAAACTGCATATATTTGGTACTTACATGTTTAAATTGAGTAAGTACAGGTACCTGGAAGCCGTATGGCTGGATTTGGGTTGCATTAACTGTTAAATAAATAAGCTGCTTGCTTAAAATACTAAATAAGGTACGCCTACGCAATAAAAATAGGAAATATGAATTGTTTTTGGTTTTTCCGACCATGTGGGTCGATGTATATATATTTATCTCTTTTATCAAATTGCAAAAGCTCCTCCGTACAAATGAGACTCTGCCAAAAAATTTCAGAAATTTTGAGAGTTAGAATTTTTTTGAAAGATTTTGGAAAATTTTGCTAAGGACAAAACAATTTTAAACTAGAAATTGAAATAAGTTAGTGAATGAAACTAATTAAAATAATGACATGAATTAGTAATAAATGACCAATAAGATTTATATATTCTGAGTTAAAGATGAATTGAATTCGTATGAAAATGAAAGAATAAATTTGAATAGAAATAGATATAAACTAAAGTGAGAGATGAAAATAAATATAAGAAGCATATAAAATGCTTAAACTAAATGTAAGAGGGAATGGTGAAGTCTTAAATGGAAATTGATACTACCAATATAATTTAAGTCAATATTGGAATAAATAGATGTTGACCTTTTGTGAGGAAGTCGATAAAATGTTTTGGAATATTGTGATTGGATATTAGTGCTAAGCAGGATATGCAGGTAATCTAAATGGAAAAGAGAATTGGTTTTTGATTTCAAGAAGATAAATTTGAAATACTCGACAAAAAGGTATGTATTTTAAATTTGGTATGAAATTTGATTGGGATTTGGAATGAGCCACTTGGCCTTTTGTTTTCTTTTTGGATTTGGGAGGCCGTAGAGCCATTTTGTGGTAGTACCGAGTTAACCGCGCAAAGGAGACGCTGGCAATTTTTTTTCGAGAATTTAGGGAGTTAGATTTTTTTTTGAGAGAATTTTGATAATTCAAAATTTGATTTTAAATTGAAACTTGAATGGTTAAAAAAATAGTATAGTTTGAAACTATGGAAGAGTTGAGAAGTTAATAAGAATGATAATGGATCTTCTATAAAAAGATAGTTAGATGTTGAATTGTTTGGTTTTGGGGAAAGGTAAACGGGTATTGGATCATTCTTCCTAACTAGTAATTTCAGCGACGAAATTCTTTTAAGGGGGGAGGAATGTGACGACCCGGAATTTTCGAGCATTTAAAATCGGAATATTTAATTGATTTTAAATATTCAATAGAGCAATCTTAACTTGAAATACAAATATCGCTATTTATTGATAATTAAATAATAGAATTTAATAATTAGAGATTGGGTAAATTGTTGAATCTAGAATTTTAAGCCTGTTAAAAATAATTTGAAGGCTTGTAAAATTTATATTGATAACGTTGAAGACGATAGAAGTGTTAAAATCAAATTCAACAATGATTTGATCAGTTTTGAAAATTTCATCGTTTAAATTGAATTTAAAAATAACCTTCCGAGGCAAAATCTCGGAATTCGACGAAACCAGTTCCATTGGGTCCGTAATATTGAATTATTATCGGATTTCAAATTTCGTTTTGATCAGAGTTAGTGTGTGAGTGTACGATATATAAACACGCTAAAAATTTAATTGATAATAATTTAATTAGTCAAGCTTCTTGTATACACCATCTCTATTGTATTTATATTTATAATAATACAAAAGGTATAAGTATGTATAAGTATAGGATAAGTTGCATGACATGGTGAAGACAAGTGCCATAATATAGACCACACACCTATCTTAAGATGAAATAGAATTACGACACATATATCACTTAGGTGTACACTTCTAGAACACCTTAAATGATTACTAAATAAGGTATGTGTCATGAAATGAAGCTTGCATAAAAAAATGAAGGACATGTGTCCATGTGTAGAAACATATTAAGACACCTAAGTAGACACATAACCCCATTAGGTGTTCATATGTAGAAACATCTTAAGACACCTAAGTAGACATGTGTCAACATTCTAAAGCTTGTGCAAAGAGAAGAAGACAAGCGTCCAAAACTAAAATTACCAAACTAGCCTTGAAAATTACTATATAAAGGGTGGAAATGTTTACTTATTTTTGATACTTTCACAAAGCAAAAACAAAAGTAAGATAAAGTGAAAAAGCTTGGAGAAAGCTACGGAAAAAGAGTCAAGTCAAATACACAAATTTAAGGTGAGAAAAACTATTTAATTTCTAGTATTCATGTTATTCTTGAAGAGATGATAGTTGTAAGTAAAAAAAATGGCTCGGTTCTATCAAAAACGCAGCTTAGTAATTTAATCACAACTTTCTCAATCCTTAATGAAATTTTGATTTCTTGGACGTTCTGGAAAGCTTCTTTCATGTGCTACAACTTTCATGTTTTGTGCTTTTTGTAGTTTGGATGTTAACCATGTCAAAATTGAATTTTTCTACTGTAATCCCGAGAGCAAAACCAATATTAGCTCTGTGCTTAAGGCTGAAACTAAATCGGCCATAACTTCTTCGTTCCTCAACCGATTTCTATAAATTTAGATGTTCCAGAAAACTTAGACTTTGTTCTAAAACTTTTATGTTTTGAGTTTTCCAAAATTTCGATGGTATCTTGGCCAAAATTATAATTGTTTATCACTGTCCCGAGACAAAATGACATAAGTTGTGAAATTCAAATCTTAGAATTGTTTTATCCATAACTTTTACAATTCTTATCGGAATTCGAAAATTTTTAATGTTCCGGAAATCTTAGGAACTAAGCTAAAACTTTTGCTTTATTCATTTTGCTTGATTTCGAAGTTTTCTATGCTAAAATTGAAATTATTGATCGTTGTCCTGCAAATGCATAAGTTCAGGCTAAGTTTAATGCTTTTAGTAAAATGGTCCTAACCTTTGAACCGTTAATCCAAATTCGACGATCTTGGTCATTCCGGAAAGCTAACGGAAAGTCCTATAACTTTTATTTGTATCATTTTCGGAAATTCGTTGATTAAAATGTTGAAAAACCTCTTGCAAACTCGCTGTCCTGTTGTTGTAGAGTACTCAGTGTCTTGTGCAAACCTGTGCTAGTATTTTATGTATAGCTTTTGCGTTTCTTATCCAAATCCTATAATTTTTAAAGTTTTGGAAATTACAGGAAGAATGTGATAACTTTCATTTGTATCACTTTTTAATTAATAAAATTCTGTATATGGAAAGGAATTTTTGAATAAGCAGAAGGTTAATGAAGTTTGAAACTTCAATGATATTATTTAATAAAAACAAACATTTATTTAACATTTAAGATTTAACTTAAGGAATAAAGAAGAAATTGGAAAAAAACCTGACATTCGTATATTTTAGTTAAAAGGTTTAAAATCAAACGGAAAATAATAACAATAATAATAAGTCCGTAACTAATAAATTTCTGAAATGAATTGAGTAATTAAGGAAACTTACTTCAAATAAAATAAATTGGAAATCAATTTCGGGGAAATTGATTTAAGTGATTGAGTTGGAACTTTCTCTGGATGGCCAAGTACATGTTTTAAAAGGTAAAATTGTAAATATAAATTAAATGTTTTAAAGCTGTTTTTAAAGAAAGCAAGTTTTGAAAATTTTATTATTTTTATTATTTAAAGTTTAAAGTAAGTATTTTCTTTAATCTATTCTAGCAGTAATTATTAAGAAGTAACTTAGTATTTTGTTTTAAAAGTAGAAATCTAGTTTTATAACCTTATTTCAAACATTCATATAGTATGTATTTTTAACAAATTATTAAAGTAATTTTAACTTAAATGTTTCAAAATAAGCGTTTTAAATTATTTTAAAAATCTATTTTTGTGCTTGGTGATTTCAGAGGAGATATAAAATATTTGGGAAAGTTGATTCTGAAAAGAATGATGGTTTTGAAACTGTTTTCAAAGGATTTAAAATAGAAATATATCTTGTGAAGATATTTTTGAGATTAATAAATAATTTGGAAAATTATTTATTGGTTGATGGTTGTTTGTGAATATTAATTGATAGTTAAATAACCGACTATCAATATTGGACAAATGCGCTGATTGTTTTCGAAGAGACCGGGATCGAGATTTATTTCTCGAAAACCACTTCGATCCGGTTTGTACATTTCGTGTAAATGATTTTGGATTCGAAGATGGAGTAGTGAAGAGTAAGGGCTAGTCGCTATTAATCCTGAGGATATTTCCAAAATGGATGTAGTAGGAATGGCGCCTTCGGTTCCGTTCAAACCCGGGACGGACTTGTAGGGATGAATGCTTGCGAAACATCGTCAGGTGGACGATGGGCATTCTAAGTGAAAACGTTCTAAAGGTAACGCTTAGCCTCAAGCCTCATCAACCGAGAATGACTGAAAATCAGGGGATATGCAGCAAGGTTAGGTGGGTCATGCCCAAGCAGGACAAGATATTTCCCCTGTCTAGATGTCCCTTTTTATATAATTCGGCTTAGTGGGTGGTTGGTCGCGCCAACCACGGGGTTTATCTTGTTCGGGACTGTTCCGTAAGGAATGGCTCCGGCCTTGTGTTGTAGGGGATGAAGGGAGTAATCCTCGGTACGGTGATCTAGGCCCAGTATTGTGACAGGTGGTACCCCAGTGCCTAGTCATTAGTTGGAAATCCATTCTCCCTACGAGCCTTGTACGAGTTTTGTTTGTATTACCCACTCTGTGGCTAGTAGCTGGAATTTAATAGATGTAACAATTTCGACTATTTTATAAGTATTTGTATATAGACCCTATTATAATATTAGAGGATTTCTATAAAAATTGTTTTAGCTATCGTAAGGTAAAAACCCGACATATTTATTTGTGGCGTGGTCTTACGAGATGCTTTTGTTTTCAAAGGATTGTGAAACTTTAAAAAATCAATTGGATGTGACTTTCTCACGCTGATATTCCAGACTGACGCGGGTGTTATTTAACTGTAATGCTCGGGTCAGACCGAGTATTGTAGAATACAGGATATGATGCTGTGGAGCTCAGGAGACGAGCTGGAGGACGATACGTATATCCGTACTTGTTATATATATTCCACTGTGATTGAGTTGCTGTGTATCCATTTGTATGTTGTTGTTGAGCCGTTGATCGATGTACTCTGATGATGTAATATATAAACAGATATATTTGATTTTGAGTAAAGATCATTTATTTTTTATTATATTTTAGTCCGCTGCGATGGTTAGATTCTGATATTGTTTTCTATTTTCTTATTCTACCTCTTTTTCTTTAACCCAAATGGTTCGTATTTCTGTACAACTTGAGTTGATTTAGGTAGAATAGTGTTGACTCAAGGGGTACGGATTTGCGGGCTGTTACAGTTGGTATCAGAGCTTAGGTTGGTGATAACCTTGGCTCTGGTGGGAACTACTCATTTCAAATAGAGTCCGTAGTACTCTAGAATGAGTTTGAGCGTATAAATAGATATGAGCGCGTATTTGTTAGTGAATATAAATTGTTTTAATATTGTGTTGATTGATTTATTGAGTGGCATATGAACCTTCGTCGACACAGTCTGCGCAACTGTATTGAAGGGGTTTCTAAACACTTGAATAGAACAATCGACACGGTATTGTTTTAAATGTGGGTAAATAAAATAATTTTACCCAAAATATATTTTGGTATAAATAAAAGTTTTGTAAACTATTTTAGCTAATATATGGTTGCTCGGATGTTAGGACTGATAATATTAAAGTATTATCATTATTAAGTGAAAATTTAACTAGAAATTGAAATATAACTAAAATTTAGGGAAATAAATTCATTTTAGAATGAAATTTATAAATATGAATTATAGATGGAATTTATAAATTGAAATATAATCAAATAAGAATTTGTATGAGCATAAGCTATGCAAATGAATGATAGTAAAATGGATTTAAGCAGGATTCGGAAATTTAAATCCCGGGGATTTTGGAAGTGTCTTGAAGATAAATAATAGCACAATTGTTTTGGAGATATTTCTGAAAGGAAATTGTTTTAAAGGGATTTTGAAAGTGATATAGCATTGAAATCACTTGGATTATTGGAAAATAATTCTGATGATGACGGCCGCATCATCAGTATTCATTTTCGAATTTTTAAGTGACGGATTGCTACCAAATTGATTTGTTTAGAAAGCTAGTTGTTTTTGAAAGTCTCAAAAGAAATTTGTTGGAAATAAAAGCCAGGATTGGTTTAAAATTTTCGAGAAATGAGATTTGAATGTTGGAGATTTTAAATTGTTTGAAACCAAAAGTCGGGTGTTTTAAAAATCCTAGAGGAATAGGTGGTAAGCTTATAAACTGAGATGATTTTTAAATCAGGAAGGAAATATTAGCTTTGGATGTTGGAATTTAAATTTAAAAGGAAAAGTTAAAAATGGAATTTAACTTGGATCGGAAAATAAAAATTTATTTGGATTGAAATTAATTAATTAATTAGGCTGAAAAATAATATTCAGTTGTATTCGAATTTAGTTGCAATCGAATTGAATTAAACAAAATTGAGTTAAGATAGAATTGAATTGTGAGTTTATGATGAAGAGTGGAAATAAACTCAAGTTATAAATTGAATTCGACTTGAATTGTCAGTAAAGTTAATGTAATTTAATTGTGTGTTCATAAAATTAAGTGCTAAATTTAAAGTGAATAATGGACTCAGAACTTGAGTTATAAATTAAAATTTAACTTGAGGTGTGAAAAAATTAAATATAATCGGAAATGTATATAAAAAAAATAAGAAAATAAAAATGTAAATGGATTAAAATAGCAATGATTTGAATGTGCAAATAAAATCCATAAGTGAAGATAACTTGGAAATAGCCAGGTAATAAATTGAATGAGCTAAATCTAGAAAGCTAATATGTATAATCATTGATCAAATAATTTGTAGTTGGAAATGGGATTGAATTAAAATAGAATCAAGATAAATTGAAAAAAGAACTTTGTTTGCAAAATGAGAGTGAACTTAAGTGTAAAATTTGAATAAATTGAAGTAAATGACTTAAGCTGAATAGATGAAGAGAAAGGTTTACTTGAAACGAAATGAGCTTAAGTATAAAAGTGGAGTGAATAAACTTAAGCTAAAAAATGGAAAAGAGTTGAATTGAATTCAACTAAAAAATTAAGTTTAATAATAGTGGATTGGATTTAAATCAAGTAAGAATAAATTTTAATTGAAATAAAGTTCGGTGTGATGCCGATAATATTTAATGGAGTAAAAATGCGTAAATAAATAATTGTAAACCATTTAAATTATTAAGGGATTGAAATAACTTGAGACAATAAGAAAAATAGAATGTTTTGAGTTTATTAGAATGGTTTAAGTGAATGTGGATGAACTAATTATATCGAATAAATAAATGATGGAATAAATAAGTATCAAATGAAATGTGGTTTAAATAAGTTGAGAAATGGTTATTGAATGAAATAGCTCGGATTGTCTTCGAGCTAAATAAAATAATTTGGAATAAACTAACATGGAATGAAATGTAAATAAATGGATTATAAATGAAATTTAATGGAATGTGTTGAGCGAAATAAATGATTGTGAATGGATTAAAATAAAAAGGAAATTTAATTGGAAATGAAGATGAACCTAAGTTGTTAATGGTTTTAAATAAACTAGCTTGGTTAATAAAATGATATGCAAGTGAATGGATTCAAATCTGAAATGCAATGAAATGAGAATACATGGATTATGAATAAATCCGAAATGGAATAGAATTAAGCGTAAGTTGAGTTGGGGTCAATTTAAATAGATTATAAAACTCAAGTGCTTATTTATTCACATAGATCTCGCCAAATTGCAAAGAATAAATTGTTATTGAATGTAAATAGAAGTTATTAAAATGCCTTGGATGGATAGGAGTAAAATAAATTGGTTTGAAAGCAATTGAATTAAATATGAGTTCAGTTTGCTTAATACTAAACTAAATGCAAGCAACTGAGTTTTAAACCACTCAAATTAATGAGGTTATATACGAATGGATTAAAAACATTCACATAGGATGAGAATGGTTTATAAATTAATTGAAACAGTTGAATTAGCATGGAAACTATATAAGTTGCTTACGAGAAAATGTTTGGTGTGAATTTCTTTTAGAATTCATATGTTTTAACCATTGCAACTAGGTGAAATATAGTTAAACTGCATATATTTGGTACTTACATGTTTAAATTGAGTAGGTACAGGTACCTGGAAGCCGTATGGCTGGATTTGGGTTGCATTAACTGTTAAATAAATAAGCTGCTTGCTTAAAATACTAAATAAGGTACGCCTACGCAATAAAAATAGAAAATTTGAACTGTTTTTGGTTTTTCCGACCGTGTGGGTCGATGTATATATATTTATCTCTTTTATCAAATTGCAAAAGCTCCTCCGTACAAAGGAGACTCTGCCAAAAAATTTCAGAAATTTTGGGAGTTAGAATTTTTTTGAAAGATTTTGGAAAATTTTGCTAACGACAAAACAATTTTAAACTAGAAATTGAAATAAGTTAGTGAATGAAACTAATTAAAATAATGATATGAATTAGTAATAAATGACCAATAAAATTTATATATTCTGAGTTAAAGATGAATTGAATTCGTATGAAAATGAAAGAATAAATTTGAATAGAAATAGGTATAAACTAAAGTGAAAGATGAAAATAAATATAAGAAGCATATAAAATGCTTAAACTAAATGTAAGAGGGAATGGTGAAGTCTTAAATGGAAATTGATACTACCAATATAATTTAAGTCAATATTGGAATAAATAGATGTTGACCTTTTGTGAGGAAGTCGATAAAATGTTTTGGAATATTGTGATTGGATATTAGTGCTAAGCAGGATATGCAGGTAATCTAAATGGAAAAGAGAATTGGTTTTTGATTTCAAGAAGATAAATTTGAAATACTCGACAAAAAGGTATGTATTTTAAATTTGGTATGAAATTTGATTGGGATTTGGAATGAGCCACTTGGCCTTTTGTTTTCTTTTTGGATTTGGGAGGCCGTAGAGCCATTTTGTGGTAGTACCGAGTTAGCCGCGCAAAGGAGACGCTGGCAAATTGTTTTTCGAGAATTTAGGGAGTTAGAAAAAAAATTTGAGAAAATTTTGATAATTCAAAATTTGATTTTAAATTGAAACTTGAATGGTTAAACAAATAGTATAGTTTGAAACTATGGGAGAGTTGAGAAGTTAATAAGAATGATAATGGATCTTCTATAAAAAGATAGTTAGATGTTGAATTGTTTGGTTTTGGGGAAAGGTAAACGGGTATTGGATCATTCTTCCTAACTAGTAATTTCGGGGACGAAATTCTTTTAAGGGGGGAGGAATGTGATGACCCGGAATTTTCGAGCATTTAAAATCGGAATATTTAATTGATTTTAAATATTCAATAGAGCAATCTTAACTTGAAATACAAATATCGCTATTTATTGATAATTAAATAATAGAATTTAATAATTAGAGATTGGGTAAATTGTTGAATGTAGAATTTTAAGCCTGTTAAAAATAATTTAAAGGCTTGTAAAATTTATATTGATAACGTTGAAGACGATAGAAGTGTTAAAATCAAATTCAACAATGATTTGATCAGTTTTGAAAATTTCATCGTTTAAATTGAATTTAAAAATAACCTTCCGAGGCACAGTCTCGGAATTCGACGAAACCAGTTCCATTGGGTCTGTAATATTGAATTATTATCGAATTTCAAATTTCGTTTTGATCAGAGTTATGTATGAGTGTACGATATATAAACACGCTAAAAATTTAATTGATAATAATTTAATTAGTCAAGCTTCTTGCATACACCATCTCTATTGTATTTATATTTATAGTAATACAAAAGGTATAAGTATGTATAAGTATAGGATAAGTTGCATGACATGGTGAAGACTTTTGCTTTATTTATTTTGCCTGATTTCGAATTTTTCTATGCTAAAATTGAAATTGTTGGTCACTGTCCTGCAAATGCATAAGTTCAGGCTAAGTTTAATTTTTTAGTAAAATGGTCATAACTTTTGAACCGTTAATCCAAATTCGACGATCTTGGTCATTCCGGAAAGCTAACGGAAAGTCCTATAACTTTTATATGTATCATTTTCTGAAATTCATTGATTAAAATATTGAAAAACCTCTTGCAAACTTGCTGTCCTGTTGTTGTAGAGTACTCAGTGTCTTGTGCAAACCTGAGCTAGTATTTTGTGTATAGCTTTTGCATTTCTTATCCAAATCCTATAATTTTTAAAGTTTTGGAAGCTGCAGGAAGAATGTGATAACTTTCATTTGTATCACTTTTTAATTAATAAAATTCTGTATATGGAAAGGAATTTTTGAATAAGCGGAAGGTTAATGAAGTTTGAAACTTCAATGATATTATTTAATAAAAACAAACATTTATTTAAGATTTAACTTAAGGAATAAAGAAGAAATTGGAAAAAAACCCGACATTCGTATATTTTAGTTAAAAGGTTTAAAATCAAACGGAAAATAATAACAATAATAATAAGTCCGTAACTAATGAATTTCTGAAATGAATTGAGTAATTAAAGAAACTTACTTCAAATAAAATAAATTGGAAATCAATTTCGGGGAAATTGATTTAAGTGATTGAGTTGGAACTTTCTCTTGATGGCCAAGTACATGTTTAAAAGGTAAAATTGTAAATATAAATTAAATGTTTTAAAGCTGTTTTTAAAGAAAGCAAGTTTTGAAAAATTTATTATTTCTATTATTTAAAGTTTAAAGTAAGTATTTTCTTTAATCTATTCTAGCAGTAATTATTAAGAAGTAACTTAGTATTTTTTTAAAAAGTAGAAATCTAGTTTTATAACCTTATTTCAAACATTCATATAGTATGTATTTTTAACAAATTATTAAAGTAATTTTAACTTAAATGTTTCAAAATAAGCGTTTTAAATTATTTTAAAAATCTATTTTTGTGCTTGGTGATTTCAGAGGAGATATAAAATATTTGGGAAAGTTGATTCTGAAAAGAATGATGGTTTTGAAACTGTTTTCAAAGGATTGAAAATAGAAATATATCTTGTGAAGATATTTTGGAGATTAATAAATAATTTGGAAAATTATTTATTGGTTGATGGTTGTTTGTGAATATTAATTGATAGTTAAATAACCGATTATCAATATTGGACAAATGCGCTCATCGTTTCGAAGAGACCGGGATCGAGATTTATTTCTCGAAAACCACTTCGATCCGGTTTGTGCGTTTCGTGTAAATGATTTTGGATTCGAAGATGGAGCAGTGAAGAGAAAGGGCTAGTCGCTACTAATCCTGAGGATATTTCCAAAATGGATGTAGTAGGAATAGTGCCTTCGGTTCCGTTCGAACCCGGGACGGACTTGTATGGACGAATGCTTGCGAAACATCGTCAGGTCGACGATGGGCATTCTAAGTGAAAACGTTCTAAAGGTAACGCTTAGCCTCAAGCCTCATCAAACGGGAATGACTGAAAATCAGGGGATATGCAGCAAGGTTAGGTGGGTCATGCCCAAGCAGGACAAGATATTTCCCCTGTCTAGATGTCCCTTTTTAAATATTTCGGCTTAGTGGGTGGTTTGTCGCGCCAACCACGGGGTTTATCTTGTTCGGGAATGTTCAGTAAGGAATGGTTCCGGCCTTGTGTTGCAGGGGCTGAAGGGATTAATCCTCGGTACGGTGATCTAGGCCCCGTACTGCGACAGGTGGTACCCCAGTGCCTAGTCATTAGTTGGAAATCCATTCTCCCTACGAGCCTTGTACGAGTTTTGTTTGTATTACCCACTCTGTGGCTAGTAGCTGGAATTTAATAGATGTAACAATTTCGGCTATTTTATAAGTATTTGTATATAGACCCTATTATAATATCAGAGGATTTCTATAAAAATTGTTTTAGCTATCGTAAGGTAAAAACCCGACATATTTATTTGTGGCGTGGTCTTACGAGATGCTTTTGTTTTCAAAGGATTTTGAAACTTTAAAAAATCAATTGGATGTGATTTTCTCACGCTGGTATTCCAGACTGACTCGAGTGTTATTTAACTGTAATGCTCGGGTCAGATCGAGTATTATAGAATACAGGATGTGATGCTGTGGAGCTCAGGAGACGAGCTGGAGGACGATACGTATATCCGTACTTGTTATATATATATATTCCACTGTGATTGAGTTGCTGTGTATCCATTTGTATGTTGTTGTTGAGCCATTGATCGATGTACTCTGACGATGTAATATATAAACAGATATATTTGATTTTGAGTAAAGATCATTTATTTTCTGTTATATTTTAGTCCGCTGCGATGGTTAGATTCTGATATTGTTTTCTATTTTCTTCTTCTACCTCTTTTTCTTTAACCCAAATGGTTCGTATTTCTGTACAACTTGAGTTGATTCAGGTAGAATAGTGTTGACTCAAGGGGTACGGATCTGCGGGTTGTTATAGTAACTGGTCAAGTCCCTGCAACTGCAACCGTGCCTACTCAACCTCAGCCGAATCTGGCTGATCTGTATAAGAGCTTCTCGAGACTTGGTGGAAAGCCGTTTACTGGCAAGGAATCTGTTATAGAGAGTCCAAGCCTGGATCCGATCCCGTGAAAGAATTTTCAGGGGATTGAAGTTGGAAGACGATCAAAAGCGACTAATAGCTTCTTGGCAACTCCAAGATGAAGCATTAGCTTGGTGGGAGACAGTTACTGTGGATGAGTCAGAAGATAAGTTTACTTGGAGACGATTTAAAGAAGTGTTTGAGTAGCGATACGTTCCATCTACTGGTATCTCTTGAATGTACCAGGAGTTCCTAGATTTGAAGCAAGGAATTCTATCATTTGAGGAGTACTTGAATAAATTCAATGAATTGTCTCGATTTGGTCCGTAGCTAGTGAATACACCCTTGAAGAAAAATGAAAGATTCATTCAGGGAATGAATAAGGAGTATCACGAGAGAATGACAGCCTACATTAAAGAATCTTTTTCGGACTTGATCGATATGGGTTATCGATATGCTACTCTAGATATGCAGAAAGTTCTGGAAGAGAAGGGGAGTTCAAGTAGTTCGAATTGGAAGAAAAGAAAATTCGAAGGAAAGAGGCCGGTTCAAGGCAAGGAGAAGAAGAGGAGTAATCAAGAGAATTCAGCCAGAAATGTTACTTGTTATAACTGTCAGGAGAAAGGCCATTTAGCAAATGATTGTGAGAAGCCAAAGAAACAAATTAAGAAAGATCAACTTGTAAAGACAAGTCGAAGATCCAAGGAATGCTATTGTTGTCATCAGCCAGGTCATGGAGTTAAGAATTGCCCGAAAAAGAAACAAGCACAAATAGCGAAAGTGTGCGCAATAAAAGATAACCCCTCAACTTCAAAGGCGAATGAAGGGAAGGGACTTTTGGAGGGTAACCTTAGTGTTGGCGAAAGAGTTGTTAGAGTTTTATTCGACACGGGAGCTTCACATAGCTTTATCTCCCAACAGATCGTGGATGAATTAAAACTTAAAATCAAGTTTGTCGATGAACCTATTTGTGTGAAGAATCCAATGGGTGGTCCTGCAAATCTTTGTCTATATTGTAGGAGGGTGTCAATCTCTTATTCTGGCCATCAACTTCCTATTAACCTTTATGTTCTCGACTTCAATGAATTTGAAATTCTACTCGGGATGAATTGGTTATCGAAATACGAAGCCAAGTTAGATTGCAACAACCGAACGATTCTAGTTAAAACAAAACTTGGAGATTTCATTGAAATTTCTTGTGAAGTGTAATGTACCGCCTTTTCGCACACTTTAAACCGACACACGTGCCAATCAAAGCATACGCAAGGGCGGATTGTTATGGGGTAAATAAGAAAAACAGAGAAGAAATAAAACAAAACAGAATCTCACAGCGGAAGGATAAAATATAATAACAAATATACAGTTCATAAACAGTTTACAAAAGCTTGATTTTACTTATACAATGAATATTAGAGTTACACATACCAAATACGACAATGCAGCGGAATAGAAAGAGTGTGTAGTGCAATACTATATATATATAAAATAATACTGAATCTTCGTCTTCGTCCTCCAAAGCTAAAACCTGCTATCCTGAAACGCTCGGACTGACCCGAGCGAATTTGAAAAGACAAAAGACTCGAGTCAGACTAGAATATCTTATGTGAGTTAAATAAACAGACATAAATATGAGTGCAGTAACTCAAGAGATGCTCGGGATTTACATCTCCTAAGGATCCGTTTAAACTATTTACTATGTAGTATATTGCGCTATTATAATAGTGTCTATTTATAAAATAAACTTACTTTTTAATAGCGTTAAGGGGTTACCCATATAGCCCTTAACACGTAATAGTCCCAGTAGTCCATCCAATATCATAGTCCCTCCTGATCGGGAAGCCACTAGAGGATACCACACGGGCTACGGGAGAAAACCAAACTCGTACAAGGCGCGATAGGGTAGGTGACACGGCACAACTAGGCAATGCCAGGGTAGATATACCAATTGCTATCCAGGCTGATGGTAACGCGCAGCGCGCAGCTGCCGCCCACCTCGAACTAACTCCCCCAAAAATCAAAATATAGAAGTGGCCACTGAATCAATCCAAGTCAAAGTATAATATCGAAGAGGAGCGTCCGATCAGAGGAATGACCTCATTGGCCTGAGAATCGCTCCTGTTTTAGCCACCTTATGCCAACTCACGGGAGTTGGGTCCACGTATTTACCTTACAGGAAACGTCGCCACCACCTACTTCATTCTGGGAACTCCACCGCGTACACGGTTAGTCAAAGTGGTTTTCGGTATCGACAGAGAGTATGTCCATATCCGATCCCGGTCTCTTTGCCAACCAATCGTTATTATAACACCGCGGACATTTAAAATTTGTTTATACTTTAAAACCAGAATATCATCCATTTCAAAACCATAATATTACGATATCATTCCAAAACCCAAAACCATAATTTACCACTTATTCCAAATAAAATTCCTTTCCAATAATTAAAAGGCTTTAGCTTCATAATATCTGAAAATCGAATATTTTCAAAGCTTAATATTTTTGGAAATCCATAATTTCAAACCATAACTTTTAAACTCAAATGGTTTGGATATTCAACGGTATACGAATTAAAAAGGTTTAACTTTACTGTTGCTTTATAAAGAATATATTACACGGCTTTTCAAATATTTCTTCTTTTAAAGTTAAACCAAAATCCAAAATATTACCTCAAGTCCCAAAACCATTTCAATTTTATATATATTTATATCCATTTTTGAGCATTAATATTTCAACTAAAGTTGGATTTTTATCCTTTCAAAATCAATATTCTATTAATTAATCTTGACCATTCACATAAAATCCATAATTAATAAAACTTCAATTTCTAGTAAAATATATATATATAAATTTTCCAATTCAATTTTTACTGGAATATCCATTTCTATTTATTTTGGGAAAATCCAATTTCAAAAATCATATCTTAAAATTTTCAACTTTACATTTAAACATAGGATATAAATTTACCAACTCCATTTTCTAAATTTCTTCCATTTCAATAAAGAAATTTATCCACCTTTTTAAATTCCTAAATTTTAACTTCATAAGTATATAAATATGGAATAAAATATTTATACAATATAAAATTTAAGATTTATAAACCGTATTCAATCCAAACCATAGAAATCACATTAAAATAGTTATATATAGACCGCGGTGCCTGTATATAATTTTCTATCCTATGGTCAAGTGATACGGATATTTATCATTTCAATCCGCAATTTAAAAATAAAACTTTGCGGTTTTATCATTTCAAACCACAATCCCGAAAATGTAAAATGCATTCTAACCGGCAGTTAATGATATCCACATAAATCATCCATTCAACAACACATCCATCACCCAATTTCAACCATCAATCAATATCAATCACTATCAACCCATATCAATCAATAACAATATTAGTTCGATAATATGCAACGGGTAATAACTGTCAGTTTATTCAAATTAAATTTCAACTATTAATCTAACCATTTATATTTAGAGATAATTTATATAACTGTTAACTAGCATTTCATATGCAAACAAAATTCCTAACAGCAAATTAATACGCAATTAATCAATTTAATTAACAGCTAAATTCAATAAATGCAATTCAACAGATATGGATGAAATAACATGCCAAAAGCTCATAAATAAATTTCTATTCATTTCTAAAATTTATTTAACAAACATAAAAGCTTCTAGTAATTGTGAGTGGGTTAAAACACTCACCTTTTGAATTTAAATCGAATTTAAATTCGATTTAAACCCAAAAATTCGCCCGTCTCGGAATTCGTCCAAACCAGCGTCATCGAGTCCGGAATTAAATTACGATCCTAACAAAAAAAATTTCGTGTGAATCCGACTTCGTATGAGAAAGTTATGGAGAAAAATGATGATTGAATTCAAATAAATAAACGACACAAACTCACCCTCCCACTATCCTTCGCCACGTCACCGCCTTCATGCGCACGCAGGCTACAGAGCATAATCGCGTGAAACACTACAGCCCGCCCTTCCTTCACAACCCAAATCGAAAAATTCTCCGCATCCAACCGTCGAAACGCCAAACAAAATACATAGATGCGATCCCCTCGGTTCCCTCTCCAAAACCCAGAAATGTTTTTCCGATCCGATAACTTTTTGCACGACGATGATGAACGGTTTTGGGGCTGTTTGAATTTATTCTGGATGAACGACAGCTCCAATTGAAAAACGAATTTCACCAGTATTTTACGCGTATCGAATACTTCAACATATATTTTTTCTGGAATTTTCTGAAATTTTTGAGTTTTGACTTTTGATTTTGAACTGTGGATGGATCTGGAATTGGATCTGAGATGTATGCATTTGGGGAAGAGAAAAGAGTGAAGAAATGAACGTACAACAAATGAAAAAGAAAGGAGCTAGGGTTTATAGATGTATATTTATAGATAGGCTAGAGGTAGGGTAGCTAGACTGGATACGCGAACGTGCGTGACAAACCATGGTCCAAAAAGCCCGCTATGCCTCCGGAGTCGGATTTGTTAAAACTATATATCCAAATAGGTGTTTTAAAATATTCTGAACGCAATGGAAAAAGTTTCGCGACCAAATTCGATCGTATGAAGAAGTTATGCCAAAAAAACAAAAATTTCACATTGATTTCAAAATGCGTAAATTTCAAGGCGTTTCGAGTCCGTACGATCAAACGACAAGTCCGATCACTACGAAACTTGAAACATTATTATAATTCACCGTTACGGATCCGATGAAACTGGTTTCGTCGAAATCCGAGTCCGTGACAAAAATGGCTATTTTTAATATTTATTAAATAAATTAAAATAAATCATAAAATCCAAATTTTCTTTCAACTTTAAATATTGGCCAAATTTCATTACTTATATAATCCAATCAATTTCAAATAATTTAGCAAGCTTGGATATGAATTAAAATTTATAAGTATATCAATTTCGCAGTGTTAACCTCTGCGTTTTCTTATTATTTAGATATTATAAATTTTATTCTAACCCCAATTATTAAATCATATACTTATACTCTCATCTTAAATCAAATTAAATAAATACTTGATTTCCATTCCAACTCATCTTTGGATTGCAATTAACCTTTTTACCATAATTAAATTCCAAATTATTAATAACCCTTATTTTTCTTAACTATTTATTAATTCCAATCCAATTGAATTCAACACTATAAATTTATTCATTTATAATTTATTTAACGCAACACTTAATCTACACCTATTGCGATGTTTCAAATTTACTTGAATGAACAATTTCTTTACTCAAAATAGTTGTTGTAAACTCTAAATTCCACATTTATAAGTGTATTATATTTTTCACTCAAATATTATACATATATATAGAGTATTGGGTTTTTTATTTAATCATCATTTATCATATATATTAATAAATTAAATTCAATATTTAAGTCTGACTAAATTTATTCCCCAAATACACATTTACCTTTCTCAACCAATAAATATAAACAATCAAATTCTCATTTTATTGAACCTTGGTCAATTCCACACGTTAATTTTACTTAAAGTCTCAATTAATTAATTTACCTCGGTTTCATTACCTTATTACCTTATATGCATAATTGACATGGTTATATCTTCCATTAATTTCGATTATCATACTATAGAAATTAAATTCCCTTAACCACATAAATAAAAGTTGATCCCCATCTATTAACATTATATCACGTTTGCATAAATTTATTCAATGGTCACTTTTAATTAATAACTATCCAATTTCCAATCCAAATGTAAATCTTCCACCTTTGAATTCTTATATTAAATGGAATTTAATATTTACTGATTCAACATTTATATGTTTCTAAAAGTTAGCTCCTACCAAATGTGACAATTTACATTTCATTTCTATGCAATATATACTCATCTTATTCCATTTATTTGGTTACTGCATTGAAATCTATCTATTAACCAATACTAACGTTATTATCATTAAATAAAATTTGATTCCCCATTTCACCCTTCTATTCAAACCAAGTATCATGCTATGATAATATTTTACGTTGTTCACACTGAATATAATCAACCTTTTCATCGTTATCAATTAATCATACATTGATTGCACTAATTTAAGGAATTAATTGCCATTGATATCCGATTAAATTTAATAGGCCATATAAATAGGTAATATATATACGAATTAAATAAATTCAATATTTCCATTTCGTTTTTCCTGTACTAAATTTATTACTAAGTGTATATACTCCACTTTATCAATATACCTGAAATTTCTACCTAAAATAAGGATATGTTTCCATTGGAATTTACATTTACACCTTACGTTACAACATTAATCAACTTGCTTAACGTTTTATATGATTTCTATCCTTTATTTCATAAATTAACCCATTCCACCTAAACCCTTATCTACAAAATATTTCAACATCAAATTTCACCACATACCAATTGACCTAATTATTTATTTATTAAGTCATCTCATTTAAATAATTTATCAAAGTGAAACGTTCATTCAAGGTACAGATTTATTACTTGCGTTACAGAATTCCTTAATTTATTCTAATTACCGTTTTCATTCCTTTACCGCATTAAATTAATTTAATATTCCTATTTATTTCTCATATTAAATATATATACAGGTAAAGCCTTTTCACTACTTAAATTCATTTGAATTAGCTTCGAATTCTATAAGTAGGTTTAATACATATTATTTTCTACTAAATTCAATTACAACTTATTAAAGAAAAACGAATTAAAACCATGAAATAAATGAAATCTTCCCATTTGTTTTCTTATATTAATTTCTTAGCCTATAAATAACAATTTACAGCACTTAAATTTCTCGTCATTTTGTTCCAACTGGAAATTCTTAGACTTAAATTCCCATGGTTTCATTTCATTTAGTCATTTGCTTCAAAAAAAATCACAGATCTTAATTTCTTTCTAACTTAAATTATTTAAATCCTATTAAAATGACTAAATTGAATTAACGAAAATTACGGGTCGTTACACTCTCCCCCACTCAAAACTTTTCGTCCCCGAAAAGGAAAAGGAAGGGAGAAGGAAGAATAAACAGTATATCTAATTTCAAATATTAACTTATAACAATAATTTACTAAATTAATTTCCTTTAATGAATTACACTTGGTTTATAATCATTATGTCTTTTAATACTTGAATTATTAAAGTTGGAAAACAATTTCAACAAAATTCTAAGTCCAAAATTTACGAAAAATTTTGGCAGAGTCTCCTTTGTACGGAGGGACTCTGGAGAAAATATAATATCCAAATATACAAATATATTACATATATATCCAAAATAAAATATCCCACACGGGAAAATATATAAATAGCGCTTTAATCGTAATCCGAAAACGTACCTATCTGTCGGGCAATACGCTTATTATTTTGGAACCAAAAGCAGTAGCAGTTGCTTCCAACACCTGTATTCACTTATATAATCTAAGAGGTTAAATATTTATTTTACAGTGAAATGTTTGGGTAGATTCAATCATTTATATCCAATCAAATGCACAACCATAAATTTTAGCAAACAGCACATGCCACCAACAGACAATCATTCAATCAAACAACCAATTAGTTGTTCGGGTTCAAATTCTGAAATTGTACGAAATGAAAAATAACTATCAAGTGCATCCTATACTCAACAGTCTTAGATGGAACAAAGATAGATTATTTGTTCATCCAACAACTCCAAAATTCCTTACCCAGCGAACATACATCAACCAAACAATTCAAACCAACACCAAAATAGCTTATTATACATTTATTTCATAATTCAGTGGTTTGATTTTCTTCCCTTCATTTATGAGGGATTTCTTTGTTTCTTACAAGTTTTATTTTCCAATTATCCCAAAATTCATTACAATTGTATTTCCTTTTTATTACTTAAGTTTATAAAATAAATTCCCATTAGTAACAACAAATATTTTGAATATCTTCATTTCCTTACTCTTCATTTGTAAGATTTCCCTTAAATTCTTAATCTGCTAACATTCATTCTTATAAGTGGAAGTTTTTATTTATCTATTAACTATGGATTACAGTCATTTCAATTCTTCCTACTTCTATTATATTAAAATAGGGGAGATCAAAACATACTTAAGTGAATAATCATATAATAGATCCTTATTTTGAATTTCATGTTATATACTAAGGTTCATATCATCTATTAATAATTCTTAACTTTATTTTCAGTAAAATTTCAATTATAACCTTAGTTTATAGCATTTAATTCTTATTATAACAGTAGTTTATTGAATACTTCGTTTTCTAAATTCCTACTTGTAAAATATTCAATTCTTGTTTCTTATTTAACATTTCAACTTTTAATTTTGGGTAAGTTATTTATGTTAAAGAAAATGCAATTGAACTTATACAAGTTAAATCTCCATTCTTTTAATTCATTCATTCTTCAATAAATCTTTTCCATTATTTATCAGTTAAAAACTTTTACTTCCCTTATACCTAGCATTAACTTTCTTACTTAAATTAGAGGTTTCAATCCCTTTATTTCTTACTTTATATTTCACTAACAAATTTTAAACAATTAATTAACGGAAAAATTAGAATTAAATACCGGGTTAAATTTTAATCTATTTCAAAATAATAGATAAATAAGTTCTTCAACTCAATATCTCTAATTATAGTTAGAACAATAAAAGAAAATCTTTAGAAAATCTCAAAATAAATCTGCAGTAGAATTTACTACAGTGGCCTTTCCCTTCGAAACTCGAAAATGAAAGTCGATGATGCGGCCGTCATCACCGAATTTATTTTCCAGCGATAGAGAGGAAAGTACAAAATTATTTTCTCTAAAATCTTCTTTTAAAAACAATTCTTCCAAATTATATGAAATATTATATAAGAAAATACTTGTAAACCGAATCATTATATTTCATAAATTTTTTGAAAACGAATTTGGAAAAATCCCGGACTTAAGTTCTAAAATCTCCAAATTTGGTTTATTATGATTTCACTTAGCTTCAATTTATTACAAATATTCTTAGTGCCTAACACCCAATCTATAGCAACCAAATATATATATCTTTATAAAAATATTTTTATATATAGAAAATATAATAGGCAAAATTATTTCATTCACCTATAATAAAAACAAATATTATGTCGGTCTGTCCTACTAAGTGTTTAGAAATCCCTATTGATGACATAGCGTCCCATGCATCAACCAGAATTTATAAATACAAAGCGGAACAGATTAACACAATATTAAAATCTTTTTATTAATACTAACAAGTACGCTCTCTCTTATATATACACTCAGCGACTCCCATAGGATATTACTACCCTATTAACAAAGAGTCAAACCCCACAAAGCCAAGGTTTATCGCTAAACCAAAGCTTTGATACCAGATGTAACGTACCGCCTTTTCGCACACTTTAAACCGACACACGTGCCAATCAAAGCATACGCAAGGGCGGATTGTTATGGGGTAAATAAGAAAAACAGAGAAGAAATAAAACAAAACAGAATCTCACAGCGGAAGGATAAAATATAATAACAAATATACAGTTCATAAACAGTTTACAAAAGCTTGATTTTACTTATACAATGAATATTAGAGTTACACATACCAAATACGACAATGCAGCGGAATAGAAAGAGTGTGTAGTGCAATACTATATATATATAAAATAATACTGAATCTTCGTCTTCGTCCTCCAAAGCTAAAACCTGCTATCCTGAAACTCTCGGACTGACCCGAGCGAATTTGAAAAGACAAAACACTCGAGTCAGACTAGAATATCTTATGTGAGTTAAATAAACAGACATAAATATGAGTGCAGTAACTCAAGAGATGCTCGGGATTTACATCTCCTAAGGATCCGTTTAAACTATTTACTATGTAGTATATTGCGCTATTATAATAGTGTCTATTTATAAAATAAACTTACTTTTTAATAGCGTTAAGGGGTTACCCATATAGCCCTTAACACGTAATAGTCCCAGTAGTCCATCCAATATCATAGTCCCTCCTGATCGGGAAGCCACTAGAGGATACCACACGGGCTACGGGAGAAAACCAAACTCGTACAAGGCGCGATAGGGTAGGTGACACGGCACAACTAGGCAATGCCAGGGTAGATATACCAATTGCTATCCAGGCTGATGGTAACGCGCAGCGCGCAGCTGCCGCCCACCTCGAACTAACTCCCCCAAAAATCAAAATATAGAAGTGGCCACTGAATCAATCCAAGTCAAAGTATAATATCGAAGAGGAGCGTCCGATCAGAGGAATGACCTCATTGGCCTGAGAATCGCTCCTGTTTTAGCCACCTTATGCCAACTCACGGGAGTTGGGTCCACGTATTTACCTTACAGGAAACGTCGCCACCACCTACTTCATTCTGGGAACTCCACCGCGTACACGGTTAGTCAAAGTGGTTTTCGGTATCGACAGAGAGTATGTCCATATCCGATCCCGGTCTCTTTGCCAACCAATCGTTATTATAACACCGCGGACATTTAAAATTTGTTTATACTTTAAAACCAGAATATCATCCATTTCAAAACCATAATATTACGATATCATTCCAAAACCCAAAACCATAATTTACCACTTATTCCAAATAAAATTCCTTTCCAATAATTAAAAGGCTTTAGCTTCATAATATCTGAAAATCGAATATTTTCAAAGCTTAATATTTTTGGAAATCCATAATTTCAAACCATAACTTTTAAACTCAAATGGTTTGGATATTCAACGGTATACGAATTAAAAAGGTTTAACTTTACTGTTGCTTTATAAAGAATATATTACACGGCTTTTCAAATATTTCTTCTTTTAAAGTTAAACCAAAATCCAAAATATTACCTCAAGTCCCAAAACCATTTCAATTTTATATATATTTATATCCATTTTTGAGCATTAATATTTCAACTAAAGTTGGATTTTTATCCTTTCAAAATCAATATTCTATTAATTAATCTTGACCATTCACATAAAATCCATAATTAATAAAACTTCAATTTCTAGTAAAATATATATATATAAATTTTCCAATTCAATTTTTACTGGAATATCCATTTCTATTTATTTTGGGAAAATCCAATTTCAAAAATCATATCTTAAAATTTTCAACTTTACATTTAAACATAGGATATAAATTTACCAACTCCATTTTCTAAATTTCTTCCATTTCAATAAAGAAATTTATCCACCTTTTTAAATTCCTAAATTTTAACTTCATAAGTATATAAATATGGAATAAAATATTTATACAATATAAAATTTAAGATTTATAAACCGTATTCAATCCAAACCATAGAAATCACATTAAAATAGTTATATATAGACCGCGGTGCCTGTATATAATTTTCTATCCTATGGTCAAGTGATACGGATATTTATCATTTCAATCCGCAATTTAAAAATAAAACTTTGCGGTTTTATCATTTCAAACCACAATCCCGAAAATGTAAAATGCATGCTAACTGGCAGTTAATGATATCCACATAAATCATCCATTCAACAACACATCCATCACCCAATTTCAACCATCAATCAATATCAATCACTATCAACCCATATCAATCAATAACAATATTAGTTCGATAATATGCAACGGGTAATAACTGTCAGTTTATTCAAATTAAATTTCAACTATTAATCTAACCATTTATATTTAGAGATAATTTATATAACTGTTAACTAGCATTTCATATGCAAACAAAATTCCTAACAGCAAATTAATACGCAATTAATCAATTTAATTAACAGCTAAATTCAATAAATGCAATTCAACAGATATGGATGAAATAACATGCCAAAAGCTCATAAATAAATTTCTATTCATTTCTAAAATTTATTTAACAAACATAAAAGCTTCTAGTAATTGTGAGTGGGTTAAAACACTCACCTTTTGAATTTAAATCGAATTTAAATTCGATTTAAACCCAAAAATTCGCCCGTCTCAGAATTCGTCCAAACCAGCGTCATCGAGTCCGGAATTAAATTACGATCCTAACAAAAAAAATTTCGTGTGAATCCGACTTCGTATGAGAAAGTTATGGAGAAAAATGATGATTGAATTCAAATAAATAAACGACACAAACTCACCCTCCCACTATCCTTCGCCACGTCACCGCCTTCATGCGCACGCAGGCTACAGAGCATAATCGCGTGAAACACTACAGCCCGCCCTTCCTTCACAACCCAAATCGAAAAATTCTCCGCATCCAACCGTCGAAACGCCAAACAAAATACATAGATGCGATCCCCTCGGTTCCCTCTCCAAAACCCAGAAATGTTTTTCCGATCCGACAACTTTTTGCACGACGATGATGAACGGTTTTGGGGCTGTTTGAATTTATTCTGGATGAACGACAGCTCCAATTGAAAAACGAATTTCACCAGTATTTTACGCGTATCGAATACTTCAACATATATTTTTTCTGGAATTTTCTGAAATTTTTGAGTTTTGACTTTTGATTTTGAACTGTGGATGGATCTGGAATTGGATCTGAGATGTATGCATTTGGGGAAGAGAAAAGAGTGAAGAAATGAACGTACAACAAATGAAAAAGAAAGGAGCTAGGGTTTATAGATGTATATTTATAGATAGGCTAGAGGTAGGGTAGCTAGACTGGATACGCGAACGTGCGTGACAAACCATGGTCCAAAAAGCCCGCTATGCCTCCGGAGTCGGATTTGTTAAAACTATATATCCAAATAGGTGTTTTAAAATATTCTGAACGCAATGGAAAAAGTTTCGCGACCAAATTCGATCGTATGAAGAAGTTATGCCAAAAAAACAAAAATTTCACATTGATTTCAAAATGCGTAAATTTCAAGGCGTTTCGAGTCCGTACGATCAAACGACAAGTCCGATCACTACGAAACTTGAAACATTATTATAATTCACCGTTACGGATCCGATGAAACTGGTTTCGTCGAAATCCGAGTCCGTGACAAAAATGGCTATTTTTAATATTTATTAAATAAATTAAAATAAATCATAAAATCCAAATTTTCTTTCAACTTTAAATATTGGCCAAATTTCATTACTTATATAATCCAATCAATTTCAAATAATTTAGCAAGCTTGGATATGAATTAAAATTTATAAGTATATCAATTTCGCAGTGTTAACCTCTGCGTTTTCTTATTATTTAGATATTATAAATTTTATTCTAACCCCAATTATTAAATCATATACTTATACTCTCATCTTAAATCAAATTAAATAAATACTTGATTTCCATTCCAACTCATCTTTGGATTGCAATTAACCTTTTTACCATAATTAAATTCCAAATTATTAATAACCCTTATTTTTCTTAACTATTTATTAATTCCAATCCAATTGAATTCAACACTATAAATTTATTCATTTATAATTTATTTAACGCAACACTTAATCTACACCTATTGCGATGTTTCAAATTTACTTGAATGAACAATTTCTTTACTCAAAATAGTTGTTGTAAACTCTAAATTCCACATTTATAAGTGTATTATATTTTTCACTCAAATATTATACATATATATAGAGTATTGGGTTTTTTATTTAATCATCATTTATCATATATATTAATAAATTAAATTCAATATTTAAGTCTGACTAAATTTATTCCCCAAATACACATTTACCTTTCTCAACCAATAAATATAAACAATCAAATTCTCATTTTATTGAACCTTGGTCAATTCCACACGTTAATTTTACTTAAAGTCTCAATTAATTAATTTACCTCGGTTTCATTACCTTATTACCTTATATGCATAATTGACATGGTTATATCTTCCATTAATTTCGATTATCATACTATAGAAATTAAATTCCCTTAACCACATAAATAAAAGTTGATCCCCATCTATTAACATTATATCACGTTTGCATAAATTTATTCAATGGTCACTTTTAATTAATAACTATCCAATTTCCAATCCAAATGTAAATCTTCCACCTTTGAATTCTTATATTAAATGGAATTTAATATTTACTGATTCAACATTTATATGTTTCTAAAAGTTAGCTCCTACCAAATGTGACAATTTACATTTCATTTCTATGCAATATATACTCATCTTATTCCATTTATTTGGTTACTGCATTGAAATCTATCTATTAACCAATACTAACGTTATTATCATTAAATAAAATTTGATTCCCCATTTCACCCTTCTATTCAAACCAAGTATCATGCTATGATAATATTTTACGTTGTTCACACTGAATATAATCAACCTTTTCATCGTTATCAATTAATCATACATTGATTGCACTAATTTAAGGAATTAATTGCCATTGATATCCGA
Source organism: Allium cepa (assembly GCA_030765085.1). Lineage (NCBI taxonomy): Eukaryota > Viridiplantae > Streptophyta > Magnoliopsida > Asparagales > Amaryllidaceae > Allium > Allium cepa. The sequence goes on along the minus strand of CM060938.1, from coordinate 120,408,631 downwards.
TTAAATTTAATAGGCCATATAAATAGGTAATATATATACGAATTAAATAAATTCAATATTTCCATTTCGTTTTTCCTGTACTAAATTTATTACTAAGTGTATATACTCCACTTTATCAATATACCTGAAATTTCTACCTAAAATAAGGATATGTTTCCATTGGAATTTACATTTACACCTTACGTTACAACATTAATCAACTTGCTTAACGTTTTATATGATTTCTATCCTTTATTTCATAAATTAACCCATTCCACCTAAACCCTTATCTACAAAATATTTCAACATCAAATTTCACCACATACCAATTGACCTAATTATTTATTTATTAAGTCATCTCATTTAAATAATTTATCAAAGTGAAACGTTCATTCAAGGTACAGATTTATTACTTGCGTTACAGAATTCCTTAATTTATTCTAATTACCGTTTTCATTCCTTTACCGCATTAAATTAATTTAATATTCCCATTTATTTCTCATATTAAATATATATACAGGTAAAGCCTTTTCACTACTTAAATTCATTTGAATTAGCTTCGAATTCTATAAGTAGGTTTAATACATATTATTTTCTACTAAATTCAATTACAACTTATTAAAGAAAAACGAATTAAAACCATGAAATAAATGAAATCTTCCCATTTGTTTTCTTATATTAATTTCTTAGCCTATAAATAACAATTTACAGCACTTAAATTTCTCGTCATTTTGTTCCAACTGGAAATTCTTAGACTTAAATTCCCATGGTTTCATTTCATTTAGTCATTTGCTTCAAAAAAAATCACAGATCTTAATTTCTTTCTAACTTAAATTATTTAAATCCTATTAAAATGACTAAATTGAATTAACGAAAATTACGGGTCGTTACATGAAGACCCTAGTCCAAAAAGGGATAAACTGATATATACGTTGGGATATCCAGAATTGTAACGACCCGTAAATTTTGATAAATAAATTTGTTAATTAAATAAGATGTTTGTAATTAAATTTAGTAGAAATAATTTTTCTATAAATTAATAGTGAAATGAACGAAAAAATATAGCAATGGTAATTAAAACCTATTTATTAGTAATTTTGAATAAAATTCTAATAAATGAAGTAGTGAAAGGTATATACCTGGATATAAATTGAATATGTGAAATATTGGATTGATTAATGTAATAAAAACATGGTTAACATTAATTGGATGTAAATTTAGGAAATACGTTATTGCAAGTTAATAATTTATGAACTTGAATGAACATTCCAATTTAATATAATAATTCAAATGTTATGACTTAGTTTTAAATGGAATATAGTATAAACAAATGCAATCAGTGTATTAATTTATTTGTAACTGAATGTAAATTAGTGAAATTATGTTAATGTAAGTTAATAAATAAGTAATTTTGCGCAATCCCAATTAATTGAAATAACTGTATGGTCATAATTTGTTGTATCTAGTAAATTTGGAAATTTGATTCCAATAAATGCAATAAAGTATTAGAAATGTATATTGTTTTCATAAGATAGTATAAAGGAATGTAAATTTGTGATCTATGTATGAAATAATAACCAAAATAAGGGAAATAGTGTTAACGTAAGTAAAGTGTAACAAATTGGTTATAGGGAAATAAATGTAAGCATTTAATAAATTCATGAATTTGAATTACAATAGATGCAGTTAAAAGTAAACGATGGCGATAATAATCTGTTGCCCATTTATTCTATTTATTAATTGAAATGAGAAATCAAATTTTAATAAAATTGGAAATCAATCAGAGTTAAATGAACCTTAATGTTATATTAATAAGAATTAATGCAATAACTAAATTAGTGCACACCCTATTAATTGAAACAGATTGTAAAGTTAGGATTGATTGAAATTAGTAAATTGTGAAATGAATTCAAATTTATGTTAACTGATGAAGAAAACGCAATAAATTGTAAATTTATAAAATCAATGTCCGTTAAGTAATTATAATATTTATAGTTGATAATAAACATTACTTTAGTGATTATTAATATAATAACAGAAGGTGTAAATGTAATAATGGAATAATTGGAATTGTAAATTTATGCATAGCGTAGTAATCGACATAATGGAAAGTATGAACCCAAGTAAATGAATTTATTTAGAATGTAAAACACAATTAGCGTGTATATTGGTAGAAATGTAATAAAATGAAAATAGGGTAGTTAGTACGAAGGAAAGACGAAAATTTGAACTTACTAATGTATAATCGGGTAAACAAAGGTTACCTTTGTTTATTGAATAATTATTGATTAGATAAAAAGGATTTGGAGTTAAATCAAGTTTAATTATTGAAATAAATTATAATTATTGAATTTATTGTGAATGAAATTAATTACTACATTATTTGAAATTAAGATGAAATAAAGATATTAATGCACTATGGTATAAAGCATGATAATTTTATCGTAAAATGAAATCAGTTGCATAACTAGATGGATTAAGTATATAAATTATTTGAAATTAAATTATAATTACTGAATCTATGGAAATTGAAGCTAACACTGAATTGGTAAATTGATTAACTTTGAACCGGTGTCAAGAATTTACTTTAATTTATGGAAAATGTCCAAGCAATTTGAATTGAGAGAAATTGTGATTTATTTAAAATTTAACTGAAGCTTGATTTAAATAAATTTAATATTAAATTATTTAATTAATGTAAAAATAGCCATTTTGGCCACTGACCCGGATTTCGACGAAACCAATTTCATCGGATCCGTAACGGTGAATTATTATAGGGTTTCAAGTTTCGTAGCAATCAGACTTGTCGTTTGATCGTACGAACGTGAAACGCCTTGAAATCGATTAATTGAAATCAATTAATTGAAATCAATTTGAACAATATTGATTTTAGCATAACTTCTGCATACGATGCAATTTGAACCTGAAACCTTTTCGATTGTGTTTAAAATATTTTAGAACATCTATTTTAATATATGGGTTGGCCCAATTTCGTTTCGGAGTCGAATCGGGCTTTGTGGGCCACCTTGGCATTAGCGCGTAAATCTATCTTATCCATCCATTCAAATGTCAACCCTGCCTATATATATCCTGCTATAAACCCTAGCAGCCTCTGTTCCTCATTTCTAAACATTCTATTCACCTCCTCACTTCAATGGCAGACAAACCGTAATTCCGATTGCAATCTCAAATCAAATCTAAAGCTGAAAACTCAAACCCATCAGAAAAATTCAAAAAAATTTATATATCAAAGCTCTCAACGAGCGCAACTCAGATCTGCAAATTTAGTTCCGACCGTTCATTGTAAGGCTTCTCATTAACGGTGGATCGTCGTCGATGGTTCGATCGGGGTGTGCTGCTGTGTAGAGGTCGACTAGGGCTTTCAATCCATACGGTTACTTCGGGCAGAAGGTGATCGATTTTGCCATAAATCGATGGGAAATGGCTGAAGTTCGCCTCGGCCAGGCGGCGTTCGCTGGCATCGCGACCACTGGGGATGGAGGCGTGGAGGCGGCATGGCATGGGGATCAGGGAGGCATACTTAGATTTGGTCGACGATGCCTATGGATGGCGGTGGCAAACAAGATGCGTGGCGGCCTAGGGTTTTTCCCTGTGTGCGTACATTGTCTGGAAACGATGAAGACGAGAGGGTGACGTGGCAAAGAGATGTGGTTTGTTTCCTTTTATTTTCTTTTATTCTAATTTTAATTTCAATGCGTTCTAATAATCATAACTTTCTTATACGAGGTCGAATTTACGCACGGGTTTTTGCGTTGGAATCGTATAGAAATTCCGAACACTTTGGCGTTGGTTTGGACGAATTCTGAGACATTCAAATTTTTGGGTTTAAATTCAATTTAAATTCAAAAGGTGAGTGTTTTAACCCACTCACAACTTCTAAAATTTCTTATATTTGTTAAATTTAATTTTTGTTGAGATTATGCATTTATTTATGATTGTTTTGTATATTTTAATCATCATCTCAGTTAATTGCATTTATTTAAATTAAATCGTTATTTCATTTATTATTGAATATAACTGCTAGTTAAATGCCTATTATATTGTATCAGTTATCTATTGATATTGATATTGATTGTTTTGGATAATGATTGTGATGGATGTGTTATCTGTTGATGGATGAATGGATGTTTATTTTATATCATTAAAATCTGCAAGTTCTTTATTTGTTATATTTTGATTCGGGATTGCGGTTTGAAATGATATACAACCACATTTTTATTTTTAAATTGTGGATTGAAATGATAAATATCCGTATCACTTGACCATAGGATAGAGAATTTTATACAGACACCGTGGTGTGTATATATATATATATATAATATTTTAAAACGATTTCTATGGTTCTGTAAAGAAATATGTGGTTTATGAGATATTGATTTGGATATTTATAAATGTTATTTTATATATAAAATTTATTTCTTGGTTTTAAGCTATGTATAAAGTTGGTTTAAAGTATAAAAGAAGTTTAATAATAAAAGTTGATTTTATTAAGATATTATACGGTCGAGTATTTATTTAAAATTTGTTTATAGAATTTATAATGACTTAAAGAAAATTAAGGTTGAGAGATAAATATAAATTTGATTGAATTAAAGTATTTAAGCATTATCCTCGAATAAAATTGATTTTAAATTTAAATAAATTTAAATAAATTTGAGATTTTAAAAGGTATGATTTTTTTAACTTGATTTTGGTAGAGGACATAAAAGAATATCAAGTCGATTTATATGAATATTATCAAGTTAATTAAATTGAACGAATATCCTGTTATTTGAATTTTAATGGTTTTATTTAAATGATATTGGATTTATTAAGTAAACATTTCAAATCTAAATAATAGTAACTGAATTTGATTTGTATGGAATTATAAAATTTAGTTTTGAAATATTGAATATTTAGCTTTGAAGTATATTGAATCTGAAATGGTTTATTTGGAGGCTCAAATCGAAATTTGGAATTTATTTGTGAAATTAAAGAAGCTATTTTATTATATAAAGTAATTTAATATTTAAACCATTTAAGTAATTGAAGTTATGTTTCAAAGATATGGGTTTCAAGATATATAGTTGAAAGGGCTATGATTTTTGGAAAGTAATATATTTTGAAATAGAAATGATATCATATTTGTTGGGTTTTTAAAGCGGAAAGGACATCATAATTATACGGTTTTGAAATGCATATTATATTTTAGTTTTAAAAGTATAAACTATTTTGAAAAGACCGCGGTGTTATAATAACGTTTGGTTGTTGAAGAGACCGAGATCGGAAGTTGTCATACTCTCTACCAACTCCGAAAACCACTTTAACAACCGTGTATGCGGTGGAGATTCCAGAATGATGTAGGATGGCGGCGGCGTTTCCTTTAAGGTAAATACGTGGACCCGACTCCCGTGAGTTGGCATAAGGTGGCTAAAACAGGAGCGATTCTCAGGCCAATGAGGTAGCACCTTTGATCGGACACATTCCTTCGATATTATACTTTGACTTTTGGATTGATTCGATGGCCACTTTTGATTTTTTATTTGGGGGTGTGGCTCGAGGTGGGCGGTAACTGCGCGCTACGCGTTACCACCAGCCCGGATGTGTAATTGGTGTATATACCCTAGCATTGCCTAGTTGTGCCGTGTCACCTACCCTATCGCGCCTTGTACGAGTTTCTATTTGTGTCGTACCTATGGAGTATCCCTTGGTAGCCTCCCGATCAGGAGGTATTACGGTACTGTATAGACTATTGGCATTATTATGTGTTAAGGTGGAAAATGTAAAGCCTTAACGCTATTTAAAAGTAAGTTTATTTTACAAATAGACATTATTATAATAGCGATATATGACTACATAGTAAATAGTTTAACGGATCCTTAGGAGATGTGAATCCCGAGCATCTCTTGAGTTACTGCACTCACGTTAGACACTAGATAGAAGATGTCAAATCCCGTAAACATCTCTGACGCTATTCCACTCATATTTATTCCTGTTGATTTAACTTACATAAGATATTTTAGTTCTGACTCGAGTGTTTTGTTCTTTCAATTCGCTCGGGTCAGTCCGAGCGTTTCAGGATTTGAAGATTTTATTCTGGAGGACGAAGACGAAGATTAGTAGTACTATTATATACTATGTTATTCCACTACACCATTTAATTCCGCTGCATTAATTATTATTCTCTGGTATGTGTACTCTGATATGTATTGTATAAATATAATCAATTTTTTTTTGTAAAACAGCTTCATGAACTGTATATTTGATTATTATATTTTATCGTTTCGCTGCAAGGTTCTATTTTGTTTTTTCTTTCTCTACCTTTTCTTATTTACCCCAATCCATCATTTTGTATGGTTTAAGTCTGACGTGGTTGGTTTATTGTCGATTTTAAGCGTGCAAAAAGGCGGGATTTTACATCTGGTGTCGGAGCCAGGTTTAGCGATAAACCTTAGCTTTGCGGGGTTTGACTCTTTACTAATAGGGTAGAAATACCCTATGGTAGTCGCTGAGTGTATATATATGAGAGAGCGTATTTGTTAGTGTTTTAAAAAGGTTTTAATATTGTGTTAATCTATTCCGTTTTGTATTTATAAATTCTGGTTGGTGCATGGGACGCTATGACATCAATAGGGATTTCTAAACACTTAATAGGACATACCGACATAATATTTGTTTTTAATATAGGTGAATGAAATAATTTTTCCTATTATATTTTCTATATATATAAAATAAAATTTTATAAAAGTTATATTTGGTTGTATTATATTGGTTGTTAGGTAATGAAATTTATAAATAATAGTTGAAATAAGATTTAAAATAAAATAAATGGAAATTGGAAATTTTAGAACTTAAGTTCTGGGTTTTGAAATTTCTTTTGAATGATTTAGGATATAAGAATAATATTATTAGAAGTATTTTCTGATGTATGTATTTCAATATAATTCGAAAGAATTGTTTTAAAGAAATTTTGGAAAAAAAATAAGTTCTGTACTCCCCTCTCTGTTGCTGGAAAATAATTACGGTGATGGCAGCCGCATCATCGACATTCATTTTCGAGTTTCGAAGTGGGAAGGCCACTGTAGTAGTTCTACTGCATATTTATTTTTATAAACAAATATAAATTTTAAATCGTTTTAAATATAATTGGACATATAAACTGGAAATATATAAATTTATCTATTATTTTAAAATGATTTGAAAAATTAAACACGGTATTTAAAATTCTTAAGTTTCCGTTAATTCATAGTTTCAATTATTGTAGTGAAATGGAATGTAACTAATTACTAATCGGAACCTTTAATTTAAATAAGTGATAATGTGACGCCCCACCTCTATACCCATGCTAGCCAAGAACATTACGATGAATGCTGTCAAGTAGCACGGAGAATAAGGCTGTTGAGGAGCGACCATCCGTGTAATTGCTTTGTGCGAGCATCAATATGTCAGATAGTATAACATGCAACACTTTATCAAGAGGAAATCCGACATACCGACACAAACACAAAGCTACTATACAGTGGCTATAATATCTTCGGAAACAAATACAGAAATAAACATAACATAAATCAGTCACAGATAATTCATATCACAAAGGCGGAAGAAGATATGAATATATAATTAACACATGGAAGTGTATATCAGAGTAGTGGTCAAAAAGATCCACAATAATACAAAAGAATAGCAACACGTGCTATACAAAAGAATACAACTATGAGTCTATATCTCAAGTGTATACTACATAATAAACTACTAATCTAAGTAGTTTGCCAAAAGTCAGAGTGATGAATCCCTGGGGAGAAGTCAAGCAGAAGCACCTGCAACATCTCGGTCTGACCCGAGTATTATTTAATAAGAAAATAATAAACGGATCAGTCTAACTATAAATATCAGATGAAACGATATAGAGTAAGAGATATGACTAAACACACAATAATCACAATGCCAAGCTGTGATATATATAAGTAGTTGAAAATCATCAAGGGATTAATCAATGTCACAAATCTACACAAGAATCAAAGAAATGTCATACTCCTTATTTTGTTCATCAAACCACAATTATTGACGATTATATCAATGTCAATCACAAAAGTCAATGACACACAAATTCACCAATGCACAAATATTGATAAAACTTATCAATGGAAATCACGAAAATTGGTGAAGCATAAATTCTAGAAATCATCTCAAGAAATCCAGTCATGACACACAAATTCCCCAATGCACAAATATTGATAAAACTTATCAATGGAAATCACGAAAATTGGTGAAGCATAAATTCTAGAAATCATCTCAAGAAATCTAGTCAATGACACACAAATTCACCAATGCACAAATATTGATAAAACTTATCAATGGAAATCACGAAAATTGGTGAAGCATAAATTCTAGAAATCATCTCAAGAAATCCAGTCAATGACACACGAATTTACCTATGCACAAAAATTGATAAATCATATCAATAGAAATCACAAAAATAGGTGAAGAAGAAAATTCGAGAATTCGACACACGAAATCCAGAAATCACACAAAATTGGGGGGGGGAGGCCTATCACACGAACGGGAGCATGAAAACTCACCAACATATGTATCACACGAACGAGACGCTATCTCATGGTAGCTAGCCATTAATTTTTGACACACGAACGGCCCGAAGACCATGGGGCGCTACCCCACATATGTGAGTTGAAACTCACACAAACGGGGTTTAGTCTCCCTCGTAGACAAAGAGACATCGCACATTGCTAGTCTAAATCACAAAAATGATCGTCATGATCATCAAGAAGTGTCAATTACAGTAAGCTATGAGCTTAGCTTCATGTCCCATAACCACTAGCTTAACTTAAATATTTACGAACAAATTGTAGATCTCCGCTAGAAAATTGTCACAAGAGATTCAATCGAACAAGTCCAAGATTTAACCGGCGAAGTAAACGCAAGCGTTTCATACCACTTGTTTTACTAAGCCGTTTAATTAGATTTCTCATACGAGTGAGGTAAAGGTTTGTATATACTAATAGATTGGAAAACGGTTTTATAAACGAATTTGGTATTAAAATAGAATTGAAATCGTTTGAGGAAAGAGTTTTGATATTTACTACTAGTATTGAAACCTTTATATTTTTAAAGTGACAAAACACGAAAATGATTGTAGAACAATCAACCACCAAAATTCACATTCAAAGACGTGAATAAAAATCCAAAGAAATCGATCCGAATCCATCAAAATGGGTATTCCCAAAAATTCCAAGAACGTTAAAGTCGAAGCAACAACAAGTGGGAAATAACACGAATCGATGGAATTTGGAAACCAAGCAAAAATATGCACAAGTATGCACGATTAGGCAAATAGGTGTAGGTCAGTCGACTGACTAAAAGGTCCAGTCGAATGGACCATAGGCATGAAAAATAATTTCCTGCAGTCAGTCGACTGACCTAAAAATTCAGTCGACTGAATGCAGGGGAAACAGAGGACCCGAGCCTCAAGTAGTTGCCTTTGGAATGCCTATGTGCTACAGCCAGTCGACTGACTCAAAGGTCCAGTCGACTGACTGGCATCAAGGCTGCTTTCCAGCCTATAAAATGAAGATGCAATCTTCTTCAAAATGCAATCGAGCGAGCACGGTCACTAGGGGTTTATGCAAATCGACTACCCGGCCCTATAGGCTCTTCGATGCATCACCAAAACAAGTTCACACAACAAAGCTATGATTTTTGAAGATTTGAACTCAAAACACTAAAATTTGGAATGTTCACAAAACCTATCCAAATCAAAATCAAATACACATGAATAAGTATTAGGAATTCATACCTAACAATCAAAGATAATCATAGACCTAGATGCGAGATTAAAAATCTCACCTTTGAACCCAAACGATTGAAGAAGATGCTTGAAAGCAAAGGAGAATCAACCACTCTTCAAATGCAACTCAAGAAGCTTGATTCTAAGCTTTAAAAGAAGAACATTCCCAAAGTTAGGTTTAGGAATTTCTGAAATTGATAAGAGATTGAGTTGGAGAAGAAGAAGAGAAGGTTACCAATGAGTTCTTCTATTAGTTTGGAGCTAGAACTTGATTTGCAAAAGAAAACTAGGGCTTGAGTTTTAATTTCTCATCTCTCCCACCATTGTTGCTAAAGCTTTAGTATTAGGAATTGGAAATGAAGTAAATGAGGAGGAGAGGGGTTGGGACTGAATACATAAGTGGGCTCAGCCCAAATCAAAACCCTAAGTGAAAAAGTAGCAAAAATCAACTTTCTCCAAACATATCGAAGCTTATACTCAAAAAGGTCGCAAACGGCATTTTAAACTCAATGGGAGTGGTCCCGAGTCCTAATTCGACCGTATGCAAAAATTATCTTTTCGGACTAAATTCCGAGTATCAAAAAAAATATTTAAATAAAATATTTAAATATAACATCAACAGATATGCGGGTTGTTGCAGACTCCCCTCCTTAAAGAAATTGCGTCCTCGCAATATTTAAGAAGAAGATATGTAGTAACAACCATAAAAGCATATTCAACACAAAAGAAGTTTGAAATAAGAAGTTCACCTCAAAGAGCACGAGAAAGTAAGTCCGGATGTGTTCGCTCGATGAACTCTCTAGATTCCCAAGAACAATCCTTAGGATTTAAAGACCATTGAACTTTAACAAGCGGAACATCTTTATTTCGAAGCTGTTTGACTTCTGAAGCAATGATACGAATAGGATGTTGCTCATAAGTTAAATTAGGCGAAACTTTAATCTCTTCCACAACACCGGGCTCAAGAATAGAATCGGAATCTCGAAGGCATTTTCATAATTGAGAAACCTGAAACAAGTCATGAATAACAGAAAATTGAGCCGGTAATAAAAGGCGATATGCCATGGAACCAATACGTTCAGCGATAGGAAATGGCCTAATATATCGAGGCGCTAACTTTCCCGATCGACTGAAACGTACAACACCTTTCATAGGTGAAACACGAACAAACACAAAATCTCCCACAGAAAATTCTAACTTCCTTCTTCGGTTATCGGCATAGGATCTTTGTCTACTTTGGGCTTCTTTCATCCTATGACGAATAAGGTCAATCTTTTCTGTGGAATCACGAATAAAATCTGGACCTAAAACCAGCTTCTCACCGGCCTCAAGCCAACAAGAAGGAGATCGGCATGGCCTTCCATAGAGTGCCTCGAAAGGTGCCATACCAATACTAGATTGGAAGCTATTATTATAGGAAAATTCAACAAGTGAAATATGACTTCCCAACTTCCACCAAAATCAAGAACACATGCACGAAGAAGATCTTCAAGAGTTTGATTCACACGCTCGGTTTGTCCATCTGACTGAGGATGATAGGCGGTGCTAAAATTAAGCTTCGTTCCCAAAGCTTTTTGAAGACTCTTCCAAAATCCACTAGTAAACAATGGATCACGATCACTAACAATAGAAGTAGGAACTCCATGTAATTTAACAATCTCTTTAACAAAGTGCTTGGCCAAAAGAGGAACGGTTCGGTTAGACCGAACGGGAATTAAATGGGCGGATTTAGTAAGTCTATCAACAATCACCCATAAGCTATCATGACCCGAACGAGAACGGGGAAGGCCATCTATAAAATCCATGGAAATTTGGTCCCACTTCCAAATTGGAATTTCTAAAGGTTGCAATAACCCACCGGGCCTTTGATGTTCGGCCTTAACGAGTTGGCAAGTCATGCAACGCTTAACGAAGTTAGCGATGTCAAGTTTCATTCCCTCCCAATAATAAAGTCGCTTCATATCCTCGTATATTTTGCTACTACCGGGATGAATGGTGAATTTGGAACGATGAGAATCTTCTAAAACATCTTTACGAAGATCACTAATATTTGGCACGATAAGTCTACCAAATCTCCGAATGCCGCCACGAGAATCGATATCAAAGTCTTTTAAACCTTCAATATCAGTTTTATCCTTAATATTTTGGCCAAGAAGAGCCAATTCGGGATCTAGCCTTTGAGCTTCAAGAATGCGGTCTAAAAGAGAAGGATGAGCCTCGAGGCTACATAAAACAAGCGATGAACATAAATCGGAAACACGGTCTCAAATTTCGCACGTGGATAAAATCTCGAGATCGTTCCATTCGGATATCATCATGGAAACAACAGCTTGTTGTTTTTGGCTAAGAGCATCGGCGACACGATTACCCATACCGGGAGTATAAAGAATATCAAGATCATATGGTGCAAGGAATTCGAGCCAACGCTGTTGATGCAAATTAAGTTCCTTTTGAGAGAATAAATACTTCAAGGATTTATGATCGGTATAAAGAACAAATTTCCCTCCTAAAAGATAATGACGCCAAATCCGAAGAGCAAAAACAATAGCCGCGAGCTCTAAATCACGAGTGGCATATGTTGTCTCAGCAGGCTTCAATTGCCTAGAAGCATAAGCAATAACACGTTCTCTTTGCATAATAACGGCACCCAAACCAACGCGACTAGCATCGGTATAAACAACGAAATCTTGATTCCCCTCGGGAATATCGACAATAGGAGCATCAGAAAGAAGTTCTTTTAATTTCTGAAAAGAAGCTTCACATTTGTCCGACCAAATGTATTTAACACTTTTCTTCGTCAAGCTAGTGAGAGGCACGGCAATCTTCGAAAAGCCTTTGATAAAACGACGGTAATAGCCCGCCAATCCGAGAAAACTACGAATCTCTGTCACACTCTCCGGTCTCTTCCAATCTTGAATCGCTTCAATCTTTGAAGGATCCACGGAAATTCCGGATTCGAAAATAATATGACCGAGAAACTTCACACGAGATTGCCAAAAGTGGCATTTAGAAAATTTTGCCTTTAATTGATTACTCCTAAGAGTTTCCAACACAATCCGAAGATGTTTTTCATGCTCCTCCTCGGTTTTAGAATACATAAGAATATCATCGATAAAGATGAGAACAAACCGGTCGAGGAAGTCTTTGAAAACTCTATTCATAAGGTCAACGAAATAAGCCGGAGCATTCGTTAGACCAAATGGCATAACAAGCCATTCATAAGATCCATAGCGAGTACGGAATGATGTCAAAGGAATACTATCCTTAGCAATACGAAGCTGATGAAATCCAGTAGCTAAGTCTAATTGTGAAAAGACTCTAGCACCACTAAGTTGATCGAATAGATCATCAATCCGAGGTAAAGGATATTTATTTTTGATAGTAAGATCATTAAGCTTGCGGTAGTCAACGCAAAGCCTAAATGTTCCATCGGATTTCTTCACAAAAATAGCTGAAGCTCCCCAAGGCGAGGAACTAGAGCGAATAAATTGCTTCGTCTCCAATTCGGATAATTGTTTACGCATCTCCTCGTTTTCTTTATTGGACATACGATACGGAGGATGAGTGATAGGTTGAGCTCCAGGAATAAGATTAATTCTGAACTCTATTGCTCGCTTAGGTGGTAATCCTAAAACGGGCTCGAATATGTCGGAAAATTCACAAACGACGTGAATAAGAGAAATAATATCACCCTCATCGTCATCATTGTCATCACGAGGATTTAAAGAATATAAAGATGCAACCAAGCTGGAATCTGAATCTTTAAGATTAATAGAAATCTGCTTAACAGATTGAGGATGTCGAAGATGAATAGTCCGCTCAGGACATAGGATATGAGCTTCATAACGGTTAAGCCAATCCATTCCCAAAATCATTCCAAAGCCTAAATAACGCATGACATGCAAATCGGCTCGGAAAAAAAAATCACACAAAATAATCTCGACATCTTTACACAATAAACTGATTGTCGCGGATCCACCAACCGGATTCGCAATTCTCAAAGAAGTTATTAAACACAAAACATCCAAAGAAAAAGTATCAACAAGTTCTTTTGATATAAAAGAATGGGACGCACCCGTATCAAAAAGAACTCGAATAGGATGATCACGAAATAAAATAATTCCATCCAGAATAGAATGAGAAATACCTTGGCCACGAGATGTGTTGCCAGGGGCTTGAGCAACATTAAGCTTTCCCTCCTTCCTATTTTGAAGTTTGGGACATACATGCATAAAATGGTCCGGGCTTTTGCAATAGCGACAAGTACGAGGCTTTGAACACTTGTTCGCAAAATGGTCTTTCGAACCACAATTATAGCATTTCCCTTGAGTAGAGGAAAAGGTCTTTTCAACAGGAGTTGCTTGCCTCCCTTTCTTATTCGGATAAGGGCCTTTGAATTGGTTTGGAATCTTCTTGTTGTTAAAGTTTGGTTTGGAACCCACCACTTCAACATCATTCTCCCTATCCGCCTCTTCAAGACGAAGAGCGATATCAACGAGTTGGTCGAAAGAAACTTCTAATTTTAGAAGTAATGGCTTCTTGAGATTTTTGCTTAAGCCATAGACGAACCTCTGGTTCTTCTTTAAAGGGGTGTTGATGTATTCAACCCCGTATTTAGAAAGCGACTCGAAGGAGGCGAAGTAATCAGTCACGGAGGACTCACCTTGAACAAGGTCTATAAATCGTCGAGCCAATGTCACTTTCTCTGCTTCTGGTACAAATTTCAACTTGAAGCATTCCCGGAATTGCTCCCAGGTGAGATCCGCTTCATTAACCTCAGAGATAAGAAGCTCGTACCAGTCCAATGCTCTTTCTTGGAGCATACTAGAGGCCACCTGAACTCGGTGAAAGTCAATAAGATTCATGCGAGAAAAGATTCGCTCGCATGACCTTAGCCAAGCCTGTACTTCAATAATAGTTTCGGAACCTTTGAATGGCTCCCCGCCCAAATTAGTGTAATCGCTGCACAAGCGTGCAAATCCCGACTTTGGGTGAGTAGGTTCCGGGTTAGCTCCAGCTGCTTGAGCATTCGTCACTAAATTAAGAAGCTGTTGAGCAGTCATAAAAACTCCATCCTGGGTTGGAGTGCTAGATGGTACGGCACTGGGGCGGCCTGGTCTAGACATTTCTCTTTCTTTAGAAAGAAAGAAGAAGAAGAAAAAGGTTATTCACCAAATTCAATATCAAGCAATTCTTGATAGATAAAACAAGAAATCATAAAAGAAAATAGGATGAATCGGTACGAAGACTCGAATAAAATCCTAAAGCATGACTCCTAAGAAAGACTTAGGACGATGATCCTTGTTATAACATTCCATATTGTTCCGAAGTTTCGCTCCGATACCAAGCTGTGACGCCCCACCTCTATACCCACGCTAGCCAAGAACATTACGGTGAATTCTGTCAACTAGCACGGAGAATATGGCTGTTGAGGAGCGACCATCCGTGTAATTGCTTTGTGCGAGCATCAATATGTCAGATAGTATAACATGCAACACTTTATCAAGAGGAAATCCGACATACCAACACAAACACAAAGCTACTACACAGTGGCTATAATATCTTCGGAAACAAATACAGAAATAAACATAACATAAATCAGTCACAGATAATTCATATCACAAAGGCGGAAGAAAATATGAATATATAATTAACACATGGAAGTGTATATCAGAGTAGTGGTCAAAAAGATCCACAATAATACAAAATAATAGCACCACGTGCTATACAAAAGAATACAACTATGAGTCTATATCTCAAGTGTATACTACATAATAAACTACTAATCTAAGTAGTTTGCCAAAAGTCGGAGTGATGAATCCCTGGGGAGAAGTCAAGCAGAAGCACCTGCAACATCTCGGTCTGACCCGAGTATTATTTAATAAGAAAATAATAAACGGATCAGTCTAACTATAAATATCAGATGAAACGATATAGAGTAAGAGATATGACTAGACACACAATAATCACAATGCCAAGCTCTGATATATATAAGTAGTTGAAAATCATCAAGGGATTAATCAATGTCACAAAATGTACACAAGAATCAAAGAAATGTCATACTCCTTATTTCGTTCATCAAACCACAATTATTGACGATTATATCAATGTCAATCACAAAAGTCAATGACACAAATTCACCAATGCACAAATATTGATAAAACTTATCAATGGAAATCATCAAAATTGGTGAAGCATAAATTCTAGAAATCATCTCAAGACATCTAGTCATGACACACAAATTCACCAATGCACAAACATTGATAAAACTTATCAATGGAAATCACGAAAATTGGTGAAGTATAAATTCTAGAAATCATCTCAAGAAATCCAGTCAATGACACACAAATTCACCAATGCACAAATATTGATAAAACTTATCAATGGAAATCACGAAAATTGGTGAAGCATAAATTCTAGAAATCATCTCAAGAAATCCAGTCAATGACACACGAATTCACCTATGCACAAAAATTGATAAATCATATCAATAGAAATCACAAAAATAGGTGAAGAAGAAAATTCCAGAATTCGACACACGAAATCCAGAAATCACACAAAATAGGGGGGAGGCCTATTACACGAACGGGAGCATGAAAACTCACCAACATATGTATCACACGAACGAGCCGCTATCTCATGGTAGCTAGCCATTAATTTTTGACACACGAACGGCCCGAAGACCATGGGGCGCTACCCCACATATGTGAGTTGAAACTCACACAAACGGGGTTTAGTCTCCCTCGTAGACAAAGAGACATCGCATTTTGCTAGTCTAAATCATAAAAATGATCGTCATGATCATCAAGAAGTGTCAATTACAGTAAGCTAGTAAATATATGAGCTTAGCTTCATGTCCCATAACCACTAGCTTAACTTAAATATTTGCGAACAAATTGTAGATCTCCACTAGAAAATTGTCACAAGAGATTCAATCGAACAAGTCCAAGATTTAACCGGTGAAGTAAACGCAAGCGTTTCATACCACTTGTTTTACTAAGCCGTTTAATTAGATTTCTCATACGAGTGAGATAAAGGTTTGTATATACTAATAGATTGGAAAACGGTTTTATAAACAAATTTGGTATTAAAATAGAATTGAAATCGTTTGAGGAAAGAGTTTTGATATTTACTACTAGTATTGAAACCTTTATATTTTTAAAGTGACAAAACATGAAAATGATTGTAGAACAATCAACCACCAAAATTCACATTCAAAGACGTGAATAAAAATCCAAAGAAATCGATCCGAATCCATCAAAATGGGTATTCCCAAAAATTCCAAGAATAAAAGTCGTTAAAGTCGAAGCAACAACAAGTGGGAAATAACACGAATCGATGGAATTTGGAAACCAAGCAAAAATATGCACAAGTATGCACGATTAGGCAAATAGGTGCAGGTCAGTCGACTGACTAAAAGGTCTAGTCGACTGGACCAGAGGCATGAAAAATAATTTCCTGCAGTCAGTCGACTGACCTAAAAATTCAGTCGACTGAATGCAGGGGAAACAGAGGACCCGAGCCTCAAGTAGTTGCCTTTGGAATGCCTATGTGCTACAGCCAGTCGACTGACTCAAAGGCCCAGTCGACTGACTGGCATCAAGGCTGCTTTCCAGCCTATAAAATGAAGACGCAATCTTCTTCAAAATGCAATCGAGCGAGTATGGTCACTACCGGTTTATGCAAATCGACTACCCGACCCTATAGGCTCTTCGATGCATCACCAAAACAAGTTCAAACAACAAAGCTATGATTTTTGAAGATTTGAACTCAAAACACTAAAATTTGGAATGTTCACAAAACCTATCCAAATCAAAATCAAATACACATGAATAAGTATTAGGAATTCATACCTAACAATCAAAGATAATCATAGACCTAGATGTGAGTTAAAAAATCTCACCTTTGAACCCAAACGATTGAAGAAGATGCTTGAAAGCAAAGGAGAATCAACCACTCTTCAAATGCAACTCAAGAAGCTTGATTCTAAGCTTTAAAAGAAGAACATTCCCAAAGTTAGGTTTAGAAATTTCTGAAATTGATAAGAGATTGAGTTGGAGAAGAAGAAGAGAAGCTTACCAATGAGTTCTTCTATTAGTTTGGAGCTAGAACTTGATTTGCAAAAGAAAACTAGGGCTTGATTTTTAATTTCTCATCTCTCCCACCATTGTTGCTAAAGCTTGAGTATTAGGAATTGGAAATGAAGTAAATGAGGAGGAGAGGGGTTGGGACTGAATACATAAGTGGGCTCAGCCCAAATCAAAACCCTAAGTGAAAAAGTAGCAAAAATCAACTTTCTCCAAACATATCGAAGCTTATACTCAAAAAGGTCGCAAATGGCATTTTAAACTCAATGGGAGTGGTCCCGAGTCCTAATTCGACCGTATGCAAAAAGTAGCTTTTCGGACTAAATTCCGAGTATCAAAAAATATATTTAAATAAAATATTTAAATATAACATCAACAAATATGCGGGTTGTTACAGATAAATTCTAAGTTATAAATAAATTTAAAGAAAGTTGAAATTGTAACTTATAAAACAAAGATGTAATTATTGAACATTAAATTAAATTAAAAGATGAGGTAAAACTTGTATAATTTTCATTTGCATTTTCTTTAACATATATATTACTTACCAAATGATGTAAAAAGTTGAAATGTTAATAAGAAAAATAATGGAAGTTGTACAAGTAAACTTATGAATGAAAGTGTTCAATGAATTTCTTTAATAAATAAGAATTTGATGTTGAAATGGTTATAAACTTAAGTTATAATTGAAGTGTACTATGATAAAATATAATAGAAATGTGAGTATTATAAATAAATGATAATAAATTTAAGTAAACGGTTGAAGCTATTATAAGTAAATAAGTAGAAAAGAAGAATGCATTAAATATATGATTGTAGACTAAAGTTAATGCATTAAGATGATAAGTAAATGAAATGGAGAAATGAATGAATGTAATGCAAATAAATAAATAAATGAAGATGAAAATTTGCAAGAAATAAATGAGAATTAAGAGAAATCATTATATGAATAAAAAGGAAATCAAACAATAAATGTTTTGAAATGTAATTTATAAAAATTAACTTGATATGTTGGTTGGAATTGTTGTTGTCTTGATTTATGGTAGTTTGGGCAAGGGTACTTTAAATTTGTTGGAAGGTATGAATAATATATTTAGTTTCACCTAAGACTGTTGAGTAAATGGTGCCACTACGCCATAGATGGCCTTCTGCAACATTTTTGCAAGGTGTTGCCAAATAAAATGTTGCGATAGCTATACAATTTTGGTCCTACTGCAACGTTGAATTTTTGGTGTTTCCTTAGCCATAAAAATGTGTTGCTCTAGCTAAATAAGTGTAATTGATGCAATACTTTTTATAGTGTTGCTATAGCATACCTTTACATATCTTTCGCACCGATCCGCGCCAATCTACCAAGGCAAATCCTACGTTGGAGAACGTGACACCTCATCAATCCGAACACCACTCCTTGATCTTTTAGAGCCGCAAAGAAAAAAGTCCCCGCAAATAACTTTTTATTTTCATTCTTCTCTGTCTTCTTACAAAGGTTCAAGCGAACATTCTTAATTTGGGGTTCAGAGATTTCGGTTCGATTAGGGCTTCGATTTGGGGGTTCAAGCTTTGTTCAGCGATTTCGCTTCGATTTGGGGATTCAAGCATTGTTCACATCACTTTAGGGCTTCAATTACGCTAGGGTTTCTCGTAGGCGGCTCAACGAAATCAGCTACGCTCGACATCGACGACGATTCAAGCAACTTCAACGATGTTCAACATCAACGACGGCTCATCTATTCCTTCTCGTGGTGTGCCATTCTTCTATATGCCTTCGACGACACTCAACTTCAATAACGCTCGACATCAACAACGCGTTATTCTTCAACCGACGACATCAACGGCGCATGGACTAATTACGCTGGAGGACTCCACTGCACGTGGAAACTAATTTGGGTGAATTTTTTGGAATTCGGTGGTATAGGTCCATACGAAGATGAAAATAAGAAATTGTTTGAAAGAGTGCTTTCATATTAGCACAGTACTTTCTCGATCCATGTCAGAAAGCAACCGAAGGAAAAAATTAAATTGAGTTTTACTGCTTTCAAAGCTTTAGGAGCATTTATAGGAGAACCATGTTTATTTCTTTGCTAATGTTCTTGTTGATTGTTGTATAAGTACATACTTGTAAAGATTTGGGCTATCCTGAAAGTTTTATTCCACCTTCAAGTTTGGTATCAACCCAGACAAATAAAACATCAAAGCATAATATTACTACTCCAACTTATTTTTTAATTGAATGATGTTATAGGAAAAATATCACAAAACTGTTTTCGCTTTTTCAATATCAAGTTTTAATACTTTCATAGTTTATTCAAATTTCGGAAAAACTGAAACCAACACACCAATTTCTCAACAAATAAAAATCTAGCATCTTGCTTTGGCTACAAAGTCATGAACTTTTGTTGTAATAAAAAATTATATGCACTTCTTAACAACATTTCTGAAATATGATTCATAATTGTAAAGTTAATTACAATGTATCTATATTTAAATGGTAAATATTTTTTCGAAAGATCCACATTGTAACGTGTGTGTATACTTTCATGCTTTAAAATTTTGCTCATTGTAGATTATCTTTTTTGCAGATTGAATGTAATCTTATTGCATATAAAGGGTTAAAAGTAGTGCACTAGTGTAATCGACCATTGATAATAATTGTAGTACACATTAACGATAGAGAAAACCATTTAAAATATCCAAAACCAAGAATATCCGCTTTTAAAAGTAACACGTATAATAACAAGTGCATAATTCGACGCTTTTGAATAAAACATATATAATAACAAATACATGCTTAATATCTTAGAGTGTGGACAGATCAAAGGAGGCTACAACCTGTAAGTAAGAAATATGCAGGCCAATTGGTTTGCATGTGTTGGGATTTTCGTTGGTGAGTTGGTTTTGGGGCATTTCATAATGTTGAATAAATTATGATGCTTCCCTTTGAAAATAATTTCTGCATTGTTATATCGCTATACATGAAAATGAATCAAAGTATCCTATAAATGCTAATCGATTGACCTATTGATAGGAGTTTAAGCAAATGTATCATGTAATTAAAAACTTTTATGGTCAGATTTGGCTTCTCGATGCTTTCTGGAATCTTCTAACACAGTCGGTCTTTTAACTTCGGACAAGAATGATCAATATTCGATCTTAATGAAAAACATTATAATTGACAAACTTTTAAATTGGTATTTGGTAGAGAACATAGTTGTGAGTTTTAACACTATTAACTTTTGGTATTCTACATGAAATCTATTATTATATTAATTATTTCCAAGGTTGATAATGCCTGAAATTGATAGATGGCTAGCATATTGGAAGAGGGATAGATGTAGCTATAAGAAAAACTGAGATGGAATTTGATTGAAATAATATTAAGGTGCATATATGAACATAGAAGTGATGCTAACAAATTTACGTGGCATGCCTGTAAAATGATTCACGATGTTTCAAGTAATTAGCATAAAGTGTCAATTTTTTTGAACTTTTCAGTAAAGTTTATATTGATATCATTGGTTCACTAACATAGAACTATGTGCATATGTAAATATTTTGTATCAAATGTTGCTTTTTAAAGTAAGCAATGCATATTCATAGAAATTATACTAGGGTCATATGTGATAACCTTCAATAAAACCACATGTGTAACCACTATTTGTTCGCTTACTGATTTCTACATATAATTGTTTAAACTATATCTAGTATAAGTTCTATTTCATTCCAGGCCTGCATAAAATATATTTTTGGTTGTCTGTCTGTTTTCTGCAAATTGAGGAAGATGGATCCTCCTTTGGACTAACCACAGCATTATTTACTAGCTGATAACATTTCAATTTCCCTCTCATTCATATTTCAAGCGATGTTTTGCTAACTACATTGATTCTAAAGTTATAATTTTTTGCTTACCAGGCACTACTATATTACAATTCAGTTTAACTTCAAAGATAAGCTAATCCTCTTCCATAACAAATTTCATTTGGAGTGGGTCAAACTATGCAGATTAGATTCTATGACGAACAACCTGTATTTCCAACGTTAATCAACCTGTATTTCCAACGTTCCTATGTATGTTTTCTCCTTCTTTCAAAAAAATCAAAAAAAGTTTATTTTGCTTTCATTCCCACTGTAAGCAATCGTCCACAAACAACCAACGAACATCGAACACCACATCAAAATGCCTCTGCTCCAGCACAAATCGCAAAATCAACCTACACCTCCCAAAACCACCTCCATCACATACGCATCTGCTACTCCATCACTAACTCCTCCCCCGCAATTCGATTTCTACTTGGAATTGAATTCGAGATAGGTATGATTTCGTATGGTGTTATAATTTGGGAATTTGGTTTACTCAATTTTTTTTAATTTGGTTGCCAAATTATAGGTTGCGAAATTTCGTTGCATATTGCTGATTGATTTTATCTGGGCTGGGGCTGTTTTGTAAGTTTGTGTACAAAAAATTATTTTATTTTCTAGAATTTTTTTTAATTTTCAGTTTTCTTTAATTTAGTTTTTAATTTAGAAAAAGAACAAGTTGTTTTGGTTTCATTAAAAAAATATTTGCTTTCGTTTCCTTTGTTTTTAACTTTCATTCTTCCTTCTTTCAAAAAAAATTAAAAAAAGTTTATTTTTCTTTCATTTTTGTTCATTCCTTATAAAAAATCCTTATAAAAAAATAGTATTTGACTCAGCCATTTTTTTCCTTTTCTAGTCGAATGAAGAGGACTTGCTTTTGCGTTTGGCTAGAAATGACACAAAAACTGGAAACGAAGAAATGAATTTGGTTAAAGGGATTACTGACTTGGTTTATATAAAAATATATGTCTATAGTAATACACATATGTGCATAAATAAAATGAATGGCCGTTTGAAGCCTCAGAATCCAGATGACGAAGCCGTAGCTGGCTGTCGACGGAATTGTTTTCCGGTTTTTACTAGTATATATATTACAAATTGTTTTCTAATTACATGCACATAAACAAATTTCTTTCCGAAATGTGGCTTTCTCTGCATTTGCTGTACACAATCCATATGTAAGCATTTGCTGCATTCTCTGCATTTACTGTAGGGTAATTTGATGTGGCTTTATTTTGTAGGACTTAGTTCAAAAGGCAATGGTTGGTGGAGAAGGAGGAAATACTGTTGAAACAGTAATTTCGAATGGAAAATCACAGGGTCGGCCTTTGCTTATAGGGAGGCGTGCAAAGTGTGCAAAACAATCAACCGAGGCTCTAACAAATGCTTACGTAAATGACTTAAGGCAAAGGCTTGTCGAAGAAATGGAAGCACAGCTAGAATCCAAGGTAAATCAGAAGGTACAAGAGAATTTGGCTAGGGTGCTTAAGAAATTAGGTGATACCAACCCAGAGATGAACATCAATGTAGAGGATCTAACTTCCACAATCATGTCCAGTGAGACTGATAATCTGACTGGAGGCACCAGCTCTTAAGTCCCATTTATGAATTGTTATGTGTACCGGATATTTTGGGGTAACTTTGTAGTATTTTGGGGTAACTGGATATTTGGGGTAACTGACATGAATTGTGATGTGTACTGCTGTATCAATTGTTATCTGTACTGTGTATTATGCTGTGTATTATGCAAGTGTTTTATGTGATATTGTACTGTGTATTATGCAAGTGTTTTCTAGAATAGTGTTGTAGTAGCTTCATAATAGTGTTGCCACCAGGTTATAAATGTTGCTTAAAATAATGTTGCAATAGTCATTCAAGGTGTTTCCATAGGGATGGACCCAGTTGGGTCGTGGGCCCCACAAGATGTGGGCCCCACAACTTCGGAAAGTTAATATCTATAGCAACATTTTTGGAATGTTGCTACAGATACCTATGGGTGTTTCCATAGACCCAAATAGGGTTCTATTGCAACAATATTACTTATGTTGCCTTGATAGTCAAAATGTTGCCTTTTTGAAGTCTAAGGCAACGGCAAAAATTGCATCACCCCAAAAGTGTTGCCATAGACCTATGGCAACATTTTTCGGGCCTGAGCCAACATTTTTTGTGTTGCAGAAGGCCATTTATGGCGTAGTGTGCACTTAATAGTTTATTTTCCATTCCGCACAATTTAAAGTTTTAAAACCCGAACAACTATTTGTTTTGTTTGATATGAATGAATGATTGATGTGTGTTGATTTTATATGGTGGTTGTTTGCTTGTTGCAAGTGATTGATGTTTGTATTGATTTATTTGTTTGTGGTTGAAACCACTTTAAAAATTTCATTTTATATAATTGTTAACTCTTTTGGATTATATAAGTGAAATACAGGTTATGGAAGCAATTGCTACTGCATTTGGTTTCATAATAATAAGCGTAAATTGCTCGACAAATAGGTACGTTTTCGTATTACGGTTTTATAGCGCTATTATATTGTTTTCCTGGATTGGGATATATATATTATTTGGGAAAATATGTTGTATATTGTTATATTTGATATTACATTTTCTCTCGAGCCTCTCCGTACAAAGGAGACTCTGCCAAAAAATTTTGAAAATTTTGGACTTAGAATTTTTTTTTTGAAAATGTTTCCAAACTTTATTAATTTGAATATAAATGATTTAATTGTTTAGAAAACTATATATTTTATTTAAATTTTCTAATTCTGTAAACTTATTGTTAGGAATATAATGTTTTGAATAATATATATTGATTTATAAGTTTCTCTTTTCCCTTCTTTTCCTTTTCGGGGACGAAAAGTTTTGAGTGAGGGAGAGTGTAACGACCCACAAATTTTGATAAATAAATTTGTTAATTAAATAAGATGTTTGTAATTAAATTTAGTAGAAATAAATTTTTTATAAATTAATATTGAAATGAACGATAAAAAATATAGCAATGGTACTTCAAACCTATTTATTAGTAATTTTGAATAAAATTCTAATAAATGAAGTAGTAAAAGGTTTATACCTGAATATAAATTGAATATGTGAAATTTAAGGTATGTATTGGATTGATTAATGAAATAAAAACATGGTTAACATTAATTGGATGTAAATTTAGGAAATACGTTATTGCAAGTTAATAATTTATGAACTTGAATGAACATTCCAATTTAATATAATAATTCAAATGTATGACTTAGTTTTAAATGGAATATAGTATAAACAAATGCAATCAGTGTATTAATTTATTTGTAACTGAATGTAAATTAGTGAAATTATGTTAATGTAAGTTAATAAATAAGTAATTTTGCGCAATCCCAGTTAATTGAAATAATTGTAAGGTCATAATTTATTGTATCTAGTAAATTTGGAAATTTGATTCTAATAAATGTAATAAAGTATTAGAAATGTATATTGTTTTCATAAGATAGTATAGAGGAATGTAAATTTGTGATCGATGTATGAAATAATAACCAAAATAAGGGATATAGTGTTAATGTAAGTAAAGTGTAGCAAATTGGTTATAGGGAAACAAATGTAAGCATTTAATAAATTTATGAATTTGAATTACAATAGATGTAGTTAAACCATGGCGATAATAATGTGTTGCCCGTTTATTCAGTTTATTAATTGAAATGAGAAATCAAATTTTAATAAAATTGGAAATCAATCAGAGTTAAATAAACCTTAATGTTATATTAATAAGAATTAATGCAATAACTAAATTAGTGCACACCCTATTAATTGAAACAGATTGTAAAGTTAGGATTGATTGAAATTAGTAAATTGGGAAATGAATTCAAAATTATGTCAACTGATGAAGAATACGTAATAAATTGTAAATTTATAAAATCAATGTCCATTAAGTAATTATAATATTTATAGTTGATAATAAACGTTACTTTAGTGATTATTAATATAATAACGGAAGGTGTAAATGTAATAATGGAATAATTGGAATTGTAAATTTATGCATAGTGTAGTAATCGACATAGTGGAAAGTATGAACCCAAGTAAATGAATTTATTTAGAATGTAAAACGCAATTAGCGTGTATATTGGTAGAAATGTAATAAAATGAAAATAAGGTAGTTAGTACGAAGGAAAGATGAAAATTTGAACTTACTAATGTATAATAGGTTAAACAAAGGTTAACTTTGTTTATTGAATAATTATTGATTAGATAAAAAGGATTTGGAGTTAAATCAAGTTTAATTATTGAAATAAATTATAATTAATTGAATTTATTGTGAATGAAATTAATTACTACATTATTTGAAATTAAGATAAAATAAGGATATTAATGCACTATGGTATAAACCATGATAATTTTATCGTGAAATGAAATCAGTTGCATAACTAGATCGGTTAAGAATATGGATTATTTGAAATTAAATTATAATTACTGAATCTATGGAAATTGAAGCTAACAATGAATTGGTAAATTGATTAACTTTGAACTGATGTCAAGAATTTGCTTCAATTTATGGAAAATGTCCAAGCAATTTGAATTGAGGGAAATTGTGATTTATTTAAAATTTAACTGAAGCTTGATTTAAATAAATTTAATATTAAATTATTCAATTATTGTAAAAATAGCCATTTTGGCCACTGACTCGGATTTCCACGAAACCAGTTTCATCGGATCCATAATGGTGAATTATTGTAGGGTTTCAAGTTTCGTAGCAATCGGGCTTGTCGTTTGATCGTAAGAATGCGAAACGCCTTGAAATCGATTAATTGAAATCAATTGAAATCAATTTGAACAATATTGATTTTTGCATAACATCTGCATACGATGCAATTTGAACCTGAAACCTTTTCCATTGCGTTTAAAATATTTTAAAACATCTATTTTGATCTATGGGTTGGCCCAATTTCGTTCCGGAGTCGAAACGATCTTTGTGGGCCACTTTGGCGTTAGCGCGTAAATCTATCTTATCCATCCGTTCTTATGTCAACCCTGCCTATATATATCCTACTATGAACCCTAGCAGCCTCTGTTCCTCATTTCTATACGTTCTATTCACCTCCCCACTTCAATGACAGACAAACCCTAATTCCGATTGCAATCCCAAATCAAATCCAAAGCTGAAAATTCAAACTCATCAGAAAAATTCAAAAGAATTATGTATCGAAGCTCTCAACGAGCGCAACTCATATTTGCAAATTGTTTCTCGATTCGAGTTATCTTTTGTCCTGGAATCAGCGATTTATGTCCAACCGTTCATTGTAAGGCTTCTCGTTCAACGGTGGATCATCGTCGCTGGTTCGATCGGGGTGTGCTGCTGTGTAGAGGTCGACTAGGACTTTCAATCCATACGGTTACTTCGGGCAGAAGGTGATCGATTTCGCCAGAAATCGATGGGAAATGGTCGAAGTTCGCCTCTGCCAGGCGGCATTCGCCGGCGTCGCGACCACTGGGGATGGAGGCGTGGAGGCAGCATGGCATGTGGGTCAGGGAGGCATACTTTGATTTGGTCGACGATGCCTATGGATGGCGGCGGCAAACGAGATGCGTGGCGGCCTAGGATTTTTCCCTGTGTGCATGCGTTGTCTGGAAATGATGAAGATGAGAGGGTGACGTGGCAAAGAGATGTGGTTTGTTTCCTTTTATTTTCTTTTATTCTAATTTTAATTTCAATGCGTTCTAATAATCATAACTTTCTCATACGAGGTCGAATTTACGCACGGGTTTTTGCGTTGGGATCATATTGAAATTCCGAACACTTTGACACTTGTTTGGACAAATTCTGAGACTGTCAAATTTTTTGGTTTAAATTGAATTTAAATTCAATTTAAATTCAAAAGGTGAGTGCTTTAACCCACCCGCAACTTCTAAAATTTCTTATGTTTGTTAAATTTAATTTTTATTGTGATTATGCATTTATTTATGATTGTTTCGTATTTTTTAATCATCATCTCAGTTAATAGCATTTATTTAAATTAAATCGTTATTTCATTTATTATTGAATATAATTGCTAGTTAAATACCTGTTATATTTTATCGGTTATCTATTGATAATTATATTGATTGTTTTGGATGATGATTGTGATGGATGTGTGATCTGTTGATGGATGAATGGATGTTTATTTTATATCATTAAAATCTGCAAGTTCTCTATTTGTTATATTTTGATTCGGAATTGCGGTTTGAAATGATATACAACCGCATTTTTATTTTTAAATTACGTATTGAAATGATAAATATCCGTATTACTTGACCATAGGATAGAAATTTTTTTACAGACACCATGGTATATATATATATATAATATTTTAAAACGATTTCTATGGTTTTGTAAAGAAATATACGGTTTATGAGATATTGATGTGGATATTTATAAATGTTATTTTATATATATAATTTATTTCTTGTTTTTAAGCTATGTATAAAGTTGGTTTAAAGTATAAAAGAAATTTAATAATAAAAGTTGATTTTATTAAGATATTATACGGTTGAGTGTTTATTTAAATTTTGTTTATATAGTTTATAATGACTTAAAGAAAATTAAGGTTCAGAGATAAATATGAATTTGATTGAATTAAAGTATTTAAGCATTATCCTCGAATAAAATTGATTTGAAATTTAAATAAATTTGAGATTTTAAAAGGTATGATTTTTTTAACTTGATTTTGGTAGAGGACTTAAAAGAATATCAAGTCGATTTATATGAATATTATCAAGTTAATTAAACTGAAAGAATGTCCTGTTATTTGAATTTAATGGTTTTACTTAAATGATATTGGATTTATTAAGTAAACATTTCAAATCTAAATAATAGTAATTGAATTTGATTTATATGGAATTATAAAATTTAGTTTTGAAATATTGAATATTTAAGCTTTGAAGTGTATTGAATTTGAAATGGTTTATTTGGATGCTTAAATCGGAATTTGGAATTTATTTGTGAAATTAAAGAAGCTATTTTATTATATAAAGTAATTTAATATTTAAACCATTTAAGTAACTGAAGTTATGTTTCAAGGCTATGGGTTTCAAGATATATAGATTGAAAGGGCAATGATTTTTGGAAAGTGATATATTTTGAAATAGAAATGATATCATATTTATTGGGTTTTTAAAGCGGAAAGAATATCATAATTATATGGTTTTGAAATGGATATTATATTCTGGTTTTAAAAGTATAAACTATTTTGAAAATACCGCGGTGTTATAATAACGTTTGGTTGTTGAAGAGACCGGGATCGGAAGTTGTCATACTCTCTGCCTACTTCGAAAACCACTTTAACAACCATGTACGCGGTGGAGATTCCAGAATGAAGTAGGATGGCGGCGGCGTTTCCTTTAAGGTGAATACATGGACCCGACTCCCGTGAGTTGGAAGAAGGTAGCTAAAGCAGGAGCGATTCTCGGGACAATGAGGTAGCACCTTTGATCGGACACATCCCTTCGATATTATACTTTGACTTTTGGATTGATTCGGTGGCCACTTTTGATTTTTTTATTTAAGGGTGTGGCTCGAGGTGGGCGGTAGCTGCGCGCTACGTGTTACCACCAGCCCGGATGCGTAATTGGTATATCTACCCTGGCATTGCCTAGCTGTGCCATGTCACCTACCCTATCGCGCCTTGTACGAGTTTCTATTTGTATCGTACCTATGGAGTATCCTCTGGTAGCCTTCCGATCAGGAGGTATTACGGTACTGTATAAACTATTGGCATTATTACGTGTTAAGGTGGAAATTGTAAAGCCTTAACGCTATTTAAAAGTAAGTTTATTTTACAAATAGACACTATTATAATAGCGATATATTACTACATAGTAAATAGTTTAATGGATCCTTAGGAGATGTGAATCCCGAGCACCTCTTGAGTTACTGCACTCATGTTAGACACTGGATAGGAGATGTGAAATCCCGTAAACATCTCTGACGCCATTCCACTCATATTTATTCCTGTTGATCTAACTTACATAAGATATTTTTGTTCTGACTCGAGTTTTTTGTTCTTTCACTTCGCTCGGGTCAGTCCGAGCATTTCAGGATTTGAAGATTTTATTCTGGAGGACGAAGACGAAGATTAGTAGTACTATTATATACTATGTTATTCCACTAATTCCACTACATTAATTACTATTCTCTGGTATGTGTACTCTGATATGTTTTGTGTAAATATAATCAATTTTTTTATAAAACAGCTTCATGAACTGTATATTTGATTATTATATTTTATCGTTCCGCTGCAAGATTCTATTTTGTTTTTTCTTTCTCTACTTTTTCTTATTTACCCATAGCAATCCACCCTTTTGTATGGTTTAAGTCTGACGTGTGTGGTTTATCGTCGATTTTAAGCGTGCAAAAAGGCGGGATGTTACAAGAACCTAGTCTAGAGTCCATTCCTATTATCCAGCATTTTCCTGATGTATTTGAAGAAGTGAAACCTTTACCCCCACATAGAGAGAATCAATTCAGAATTGATTTAATTCCAAATGCTCGTCCCATCGTTCATGCTAGTCGTAGGATGGCACCGCGGGAAAGAATTGAACTAGTCAAGCAAACCAGTGATTTGCTAAAAAGGGATTGATTCGTCCTAGTGTTTCTGAATGGGGTTCAGCGGTAGTGTTTGTGGCTAAATCTGATGGGTCTCTGAGATTGTGTGTCGACTATCGCGATCTCAATAAGAAAAATTTCAAGAACAACTTTCCTTTAACCAGGATCGATGACTTATTCGATCAACTTCATGGTGCACGATTCTTTTCTAAGATGGATCTAGCCCAGGGATTCCATCAGTTGCGAATTACCGAAGATTGTGTTCACCTAACTGCTTTTAGGGGTCCGGATGTGTTCTACGAGTGGTTAGTCGTGCCATTCGGACTAACCAACGCCCCCGCGTACTTCGTAGATTTGATGACCCGTGTGTTTCCAAAGGTGCTGAATAAATTTGTTCTTGTATTTATCGATAATATCCTAATCTACTCCAAAACCAAAGAGGAGCATGCTGAACAACTAAGAAATTGTTTTGGAGATTTTGAGAAGGAACATCTTATTCACCAAATTTTCTAAATGCCACTTTTGGGTCAAAGAAGTCAGATTTCTCGGCCATATTGTTAATGAAGAAGGGATTTCTGTTGATCCGAGCAAAATTTCAGCTATTCTTGACTGGAAGTGACCTACGACTCCGAAAGAAGTTCGAACTTTTCTGGGTTTAGCAGGCTATTACCGGAAGTTTGTTCAGGACTTTCTAAGATTTCTAGTCCATCGACTAAGCTAACAATGAAGAATGCCAAGTTCAATTGGACTTCAAAATGTGATGAAGCTTTTCAGGAATTAAAAAAGAGATTGACTGCTGCTCCTGTTCTCGCTACCATTAATGGGAACCAAGGCTTATCTGTCTATACCGACGCTTGTGGTGATGGGGTAGGTGCAGTATTAATGCAGATGGGAAGGTAATTGCCTACGCGAGTAGACTATTACGTCCGCACGAGAGCAACTACCCAACACATGATTTGGAGCTGTTGGCTGTTATTTTCGCCTTAAAAATGTGGCGAAATTATCTTCTGGATAAGAATCTTTTTCAGCTTTCTTAACAATTTACGAATTTAATTTAACTTGATAAATATACCTAATGAACTCTCTTTCTTTAGGTGAAAATTTTGAATTATTCACCGACCACAAATCTTTAAAGTATCTCCTCACCCAGAAAGATTTGAATCTACGACAACAACATTGGTTCTGGCATCTTATGACCTAGACATTCTATATATGCCCAGAAAGGTCAATGTAGTTGTCGACGCCTTGAGTAGAAAGCATGCTATTCTTGCTCATCTTGTTATCGCTCGTACTCAGGATCGCGAGTAAGCAGTATGAAGACGAGTTTCTTCGGAGAATTTATAAAAGGATATGCCAAGGAGAAGACACTAATTTTGAGATGGATAGTAGAGGAGTTATAATACTAAAAGGAAGAATTTGTGTCCCAAATATTCTGAAGTTGAAACGTGAAGTTTTGGACGAATGCCACAAGTCCAAACTTTGCATCCATCCAGGAGTCAATAAAATGTATCGTGATATTAAAAGAACGTTTTGGTGGAAACGATGAGAAGGGACATATCTATATATGTGAGTCGATGTACTACCTGTTAACAAATTAAAAGTGATTAAAAGAAAGTGGCGGGTTTACTTTAGCCTTTGGAAGTACCGTAGTGGAAATGAGACTAAGTATCGATGGATTTCATCGACGGGTTGCCTCGTACACGGAAAGGCAATGATGCAATTTGGGTTATTGTGGACCGTTTGACTAAGACACCCACTTCTTGCCAATTAAATCAACCAGCACGACAGCAAGTTTAGCCGAGTTATATGTGAAAGAAATAGTTCATCTCCACGGTATTCCTAGCAGTATAGTGAGTGACCGTGACCTGATCTTCACTAGTATATTTTGGGAGGCATTTCAAGACACATTAGCAACAAAATTGAATTTCAGCACTGCTTATCACCCACAGTCTGATTGGCAGACTGAGAGGATTAATCGAATCCTAGAAGACCTATTGTGTGCTTGTATACTTGATTTTGGTGGTTCTTGGAAGGACCATTTACATCGGGTCGAGTTCTCTTATAACATTAACTATCAAGACCGTATAGAGATGGCTCCTTTTTAAGCTCTATATGGTCGTCCGTGTCGATCATCGGCATGCTGGATTGAGGTAGGTGATAGACTCATCCTTGGACCGGATATGATTAAACAAGCCACATAGAAAGTTGATTTTATACGGAAGAAATTGAAAACGGCTCAAAGTCGTCAAAAGAGTTATTATGATCACATAAGAAGGGATTTGGAATTCTAGATTGGAGACTTTGTCTTTCTTAAGGTATCTCCAATGCAAGGAGTATTAAGGTTCGGGAAGACCGGTAAGCTGGCACCATGATATATTGGTCATTTTCCTATTCTGGAGAGGATCGGTTCTTTAGCATATCGAGTGCAGTTGCCCAGCTGGTTATCTGGCGTGCATGATGTGTTCCACATTTCTCATCTCCGAAAGTATGTGCACGATCCAGACTGTATTATTGAAGAAGCTGCTCAGCAGGATCTCGAAATCACTCCCAATTTAGCAGTTAAAAGAGAACCAATAAAGATTGTAGATTGTGATGAAAAGGAATTGAGAAACAAAATTGTAAAACTGGTTAAAGTACAGTGGAGTGGCAATCCAAAGGACTGCACTTGGGAAACTGAAGTTAGCATGCAGAAATCATATCCCAATTGCAGAGTGGATATCTCAACTTAAACTGGTAAGCCATTTCTCTATCCTTTCTGAATTCGTATAATCTTTGTTTGTTTTTCTCTCTCTTCCAAGTTTCGAGGACGAAATTTTCTTAAGGGGGGACATCTCTAACATCCCAAAATTTATTAATTTAAATATGGTAACTTATTTGAACATTTGAAATTTAATTTGAAAGGTTTCAAAACGAATAAAATATAATTATAAAAATATATGAATGTAAATTAAGTGTTTGATAATATGTTTAAAATAGAAATTAAAATAATAAGGACTATGTTAAAAACAAGTATATAAGTGGGTTTGTGTGTATGCAACATAAGATAAACACATATAAATAACTATAATAATTTTTATATTAAGCACAAAGGTATGTTTGCTGTGAATTTTATATATGCAATGCAAAAGAAACAAAAATATCTATATACAAAAAAAAATCAAAGGGGATAAATATGTAAACAAGATGGGAAGCATATGCATTTTTTATCACCTCAGCCAAAATAAAGTCATTTCACATATTTAGATATCATTTCATTTTCAGAAAAACAATCTTTGACCAAAGATTGGGAAACAGAGAAAAGCTTATACTAGAAGACACCAACTGTAAAACCTATTTTCTTTATATATACATCCATATTAGTTCTTGTTCGTTCAAACAAAACTTAGCAAGCCTAAAGGAAAAGAAAAATAAACATTATTATCTTACAAACTCAAACATCATTCAAGATCAAAACAGAAAGGATTTACAGAAAAATCAAATTGCAGCCTTCAACACAAAGGTTGTCCTCTGTTTCAAATATATTTCAGGTAAGTAAACATTTCTAAGCTCTGATGTCTGATGTGTTGTTTGAATGTAGGATTTAAACAAGTTTGAACATTTGTTTGCATGCACAAAATCTATGAATATGTGCATATTTTTTCTTATGCATGTCAGTTCAAATTTGAACCACCTCTGTTCTAGGTTACAGAGTTTTATAATCCTGTACAAAATCCACCTCCCCTGTCCCTGATCCTTGTTTAATCTCAGAATTCAAACAAAAGTTGTTTGTTTTGACATGTCTTAAGTTGTAAAAATGATTTCAAGCAAAATGAATTAAAGATTCTCTAGAAAATTTGAAAATACAGTCACAATTCAAACTATGTAGAAATTCAAATATTATAAATCCTAGTTTCAAGAATAATATCTGAATTATTATCACAAATAATGATTTTTGAAAGTTAAATCAAAATTTTTAAGTAAGCATTCATTGAGTAATGCAAAGATGAACAGATTCGAGTTTTTTTAGCAATTTCTGGTGATCGGCAACACGGTTCATCTTGCGATCTTGGGTGAAGCTTGCTGGGGGGTAGGGTAGGTAGAGAAAAATGCTCAGAAATTTTTCTAAACATAGCAGAGTTGAGACAAGATCAAATTAGGATTTTAGCCCATGCTTCTGTATTGATCAAAAATTGACCAAATTCGTTGTCTAGGCTGCATCGGACTGGATGAGACCGTTTGGTGGAGGGGCATGGTCGACATGGGATGCTCATGATGAAGGCGCATTGCCTCTGGTGATCTTTGGCGTAGGAGCAAGGTGGATTGGTAGGTGGAGCTTCGACCCAGTTTTGAGTCAGTTGACTCTTTTGCAAGTTCGCTGACATTATGGGTTTCTGGGTGGTGTGGATGTTAGGTGGGGTTGTCATCGACTCGATGGAGGCTGTAGCTTCGACCAACGATGGCGATTCCGGCCGTGCATGTGCACGTAGCCAAGGTTGTATCGGTAGTCTGGTTTAAGGGAGAAGGATATGGACTCGAAGCAAGCTTCAAGAGATTTGCGTGATAGCTCGAGTCTTAACTCGAGTAAGATATGTGATATGCCGGGTAAACACTTAAGAAAATTTGAAGTTTGGAAAAAAAGAAAAGTACACGGGTTGATTTTGATAAAACCCAAAGCAAATGAGAGTTTTTCTCACGCGTGACTCAAAGCAGGTCTCGAGCCAGATATATAAAACCGTTTTTATTTTAAAATTTATCAAACTTTTAAAACATTTTCAAAACATGTTTTCAAATTGATGATTTCGAGTTAAGATTGGATTACTTAAGGATATAAGTAATATATTTTCAAAGTAATTAAATATTAATTTATTTAATTTGGATACATTATTTTATAAAGTTATTTATATTAAGTAAATAATGTAATTTAAAAGGGTAATTAAGATAGAATGTTATTTAGACAAATCTTAATCTTTTGAAGAAATTAATGTAATGAAGATGGTTTATTAAACAAATTCCAAAAGATAGCCAAAGTGATTAATAAAGAAAAAAGATTTCTTTTAATTTATTAAGTAATTAATGATTTGTTAATATAATCATTTTTAAAAGTAATTACTTAATTAATTACTTAATATTAAGATTAATTTAATAAATAAATAAGGTTAGTTAATTTGTAATTAATTATTAATTATTAATTAATTAATAAAAGTAATTAAGATTTAGTTAATTAATAATTAAGGGTAAATTAAATTAAGATAATTAATTAAGGAATGATTAATTAATGAAGACGATTAAGACTTAATCAATTGTAATTAATGAAATTAATCATTGATTAAAGATTACTAATGAAAGTAATTGTGTGGTTAATAAATTTAAAACCACAACAGTTATTCATCTTAATTAAAGATGTTTGATTATTCGTGAATGTTTTGTGTTGGATTTATATTTCTAAAGTGTGATGTGATGCTTGTAATATGAAATGCTTTGTGCTAAGCTGTGATATCTGTGATGAATATACTGCTGCGTGAATGTGAACACCCTTTTTGGGCCGTAAAACGACATTTGAATTTTGATGCGACAGGGAGTCAGATTCCAGTTGGTCATCCGAAACCCACATCGAACCCTGAATATGAATCTTTGTGATGGATACATCCACGTATTTTTAAATTGAGCGCTCACTATTCGGTTTAGCCGAGAGAGGACCTTGGTGTCATATAACCCATTCTGAATATGTGATACGACGAAATGGATGGCAATTGAAGACGGTGGTGAAGACCGGGCGTCTTCAAGAACGATAGGATAACCTGTCGAATGACTCTGCACTGAGTTGCTCCGGTATAGAGGTCTCCATATGTGATGGGGAGTCCGATCGTGATTGTGGATGCCCGGATTGTAAGGACTTCTTCGAAAGTGCCTTCGATTCTGTTCGAACCCGAAACAGACTTGTATGGTTGTATGTCTGCCATTACAATTTGAGGTATAAAGCTGTTTTCTTTCAAATACATATTTGTTGGTGGTGGAGAATTTATTCTCTTAGCTTAACACCCTTCTCTGAGACGTACGAGCTCATAGGTCATGTAGTTGAAGGTTATTAGTGATATACTCCCAATTTGGTAGTGTGGCATGCTGAGCGCCGCTGATCATTTGTTGATCGAAGCATGGCTTTGTGAAAAAGCATAGCTTTATGGACGAGACTTCATCGAATCTCACAAGCCGGTTATGGTCAAAATAGGAATCGTGGTCGCAAGGTATTTGAGGGTAGCACCCTCTGAGGGTATGTCCATTTCCTTTTGGATTATAGGTGGTATCATGGTATGGAGCCCAGATACTTACTTTGTGGTTGCTGCAAACTTATTGCTTTGTGGTTGTCGGTTGAGAAGCGCTTCGGATAAAGGTTGGTAACGACTGGGAGGTAGCATACTCGTGTCAGTTGTTACCTAGTCACAGAGGTAACCCGGCCTTATGTAGCAGAGATCCGGTTAGGTTCTCGGGGAAGTCCCTCCAGAGGCGTTCCATTTTGTGTGGGAAGTTCCTTCGCCTGACCATTTGTTGGAAATCCAAATAAAACAATACGAATCCAGTAACGTTTTAGTTGTATAACCTGCCATTTACTTATGGCGGTCACCACTATTTAGATGGTAGCTATAGCAGGCATAGTACGGAATGTCTATGCTGGCTAAGATTAATATTATACTTTCGAAAATGTTCTCACATTATGCACTAATAGTAATATTTAAAAGAGTTTTTCCGTATCAAGCATTTTTGACTGTCATAAGGAGAAATCTCCTCCAAGTTTGCGCTTGCATTGTGTGTGCGGTAGGAGGCCTTATGGCAGTTTCATTTTTAAAAAGCATTGCGGGTTTCTTTCAAACTACTTTGTTTTGCTTTTGATAAAAATGAACTGTTTTATTTCAAACAACTGTTTTTGGTTTACTCATACCAGTCCCATGACTGACCCGAAGTTTATTGTTCCTTTCCTAAACTCTGGATGCCCATAATTTTCCACACGGGCAGCCTAGAAGCAGGTTATCTGTGTTTTGGATTTTGAAATCTTTTGGAAGCTTTCAGATTCTGGAAGCTTTGGATTTGGAAATCTTTTGAAGTGTTGGAGTTTTGAAGTCCTTGTCGAAGTTGAAGTATGTTAGAAACCTGTTGAAGTTTCTATTGTCGTATTATTGTTGTATCATATTTGTATCACTCTGATATTTGGGATCGATGTTGTATTGGATATTGTATCATGTTGTATCTGTGTTGATATATGATATTCCTTTTGTTTCCGCTGTTTATATTCACCTAATGTTGTATAAGCTCCATCCGACTGGAGTTCGATGTTTGAATCTTTAGCAGTCGAATACAAGTGAGGTATTTGATGTCAATGTTCGAACATTGGATTTCGGGTCGTGACATACACTCTTTTAAAACACATTTTATAAACCAAATTTATATAAAATTGCCTCTATCTAAAATCATCCCATATTATAATGATTCTCCTTTATTATAATAAAGTTTCCTTAAATAATTATCCTTTAAATGTCTTGTCATCCCATTTAGATTTTATTAAACAGCATTATTAAAAGTTTACTTTTAACTCAACATTACTAAAAGACAACTTTTAACTTAACATTTTATTCGAACACCTTAATCAAATTGTGAAACATATTTCACATGGAGCTCGTTCTAATGTGCTCACAATTATCAATAAATGCCCATAATTTGGTCGAGCATAAATTGACAATCAACAAATAATAGCCAATTCTCCTAAATTATCCAAGCATGACATTCAAACATTAATGATAATAAATAAATAATATCATTAACAAAAAAACAAAATATTAATAACCATACAATTTTGAAAATTATTTCTTTTTATATATAAAATAGAAAATCTTAGGTAAAATATTTCATTTACCCAAATTTTAAAAATCAATATCATGTTCGTTTGCCTTGTTTAAATGTTTAGAGATCCCTATCGACACCGTGGCATCCCATATCTCGACCAAAATTCATAAACAACTCAATAGACCAATTAACACAATACATTTTATAGCAAATAAAAAATATGCTCTCATATATATAATACTCTCAAACTCATTCTACGATGTCACTTAACCTATCTCTAACGAGCCACGCCCAACCAAAGCCAAGGTTCTCGCTTAACCTTCAGCTTTGATACCAAATGTAACAACCTACCTTTTTTACCATTGAAATTTGGCACCAAATACATACGCGGTATTCCAACATCGAACATCCAATTACTGGAAAGGTAGATTGTTAGGGTAAAAAAAAAAGAACATGAGAAACAAAATCTTATAGTGGAATGAAAACATGTAATATAATAAAGGTAGAAAAAGATGTCACTCTAAAATACATGTTATATTGGAGTTAAAAAACAAATCTCGTCAGCCTGGACAATAATAACTTCCCGACCTTACAATTTCTAATGGGTATATATTATAATACAGCAGAAAATAAAATACTATGGCAGGTGAACATCAACTAATAGTACAGTGGAAAATAAAATACTACGGTAGGTGAACATCCATCTAATAGTACAGCGGAAAATAAAATACTACGGTAGGTGAACATCCACCTAATAATACAGTGGAAAATAAAATACTACCGGTAGATGAACATCCAGCTCTAATCCATGAGCTCCATGTCACACCAACTAACCTGGAAAAATACTCAGTCTGACCCGAGCATTATAATAAAATAACATTCGGGTTAGTTTGGAAATACCAAGGTGAGAAAAATCAAGTAAAATTGTAAACATGTAATAATTCTGTAAGACCACACCGCCAAACACGGAATGGATGGGTTTTTACGTCATGAGAATAGCATCGATGCACGAAAGAACGGAAACATAATTAAAGAAAACCCAAAATTGAAAGAATGGGTATAAATAAGGTCAAAATTCAAACTTAAAGAATGGACACAAATAATTAAACATCGAGAAGAACTCCAGTCACTTCTTGATGAAACTAAAAGAACAATTCAAAGATTTGAATCAACAACTAGGACCAACAATGACTAGGTGGGTTCTCCCCCTATGCCGAAAGTATACCTTTAGAAATATACTTGAGAACTACGATGACTCTCGAAAACGTCCAAGCCGAACCCATCAACCTTTACCAAATGTCCGATTATTTCAAATCTCCACGCACATACCACCGAAACTATCTAGAGTAGATATGAAAATACCCTTATGGGAGCAGCCCTACGTAGTTTGAGCCCCACCCACGCTTTGGTTTTTTCCTTTTTGACAAAGGATATCAAAGCACAAATGGGAAACAAATCATTAAGATATGTAAAGAAGAAAGCTGAATCGATATTCAATAAGTCAACTATCAGAAATAATAAAAAATGATCGTATATGAAAATTAAATCTCATACCCTTACCACTACTCGTCGATTTCAAACTTGCACTATCCCTCAGTTAAAAATAAAGTCAGACAAGTTAAGGCAATGTTACCTCTAGGCATTGCTTTGACAACAATTTTAAGCTTTAAGATAGAAATGCATTTCCATATCTTGATGTTTGTTACTAGGATATGACTAAATCCTTTCGATATAAGCGGTATCATTTACAAAAATTAAATTTCTTATCCTTTCCATAACCGAATCAAACTTTTAAAACCGAACTTGTGCTTAGTTCTGACATCAAAAATATTTGTAAAACACTTTAAAAATACTTTTTGAAATATTTTTTTAAAGATTTTCTCATTTATAAAATTTCAGATAGCATTTATTACTTCAAAAGATAATAAATTAATTAAAATACTTTTTTAAATTAAAATTCATATTAGTTATCACGAAAGAGAATTAATCAACTTTATATCTCCTTTAATAAATAAATCAGTTATCTTTAAAAAAATATTCAATCAAATAATTAATTTTGAAACATCTTTATTTCAACCAATTAATTAACTTTACACACATTTGTTAAAATGTTTAATTAATCTTAAATATCATTATTAAAATGGTTAATTAACTTTAAAACCTTTAAAAAATCTATTAATTTACTTTAAACATCATTAATAAATTTATTAATTAACTTTATTACAATTAAATAATTATTAAAAATATATTTAAACCCTTAAATTATATCTAACAACTTATACAATCCATACAAACCAATTTGAAAAGAATTACAGAATATTGAAGGTATATAACCTTTCATATGAATTTAAAACAACATTAATTATTTTGAAAGAAAATGAGTTACATTTACAACTCCTTTTATAAATTTTAAATCAACATTTATCCTTTATTATCAAAATTATCAAAATATTTGAAAATATAATTTAACCACTTTCAAAGTGCAACACACGACTAAACATTATTTTGTGAAAATACAAGCTTACGTTCATAATACGACAAAGGTTTAAGGGGATGGTATTTCATAAGTGATGGTACGGTGACAATCGTTGTAATGACACTTGCAAACTCAATCAGTATGTCATAAGCGACGGTGCGACGGGAAGCCCCTTAGGTCTGTCTACAAAAATTCCTTGTAAATCACACATATGTTTATGTATTTCAAAGTCTTCCACAGTGAACTATTCGCTACGTACACTCTGACTTTCCTTTTGTTTTTGTCCCATGCAACACAATGATTATTTATGCCATCCGCTTTTCAAGCAGGAATTTAAATCCAAACGAGCAATTAAACAATAATAAAATGATCTACCAAGCATTCAACAATAATGTATAGTAACACAGACATTATATAGTTTATTTAAAGGTGAGTAGACAAAAATTACAGCGGACACTTTTGCGTTCCAATTTCGTCTAAGCCAAACAACGTCTGATTTTAGCCCAAAGTTCAATTAGCTCCAAATTAGACGAACCCAGTTTTAACATGAAACTAATTTTGCTACGATTCCAACGCAACTGACTGTGTTCTAATCTAACCTCGTATACAAGAGTTATTCTAATAAAATATTTCGGGTTAAACGATTTTAATTAAATCAATTTAATCACAAAAATCGAGTTAATTAATCTATTTTGAACAATTTCCCTTTCTTACCTCCAATAAACAAAATGTGCACAGCCTATACAAAAAGATACCCATGTCGTGCCTTCTACCATCTATACCTCCACCTTCGCTCAATGAAAACGCGCGCGGATCACACCGTCTAACTTCTTATCTCCTGGTCGACACAATTCCCATCACCAATACAAACTCGATCAACTCAATCCAGGTCCAACCAAAAGCCCTGATTCACACCTAACCTAATGTCGCGATCCACCTCAGCTACCGCTAGCTCCTCCTACTGTCACCAAATGGCTCCATACGCCACCCCGAATTCAAACAGTCCCTCAAAAATGCCCCCAAACATCACCATAAAAATGCGACTGAGACGAACCTTTCTAGACTAAGAAGCAAACCACGAATGCCAAGCTTCCACCACACCTTCTCAACTTCGGCCAAAAAGTGCGACTTCCCTTCACAAACCTTACACCACATTCGGTTCGTCCAAACTCCAACTCCTTCATCGACAAATCCGCCTAAGTCGGCTGTAAAATTTTAAAGCGCCAAGAATCGACATCAAACACTAAAATACCCATATAGTTTTGAAGCTTAGGTCTACACAAGATTAAATATAAAAGCTTTTTTAGAGTTCTATTTGATTTTTAATTTTTAATAGGCAGCCATCTTTTTCTTGGTTCCACTATGCAAGTGATGAATGGAAAAACATAAAGGAGAGGGACAATGAAAAGAGTAAAAGAAGGCAAGTGGATTAAAAAGGAAATGAAAGAAACTTAATTGTTTCAAAGTGTTTGATTTTATAGTCAAAGGTCAATTACCTTCTTCACAAGATAAACAGG
Organism: Allium cepa; assembly: GCA_030765085.1. Lineage (NCBI taxonomy): Eukaryota > Viridiplantae > Streptophyta > Magnoliopsida > Asparagales > Amaryllidaceae > Allium > Allium cepa. The sequence continues at coordinate 120,366,546 of CM060938.1, read as the reverse complement.
TTTTTCAAGAAACATATCTCATCAAAATCAAGTCAACGTCAATTATTGTTCAAAATTTTGAATTTCTGATTTAAAATGGTTTTGAAAATAGAATTATGTGGTACTTCGCTATCCAATACCCCGTCCGGCATACAAACCGCAAATAATAGAATAAAAATACGATTATGCACCAAAATGCGACACGGTCACAAATCAATTATAAAATTCATAGATCATTTAAGTTCGTGAAATTTTAAAAGTATCATCGTTTACCATAAAATCGTCAAACGAAAAATTTTAATATCTTCTAGATTAAAAATTATGGAAAATCCAATTAATTCAGTTGAAAATACTATAATAAAAATCAAGTCATTTTATTGATTGTAACGACCAGATATTTTCAACCATTCGCATCCATTATAAGTGCATAGGCAGACACTCATGCCGGAATTGAATTGCTCAAAATACCGCGTTGTAAATAAAAATTTGGCAAATCTCAGAATATACAGTAAATAAAAATCACAGATCACAAACACAGAGTATATAAAAATACAGCGGAAGAAAAAGAGATAGTAGTTCATGAAGCTACTATATAAATATGAGATACATCAGAGTTAAATAAGATACAACAGAAGAGTAACGGGATACATAAGGTACAAATCAGATACATCACTAAACCACTGGATACTGAAACAAAATAGATGGCTGGATCTTCAAGGAAAGCTCCAACGCCGAAGGTGAATCTTGAATGCTAACTCAATCAATCTGACCCGAGCGTAAAGCAAAACACAAAACCCTCGAGTCAGGACATAAATACTTATAATCTGTAAATCAACTCAAGTGAACAGTAACAAAATGCATCAGTAACTTAAAGGATGCTTGGGACCTCCCATCCTCTAAGGATCCGTTAAACTATTTACTATGTAATAATATACGCTATATACGGTAGTGTCTAATCAGTGAAGTATAATCGTAGAGAAAATAGCGTTAAGGGGATGGTGAACCTTAACGCGGTCGGATCTTTAAAACCAAAATCATAGTGGGCTCGATATAAGGATATGACACGGCACGCGAGGCAATGCCAGGGTGGATACACCATTTGCACTCCCGGACCGGTGGTGACGGCAAGCCAGCAGCTTCCGCCCACCTCGAATAATACCCCCGAATCAAAAGTGGTGCCACCGAATCGAATCACAACAGTAATAGAATAGTTTTCGATGGAGCATGCTCGATGAAAGGGTGCGACCCTTTGTGTAGCCCGGTATAGCTCCTGTTTTAGTCATATATGCCAACTTACGGGAGTTGAGTCCACGTAATATATACCTCGAGAACGTCGCCACCATCCTACTTCATTCTGGAATCTCCACCGCGTACACAGTTGTTAAAGTGGTTTTCGGTATTGGCCGGCTATAAGACAATATCCGATCCCGGTCTCTTTAACAACCAATCGTTATTATAACCCGTAGTTATAACTTTAAAACAATATTTTATACTTCAAAATAAAATATCCTTTTCAATCCAAATCTTTATCAAAATAAAGATTAAATCATTTCCAAAACCATTTCAATATATCATCGTAAAATATCTTTCAATTCAAATATTTATCAAAATAAATATCAAGTCATTTCTAACCATTTCAATATATTAAATTTTCATACCCTTTCAACACTACCTTTCAGTCCCAAAATATCATATCTTTCAAAACTTCGTTTTCAAATCATTTTAATATATCAAAATCTCATATCCTTTCAAAACTTCATTTTCAAATCATTTTAATATATCAAAATATCGTATCTTTTCAAAACTTCATTCATTTCAAATCATTATTCATTTTATTCAATCTAAAATACCATTTCAATTCATATTTTAAAACAGTTTATATTCTAAAAATTCTTTTTTTTTGTCATTTCAATGAAGTTATTATGCTTAATAATTAAATTATTAAATTTCCAAAAATTTCAACTTCCAAAGTTCATTTATTCACTTAAGTTTATCAAAACAGTGAAAATTCACTTTTCGTGGCATTTAGAAAACGCTAAGGAAAAATACATTCAAAATAGTTCAATTTAACAAAAGACAACATTTTAAAATGTTGTAATAGGGTTTACTTAAATTTCGAATAAACTTAGTTAAATTCAACAATTTATAGCACTTACAAAAATTTCTATAATAGCTTTTAATTCAATTTAGCTTTCTAGTTCATTATCATCAACTTCAGCATTTACAAATGCCGTAATATCATTTACATTGTAATTAATAGCATTTCAAAATGCAGTCAATTAACTTCAAATATTCAATATAATTTCTCAACCAATTGTATTTTTATTTAAAACATTTTAACTTATAAAATCATACATTTATCACATTTATAAACAACATTTAATTTTCCTCAAATTCATGATTTTATAAAGTTAAATTTCCATTCAAAAATCAAGATTTAATAATAATTCACTTATTAAATTACAATGTTGAATTTTTAAAATCCATTACATTAAGTTTCAACTTAACACTTAAGTTCAAATCCTCAAATATAACTTTGTTTTATTTTTATTTACTTAACTAAAAGTTCACTTTTACGTCAATTTCATAAATTTCCATTTTTAGTTATATTTCAAATTTTCAACTTACAATATTCATTCATTTCACATTTCAACTTTATTAAAATCATTAATATGATATAAAAATCACTTTAAATTCATTTAAATTCAAATTATCATAAATTTATCATAATTTCATATTCAATTAAATTTCCAATTATAATTAAATCAAAATTTCCAAAATAACTTACGTTCAAAATTTCTAACTTTTCATTAATTCATTTCACTTACAATTATTCAGTAAATCAATAATATTTTACAAAAATCTTATTTTTATTAAATTTCAAATCAAAATATTATAATAATTAAATTTCTAAAATATTTTAAAATTTTTAGAAAAGCATATTTTAACTACGGGCCTGTATAAAATTTTCTACGCTGGGTAAAGTGATACGGGTAATATATCATTTCAACCCGTAATTTACAAAGAAAATCCGGGTTTTATCATTTCAAACCCGCAATCCTAAGTCAAAATGAAAAATTTAAAACCATTCAGGCCTATCATTTGAGCTCATAACATTTTTTTCTAACAGGGAACTTGCAGTGTGATCATATGCAGAAATAATATAAATAAGGTCAATATCACAATATACAGTCATATATCAGATGTCAGGTGAAAATTAACAGTTTTAACATGGTAATAATATGGTAATAACATGGCATAGCATATCATATGATCATCATTAACTTGCATAAACATTTTTTATTACTAAACACTTGTCATCAATTCACTTTTCATAAGTATAAATGTCAGAGTGGGAAAGACTCACTTTTTCAAGGCTAGAGACCAAAACAACATACAAGCACGACTCCAAAGGCACGACAAGCACAACTGCATGACTTTTGATTTGAGTTGAAAGATAGGCAAGATATTATTTTGTATCAACAACCCAAAACAAAACAAACAAGACAATATATAAACATTCAACATAAAATAACATTGAAACAATTTTGAAATACAAAGCAAAATGAACAAGATAGATTGGACCTTGCTTCAACCACTTCAATGCCTGGCCTAAGGGACACTTATGCTTGGCTATGATGATGCTTTGGCTCAGGTATGACATCATATAGGTCAGGTTTAACATTATATAGGCGAGGGAACAAGTGGAGATGAAGGTGTAGTGGTGCAACATAAAGCATTTATAGGGTCATGGTTAAATAAGTTGAGTTTTTGTGACATTATTTGCAATTTTGTGGAGTTTTGTCACCAAGGGAGGTGTGGCCATGGATGGATCTGAAATGATGGCTGGAGACGATGCCAAGGAAGAGTGGCAGGGGATGGTGGAGAGTATGGTGGTGATGGTGGGTGGTAGAGGCCAAGCAATACACATGAGAAAACAAGGCAAAATATAAGAAAACAATGGAAAATGAAGAGCAAAAAGAAGAGGAAAAGAGGAGCCATTACCAAACCTTTCTAGCCGTGAAAAATGAAGTGGAGAGGAATGTTTTCACGTGAAAATGAGGTAAGAAATGTACAGCTACAATAAAGAAAGGAACGATCAAAGGAAATTAAATCTATTAATTGGAAAAGAAACGGAAGAAGAAACGTTAAAACGGTTTTACGTTTCTTTGCTTTCAAACCTTTTAAACTTCCTATATATATATTCATATACATCTTTAATAACTGAAAACACTTATAAATTTCAGTTAGAAATCGAAAATATAACAGATAAACAAAATATTAATAATTAATTATTAATTAGATATGATTAAAATAAGAAAAATGGCATAGAAAAATGAAAACTAGACTTAGGAATTAGAAATAACTTCAATACACTTTGCAAATTTTTTTTTAAATTTAAATACATGTAAAATGAATAAAATAAAGTAAAACACATCAATAAAAGTGAATGTGTAAAATAAATCAATAAATTGATGTATCAATTGCAAAAAGAAACGGATAAAACGCCTTTACGTTTCAGGCTTTTAAGATTTCTTAACCTTCTAAACCTTTTGCATTTCCTTTTCTTTTTGATTTTATAAAAACAAAATAAACTCAGAAATGTTATTTAAAACCGAAACTAAGTAAGAATAAAATAAAATAAATAATTTATTTTAAGTAAAATAGAAAAAGGAAATAAGAAATTGCTTAAAAATAGCAACCCTGACATAAAAATTACAAGAAAATCTCCAATGACTTTGGAAAATTTATTACTTCACAAAAAAAATATTTTAAAACAAAATTTGAATTAAAAATGGTTTTAAAACATTTTGAAGGTAAAATAATAATTTAATTTTTATTAAATAGAAAGTTAAATAAAGAAAAATGCAGTAAATACCAACTAGGCTTTATAAATTGAAATAAATTCAAATAAACTTTAGAAAAATTATATTATCATTTTAAAAATACTTAAAAGTCAAAATATACATAATATAACATATTATCACATATTAAAGTAAAATATAACAAAGAAGAAGTAACTTATACAATTTAAAATAGTCATTGTTAAATAACCCTATATACGCACAATATTGTAAAGGGTATAACTTTCACAATTTACATCCAAATTCAACGAAACGAAAAGTGGTGTTATTAGAATTTTATGTACTTTCAAAATAAAAGAAAAAAAAATTAAACTTTTAAACTTTTAAAATTTTAAGTTGAAAGTCACAGTTTGACTATTTTGACCAAAATCAGCATTTCAGGCAAATATTCAACTTACACAAGTCTGGAATTATAACTCATATAAAGATCAAGATTATATTTAAATAATAAATTTAATCATTTCAAATAAGTAAATAAGTTTTTAAATCAAAATTTTACATTAAAAATAATTAAAATATACAATAAAAAAATTACAAAATACAGGGTTGTTACACTCTCCCCCACTCAAAACTTTTCGTCCCCAAAAAGGAATGAGGTATGGAAGGGCACATAAAAGATAGAGTGAAATAGGATTAAGACAAGATGACAAGAAGATTAAAATTATACCTGATAACTGTTGTTATAGGTAAGTTTAACAAGGTGGAGGTGATCTTTCCATGATCCTCCAGAATCAAGAACACAAGCACGAAAAAGGTGGATTCAAAATGATTACCAAACGTCTATCAAAGATTATAGAAAGATTTCTAAACAGAAAGATTATAGAAAGATGCCTATACCGGTCTATAGCAAGATAAGGATGATAAGGACAACCAAAAGATAGTTTGAAAAACAAAATAAGGAAATGAATTTGAAAGCATGGAGATTTCAACTTAAACAGAGAATAAATCTTTACACAAGTTAAATAAATCTTAACTATCTCAAATTTCATTATCTTATTATCCAATCATCTTAAATTAACAATTTTTAAAACCATGGGTTTGAAAAATAATCATTTATTACACTCACATTGTACTTAATAAATTTAATTCTTCTTTATTCCTAATTAAACTTAAATTTATTCCTCTCACTATATTTATCACTTATGTTAAACATACTTACACTTATTATAACTGCTTTCTTTCGTTCTTAGTTCTTTTAACATCATTTTATTGTAAGTTATTCAATCACCCTTTATTATATTTACCCCTGTTAATCATTAAAATTTAAATGTATAACAGTTATTATAACCACTCAGATTTTATTTATAAAATCTTTTATATTGTATATTATCCAATTACATTGTTAACTTCTGAAATTAAGGTAAGTTATATTGGAATGCAATTGTATTATACAAATAAAACTTTCCAATTCAATTATCTCAAGTTTGAATCATTTATATAAATTTTTGATTTTCTTTTTACAATTGAAATTATTCTTCAAGCTAAAATTTAAGAATTAAATTTCCGATTACATTCAAACCATTTAGAGATAAGTAATAATATATACATAATATGTCAGAGCATATTTCAATCATATATATATATATATATACATATATATTATAAATCAAGTCATATTTCAGAAAATTCAAACCAGATTAAATTCCCCAAAACAAAGCTGTAGCAAGACTACAGAACAGTCTCTGAACTTTGAAACTCTAAAATGAACGTCGATGATGTCGCGATCATCACCGAAGTTATTTTCCAGCGACAAAGAGAAGAGCACTATAAAATTCTTTGGAAACAAATTCTATTCGAAAATACTTTAAATAATATATCACCTTTTTAAAACTTTAAACACAAAGTTTGAAACCATCAGAAATTAAATTCTCAAATTTCTTGTTCTAAATTCTTTTTAGTTCCCAAATCAATTTATAACTATCTATAAATTCATATATAGAACAATAAATGGTAAATTAAGTATTATCATTTTCAAATAATCAATCTAAATCAGTTTATTAAGTTTCATAAATTTACTTATATATCAAAATTTATTTCATCAACCAAATTTTTAAAATAATATTGTGTCAGTTTGTTCTGTCAAAGTGTTTTGGAAATCTTATCGATAGCGTTGATCATACGAATCGATAACCCAATTCAACATCAACAACTCAAACAACACAATATATAAAACATAGATTTACAAGTACAATTCAAAATGTTTGGAAGAATAGATTTGAAACAAAAGACAAGATGATTAAATAACAGAGTTGGGAGGTGGGTAAGCTTAAGTAAATCGCGGGCAACCTTATCCGGGTCAACCTTGATTTAAAGAATAAGATCAATGTGGATTTTTCTGGGGGTAAATCTACATTCGATCCTAAGAGTTAGAGATTGGAATAACAAAAGATATTAGCCTCTAAACCAAGGACAAATATAAATCTTTGGTGAATCGATGCTAATTGCAAAGGAGTATTCCCCCTTTTTCAATTAAATTTGAAATTGGCGCGACCGCCGACTCATTATAAAGATCATTCGAAGCGGAGTTATGGGATACTCCAGAATAAAAAAAGATGAATAATGAGGGATACGAATGGATTTTGGAACCGTAGGGAATGTTCCAAAATTCAAAGGAATCGAGTCAAAAAGGAAGAGATTCAAACTCGAATGAAAGTGTTCTGTAAATACATTCACTCCATATGCTGAATTTTGCCTAGAGCTACCAAAGCTCTGATACCAACTGTAACGACCAGATATTTTCAACCATTCGCATCCATTATAAGTGCATAGGCAGACACTCATGCCGGAATTGAATTGCTCAAAATACCGCGTTGTAAATAAAAATTTGGCAAATCTTAGAATATACAGTAAATAAAAATCACAGATCACAGACACAGAGTATATAAAAATACAGCGGAAGAAAAAGAGATTGTAGTTCATGAAGCTACTATATAAATATGAGATACATCAGAGTTAAATAAGATACAACAGAAGAGTAACAGGATACATAAGGTACAAATCAGATACATCACTAAACCACTGGATACTGAAACAAAATAGATGGCTGGATCTTCAAGGAAAGCTCCAACGCCGAAGGTGAATCTTGAATGCTAACTCAATCAATCTAACCCGAGAGTAAAGGAAAACACAAAACCCTCGAGTCAGGACATAAATACTTATAATCTGTAAATCAACTCAAGTGAACAGTAACAAAATGCATCAGTAACTTAAAGGATGCTTGGGACCGCCCATCCTCTAAGGATCCGTTAAACTATTTACTATGTAATAATATACGCTATATACGGTAGTGTCTAATCAGTAAAGTATAATCGTAGAGAAAATAGCGTTAAGGGGATGGTGAACCTTAACGCGGTCGGATCTTTAAAACCAAAATCGTAGTGGGCTCGATATAAGGATATGACACGGCACGCGAGGCAATGCCAGGGTGGATACACCGTTTGCACTCTCGGACCGGTGGTGACGGCAAGCCAGCAGCTTCCGCCCACCTCGAACAATACCCCCGAATCAAAAGTGGCGCCACCGAATCGAATCACAACAGTAATAGAATAGTTTTCGATGGAGCATGCTCGATGAAAGGGTGCGACCCTTTGTGTAGCCCGGTATAGCTCCTGTTTTAGTCATATATGCCAACTCACGGGAGTTGGGTCCACGTAATATATACCTCGAGAACGTCGCCACCATCCTACTTTATTCTGGAATCTCCACCGCGTACACAGTTGTTAAAGTGGTTTTCGGCATTGGCCGGCTATAAGACAATATCCGATCCCGGTCTCTTTAACAACCAATCGTTATTATAACCCGTAGTTATAACTTTAAAACAATATTTTATACTTCAAAATAAAATATCCTTTTCAATCCAAATCTTTATCAAAATAAAGATTAAATCATTTCCAAAACCATTTCAATATATCATCATAAAATATCTTTCAATTCAAATATTTATCAAAATAAATATCAAGTCATTTCTAACCATTTCAATATATTAAATTTTCATACCCTTTCAACACTACCTTTCAGTCACAAAATATCATATCTTTCGAAACTTCGTTTTCAAATCATTTTAATATATCAAAATCTCATATCCTTTCAAAACTTCATTTTCAAATCATTTTAATATATCAAAATATCGTATCTTTTCAAAAGTTCATTCATTTCAAATCATTATTCATTTTATTCAATCTAAAATACCATTTCAATTCATATTTTAAAACAGTTTATATTCTAAAAATTCTTTTTTTTTGTCATTTCAATGAAGTTATTATGCTTAATAATTAAATTATTAAATTTCCAAAAATTTCAACTTCCAAAGTTCATTTATTCACTTAAGTTTATCAAAACAGTGAAAATTCACTTTTCGTGGCATTTAGAAAACGCTACGGAAAAATACATTCAAAATAGTTCAATTTAACAAAAGACAACATTTTAAAATGTTGTAATAGGGTTTACTTAAATTTCGAATAAACTTAGTTAAATTCAACAATTTATAGCACTTACAAAAATTTCTATAATAGCTTTTAATTCAATTTAGCTTTTTAGTTCATTATCATCAACTTCGGCATTTACAAATGCCGTAATATCATTTATATTGTAATTAATAGCATTTCAAAATGCAGTCAATTAACTTCAAATATTCAATATAATTTCTCAACCAATTATATTTTTATTTAAAACATTTTAACTTATAAAATCATACATTTATCACATTTATAAACAACATTTAATTTTCCTCAAATTCATGATTTTATAAAGTTAAATTTCCATTCAAAAATCAAGATTTAATAATAATTCACTTATTAAATTACAATGTTGAAATTTTAAAATCCATTACATTAAGTTTCAACTTAACACTTAAGTTCAAATCCTCAAATATAACTTTGTTTTATTTTTATTTACTTAACTAAAAGTTCACTTTTACGTCAATTTCATAAATTTCAATTTTTAGTTATATTTCAAATTTTCAACTTACAATATTCATTCATTTCACATTTCAACTTTATTAAAATCATTTATATGATATAAAAATCACTTTAAATTCATTTAAATTCAAATTATCATAAATTTATCATAATTTCATATTCAATTAAATTTCCAATTATAATTAAATCAAAATTTCCAAAATAACTTACGTTCAAAATTTCTAACTTTTTCATTAATTCATTTCACTTACAATTATTCAGAAAATCAATAATATTTTACAAAAATCTTATTTTTATTAAATTTCAAATCAAAATATTATAATAATTAAATTTCTAAAATATTTTAAATTTTTTAGAAAAGCATATTTTAACTACGGTCCTGTATAAAATTTTCTACGCTAGGTAAAGTGATACGGGTAATATATCATTTCAACTCGTAATTTACAAAGAAAATCCGGGTTTTATCATTTCAAACCCGCAATCCCAAGTCAAAATGAAAAATTTAAAACCATTCAGGCGTATCATTTAAGCCCATAACATTTTTTTCTAACAGGAAACTTGCAGTGTGATCATATGCAGAAATAATATAAACAAGGTCAATATCACAATATACAGTCATATATCAGATGTCGGGTGAAAATTAACAGTTTTAACATGGTAATAATATGGTAATAACATGACATAGCATATCATATGATCATCATTAACTTGCATAAATATTTTTTATTACTAAACACTTGTCATCAATTCACTTTTCATAAGTATAAATGTCAGAGTGAGAAAGACTCACTTTTTCAAGGCTAGAGACCAAAACAACATACAAGAACGACTCCAAAGGCACAACAAGCACAATTGCACGACTTTTGATTTGAGTTGAAAGATAGCCAAGATATGATTTTGTATCAACAACCCAAAACAAAACAAACAAGACAATATATAAACATTCAACATAAAATAACATTGAAACAATTTTGAAATACAAAGCAAAATGAACAAGATAGATTGGACCTTGCTTCAACCACTTCAATGCTTGGCCTAAGGGACACTTATGCTTGGCTATGATGATGCTTTGGCTCAGGTATGACATCATATAGGTCAGGTTTAACATCATATAGGCGAGGCAACAAGTGGAGATGAAGGTGTAGTGGTGCAACACAAAGCATTTATAGGGTCAAGGTTAAATAAGTTGAGTTTTTGTGACATTATTTGCAATTTTATGGAGTTTTGTCACCAAGGGAGGTGTGGCCATGGATGGATCTGAAATGATGGCTGGAGACGATGCCAAGGAAGAGTGGTAGGGGATGGTGGAGAGTATGGTGGTGATGGTGGGTGGTAGAGGCCAAGCAATACACATGAGAAAACAAGGCAAAATATAAAAAACAATGGAAAAAGAAGAGCAAAAAGAAGAGGAAAAGAGGAGCCATTACCAAACCTTTCTAGCTGTGAAAAATGAAGTGGAGAGGAATGTTTTCACGTGAAAATGAGGTAAGAAATGCACAGCTACAATAAAGAAAGGAACGGTCAAAGAAAATTAAATCTATTAATTGGAAAAGAAACGGAAGAAGAAACGTTAAAACGGTTTTACGTTTCTTTGCTTTCAAACCTTTTAAACTTCCTATATATATTCATATACATCTTAAATAACTGAAAACACTTATAAATTTCAGTTAGAATTCAAAAATATAACAGATAAACAAAATATTAATAATTAATTATTAATTGGATATGATTAAAATAAGAAAAATGGCATAGAAAAATGAAAACTAGACTTAGGAATTAGAAATAACTTCAATACACTTTGAAAAAAATTTCTTAAATTTAAATACATGTAAAATGAATAAAATAAAGTAAAACACAACAATAAAAGTGAATGTATAAAATAAATCAATAAATTGATGTATTAATTGCAAAAAGAAACAGATAAAACGCCTTTACGTTTCAGGCTTTTAAGATCTCTTAACCTTCTAAACCTTTTGCATTTCCTTTTCTTTTTAATTTTATAAAAACAAAATAAACTCAGAAATGTTATTTAAAACCGAAACTAAGTAAGAATAAAATAAATAATTTATTTTAAGTAAAATAGAAAAAGGAAATAAGAAATTGCTTAAAAATAGCAACCCTGACATAAAAATTACAAGAAAATCTCCAATGACTTTGGAAAATTTATTACTTCACAAAAAAAATATTTTAACAAAAGATTTGAATTAAAAATGGTTTTAAAACATTTTCAAGGTAAAATAATAATTTAATTTTTATTAAATAGAAAGTTAAATAAAGAAAAATGCAGTAAATACCAACTAGGCTTTATAAATTGAAATAAATTCAAATAAACTTTAGAAAAATTATATTATCATTTTAAAAATACTTAAAAGTCAAAATATACATAATATAACATATTATCACATATTAAAGTAAAATATAACAAAGAAGAAGTAACTTATACAATTTAAAATAGTCATTGTTAAATAACCCTATATACGCACAATATTGTAAAGGGTATAACTTTCACAATTTACATCCAAATTCAACGAAACGAAAAGTGGTGTTCTTAGAATTTTATGTACTTTCATAATAAAAGAAAAAAATTAAAATTTTAAACTTTTAAATTTTTAAGTTGAAAGTCACAGTTTGACTATTTTGACCAAAATCAGCATTTCAGGCAAATATTCAACTTACACAAGTTTGGAATTATAACTCATATAAAGATCAAGATTATATTTAAATAATAAATTTAATAATTTCAAATAAGTAAATAAGTTTTTAAATCAAAATTTTACATTAAAATAATTAAAATATACAATAAAAAAATTACAAAATACAGGGTTGTTACATTGATAATTGATTTTCTTATTATTTACTGGTTGTATTTATTATTGCAAATGAATTTACAAAATGAATTTTCCATTTATTTTTTATTAATTAAAAGGAGTTGAATAAAGCTATTGAATTCATTTGATTGATATTTAATTTATAACTCAAATATTTAATTCTCTATTCAAATATTTGAATAATACCTATATTTAAATATAATTTATTTATATTTTTTAAATACCGATTATCTAAATATTTAAAATTAATTAAATATTAAAAATCAACAACGATAAAATTCTAGGATGTTATAAGCATCAAAATTAAACAAGTATTTTGATAGAAATATCAAACAATTTGATTTTCAATCAAAATGTAAAGGAAGCATGTTCTTATAAGAAAGAACGTTAAAATCTACATAGATATTTCTAAATCATAAGTAAACAACACACTGCTAATTTTTAATGACGTACTTGTGTTCAAACCAGTTTTAGTTGTTTTAATACTCGACGTTGGATTTGTAAATAATGCAATTTGTAGTAAGTATAAAAGATATTGGGAATGTCCCGAGGATATGTAAGGATAGCTTATTAAAATGTTTAATATGGAACATGTAGATGGATTTCCTATGCATTAGTAATAGAATTTATCATACATGTTGTGTAGCCTATGATATCATGATTTGCTTATGTATTTGTTACATGAAGCAAATATCAAAATCAAATAGATATCATCAAATGGTTGTTGGAGGCGTTCTCCTGTATTTATGAATTACTATAGATTTGTTTACAGAAATAATGAAGTCCTTATGAAGGAGTGTTTGGACTCAAACTTCATAAGTGATATTAAGTATATTATGTAATAAATTCAATTAAGAATCATTAAGTTGGAGAGGTTCCAAATAGAAGCGATTGTGGCTGATTCAACGAAAAGGCTAAGTACATTAATTTGAATAGCATCACAATAAAAGCAATGTATATATAATAAATGCACAAATTTGTAACTAAGCCAAGGATGATTCCAAATATCGAGAATCCCATGACATCACTATATGATGACAATGTCATGATATAGTTTATAACAAAACTTAGAGCTCACTGGAAGTGGAGAGACATACTTTGAACTATTCCATATGATAAAGGTAGTTAATCAACATCAAAAAGAGTTGATTGACAGTGTACACAATTGAAACATAATAACATACTCATTCATCGAGGGATTGGTCTGATTGATTTTGAGGAAACCGATTTGGGAAGATGGAATAAGATTTCATAATTAACCTCAAGTGCAGGTAGGAGATTGATAGAGTTAGGTGTATGCCCTATGGGTAATTATGCAATTTGTCACATGTATCTAACTCAATAAACATCTTGTTCGCAATAAAAGGTATTTTCTTTCCATTATATCTTGATATAATGTGTTATATTAATTAATTAATTTAATTAAAAGCATATTTGATAGAAAATCATAAATGGAATGTTTTATGATGGTAGTTACAAAGTATTATAACTATAGGTAATTTGTCACAATGAAATAAATATAACTTTTTATATTCATGGTCAAGATGTATCGAGACTGGATATCAATGCATCCGTTGAGACTGGAGTGTGTAATGCTCTTTAAATGTTGGGAGTGTATTATTCATAGCTGCTTGAGGCACCAAGGGGTTACATATTGATATTTGTTGGATAATTGTGGAATGAATCACTCAATAGTTTTCAATTAGTTAACATAACTAAGGTTAAACATAAAATATCAATGCGACAAAATTATATAGTTCTCTTGACTTTAGAATACTTTTGATTTTCAATATGGAAGCTCCGTTTTGATTATAGTCAATTGGTGGCATGGCATTCATCGAACGACTATAGTTGGATCGAGTGGAAGCATTGAGAGTGATTCGCTATTCAAGAAAGGATTCGTTCCTCGGTTATATAAGGTTGGTATCACGGTCAACTGAAGTCAACTCAAAGTCAAAGTCTATGGCCGAAGCATTTTGGTTAATTATTATTATTGTTACTAACTTTGTATTTAGACTTTAGAGTTGATTGTGGTGATATTGGAATTTTGACTGTCAACCAAATTTCATTAGTCCAAAATGATATAGTTTTGACGAAGAGAATTGGTGTAAATAATAGTCACAACAGGGTAATGCTTAACAAAGTAAAATTGAATTTTACCGTAACTAAGTAAGTGTTAAATTTGGCCAAAATGTCGCACCACCTTCTAAAAAATGTGTGAACGTTAATATTTGAATAGTTCAATATTAATCGTTGATCAAGTTTACACCCAACGAGTCACACAACCGAAACAATGAATATTCCTTCGACCAAATTATTTAATTAATTTATAACTATTATAAATTAATTCAATTATTTAATATTTATGAAATATTGATCATAAAATTTTTTACGTTGATTTTATGAAAAAATATTATTAAACATATTTATAATAGCTAGAAATATCTTAATCGATATGTGATATCGATAAGCATTTAAATGCAAAAAATATTTTTTCGGGCTTTAAATGGGTTTGAAGCTCATGTACGGGCTTATTATATTCATCTGTGATGGGGTGATAGGTGCGGTCATATAATGGCTTCTTGGTGGGTTATATTGTTATAGATAAGGAAAGGAGAATAGGTAAAGATCAAGGTCCTAACTTGTCTCATTTTCCTCTACTTAAACATCTCAACCCATATCTATTTGAGACCTTTTGAAGCCTCCATCTGAATCAATTGCTGGCCAACTTTTAAAGCTCCACCTCTTAATTTCCAAAGTCAAATCAAAATAAAAACAATTCTATTCGATACTTGGTGGTCATCAGTTCAGGGACTAGCACTCTACTAGATTGTAAATCAGTTCAAGAAGCAGATCTCATCGTTTCAAGGTGCTCTTATAGGTATTGGATATAAGGTAAATCTATAATGAATTTATGAATATTAAGGTTTATATAATAGTTATATAATGTATATTATATTGTTGGTTATGTATTGATTTTAATATATAAATATATTATCACAATTAGATTGGTTGTATGTTTATATTATTTGATATTTAAAAAAATTATTTTATGTCATTTATATACCTATAAAGTGCAAGGCTCAAATTTTAAAAAATAGTTTTTATTTTATATTAATTCAATATGCAATATTAATTATACGTATGAGATTTATAAACTTGATATTAAATCTTACTTTACATAAAATGTGATTTTATAATTTTATATAAGTATGTTATATAAAATATTTTCGACAAAGGAAATATAATTTAATATATATATATATATAAAATTTAAATATTTTTTAATTAATTAATGTATAAATTAATTACGTTAATATATATTATATAAAATATATTTTATAAAATCAAATTTGCACTAGATAAACTTTCAGAAAAACAAAAAAACAAAAAAAACAATCTATTTATATATTTTTTGATTTTAAATACTAGCCAAAAATTAAAATAAATCTTAAGATTAGGAAATTATGTAATAAATATCCTAACAACAAAATATCACTTAGAATTTTACCAAAATTTTAAAATTCAAAATTTATTTTGAAAATAATAATTATATATTAATTTTAAAAATATCTGTATGGATGTTTCATTTAAAATATATTTAAAAGATCTAAAAAAATCAAAAATTTTAGCCGTGCATATAATTTTGTGCATGTATAATTTTAATATTTATATTTTATATATTCTAAATATACATAAATATATTAGTATTATTTATGTATATATACGTATATATATTTAGAAAATTATGTATATAATTTTTGGATTTGCAAGAAAACATTTTTTTTATTTATAACTATCTTAAAATAATATATAATCGTATATTTACACTGTTAAACTCCATATATTTGTTTATTAATATATATATATATATATATATATATATATATATATGTATAATTATTTAAATAAAAATATAGTTTATACAATACAAGTATTTATAACATTTTACATATACATAAATAAAAGTATATAAACCTACATCTGGACAATATATTTGTGTATTAGACGAGCTAACATGCCCGTTGCGATGTAAATCCCAACACTTATACACGGACATGTTATAACTTCCACGAATTGATTGTTATACATACACATATATATGTGTATATGATACACATATATATAAATTATAACATTAATTAAGTAATATAAGATCATTTTATAATTTCAAATAAAATAATGATTTTATTTGAAAGAAATTTTGAAATGTTCTAAATAAATTAGACTTCATAGGCCTAATAAGGATCCTAAATGGTAATTTGAAAATCCACCCATTGCTTCCTCTTTGGGCCGACTTGACTCTGGCATAGCATAGCCCGAAAGAAGTTACTTGTCCACCTTACCACATAGATGTGCAAAAGTGAACGACAAGTCCTATAGCCAGCCGTACCATGTTCTCTAGCAGATCTTCCAAAAGCATACCTACTCCTGTAGCATGCCACCAACATTGAATGCAAGATATGCTCCTGGTACGGAGGGAAACTAGCATACTTCTTAGCCACACTATCCCTTCTACCTTTATAACTATTTTCCAACAACCCATGTGACCAGATCAAGGGTCAGGCATGCTTCCTGCCTGTTTTACCGCACATTCTCAATCATCCATCATCCATCTCAACAATTATAAATACCATATGTCTTGCTACATCAAAGGGGTTGAATTGTTATTATTCTCTCATAGCATAAATATTCTCACACCAACTTAAAGCCCTGAGCTCTCAAGATGAGCAATGTTTTAGTCTTAAGAGCTATATTTCTTATTATTCTCTTATAATTCCATATAATTGGAAGAGAAAACATAGTAAGAGATCTTCATAATGGATGTAGGCAACCTTGGCCAAATCACAGTACATATTTATGTCATTTACTTTAATTTTCTTGTTTTATCTTAATTTACATTTTTAAGCCTGGTGTTAGCAAGTAACATTTGCTTTCACAAACACATTAGTCTAATTTTGGGGTTGGCTAATGTATTAGCCAGGATTTTGGCACTAGAATGAGGTCTCCCCTAGATGCTCTTACGTTTTCCTTGATTTCCCTTCTTTGAACGTTTCACCTTGTCAAATTCAAATGGTAAGAATGAACTCATTAACTCTTATGAACATGAAACTAATAGTCGCATGGTCGCCAGCACTAACGGTCCCATCCCTGGGCTTAGCAATGACATGCTGCAAAGCATGCTCCAAAGTTTGATCAACATTGGAACTTTGGCCAGAGAGGTAAATGAATCGAGGATGAGGTTGGAGGCCCAAACAACTATGAAATTTATTCCACCAACTTATCTGGTGAATTGACTCCTCTCCAACCAGTCCTTCCTCCTAATGCTTATGACCTTATGAACAACGCCAAGGCCTAGGGTAGGGTGGTGCTTGAAACCCCGATCGTGGATATTCAAGCCCATGAAAGGAGACATGCTGCATGTGTACCAAGTCTTTTTATCAATGTTGACCTAGAGATGGATACACATAGGGAACCAAGACATCACCGCTCTCCTTCAGCGGAATGGTAGTCAATTTTTGAGTGTGCCTTTGGGTGGAAAATGAAGCTCGAGATATGGGGTATGAGCTTCTTGGTGGTGGTGCACATGCCATCGGTGAAGAGCCAAGGGCCTCATCGGTGCACTCCCAATCCCATAAGGGTGTAGCCAGGTCTAAATCAAGAAAGGGACGGGCCAGTCATTCACGGTCACCCTCTATGCATAGAGAGCGGAGGTCTTCCACTCAAGGAAGAAATTATCATCCTTCATCTATAGCTCAATATCAAGCCCAGAACATTGGAGGCTAAGGTTTTTCTTATGACGAAAATGGTGAGGCATTTTTTGAGGATATTTTGAACACTTTCATCCAAAGGAAGTGTGCTTTGTTGTCCATTGACAAGTATGATGGGAGTGCTAAACCATCTGATCATGTTATTGTCTCCAACTCCATTACCCATGCCAGCCAGCTTTCTGACCAAGAAAAGTGCCTACTCTTTCCTTCGACTCTAATAAGACCGGCCTCCCATTAGTTCTTACATCTCTAACCAGGCAGCATCCATTCTAGGTCCCAAATATATGCAAACTTAAAGATCGGATTCTTCACTTCAAAGACCCATGTTATGGTAGCTAGCTGCTAGGTACAAGGGCCGGCTGAGAGTCTTCAGTTATTGTCAATCACTTAATAAAGAATCACCTAAGCAAGAGGTGCCGATAGGAACAACCTGGTCGTAGCCCTTTGTTCAGGGGTCAGGTATAATTTGAGAATACAGAGGAAGCTTCCAAAGTGGCTGACTATGTCCCTAACTGACTTCTATTAATGAAAAAAAATACATAACGAGGATGGATGATGGCAATATTTCTGATAGTGATAATGAAACCTACCGTACCACTCAAGCCGGTCCTTAAAATACCGAATGATGAGGTGATGGTCAAGAAAGCAACACCAAGAGGCTTATAGAGACTAGCACCCAATACAGGTCTAAGTACGTTAACTATGCTACTATGAATAGGGATACTGAGACAATATATCTCAGACGAGCCCTGGTGCAATATTAAAGACCAAATGCTAGTAGAGGCGGAAGAGGGAGGAACCTCACGAAAAAGGAAAATACTTCCAGTTTAATCAAATAATTGGTCACTCCACCAAAAAGTCTCAGCTGCTCAAAGATGAGACTGAAAGACTTATCAAGAAAGGGACACTTTTATTGTTTGTTCGAGATCAAGTGGGATAAAGGACCAACCACACCAATTAGTCGACTCTACCCCCAATAACCCAATAACAACGTCATGATAACAACCAATATATTGACAATATGCGGAGGGCCGTGTATGGCCGACATCCACCGACGGGCACAGTCTCGGTATTTGATTGAAGTGGATTTAGTCGATCTAGTATATTTTTTAGAGCACCGAGTATCCAAAACACCCAGATTAGAATCAGATCAGCATATCATTCTTATTATCGTAGATAGAGAAGTAGTCTCTTACCCCCATCGTGATCTTATGGTCATTACTTTGGCAATGGCCAAATCAATGCATCAAGCCTTCATGGACGAGGGCAGCTCAATCAACATCACGTTTAGTTATGTTTTTTAAGCTCTCAAGCTGTCGATCTCCAGCCTCACCCCTACACCCTGCCTATTTACGACTCTGTAAGCATAGGCATTGATCCAATTGGTACCACCTTGCTTATGACAACATTCAACTAAGAATCCCTTACTACAAAGGTTTAGGTAAAATTTGTTACAGTTGATTGCCCTTGTTCTTATAATCTTTTGGTAGGACGGCTAGTTACTACTGAACTAAATGCCATAGTTTCATACGATTGGCTCATCTTGAATTTCCCTGTCCAAGGCATGATCAATGAGATACGAGGCAATCAATAGTAGGCTAAGTAGTGTTATGGGACCTCCCTCAAACAAGCGAAGATGGGCGTTCTCATGCTTTAGAAAAAACTTGCAACACTCAACGACGAATCACTCGAGAGAACCATCGAGCTTCTCAATGCTATAGTTCAAGCCAAGACCACCCCAACTCTGAAGCATTAACATCAATAGCTCCTCCCACCAGCATTATCTTATCCAATCATGTCACAACTGATAGAGTTAAGCATATGCCGTAGGGGTAATTCAGTGGTTTATTGTAGATTATTAACTCTATAATGATATCTCGTTCGAAATAAAAGGTGTTTCTCTTTCTATTATATACTTGTTATAACGTGTTATATTAATTAATTATTTAATTTAAGCATGTTTAATAGAAATCCATAACTGTGTATTTTATGATAGTAATTACAAGGTGCCGATGATAGTAATTACAAGGTGCTGTGATCATGAGCATTTTATCATAATATAATAAATACTTTGTTTTAAATATTCCTAGTCAAGGTGTACCGAGACCAGATATCGATATATCTATTAAGACTATAGTACATAATGCTTTCCAAATGCTAGCTAGTGTATTACTTATAGCTGCTAAGGGAACCAAGAGGTTACGTACTACTAGTTATTGAATAAATATGGAATGACTCATTCGATAGTTTTTTGTTAGTTAATATAGCTAAGGTTAATCAAAAAATATCGATGTAACAATATTACACAATTTTCTCGGCTTAGGAATACAGTCAAGCTTTAATGTGAGAACTCGGCTTTGATTATAGTTAAATCATGGCACGGTGTCCATCGAATGTCTACAGTTGGGTCAATTAAAGCATTGGAAGTGAAACACTATTCAATAGATAATTAGTCCTCGGTTGTATGAGGTTACTATCACGATCAACTGGAGTCAGACCAAAGTCAAAGTCTATGATTAGGGCAGCTCGGTTAGTAATAATTATCATTATAAAATTAAGGACTTTGTGTGTGGCCTATATAAGTTGAATATGGATGATATTGTAAACGTCACCATTACTAAATTCCATAAATCATAGTGGGATATAGTTTTGACGAAGAGAATTGTTGTAAATAATTATCACTATTAGGGACTACTCAAAATAAAGTAAAATTGGATTTTACCCAAACTATATAAGCAATAAATTTGGCCATATTGTCACATCACTAGCTAAGGTAATATATGAACGTTAATATTCCAAGTGTTTGGTATTAATTGCTGACCAAATTTACACCTAAGAGTCACACAATCGAAATGGTGAATACTTCGAATACGACCAAATTAAATAAAATTATAATTGTTATAAATTAATTAAATTAATATTTTTGAAATATTAGATATAAAAATTTATTTGATTTTTATTGATCGGTATTGAAAATAATGCATATATAAAATTTGTATATATACTGTAAAGATATACGATATGGATGTACGTCTAAATTTGATTTACATGTAAATTATCTGATTGGGCTTGAATTGGCATAGTGACCTATATAAGATGCTTGTATGATCGGCTAGAAATGAAGGGATAAGGGGTTGGTTTCGTGTCTGAATTGGTAGAGGAAATAGTGGATCCAAACCTACAATTAGCTTCTTTCTTCCTTTCCTGTTTAGACTCTTTTAACCCCTCACTTACTAATTCTCTCTTTTTCTCTCTACCCTACCTCCTTAAGCCAAAAATATTAGGGTCCCTCCTTCATCCAATTTTAAGTTTAAAAACAAAAATTCAAACAAAACAGTGCAACGGTGTATAGATCTTTCAGTTGGGCTCAATGTAGAAGAGATTAGATTCAGATCTAAAGTAGTCAACTAGATTCAACATTCAAGGTATAACTGTTAGGCTATAAGAAGGTGACACCTTCATTTGCAATATATATATATATATAATATTTTGGTACTCATTTTATTTCATAAAGTAAAAGATAACATTATATATATATATATATATATATTTGTTCATTATTATGATTCATACATAACTAGATCAAATATAATTATTATGAATCCTTATATATGTGTGTTGTTCATTTGGAGTATGTATATGTGTGTGCATGTGTGCATGCACATGTGTGCGTGCGTGTATTCAGATCTATTGTCGTCATTTTTTTTGCATATATACATATAATCTTCTCTTGACCATGAGTTTTTAAAATAAAATAAAATTGAATTTTAAAAATAATTTTAAACAACAATTGATTTTTTAGATTAAATAAAACATTTATATTATATGCAAATTTGTAGTTAAGTTTTATACATACATATATACATCTATATCTTGTCACTTCAAAAAAAATTATACTTATTTTGTTCGAATTGTGTGTGTATATATACATATATATAAGTTTAAATATTATAAGTTAAATCAATCTTTATATGCTATATATATATGCCTAAAATACACATACATTATGAAGTAATTATTCATAATAAAAAAAATATTTTTTCTCAATTTTTGTATGGAAATTTTTAATAAAATATAATTTTTTACCTGACTGGATAAAAAATTTGATTTTTTAAAAATGTAAATATGGCCAACACTATGTATTTGTATATGTGATTACTTGTTACATATATAATTTTATAATCTTCAATTCTATTAATGTATTAAATTATACACACACCTTTGGTTAAAAAATATATATTATTTCCATATATATTACATATATATATATATATATAATTGTTAACAAAATCAAAATTTTAAGTTTAAATCTATAAGATATTTTATTACATCTAGACTTGAATTTTGAATTTGAATTCATAATTATCTATATTTATATTTATAACCATTATTTTATATATCATATATGTATGTGTATAAATGATATTATTTTACAATATTATGTGTGTGTGTGTGTATATATATATATATATTACACAATACATATGTATATGGACGGGCTAATAAGTCTGTTGCGATGTAAATTCCAATATTTGGAAACGGGCATGTTAAATCATGCACTGTATATGTTACACATGCATATATGCACGTGCACATATATGTGTATGATATGCATGTACATATTATATAATATAAATATAATTATAATATTAAACTAAACTTTTATTAACAAATTAAATAAAATAATGATTTCATTTAAAATTAATTTAGATCAGATTTAAATTAGTTTAGGCTTCATAGCCCCAATAAGATTCAAATAGTAAAAAATTTGAAATTCAGATATTTAACTTGCCGCATGCTGGTCCAGATCCAACAATGGTATAAGGGCCAAATAGCCTATGCGGTCTAAATTAGCCCTGTTAGGGCTAACTACTTAAGCTTACCCATTTAATAAGATGTCTGGAAAAGTAGTGCCTAAGCTGGGTTTGGGTAATTAACAGCCTTGCCCTACCTGGCTACCAGCCTAATCTAATAGGTGAAGTGCGCCTAAAGATTGTCCCTAATAGAAAAGGCCTAATTTGAATTTGTGCCTTGAGCTTTTTCAAAATTATTTTTAAAATTAAAATAAAATTTTAATTTAAAATTAGAAGTATATTATACTTTTTATAATATGATTTTCAAATTTTTTTTCTGAAAATTTAAATATTGATTAATAAGATTAATAAATTAAATAAACCAATTAAATAGTTAATTAATTATATATATAATATATAATGATATATGTTACATTATCTTTAATTGATTAAAATAATGTAAGTACATATACATACATACATACATACATACATATGTATGTATGTATGTACGTATGTATGTAAATTACGAAATTCAAAATAATTAATTAAAATCGTTTAATTAAATAAATTAAATAAATGTTAATTAATAATATAATACATATTTATAAAGATATATGTGTATAATCATAGATGTTATAGTATGCATTTTCAATATAAAATGTTCAATTAAATAATATAAATTAATTAAAATATTTAATTAATTAAATTAATTAAATAAACTTAATCAATAATATTAATATAAAGTTAGACATAGGGCTATTATATGGGCTATTAAATTATAAAAGTTATATAATAATTAGAACTTATATACTATGAATGTATAATAAAAGATGAAACAACAAGAAATCCTAAATGGACTTAAGAGAAAAATACATACATATAGTACATATAACATGATTTCATTTGTGTGCGACACTTGAATCATGAGAGTATTTTATAAGAAATAAATTATTCCATAAGCCGATATCACTCAAGTAAATATTTTAAATATTAAGAATATCTAATATATAGTTGTCCTCTATCATTTATATACTAATCAAATACTTGCATACTCCATAGTTGCTAAGCTTTTCTCAAGCTAATGATGTTATGTGTAGTACTATTATTATATAGAACAGACGAGGTATGATAACAACATGTATTTGTTGGGATTTCCTCAAGGTATATGCATTAAACTTCTAATGTCACGAAATGGTAGGTACGAGTGAATAACCTCTCTTTATTTGTTGAACTTTTCTCATGGTAAAGATGAGATTAGAACAAAGATCACATGGTTAGGACTTGTATATGATGTAACCAATAAGGAGTTAGGTGACACCCTATCTTTATACCCATATTACCCAAGAGTATTACTGAGTAATACTGTCGAGTAAATGAAGAATGAGGCGATGTGGGTGTTTTCAGGATAGAATAATGCATAAATAGCATCATTACATATAAATAAATCCCAACATACGGAAGCAAATAATGTATATTACACAGTTTAATATTTCATATAATATCCAAATTTATTTTATACAATTCAAGCCATTTAATTTAAATATACAACAATATCGATCCGTTGAATCGGTCCATCCATCACCTTCTGCAAGTAATCCTCGTTCTAACCTAAGGATTGTCGAATAAAAACGAACTTGAGTCCGACTATTTTTAACATAGCAAATGGTAAATTTTTGTTGGAAAATGTGAAAGTTTATTATATTGTGTAATTTTCATTATCAATTTAAAATCAGTTAATTTGATGAAAATAAAATGTTTTCAAATTTTGAATATTTTTGTATAATAAAAATGTAGAACATTTTTTGAGTGAGGCGGCACATTTTGTTTTGCCAAATTTGGACAGTTATAGCATTGTTTATCTTATTTTATGACGAATTTGCAGAAGTTTGGCAGCGAAAAATCGAGTTTTGATAGGATGATCATATAGCTAATATATATACCATTCTGTTCGTCTCTTCATTCTGATCTTCGCAGTATATTCATTCCTATAATTCGACGTCCGGTACGCAGCAAAGTCTGTGTAATGGATAGCCGTATCGGTACCCAAGTCATGCCTTTTGGATTTCCTATGTCATTCGTTTGTTTCTCGAGAAAAACAAAGGGCCATTTGCCATAAATATCCTGACTTTTATTATTCCAATGCTTGACTTTCACTGTTCCCACTTGTTCACTGCTGCTCTTGGTTCGTTTCCATTCTTCTTTTCCTTTCCATTTCTGTTCGTCTTTCCCGTTTCATCTTGTTTGTTCTATGTTTGAAAAGAAAGGAATATATATATATATATATATACATATATTATTATGGAGAAAGCAAGCATAGTTTTGTTTCTGAGAACATGTTCATCTTCCTTCTGCGTAACCTACTATCTTCGCTCGATCTATATATAAGTATAAGTTAAATAATATGTTGTGTGTGTATATATATATGTATAAGTTCATGTAAGTTATATAATATGTTAGTTTATATAAGACATGTAAAATCTGTTGTATACATAGGTATATAAAAGTTAATAAATGATATGTTTGGGTTTATTTATATATTATAATAAAGTAAGTTTATATTGATTCTATATTATTGATTTTTAAGTATAATATGTGTATAAGTTCATATATTAGTATATATATATAAGCGTATACATGAGTTTTATTTTTAAGTATAACGTAAGGGTTTTGTGTTATATTTTAATATATATTTTAAATAAAACGATGATTTTAAAATATATAGATTTTATTCTAATATGTGTAAAATTTAAAATATGATTTTAATATATATAATTTATATATAAGTTCACTTATATAATTGATCTTCATCATATCTAGTCATAGTGCTCTGCTTTTGTCAAGACGCTATCCAAAATTGGTCGCAGCAGCAGTTTCTAGCTTTGTCATTGTTCCGCGTGTCGTATCTGTGTCTGTGTGCGTATTCACGTCCATTGCTTCTCATTTCTATTTTCTCTCTAGTCTCGAAAGGTGAGCAATCATTCACGATTAACATTCTTATACTTAGAAAATGTAATTCACATGAAATGATGATTGAAATATGCCGTTAAATTTGAATTGTTAAGTTATTTAATTGTTAAATATGATACTTCATTATCTGCAATTGTTCACCCATGACATATGACACCATAACCTGTTATATATATTATATTTAAATTTGTTACTTATGATGTATGCCTATTGTTGATATGTTATATTATTTGTTCTCACTCTGCAAGTTCCCTGTTAGCTTAGAAATCCCTATGGGTTGAAATGATACATACCCGAACGATCGTATAGATTTGGGGAAAATCGCCATGGGTTGAAATGATAAACCCAAGCGATTTCCATTGATTTTGAATTTTGGCATTGCGGGTTGAAATGATATATACCTATAAATATTAAAATTGCGAATTGAAATGATAAATATCTGTATCACTTGACCATATGATAGAAAATTATATACGGCCGTTGGCCGACATTTTGAAAATGATTTTCAAAGTTTTGGAAAGAAATATGTGGGTTTTATAAATATTGATTTTTTCATATATAATATATAAATGTTATTTTTATATATAGGAAAATTTAAATTTTTAAATTTATATGTTTGGAAATTTTAAATTTATAAGTTAGTTTTGGAAATATAATGTTTAAGATTTTTCTTATGACTTTATTATTTTAAAAATATATAGAATAAGATTTGATTTAATAAAATTTAATTTAATTAATACATATACAAATAATATGTTTTAACTATTTATTTAAAATTTATATTAATATTTCAAAATAGATTTTGTAATAACTTTAATTAATGGAGGTTGGAGAGAACTCGATTTAAATAAGAATTGGTTTGAAAATTTATTTGTTAAGAATTGAATTTAAATAAAAATTGACTTATAATTAAATTTGTTTAAAATTGAATTTAAATAAGGTTTGATTAAAATTTATTGGTTTAAGATTTTAAAGGTATGATTTTATAACTTGATTTGATAAAAAATGGTTAAATGAATGTTTCAACTTTAAATAAAATTGAAATTGAATAATTTGCAATATGAGATTTTATTGAAATGGTTAGTAAAATGATTAAGAGAATATTTTCAAACATAAATAGAATTAAAAGTTGAATTATGAAATATAATTGAAATTTATTAAATTTGGTCATTGTAAATGTTTGAATAGTAAAACTTTGAAAACTATTGAATTTGAAGTAGTTTAAATTTATAGTTCAAACCTCGATTGAAATCGATATAAATATTAAATAGTTTTAATGAGAATTTGAATTTGACCATCAACCTTTGTAATTGAAAACATTGAATTGAGCTTGATTTAAGTTGAATTTTGGGAACTACAGTTGATTTGAATTAATTTGTGAAATGGGAAGAAACAATTCAAATATTGAAAATTTATTTTTAATATATCTAAACTATTTTGAATATATAAGCTATTTTAACATATACAATCTATTTTAATCTATAACCTATTTTAAATATAAACTATTTTAATTTATAACTATTACAATATATATACTGATTTCAATATTTAAACCGTTTAAGTTCAGAAGTGAATATGATTTCGAAAGAGATGTGATTCCGAAATGAATTTGATATTTTGATATGAAGTATTAACCATTTGAAATATAATTGACCATGGTGTGAAATAAGCGTTTGGTTGTTAAAGGGACTGGGATCAGATATTGTCATACTCTGCCAATGCCGAAACCACTTTAACAACTGTGTACATGGTGGAGATTCTAGAACGAAGTAGGAGAGTTTGGTGATGATTTTGTCTGAGGTATTTACGTAGCCCTGACTCCCGTGGGTCAGCTTAGATGTGACTAAAACATGAGCCATGTTGGGCCAAGTGAGGTCACACCTCTGATCGGGCGCATTTCTTCGGTACCGTTCTATTACTTTATGATTTGATTGGGTGCACCTTTGATTTTTGGAGTGTGTCTCAAGGTGGGCGGTAGTAGCTGCTGTGTGTTACCACCAGTCTGGATCCGAAAATGGTATATCTATCCTAGCATTACCTCGCATGCTATGTTCACATGCCCTATCACACCTTCTAGGAGTTTGTTTTGTACCGTACTTATGGGGTGTCCTTTGTGTAAACCATTGGTTTAGTGGAGCTTACGGCATTGTATAGACTACATGAATATATAAAATGTGTTAAGGGGATATGAGTAACGCCTTAATGTTACTTTAATAGTTTACTTTACTATAGATATCATCTATGTAGCATATATTACTACATAAATTATTTTGTATTTCAGTTGACATTTCACTTGAGTTGTATTTACTTCTATAAGAATGTTAATCCTGACTCGAGCGTTTTGTGTTTTGCTTTATGCTCGAGTCAGACTGAGCGTCACAGAATTTGAGACTCACCTTTGGAGTTTGGAGCTTCACTTGGAGATCCATCTATATCTATTCAGCTTTCAGCTATTCAGTTGTCTCCAGTTGTTTATATTCAGATTTTGTCATTTGACTATGTATTGAGACTTCTATGTATTCGAGATTTCTGTTGTATTTTATTTTAACTCTGATGTTTATATAGTAGCTTCATGAACTACTATTTATCTATTTTACTGCTTATTTTCATATTACTCTATGTCTATGATTCTTTGATTGATTTATTTACTATATATGCTTAGTTTTGCCAAATATAAATTATCAATCTGTTGTTTTGAGAAATTAAAGTCTGACATGAGTGGATAATTATCGATTTGAACGGTTTAAAATACCAGGCCGTTACAAATGGTATCAAAGCTCTGGTTTAGGAAAAACTTAGCATATGGAGTATAAATTTAATTACATAATCATCTTCGTTCAAACTAGAAAATCTTCTTTAGGTTCCTCTTCTATTAGGATTTCTTTTGAATTTTGGAACTCACCCCTTTGTCCTAAATCCATTGTTGTCTTGTCCTGTTCATATTCTTCTTGATACTGAAGCATCCCATAGCTCTATTACAGTTGTTCTTTGAAATAAATTCAACGTCAATTGGCAACTACATCTTTATGCATAACTGTAACGACCTGGATTTTTCAGCGATTTTAATATGAGGTTAACGAAGACTTTAAAATATTTTTTATAATAATTTTGTGAAGCCCCACCTCTATACCCACGCTAGCCAAGGACACTACAGGGTAATGCCGTCAACTAACACGGAGAATAAGGCTGGTTAGGAGCAACCATCTATAGCCTTTCTCTAACTATCTATTGAATACATCGACAATAAACATACAAGGTAGATCGACATATCCAATGAATACTTAAAACAAAACCATAGGTGGTTGGAGGATCTATCAGAACAGAATATAACAACTCAAATGTAATAAACATCACAGAACAGAAGATCATCATATACACATATATTGATACATAACAGAGTATACAAAATAGTACATGTCAAGTGGTATAGCAAACCACAATTTACAGACGAATCCAGAAGAATAAGTATATATCAGAGTTACAACAAAAAGGACTACACAAAAAGCTTTAACAAAAAGGAACAAGCTGAATAGTCCATGCGGAAGCAAAATAGGCTAAGTCCAAAAGCACCTAACCTGAAACATCTCGGTCTGACCCGAGTATAAATTACACGGGTCAGTCTAGCTAAACAAATCAGTTAGATAAACTGAACAACAATAAACCTGCAAGGTTACAAAGTATAACAAATATCTCTAAAGGAGATAACACAATCATCTAACAAAAAGATGAACATAATAAAACAAGCCTCATATCATCGACAACACAGAGAAACAAAGGATAGGAATATCCCAAAACAAGCCAAAAAGGCAATAACAAATACCAATGAAGGTAACACAAGTTCCACAAGGTAATCGCTACATATCATGCGGCTCAAAAAGACCAACACTGAAGGGCGATACCTAGGGAATATACATATGAATGAAAACATCATAAAATTTGCTCGAGCTCAGTACTGTATAAACAAGGATCCATGAGCTCGAAGACTCCAAACCTAATATCACCCATGCGGCTCATAACGACCAACATCGAAAGCGATACTATAGGGCAACAAACCCGAAGGCACAGACCCGAAGGCACATACCCGAAGGCAACAAAGCTGAAGGAGACAGTCCGAAGACACTATCCCAAAGGCAACAAACCATAGTGGTGAAGGTCCGGAGGCCCAGTACTGGACACCACTAACTGGCGGAATGTGTCATAACTCTCAAAACGGAATCCGAAAGGTGGTAACGTGAGTCCCATAACCACTTGTTCGCACTAAACGGTTTACTATCCGTTAGTTAATTTCACACTCAAAGCAGAACAAAGTTCACCTCATATCATCGGTAAACCAAACCCGAAGGTCAAAACGATCAATTGAATAGGTCGGGAATTAATCGGAAGGATAAACGCACAGATTCATGGTCCGTGTTTTGCCCAATCATTTAATCACCCTTCCACTTCGCTCGAAGTGCGAAATTGTGCGTGTGTTTTAAATAGAATTTATAAATCGGAGAAGCGAACTTTTAATACGATTTGAAGAAATCGTTTATAAAAAACTCGTAAATAAATTCAAAAAGGAATCATCAAGGTCAAATATGCATAAACAACTAATTGGAATCAATATGCATCGAATAAATTTGAAAAAGCTAAACGAACAAGGCAATTGGCAAAAGACATCATATTCAGACGTCTGAAAGAAGGAATTCAGACGTCTGAATCTGGAAATCAATCTGTTTTTCAAAACAGAATTCAGACGTCTGAATCCAAACTTTCAGACGTCTGAAATAGGCAATATTTGGCCTATTTCCTTTCTGGTCGAAATTAAGCACTTTCAGACGTCTGGAATATAAATTCAGACGTCTAAATCTGGGATTGAAAATCTTCCCCAGAACAATATTCAGACATCTGAAATATGAGTTTCAGACGTCTGAAACCTGATGGTCCGGCATTTCCTGAACCTATGCCATCTATGGCCAACAAATCCAAAGCAATCTGATGCGTGTTGATTATGGGCATACGTCAAACGACTACCCAACCTTAACGACACACCCAAACACTCCGAACAACATAAACATCAACCGTATAAGGTTTTACATAGATTTGGCTTCAAAAATCAATATTTGACAATTTCACCAAAGCAATCCAAATCGAAAACAAGTGCATATGAACAAATGCTAGGAATTCATACCCAACATCAATGAAATCAAGAGAAGTAGATGTGAGTTCAAAACTCACCTTATATCACAAAACAAAGAAGAAGAAGCTCAAACACAAGAAGGAGACTAACTACTCTTCACTTCAACTCTACTAGCTTTAATCTAAGAATAAAACAAATATTTTCCTAAGTTAGGTTTAGAAAATTTTCTGAAATTGAAGGAGAAAGAGTTGGAGAAGATGAAGAGGTGGCTTACCAATGGCTTTACTTTGATTTTGAAGCAAGAAATCAAGTTTGCAAGAAGAAACTAGGGCTTGCAAATTTCTATTTCCTCTTCCCTTCCACCATTTTCAGTTTTGCTTAAGTTTAGAAGAGTGGAATGAGAGAATGGAGAGGAGAGGGACTGAGTTAGGTTATTAAACTAACAAATGGGCTGAACCCAAACCCAAAACTCAACTAGAAAAAGTTGCAAAATTCAACTTACTCCAAATATATCAAAGCTTATACTCAAAAAGATCGCAAACGCCATTTTGGAATCAATGGAAATAGTTTCGAGTCCCAATTCGGCCATTTGCAAAAAGTAACTTTTCGGACCAAAATCCGACTAACGACGCTATATTTAAATAAAATATTTAAATATAAAATCGTCAAATATGCGGGTTGTTATAGATCTCCCGTCCTTACAAAATTGCGTCCCCGCAATTCCTAGAGACAATACTTGTAAAAACTACATACATACAACATCCAAAAGAAAAGGAAATAAGCTTGAGATGAAAAGACAAACTCACCGTTCCAAAGCAAAGATAGAAAACTCGGATAGGATCGCTCAATAAACTCTCTGGTTTCCTAAGTACATTCATTGGGACTAGCGGACCATTGAACTTTAACGAGCGGCACGTCCTTGTTCCAAAGGTGTCGCACCTCCGTGTCAAGTACGTGAATAGGTTGTTGTACAATAGATAAGTCCGGTGAGATCTCAAGCTCAAGCAAATCAGGAGAATCAACAACAGAATCCGATTCCCGAAGACACTTTCGAAGTTGCGAAACACGAAACAAGTCATGAATGCCAGATAAATGAGAAGGAAGTGAAACTCTATAAGCCACAGGGCCAATACGTTCAGTAATAGAAAATGGTCCTATAAAGTGAGGAGCCAATTTCCCAGTCGTACTGAAACGCATAACCCCTTTCAAAGGAGAAACACAAATAAAGACAAGATCACCAATCGAGGACTCGAGAGGCTTCCTACGACTATCAGTGTAGGACTTCTAGCGGCTCTGTGCCTCTTTCATTCTCAACCGGATAAGATCAATCTTCTCGGAAGAATCACGAACAAAATCTGGACCAAGAATAAGCTTCTCCCTAGATTCCAACCAACAAGAAGGTGATCGACATGGCCTTCCGTATAAAGCTTCGAAAGGAGCCATACCGATACTAGACTGAAAACTATTGTTGTAGGAGAACTCTAGGTAGGTGATCCTCCCAACTACCACCGAAATCAAAAATACAAATACGGAGAAGATCTTCCAAGATACGATTCACCCGTTCAGTCTGTCCGTCAGACTGCGGATGATAAGCTGTACTAAAATTAAGCTTTGTTCCCAAAGCTTGCTGAAGACTCTTCCAAAATGACTCGTGAATAAAGGATCACGATCACTCACAATAGAACTAGGGACACCGTGAAGTCTCACGATTTCCTTGACATACAACTTAGCCAAATGCGAAGCAGTCCTATTAGACTTAATAGGGACAAAATGAGCACACTTAGAGAGGCGATCAACAATAACCGAAATGCTAGAATGGCCCGATCTCGAACGAGGTAGGCCGTCAATGAAATCCATAGAAATCTGATCCCATTTCCACAATGGAATCTCTAGAGGCTGAAGAAGACCCGAAGGACGCTGATGTTCGGCCTTAATACGCTGACAAGTTATGCAATTACTCACATAACTCGCCACATCGCGCTTCATGCCTTTCCAATAATAAAGACGACACATATCGGCATACATCTTACTACTACCAGGATGTATGGTATACTTAGAACGATGATAGTCATCAAGAATGTCATGCCTAAGTGCAAAATCAGAAGGCACAAAAAGACGGTTCTTCTTGCGAAGACACCTATGAGAATCAATGCTGAAATCCCGCAACGCCTCATCACAGGATCCAGACTCACAAAGCTGAATATGATGCAACAAATCAGGATCACGCCGCTGAGCATCGGCAATACGATCCAATAAAATAGGTCGAGCTCCCAAACTAAATAATATAATAGGAGAATCAAAAGATGAACCTCGATCACGAATTTCACAAAAAGATAGAGTCTCAAGAATATCCTATTTGGCAAGCATCATAGAAATAACAGCCGAATGTTTGTGACTAAGCGCATCAGCAACCCGATTACCCTTACCAGGGGTATACTGGATATCAAAGTCATAGGAAGCAAGAAACTCGAGCCAACGCTGTTGTCTCATATTGAGTTCCTTCTGAGTAAACAAATACTTCAAAGATTTATGATCGGTATAGAGAATGAAGCGCTCGCCCAATAAATAATGTCGCCAAATCTTCAAGGCGACGACAATGGCGGCTAACTCAAGATCATGAGTGGCATAGCGAACTTCATTCGGACGCAGTTGCCTAGAAGCATAAGCAACTACCCGATCCTTCTGCATAAGAACAGCACCGAGACCACTACCACAAGCATCGGTGTAGACAATAAGATCATGATTCCCCTCGGGAACCACAAGAATAGGAGCATTAGTGAGAAGTTCCTTTAATGACAGAAAGGAAGCTTCACACTTGTCGGACCAAATAAAACGAATGCCTTTCCGAGTAAGGCCGGTGAGAGGAAGCACAACCCGAGAAAAATCCTTAATGAACCGATGGTAATAACCCGCCAATCCAAGAAAACTACGAATCTCATGCACATTCTCAGGCCTCTTCCAATTCTGGATGGCTTCGATTTTTGAGGGATCGATAGAAATGCCATTGGAAGATACAACATGGCCTAAGAACTTAACCTTATTCTCCCAAAAATGGCACTTGGAGAATTTGGCTCTAAGCTGACGATGACGGAGAGTACTCAAGACAATTCTCAAGTGATTAGCATGCTCAGCTTCAGACTTAGAATAAATAAGGATATCATCAATGAATACAAGGACGAACTTATCGAGATATTCCCGAAATACTCGATTCATGAGATCAACAAAGAAAGCAGGAGCGTTCGTCGAACCGAACGGCATAACGAGCCATTCAAAAGAACCGTAACGAGTGCGGAAAGCGGTAAGAGGTATGCTATCCTCCACGACTCGTAACTGATGAAAACTTGTGGCAAGGTCTAGCTGAGAAAAAACCTTAGCGCCCACTCAATAGATCGAACATATCATCGATCCTAGGCAATGGATACCTATTTCTAATGGTCAACTCGTTAAGCTTGCGATAGTCAATGCAAAGCCTAAGAGTTCCATCGGACTTCTTCACGAAGACGACCGCGGATCCCCACGGAGAAAAACAGGACTGAATCAACTGCTTGGACTCAAGCTCTAAAAGCTGCTTCTTGAGTTCCTCATTTTCCCTTGTAGACATCCTCGTGGGAGGACGACTAACTGGCTGCGCTCCTGAAATGAGAACAATGCGGAACTCAATTTCCCGTTTGGGTGGCAAACCCGAAACAGGTTCAAAAACATCAGAAAAGTCAAAGCAATAGGAATACGAGATATACCATCATCATCATCTCGCAAGTCAAGAGAATATAAAGCCATTTCGGAATTATCCACATCCCGAAGAATGAGAGATAGCTGAGTAGGCGAATCCGGATGTCGAAGATACAAAATTCTCTCCGAATAAATAATCCTGGCATCATATCTCACTAGCCAGTCCATTCCCAAAATCAAATCAAATCCCAGACAAGAAATAACGTGCAGATTCGCACGAAAAGAAAAGCCACATAAAACAATCTCAACATCATCACAAAGCATACTAAGGGTCGCGGATCCCCCAATAGGATTCGCAATCCTTAAAGAAGTAACCAAACAAGAAACATCCAAAGATAAATCATCCACGAGCTTTTTCGATACGAAGGAATGTGATGCACCCGTATCGAAAAGAACTCGAATACTATGATCATGAAATAAAATAGAACCTTCCAAAATAGATGAAGATATACCTTTGGGTTGAGAAGGACCTTCAGAAGCCTTGGCAGCATAAAGCTTGCTAGACTTGGCACCAGCCGGAACAGTAGGGAAAGCAGAAACATGATGACCTTCCTTCTTGCAATAGCGGCAGAAGAGAGGCTTAGGACAAGCTCGAATAAGATGATCAGGAGAACCACAATTGAAACACTTCCGAACGAAAGGTGTTCCAACAGACTGAGGCTGAGAACTAGAAACAACCAGTCATTTTCTTCTTAGAAGGAAAAGGCTTCTTCTGAAATGGAAACGGCTTCTTCTTGGGGTTCTTGGAAACCTCAACATCAACATCACTATCACAATCCTTCTCGACGGTCACGAGATGAAGTGCCGAATCAACCAACTCCTCAAAAGAAAGCTTAAGCTGGAGCAACAAAGACTTCTTAAGATATTTCTTAAGACCAGAAACAAACTTCAAATTCTTCTTATAGTAAGTGCTAATGAATTCAAGACCATACTTAGATAAAGCCTCGAATGATGCAACATACTCAGAAATAGAAGATCTCCCTTGCTTCAACTCAAGGAAGCGACGGGTCAATAAGACTTTTTCAGATTCAGGAACGAACTTGAGTTAAATCGCTCCCGAAACTGAGTCCAAGAAAGAGTAGACTCATCAATTTCGGCTACAAGAAGCTCATACCAATCAAGAGCATGCTCTTGTAATAAGCTAGAAGTTACAAGAACTCTATCATGGTCAGAAAGATCCATGCGAGAGAAGATACGCTCGCACGTGCGAAACCAAGCTTGGACTTCAAGAACGGACTTGGAGCCCTTAAACGGTTTTCCTCCAAGATGAGCAAAATCACTGCACTGGCGTGAAAAGGAAGACTTACGAGGTGGAGACACTCAAGGAGGAACTCGAGGCTGAGTGCTCCTAAACAATTCCAAAAAATGATCGGTAGACATATAAACACCATCTGAATGTGAGCCACTAGATCACCCTCCGAACGTCGTCCCCTGCCTCTTCCAGCCATATGCTGAAAGTAAGATAAGAACAAGATTAATCACAAGGTAGATACTTCAATATGGAATACTACGAAATTTAAATGCATTCCTAGACGTATTCCCACATTCTATCTAACCTTGATGGTAGAAGGAAAAGAAAGGCACGATGATTCAAAGATTTGTATCACTTATATATTTTGATGTACCGGAATATGTGCATCTATCCTGTGTTTATCATATTTTGTCCTGAACCATGCTTTGATACCACGCTGTGACGCTCCACCTCTATACCCACGCTAGACAAGGACACTACAGGGTAATGCCGTCAACTAACACGGAGAATAAGGCTGGTTAGGAGCGACCATCTATAGCCTTGCTCTAACTATCTATTGAATACATCGAAAATAACACATACAAGGCAGATCGACATATCCAATGAATACTTAAAACAAAACCATAGGTGGTTGGAGGATCTATCAGAACAGAATATAACAACTCAAATGTAATAAACATCACAGAACAGAAGGTCATCATATACACATATATTGGTACATAACAGAGTATACAAAATAGCACATGTCAAGTGGTATAGAAAACCACAATATACATATGAATCCAGAAGAATAAGTATATATCAAAGTTACAACAAAAAGGACTACACAAAAAGCTTTAACAAAAAGGAACAAGCTGAATAGTCCATGCGGAAGCAAAATAGGCTAAGTCCAAAAGCACATAACCTGAAACATCTCGGTCTGACCTGAGTATAAAATACACGGGTCAGTCTAGCTAAACAAATCAGTTAGATAAACTGAACAACAATAAACCTGCAAGGTTACAAAGTATAACAAATATCTCTAAAGGAGATAACACAATCATCTAACAAAAAGATGAACATAATAAAACAAGCCTCATATCATCGACATCACAGAGAAACAAAGGATAGGAATATCCCAAAACAAGCCAAAAAGGCAATAACAAATACCAATGAAGGTAACACAAGTTCCACAAGGTAATCGCTACATATCATGCGGCTCAAAAAGACCAACACCGAAGGGCGATACCTAGGGAATATACATATGAATGAAAACATCATAAAATTTGCTCGAGCTCAGTACTGTATAAACAAGGATCCATGAGCCCGAAGACTCCAAACCTAATATCACCCATGCGGCTCATAACGACCAACATCGGAAGCGATACTATAGGGCAACAAACCCGAAGGCACAGACCCGAAGGCACATTCCCGAAGGCAACAAAGCTGAAGGAGACAGTCCGAAGACACTATCCCAAAGGCAACAAACCATAGTGGTGAAGGTCCGGAGGCCCAGTACTGGACACCACTAACTGGCGAAATGTGTCATAACTCTCAAAAAGGAATCCGAAAGGTGGTAACGTGAGTCCCATAACCACTCGTTCGCACTAAACGGTTTACTATCCGTTAGTTAATTTCACACTCAAAGCATAACAAAGTTCACCTCATATCATCGGTAAACCAAACCCGAAGGTCAAAACGATCAATTGAATAGGTCGGGAATTAATCGGAAGGATAAACGCACAGATTCATGGTCCGTATTTTGCCCAATCATTTAATCACCCCTCCACTTTGCTCGAAGTAGAAATTGTGCATGTGTTTTAAATAGAATTTATAAATCGAAGAAGCGAACTTTTAATACGATTTGAAGAAATCGTTTATAAAAAACCCGTAAATAAATTCAAAAAGGAATCATCAAGGTCAAATATGCATAAACAACTAATTGGAATCAATATGCATCGAATAAATTTGAAAAAGCTAAACGAACAAGGCAATTGGCAAAAGACATCATATTCAGACGTTTGAAAGAAGGAATTCAGACGTCTGAATCTGGAAATCAATCTGTTTTTCAAAACAGAATTCAGACGTCTGAATCCAAACTTTCAGACGTCTGAAATAGGCAATATTTGGCCTATTTCCTTTCTGGTCGAAATTAAGCACTTTCAGACGTCTGGAATATAAATTCAGACGTCTAAATCTGGGATTGAAAATCTTCCCCAGAACAATATTCAGACGTCTGAAATAGGAGTTTCAGGCGTCTGAAACCTGATGGTCCGGCATTTCCTGAACCTATGCCATCTATGGCCAACAAATCCAAAGCAATCTGATGCGTGTTGATTATGGGCTTACGTCAAACGACTACCCAACCTTAACGACACACCCAAACACTCCGAACAACATAAACATCAACCGTATAAGGTTTTACATAGATTTGGCTTCAAAAATCAATATTTGACAATTTCACAAAAGCAATCCAAATCGAAAACAAGTGCATATGAACAAATGCTAGGAATTCATACCCAACATCAATGAAATCAAGAGAAGTAGATGTGAGTTCAAAATTCACCTTATATCACAAAACAAAGAAGAAGAAGCTCAAACACAAGAAGGAGACTAACTACTCTTCACTTCAACTCTACTAGCTTCAATCTAAGAATAAAAAAAATATTTTCCTAAGTTAGGTTTAGGAAATTTTCTAAAATTGAAGGAGAAAGAGTTGGAGAAGATGAAGAGGAGGCTTACCAATGGCTCTACTTTGATTTTGGAGCAAGAAATCAAGTTTGCAAGAAGAAACTAGGGCTTGCAAATTTCTATTTCCTCTTCCCTTCCACCATTTTTAGTTTTGCTTAAGTTTAGAAGAGTGGAATGAGAGAATGGAGAGGAGAGGGACTGAGTTAGGTTATTAAACTAACAAATGGGCTGAACCCAAACCCAAAACTCAACTAGAAAAAGTTGCAAAATTCAACTTACTCCAAACATATCAAAGCTTATACTCAAAAAGATCGCAAACGCCATTTTGGAATCAATGGAAATGGTTTCGAGTCCCATTTCGGCCATTTGCAAAAAGTAACCTTTCGGACCAAAATCTGACTAACAACGCTATATTTAAATAAAATATTTAAATATAAAATCGTTAAATATGTGGGTTGTTACAAATTTGACAACAAAAATTGGTTTGTGACTGTGTACGGGTCATCATTCTTTTCATGCTTTCAGCCGAGATATTATTTCCTTTCAGCATACATTCCTAGCGTGTGCAGGCATGTTTAATTAATGCGACATTTTATGCATCCTCCCCATCTCTTTATTTGTTCTGCCTCTATTTATATTCGCGTGTATGCTTGCCTCAACATTTCTACTTCATTCTTCTCTATGAGATTTGCATAGTTAAATATACACGTGCATACGTGTGTAACTCTCTCCTTCCCTTCTTTTTTCATTTCCTTAAACCAAAAGCATGTGGCTCTTCCTTCTCCTAACCCGGCCACACGTCTCTCTCCACACCACACCTCCGCCCGCCCACCATCACTCACGTAACCGCCCAGCCGACTCCTCTGCCGCATCCCATTCCCTCACAAATCTACACACCACCACCGCTCCACCCGAGGCCGAGCACCACTACCTCCTACCCTCCCTATACTCCACGAGACCGCTGCACCACCTCACCTTGGCCGTGCAACCAACCACCCATCGCACGACCCTCTACTGCCACCCTCGACTGACCCAGCCCAACGACCCCACACCCTCACCTTGCCCAGACAGAGTACACCTCATGTCTGCACAACTAAAGCTACCTCCCTTTTCCAAAGCTTTCATCTTACCGCCTGGACTCCAGCCACTACACCCATCACCAGACCAGCACCCACTAACTCTCACCTTCCTCTGCTCACAGCCAAAACCCCGCTACCACTGCTCCACCGATGCCTCTTTCCATCTAAGAGTGTTGCTTGCGTGTATTAAAAAAAGCTGCTTAGTTTAGAAAAAGAAAAGAGAAAAATAGTTGTCTTGCATGAAAAAGGAGCTTGCATGAAAAGGATTTTGGGTGCCATGTTGTAAACTAAGCAACGTGTTTTATAAATAAATAAATAAAACGTAAGAGAAGAGTGCATGCAAAAAAAAGATAATCAAGCAGGCTAGTGCGAAAAAGAGGGTATAGTGCCGTCATCTTTCCGCTCGTGTATGCATACCCGTACTTTATCCGTACTCGTTTTCCAAAGCCGTGAAGGTGAGCGAATCTAAGCTTACGAATAGAATTTCGTATTGCAAGTATCCTATTATGTTATATATAATTGATGGTTGATTAGGATTTATATTTGGATTGGAAATCGTTGATGGTTAATATAACAATATA
Organism: Allium cepa; assembly: GCA_030765085.1. NCBI lineage: Eukaryota > Viridiplantae > Streptophyta > Magnoliopsida > Asparagales > Amaryllidaceae > Allium > Allium cepa. Next base: position 120,325,994 of record CM060938.1, on the reverse strand, counting down.
TGATTTGGTTAAGATAGTTGAAATTATTGATTAAAACCCAAATTGCATGAAAACCCGTTAATTATGGAAAGTTTAAATATTGGACGATGATTGAATTATTGATATCTATCACTGCTATTTTATTGTTTTACGCATTAGTTTGGACGTTGAAATTTGAACCGGAATATGGATTGAAATGATAAATACCCAAATTTAAATTGGCCTAGGATAGAAAATTAGATAATGGACATCGATTTGTCAATTGAGATTTATTTCGGATATTTGATACTTAAATTTGAAATTAAGAAATGATTCAGAAATTTAATGTGAATTTATCATTTAAATTTTATGTTAAAGTTAATATTAAAATTTGAAATCTATAAAGTTTATTTATATTTGAAAATGAAAGATTAATTAAACTATTTTAAATTATGAAATTAATTAATAATGGTTGTTTTTAAATGTTAACGTTTTCAAGACTCGTTAAGTTATTTGAAATTAGATGAAGTGTTAATATTATATAAGTAATTAAATTTTTAAATAGATATTTAATTTAACCTTAGTTTGATTTGATTAAATTTAAATATAATAATGGAATTATATTCGATTTAATTAAAAAGAGAATTTTAATTGATTTTATTGAGTTAATACAAAGGTTAAACTAAATTGTTTGAATTTAAGTTTAATAAGAAGTGTCAATTTAATTAAGTAAATTAATTCCGGAGTGTAATTGAGTTGAATATTTAACTTTTGTACTTAAGACTAAATTAACTTGGTTAATTTGAAAAGCTGCTAAATTTGGATAATTTAGTAAAAATGAAACATTGTTTAAAAGTGGAATCTTTTGATTTTAAACTCAAATTGTTGAAGTCAAATGATGAGATGTTATTTGAAAACAAAAGACATTTTTATTAAATAAAATATCCAATCGGTGTTAAAATGACGGTTGTTATTAAAGAGACTGGAGCCGGATGTGGACATACTCTTTGTCGATACCGGAATCACTTTAATAACTATGTACGCGAAGTGATGATCCTGAAAGAAGTGGTTGGATTTGGCGTACAATTGCTAGATTTGAAGAAGAGAATGATGATGGACTAGCCTGGCACTTGTGCGAATTTGAAATGATTAAAACAGGAGCCGTAACAACCAAGTGGGTTAGCTACCCCAAGCGGACGCACTTCTTCATTTGATTATACTATTTTGGTTGTTATTGGTGATCACCCTTCGATTATAGGAGTGTTGGACGCAGTGGGCGATCATGGCTATGATGCGTTACTACCAGCCGGGAAGGGTAAACTGGTAGTATCCTACCTTGGGCATCGCCTCATCTTTCTTGTCAAACTTTTATCCTTATATGAGACTAATACAATTTTGGTGTAGTGTTTTCGTATCACAGCGCATCCCTGACTACCGACATTCTACTGGTGGTGTCAAATGCAAACTGTACGATAACGCTTAAAAATGCATTAAGGGGGAATACTATAAAGCCTTAACGTTAATAAAAATATTTACTTTACCTATAGCCACTACATACATAGCGAATCTTATTGTATATATACATAGTTTAACGGATCCTTAAGAGATGGAAATCCCGTAACATCTCTTGAGTTACTTATACATTTTACTTGAGTAGGACTATTTACATGAGAATTTCTAGTCCTGACTCTATTATTTTTTTCTCATTACGATCAGGTCAGCCTGAGTATTGCAGTTGTAAGCAGTGCTTATTTTTGGAGCCGAAGACTTGGTCGAAGACTCCACTCTATCCAGTATTAATTATCTATTTCATTTTAGGCATATATCAGTAAACTTTTATGTATCTCTAGTATTGTATAATTAATGTCTAAAACTCTGATGTATTTGATGTAGTAGCTTCGTGAACTACTATATATATTATTTTTTTCCGCTGTGAGATTTGGTATTATTCTATGTGTGATTCTGTATCTGATTCTACTTTAAAACCCAAATTGATAATATGTCTATGTTGAATGGTTTAAGTTGGACATGTATGGTTTATTATTTGCTTAATTTGTTTGGAAAAGACGGGTCGTCATGATTGGTATCAGAGCTTTGGTTTAATGAATCCCGTAGCCTGAGGGGTAAACTCATTAGGAATAGGGTAAATAATGCCCTATAATGAGTGGAATCATTCTTTAGAGAGCGTATTTCAAAAATATAAAAATGTTCTAACTTCTAGTCTATTTTCAAAATTTCTATTAATTTGAATACATCTTTCCTGTTAAGAGTTCACTTTGATTAGGATTTCCTTAAATTCGTGCTTTTCCTTGTTCTAATCTACCCTTAAATTTTTAGGATGAGCAACAAAATAAATGCTCGAGGTTGGGGAAGAGGAAATGGCCTTGTACCATATGCAACTGCACCAGTCGCACCCGTTGCACCAGTTCTACCAGTTAAGTTCACTACGCTTTGCAAAGAGTTCATACAGCTTGGTGGTACTAAATTCTCCAGGTCCGAAGGCATTATTGAAGCTCAGCAATGGCTTAAGATCTTGGAAAGGATCTTTAACGGACATAAGATTTTGATGCCCACAAGTGTCAGTTGGCCACTTGGCTGTTGTAGGATGCTGCTCAAGATTGTAGGAGTCTGTTACTACCCGCACTGAAGAAGCATACATCTCTTGGGCATGGTTCAAGGAAGTATTCATGACCCAGTGGATGCCTGAGGCCGGAAAATATCTGATTTATCATAGCTTTATGGATCTTAAGCAAGGAAGCATGTCATTTTCAAAGTATGAAAGGAAATTTAATGAGCTATCTAAGTTTGGACCAGGTCTGACTGATACTCCACCTAAGAAGAATGAAAGTTCATAGCCGATGCTCGTCTTGAATACAATGACCTGCCCACATTCATAGCACCTTCACTAGTCTTATGGATATGGCCCTTAGATATGAAAACTCAAGTTCGAAGGGAGCATTTGTTGTTCACCCAGCAACTCCTTCAGCAGCTACCAAAAATTCCAAGAAGAGGAAGCTTGGCTTTGAGCAGCAAAAGAAGAATTGGCAGAACAAGAGTGGAATTGGACATTCTCAGAGGAAGTCCATTGATATCTCTTCTATCACTTGCTTGCGATCAAAAAGGCCACCATGCCAATAGTTGACCAGTTTCTGCAGGAGCATCTGTCTTGCCAGTTCAAATGACCAGGCAAGACCTTTGCCATATCTGCTTGCAACCAGACCAGTTCAAGAGAGATTGTCCTACCTAGAAGAAAGGAACCCTATCAGGAGTCTTTACAGTGACAGCTTCTACTTCCAAGGTAGAAGACGACAAAGGTACACTTCAGGGTACTTTTACATTGCATAATTTACCTATTCGTGTTTAATTTGACATCGGTGAGTCTCATAGTTTTATATCTGTTGATTTGTGTGATAAACTTGAACATATTTTAAAGCTCGAGCGTGCATTTGAATCCTTGTGTGATCAAATCCCATCGGTGGACCCGCAAACCTCAGAATGATCTGTAAAAGAGTAAGACTTCTTAAGGATGCCAGGTACCATTTCATGGAAGATTTTTCTGTCCTAGATTTCCAAGCATTCGATATATTGTTAGGAGGAGACTGGTTGAGGAAGTTCGATGCATTTATTTCTTGTAGAGTTTGAACAGTTTCTCTGTTGAACGATAAAGGTGAACCCCTGGAAATCAAACGTCAACTGCCTTAAAATTTTGCTGAAAATTTTATTTTTTCTCTTGACTTCCATCTTAGCGATCTTAGCACTACCCATGTCATCCAACACTTCCCCGATATTTTCGATGCAGTGAATTCTTTACCTCCTCAGCACGAAACTGAATTTCGCATTGATCTTAATCCTGGAGCGAGGCCAGTCATACTTGCCCTAAGAAGACTGTTGCCTAAAGAGAAAGTTTAATTAAGAATCCAAATTGAAGATCTTTTCTCTAAACTTTTGATTCGTCTTAGCCGTTCGGAATGGGGCATGACAGTAGTATTTGCTACTTAATCTGATGGTTCTCTAAGGATGCCCGTAGATTATAGAGAACTGAACAAACTTATCCACAAGAACAGATATCCGATGCCTCATATCAATGGCATGTTTGATCAGCTGCATGGAGAAAAGGTATTTTCTCAAATCGATCTTGGTTTTCATTAGCTCGGGATTGAGGAAGATAGTATTCCCAAAACCGCTTTTCGAATAGAAGATAGATTCTATGAATGGATAGTTAAGCCTCTCGGCTTAACTAATGCACCAGCTTACTTTGTTGACCTCATGAATAGAGTATTCTAGGAAATTCTAAACAAATTCGTTCTTGTTTTTATTGACGATGTTCTTGTCTTTTCCAAGACCAAGAAGGAGCATGAAGAACACCTCAAATTTGTCCTTGAAACTCTGAAAAGTCATAAATTAAAGGCTAAATTCTCTAAATGTCACTTATGGAGAGAAGAAGCTAGATCTCTTTTGCATGTGGTTTTGAAGAATGGAATTTCAATTGATCCAGCAAAGATCACCATGATCAATGATTGGAAAACTCCTAAAACTCCTACAGATGTCCGCAGCTTCTTAGGCTTAGCTGGTTATGACAGGAGATTTATAGAGAACTTCACTCGAATTTCTTCACCACTCACAGCTTTGACTAGGAAAAATGTTAAGTTTTCCTAGAGTGAGAAATGTAAGGAAGCATTCGAAGAATAGAAGCGCAGGTGTAACGACCCGTAAATTTTCGATAATAAAATTTGCTAATTTAATAAGATTTTGGTAACTAAATCTGGAATAAATAAAAATTTGAAATTTGTTAATGAATTAAGAATGAGAATGAAGTATAAGAATGTTAAGGCAACTTAATAAATAACTAATTTAGTGCAATCCCAATTTATTGAAACAATTGTAGGGTTATAATTGATTGTAAATCGTAAATTTGGAAATAATTCTAAGTTATATTAATTGACGAAATAACACGTAATAAGCTGTAATTTGGAAAAAAACAATATTAGATAATTTACTTGTAATAATAATTGGTTAATAATAATGTATTAATAAGATAATCATTGGTTGAATAAAAAGAATGGGAATCAAGATCTATTAATTTAAATTTAATAATTGGATTAGTTGGAATTAAATGAAAATTAATAATTAAATATTACGTAAATAGGGATTAATATGAAATTGGAAATATTAATGTACCATGTTATAAACCAATGTTAACTGTATCCTTATTGTAATAAAAGACTTGAATAACAAGGTTTAAAATTTAATAAATGGATTTTGGAATTTTAAATTTATAAATTTCTGAATTTAATGAAATTGAAATTTAACACTGAAATTGAGGAATTAATCAATTTTAAATCGACAACTAAATTTGTTTAAATTATTTGTGAATGGTTAGGAAATAAAAATTGATAGAAGTTGTAAATTATTAAAATTTAATTTGGAAAGTGATTAATTAATTTAATATTAATTTATTGAATTAACTAGAAAATAGCCATTTTGGCCACTGACTCGGATTTTGACGAAACCAGTTTCATTGGATCTGTAACGGTGAATTATTGTAGGATTTCAAGTTTCGTAGCGATCGGGCTTGCCGTTTGATCGTACGGTCTTGAAACGCCTATCGATTTAATTGAAATCAATTTGAAATAACTTGATTTTAGCATAACTTCTTCATACGATGGAATTTAGACTTGAAACCTATTCCATCGTGTTTAGAATATTTAAAAACAGCTATTTTGATATATGGGTTGGCCCAATTTCGTTTCGGAGTCGAAACGAGCTTTTCGAGCCATTTATCGTTCAATGGTCCAAACCAATCGTATCCGTTCCTCTATTTCTTGGCTCTACCTTTATATATCCTGTTATAAACCCAAGCAGCCTTTCTATTTCTCATTTCTGTATATACATAAATTTTTGTTGCTCCTCTTTCTCAATGGCAGACAAACCTTGAATTTCACAACCCTATTTCAATTCAAAATTCGACTCAAAAATCTGAACTCCTCTATGCCTATCAAATTTTATATCAATCTGAAGCTCTCGACGAGTGCATCTCAGATCTGAAATCCATCTTCCAATTTGAACCATCGTTTGTCTAGAATTTTAAGAACAATTTGTGGCTATTCATTGAGTCGCGATCAACTTCGATTGATCGTCGATTGGAGGATATAGTTTTGTAGAGCGGACCGAGGGGAGTCTATCTGTGTGCTTGGTTTCGCGGGTTGATGGCCAGATTTTCGTCGAAAATTGATTAGGGTTTGAACCATTCGGTGGCGGCCATAGTTTTTCGCCGACCTGAGGCGAACGCGAGCAAACCGCGTGGTCTGGGGGGTTCGTCGTTGCCGGGGACGCGCGCGCAGGCCTTGGTCGGCCTATGGTAGCGGCGATAATCGCGTATAAGGTGGCGACGCGTGCCTACTAGGGTTTCGAATGTAATGTTCTGTGCGTGAGCTTCAGAAGCTGACGTGGCTAGGTGGAGTAAAATGCTTGTTTTGTTTTTATTATTTCATTTCATTTTATTTTGAATTCAAATGTTATAACACGCATAACTTTCGCATATGATATCCGATTTACGTGCGACTTTTTTATTAGGATCATATTTAAATTCTAGAAATTTTGGCACTGATTTGGAGAGATTCTGAGACTGTTTGAATTTTAGGTTCAAATTGGATTTAAATTCAATTTAAATTTAAAAGGTGATTGTTTTAACCTACACACAACTTCTAAAATTTCTTATGTTTGTTAAATTGATTTATGATGTGATTAGAAATTTATTTATGACTGTTTAGCATATTTTTAATCACCATCTCAGTTAAATTGAATTTATTTGAATTGAACTGTTATTTAATTTATTATTGCATATAAACTGCCACTTAAATAGTTATTCAATTTATTATTGAATATAAACTACCAGTAAATGCCTGTTATTTATTATCTGTTCTATATTGATGTTATTGATTGAATAAGATGATGATTGTGATAAATGTTTGATGATTGATATTGGATGAATGGATGTTGTACTATATACTGTTATAAACTATAAGTTGTTATGGATTTTATTTCATTTGGGATTGCGGTTTGAAATGATATATAACCGTATTTGTATTTTAAATTACGGATTGAAATGATAAATATCCGTATCACTTGACCATAGGATAGAAAATTATATACAGACACCGTGGTCTATATATAAAAATATTTTGAAATGATTTCTATGGTTTTAAAGAAATATATGTTTTTAGATAAATATTGATTTTAGATATTATATAAATGTTATTATATCCTTGATTTTTAGCTTTGTATAATTTGTTTTAATATAGAATAAGCTTAATAATAAGTTTGATTTTTATTGAAGATAATATGGTCAAGTATTTGAATTATATTTTAATATAGAGTTTAAAAGGATTTAAATCAAATTAAGGTTGGAAGATAAATTTGGGATTTACTTGAAATTGAATTTATTTAAGAATCAAATTCAAATAAGCTTGATGTGAAATTTATTAAATTTGAAGCTTTTAAAGGACGTGATTTTTATAACTTGATTTTGATTTAAGGTGAATTAAATGAATATTTCAAGTATAAATAAATTGGAGGAAATATTCAGTTATTTGAAATTTGAGCTTTATTAAATGGTAAGGGATTTAATTTGTAAATTATTTCAAAACTAGATAATAAAAATTTAATTGTTGAATCGGAATTACCAAACTTAGTTTTGAAATTGTTGAATACTTAAAGTTTGAAATATATTGAATTTGAAATGGTTTATTCTGTGGATCAAATCTGTTTCAAAATCGATATAATTTGGAATAGTTATTTGGAAACTGAATTGAATTGAAATTTATGATTTGGGATTTGGTTAAATTTAAAATTTAGAAATTTGAGTTGTTTTGGAATTAATTTGTGAAATCGAAGAAGCTATTTTATTATATAAAGTATTTTATTATCTAAACCATTTAAGTGGTGGAAGTACGTTTCGAAGTTATGAGTGTCAAAGTATTATGATTTGAAAGTGTTATATTTCAAGTGTTTTGAATTCGAAGTGTTATAACTTTGAAAGTGCTATGATTTTGGAAAAGAATATATTTGAAATGAAAATGATATCGTATTGATTTGGTTTTGAAAATGGAAATGATATCATATTTTTATGGTTTTGTAAAGGCAATGATATTTTGGTTTAAGGTATAAGCTATTTTGAAAATGACCGCGGTGTTATAATAACGTTTTAGTTGTTAAAGGGACCGGGATCGGAAGTTATCATACTCTCTGCCAACTCCGAAAACCACTTTAACAACTATGTATGCGGTGGAGATTCCAGAATGAGGTAGGATGGAGGCGGCGTTCCTTTGAGGTATATAGGTGGACCCAACTCCCGTGAGTTGGCATAAGGTGGCTAAAACAGGAGCGATTCTCGGGCCAAGGTGGTAGCCCCTCTTATCGGACATACTCCTTCGATATTATATACTGACTTTGGATTGTTTTATGATTGTTAATTTTGGGGGTGTGGCTCGTGGTGGGCGGTAGTAGCTGCTATGCGTTACCACCATCCCCGATGCGTAATTAGTATATTTACCCTGGCATTGCCTTGTGTGCCGTGTCACCTACCCTAGCGTGCCTTATACGATTTTGGTTTTGTACCATACCTATGGAGTGCCCTCTGACGACACCTAGTATAGGGAGATTACGTTACCGTATAGAGTATAGTAATATAAAAGCGTGTTAAGGTGGAAAATGTAACGCCTTAACACTATTTTTAATTTATATTATACTTTACTGTAGACACTATTACAATAGAGTATATTACTACATAGTAGATAGTTTAACGAATCCTTAGGAGATGTGAATCCCGAGCATCTCTTAAGTTACTGCACTCACGTTAGACACTGGATATGAGATGTCAAATTCCGTAAACATCTTCGACGCGGTTTACACTCATATTTATTTAAATGTTGATTTAACTCACATAAGATCTTTTAGTTCTGGCTCGAGTGTTTTGTCTTATCAATTCGCTTGGGTCAGTCTGAGCATTTTAGGATTTGAAGACTTTATTTCTGGAGGACGAAGACGAAGACTGTGTTACTATTATCTATTATATCATTCCACTGCATTCATACTATTCCACTGCATTATTTATTTATTCTCCGGTATGTGTAACTCTGATATGTGTTGTACAAGTATGATCAAATGTTTTGTAAAACAGCTTCATGAACTGTTATTTGATTATTATATTTTGTCATTCCGCTTTCAGATTCTGTTTTGTTTTATTTCTTTCTTCCTTTTTTCTTATTCACTCCAATATAAATTCGCCCTTTTGTATGGTTTAAGTCAGACAAGTGTGGTTTATCGCCGATTTAAAGCGTACAAAAAGGCAGGCTATTACATCTGGTATCCAGCTTTGGTTTAGAGATAGACCTTAGCTTTGTGGGGTCTGACTCTTTACTAATAGGGTAGTAATACCCTATGATGAGTCGCTGAGTGTATATATATATATATATATATATATATATATATATATATATATAAAAGAGAGCGTATTTGTTAGTGTTATAAAAGGGTTCTGATATTGTGTTAATTTGTTCCGTTTTTTATTTATAAATTATGGTTGGTGCATAAGACGCTATGACATCAATAGGGATTTCTAAACACTTAATAGGACAGACTGACGCAATATTTGTTTCGAATATAGGTGAATAAAATAATTTTGCCTGTTATAGTTTCTATATATAAAATAATTTTTTTATAAATGATATATATTTGGTTGTAATATAATTGTTGTTGGGTAGTGAAATCTATGAATATAGGTTGTAAATAAGATTTGAAAAGTAAAATAAATGAGAATAAACTGGAAACTTTAGAACGTAAGTTTTGGGATTTTGAAAATTTCTTTCAAAGGATTTTGGAATACAGTAATAATATTGTTAGAAGTATTTTGTGATATAAATATTTCAAAATAAATTGAAAGGGTTGTTTTAAAGAAACTTTGGAAAGAAATAAGTTCTGTACCCCCCTCTCTGTCGTTGGAAAATAATTTCAGTGATGAGTGCACGCATCATCGACGTTCATTTTCGAGTTTCAAAGTGGGAAGGGCACTGTAGTAGTTTTACTGCAGATTTGTTTTGTAAAACAAATGTGAATTTCAAATTGTTTAAATGTAATTGGATATATATTGTAAGTATAGACATTTATCTATTATTTTAAAAGGATTTTGAATAAAATCCGGTATTTAATTCTTAAGTTTCCGTTAATTAGTAGTTTCAATTAGTGTAGTAAAATGGAATTTAACTAATAATTGAAACCTGTATATAAAATAAGAGATTTAATGCTAAGTTATAAATGGGATTAAAATAAATTTGAAATTGTAAACTATGAAACAAAGGATATTAGTATCGAACATTAAGTTAATTAAAAGAAATAAAAATAAACTTGTGTAACTTTCAATTACATCCTTAAAAGCATATATGTAACTTACCAAATATTAAAAGTTTTAATGTTTAATAAGAAAATGTAATAGGATATTATACTAGAAAACTTGAGGTAATGAAAGTATTTAATGAAATTCTTTTATAAATAAGAATTTGATGTTGTAATTATTGTGAACTTAAGTTATAATTGAAATGTTACTGTAACAAAGGTAATAGGAAGCAAGTATTGTACGTATAAGATTATAAACTTAAGTAAATGAATTAACATGCAAAGAAATTGAATTAAACATGAATACTATAAATAAATGAAATAGAACATTTGTAAGTAATAAATGAAAATAAATGAAATAAACATTGAATCAATGAATAAAAGTAAAAGTTTATAAGAAGTAAATGAAAATTTAAGGGATGATTAATTTGTGTTGATTTTATATGATGATTGTATGTTGGTTGCAAGTGATTGTTGTTTATATTGATTTGTTTGTAAGTGGTTGAAAGACTTTACTATTTCATTTTATATAATTAATAACCCTTTTTAGATTATATAAGTGAAATACAGGTTATGAAAGCAATTGCTATTGCTTTTGGTTTCATAATTAAGCATTGTTTGTCCAACATATAGGTACGTTCTCGGATTACGGTTTTATTGCGTTATTATATTATTTTCTCATGTTGGAATATATTATTTTGGAAAATATATGTTATACATTGTTATATTTGATATTATAATTTCTCCCGAGCCTCTCCATACAAAGGAGACTCTGCCGAAATTTTCCGTAAAATTTTGGACTTAGAAAAAATTTTGAAAAATATTTTCCAAACTTTATTAATTTGAGTATAAAAAATTCAATGGTTATAAATTGGTATATTTTATTTAAATTGACTAATTTTATAAATTTATTTGTTTATAAAGTAAATATTTTTGAATGAGATGTATTGTTTACTCAATTCTTTTTTCCCTTTCTTTTTCATTTTCAGGGACGAAAAGTTTTGAGTGGGGGAGAGTGTAACGACCCATAAATTTTTGATAATAAAATTTGTTAATTTAATAAGATTTTGGTAATTAAATCTGAAAGAATAGAAATTTGAAATTTGTTTATGTATTAAGAACGGGAATGAAGTGTAAAAATGTTAAGGCAAGTTAATAAATAACTATTTGTGCAATCCTAATTTATTGAAACAAATGTAGGGTTATAATTGATTGTAAATAATAAATTTGGAAATAATTCAAAGTTATGTTGGTTGACGAAATAATACGTAATAAGCTATAATTTGGAAAAAAATCAATGTTAGATAATTTATTTGTAATAATTATTGGTTAACAATAAAGTATGAATAAGTTAATCATTGATTGAATAAAAAGAATGGGAATCAAGATCTATTAATTTAAATTTAATAATTGGATTAGTTGGAATTCAAATAAAATTATTATTTAAATATTACGTAAATAGGGATTAAGATGAAATTGGAAAATATTAATGTACCATGTTATAAACCAATGTTAACTATATCCTTATTGTAATAAAAGACTTGAATAACAAGGTTCAAAAGTTAATAAATGGATTTCAGAATTTTAAATTTATAAATTTCTGAATTTAATGAAATTGAAATTTAACACTGAAATTGAGGAATTAATCAATTTTAAAACAACAGCTAAATTTGTTTAAATTATTTATGAATGGTTAGGAAATCAAAATTGATAGAAGTTGTAAATTATTAAAATTTAAATTGGAAAGTGATTAATTAATTTAATATTAATTTATTTAATTAATTATAAAATAGCCATTTGGTCACTGACTTGGATTTCGACGATACCAGTTTCATCGGACCTGTAACAGCGAATTAATGTAGGATTTCAAGTTTCGTAGCGATCGGGCTTGTCGTTTGATCGTACGGACTCGAAACGCCTAGAAATCGATTTAATTGAAATCAATTTGAAATAATTTGATTTTAGCATAACTTCTTCATACGATGGAATTTAGACTTGAAAATTGTTCCATCGCGTTTAGAATATTTAAAAACAGCTATTTTAATATATGGGTTGGCCGAATTTCGTTCCCGAGTCGAAACGGGCTTTTCGGGCCATTTATCGTTCAACGGTCCAAATCAATCGTATCTGTTCCTCTATTTCTTAGCTCTACCAACATATATCCTGTTATAAACACTAGAAGCCTTTCTACTTCTCATTTCTGTATGTACAGAAATTTCTGTTGCTCCTCTTTCTCAATGGTAGAAAACCTTGAATTTCACAACCCTATTTCAGTTCAGAATTCAACTCAAAAATTCGAACTCCTCTATACCTATCAAATTTTATAACAATCTGAAGCCCTCGACAAGCGCATCTCAGATCTGAACTCCGTCTTCCAATTTGAACCACTGTTTGTCTAAAATTTGAAGAACAATTCATGGCCATTCATTGAGTCGCGATCAATCTCGACTGATCATCGATTGGAGGATATAGTTTTGTAGAGAAGACCGAGGGGAGTGCATCTGTATGTTTGGTTTCATGAGTTGATGGCAGGATTTTCGTCGAAAATTAATTAGGGTTTGAACAATTCGGTGGCGGCTGTAGTTTTTTGCCGACCAGAGGCGAAAGCGAGCAAGCCGCGTGGTTTGGGGTGTTCATCGTTGCTTAGGGACGCACGCGCAGGCCTTGGTCGGCCTATGGCAGCGGCGATAAACGAGTACGAGGTGGCGGCGCGTGCCTGTTAGGGTTTCGAATGCAATGTTCTGTGCATGAGCGTGAGCTTCTGAAGCTGACGTGGCCAGGTGGAGTAAAACGTTTGTTTTGTTTCTATTATTTTATTTTATTTTATTTTGAATTCAAATGTTATAACACGCATAACTTTCGCATACGATATCCCATTTACATGCGACTTTTTTTGTTAGGATCGTATTGAAATTCTGGAAATTTTTTCGCTGGTTTGGACGGATTCTGAGACTGTTTGAATTTTGGATCCAAATTGGATTTAAATTCAAAAGGTGAGTGTTTTAACCCACTCATAACTTCTAAAATTTCTTATGTTTGTTAAATTGATTTATGATGTGATTAGAAATTTATTTATGACTATTTGGCGTATTTTTAATCATCATCTCAGTTAAACTGAATTTGAATTAAATTGTTATTTAATTTATTATTGCAAATAAACTGCCAGTTAAATAGATATTTAATTTATTACTGAATATAAACTGCTAGTAAATGCATGTTATTTATTTTCTGTTCTATATTGATGTTATTGATTGAATTGGATGATGATTGTGATAATTGTTTGATGATTGATATTAGATGAATGGATGTTGTATTTTATACTATTATAAACTGCAAGTTGTTATGGATTTTATTTCATTCGGGATTGCAGTTTGAAATGATATATAAACGTATTTGTATTTTAAATTACGGATTGAAATGATAAATATCTGTATCTCTTGACCATAGGGTAGAAAATTATATACAGACACCGTGGTCTATATATAAAATATTTTGAAATGATTTCTATGGTTTGTAAAGAAATATATGGTTTTAGATAAATATTAATTTTAGATATTATATAAATGTTATTCTACCCTTGATTTTTAGCTTTGTATAATTTGTTTTAATATAGAATAAGCTTAATAATAAGTTTGATTTCTATTGAAGATAATATGGTCAAGTATTTAAATTATATTTCAATATAGAGTTTAAAAGGATTTATATCAAATTAAGTTTGGAAGATAAATTTGGGATTTATTTGAAATTGAACTTATTTAAGAATCAAACTCAAATAAGGTTGATGTGAAATTTATTAAATTTGAAGTTTTTAAAGGGTATGATTTTTATAACTTGATTTTGGTTTAAGGTGAATTAAATGAATATTTCAAGTACAAATAAATTGAAGGAAATATTCAGTTATTTGAAATTTGAGCTTTATTAAATGGTAAGGGATTTACTTTGTAAAGTATTTGAAAATTAAATAATAAAAATTTAACTATTGAATTGGAATTAACAAACTTAGTTTTGAAATTGTTGAATACTAAAAGTTTGAAATATATTGAATTTGAAATGGTTTATTCTATGGATCAAATCTGTTTCGAAATCGATATAATTTGGAATAGTTATTTGGAAACTGAATTTAATTGAAATTTATGATTTGGGATTTGGTTAAATTTAAAATTTAGAAATTCGAGTTGTTTTGTAATTAATTTTTGAAATCAAAGAAGCTATTTTATTATATAAAGTATTTTGTTATCTATACCAATTAAGTGGTGGAAGTACATTTCGGAGTTATGAGTTTCAAAGCATTATGATTCAAAAGTGTTATATTTCAAGTGTTTTGATTTTGGAAAAGGATATATTTGAAATGAAAATGATATCATATTGATTTGGTTTTGAAAATGGAAATGATATCATATTTTTATGGTTTTGAAAAGGCAATGATATTTTGGTTTAAAGATATAAACTATTTTGAAAATAACTACGGTGTTATAATAACGTTTGGTTGTTAAAGAGACCGGGATCGGAAGTTGTCATACTCTCTGCCAACTCTGAAAACCACTTTAACAACTGTGTACGTGGTGGAGGTTGCAGAATGAAGTAGGATGGTGGCGGCGTTCCTTTGAGGTATATATGTGGACCCAGCTCCCATGAGTTGGCATAAGGTGGCTAAAACAGGAGCGATTCTCGGGCCAAGGAGGTAGCCCTTCTTATAGGACACACTCCTTCGATATTATATTCTGACTTTTGATTGTTTTGGTGGCCACTTTTGATTTTTGATTTTTGGGGTGTGGCTCGAGGTGGGCGGTAGTAGCTGCTACGCGTTGCCACCGGCCCAGATGCGTAATTGGTATATCTACTCTGGCATTGCCTTGTATGCCTTGTCACCTACCATAGCGCGCCTTATATGATTTTGGTTTTGTACCATACCTACGGAGTGCCATCTGAATACGCCCAATACGGGAAGATTACGGCACCGTATAAACTATGGAAATATAAAAGTGCGTTAAGGTGGAAAATGTAAAGCCTTAGCGCTATTTTTAATTTATATTATACATTACTGTAGACACGGTTATAATAGCGTATATTACTACATAGTAGATAGTTTAACGGATCCATAGGAGATGTGAATCCCGAGCATCTCTTAAGTTACTGCACTCACGTTAGATAGTGGATAGGAGATGTCAAACCACGTAACATCTCCAATGTCGTTTACACTCATATTTATTTACCGTTGATTTGACTCACATATGATCATTTAGTTCTGACTCGAGTGTTTTGTCTTTTCAATTCGCTCGGGTCAGCCTGAGCATTTTAGGATTTGAAGACTTTATTTCTAGAGGACGAAGACGAAGATTGTGTTACTATTATCTATTATATTATTCCACTGCATTCATACTGTTCCGCTTCATTATTTATTTATTCTCTGGTATGTGTAACTCTGATATGTGTTGTATAAGTACGATCAATTGTTTTGTAAAACAGCTTCATGAACTGTTATTTGATTATTATATTTTGTCATTCCGCTATGAGATTCTGTTTGGTTTTATTTATTTCTTCCTTTTTTCTTATTCACCTCAATAACAATTCACCCTTCTGTATGGTTTAAGTCTGACGTGTGTGGTTTATCGTCGATTTAAAGCGTACAAAAAGGCGGGCTGTTACAGTAGGCTAACCTCTGCCCCTATTATCACTGTCTCGGATGGTTTCGAACGGTTTACTGTTTATATGGATGCTTGTAGTGAAGGATTGGGTGATGTTTTGATGCATCATGGTAAATTTATTGCCTATGCTGGTCGTCGATTGAAGAATCACGAGGTTGATTATGCAGCTCATGATCTAGAATTACTCGTCGTCGTCTTTGCTTTGAAGTTATGGAGACACCGCCTTCTTGGAAAAAAATTTGAACTCTTTATGGACCACCAATCACTAAGTATATCTTTACCCAAAAGGATCTGAACTAGAGATAAGTCAGATGGATCGAATTCTTATCATCATTTGACCTCGACATCAACTATACTCCCGGAAAGGCAAATGTTGTGGCCGATACTCCGAGTAGGAGCAAAGCCATATTACATCAGCTCGTTTCTTCTCTAGCTGTTATGGATCGCATAGCCGCTAAACAAGATGAGGACCCGAGGCTTAGGCAAATAAAGGAAAACTTTTATAGCAGGAAGGGTAATACCCAAGGCAAATGGGACGCACAAATCGATAGAAATTGAATTCTAAGAATTAATAATCGGATTTGTGTCCCAAATGTGGATGGTTTGAGACAAGAAGTGCTTAAGGAAAATCATCAATCCCGACTCTTTATTCACCTGGGGACCACGAAGATGTTTCAGAATATGAAGTTATATTGGTGGAGAGGGATGAAGATAGATATTTCTATTCACGTTAGAAGATGTGCCACTTGCCAGCAAGTTAAAGCCGATCACCAGAAGACGGTAGGATTATTGCAGCTCCTTGAGATTTTGAATTGGAGGTGGAATCAGATTTCAATGGATTTTATTGATGGACTACCGAGGACCAGAAAAGGTAATGAGAGTATTTGGATTATGTCGATAGATTGACAAAGTTTGCCCACTTTATTCCGACGAAGACCACTCGAACTACCTCGAGTTTAGCTGAACTTTATATGAGAGAAATTGTTCACTTTCATAGCGTTTCGTCTAGCATTGTATGCAATCGGGACACTATCTTCACTACCAATTTCTAGAATGCATTTCAAGAGACTCTTGGTACTCAATTGAATCTGAGCACAGCTTATCATCCTCAAACGGATGGTCAAATCGAAAGAATAAATCAAATTTTGGAAGATCTTCTTCGAGCTTGTGTTTTCGACTTTGGAGGATCGCGGGAAGAGCATCTACATCTCGTTGAATTCACCTACAACAACAGCTATCAAGCGAGTATTGAAATGGCACCATTCAAAGATCTTTACGGACAGCCATGTAAAGCTCCATCTTGTTGGGTTGAATCGGGAAATCGACTTGTTCTTGGTCCCGAAGTGATTTTGGAAGCGTCTGAGAAAGTTGAAGAAATTAAAAGGAAAATGAGAATTGCCCAGGATCGACAGAAGAAAAATACAGACAGAAGGAGAAGGGACTTGGAATTTGCAGTTAGGGATCAAGTATTTCACAAAATTTTGCCTTTGAAAAATATAATCCGATTTGGAAGGAGAGGAAAGCTCGCTCCTAGATTTGTTGGTCCTTTCCGCATTTCAGAAAGAATTGGTACTTTAGCAAATAGAGTTGGCTTGCCAGAGAAGCTATCAAGGGTGCATAATGTGTTCCATGTCTCACATCTCCGCAGATATGTGCACGACCCATCCATAATTGTCCAGTATGCTTTGTTTGAAGAAATGGATATTGAACCCAATCTCACTATTGAGAGAAGACCGCTTCGTATAATAGGCAAAGCACGAAGCAACTAAGAAGGAAGGTTGTAAATCTCGTCAAGGTTTGGTGGAGTGAAGATGATCGAGATTGTATTTGGGAAACAGAAGAGAGTATCTGTGCTTCAAATCCTAAATTGCTTATATCAGGTATGTAGTCCATGCCCAGATCTATTGCTATCTTTATGTTTATCGTTCTATTCTATTATTCTATTCTTTTCGAGGACAATTTTTTTTGAGTGGGGGAGATTATAATGACCTGGATTTTTCAGTGATTTAAATATGAAGTTAATGAAGATTTTAAAATAAAATAATTTATTTATAATAATTTGACAACAAAAACTGGATATTGAGATACGTCCATTTAAACAAGACCAATAAAATTTATTTCGCGTCAAAATTCGTCCTAAACTAGGTCAATATAAATTTTTGGCGTAAATTATCAAATTTTGAAGTATGAATATTATTACATAGAAATGTTCTCAAAAAATTCTAATTTATATGTCAAAATTCATTTCATCTAATTTTGACCTCTGTGGCTCCGTTTATAAAAAATTGTAGTGCAATCGTCGTCCAATTTCGTAGAAGTAACAGCGGCAACAGATGAGATTTTCCTACGAATGTCATAGCATAGATTTAATTACATCGTTGGAATTATCTTATTGCGCTGATCATTGTGGTATATTTGTTTTCGTGTTTTGGCTTCCGTGGAAAAATTCTACGTGGTTGAGATATTGGTTCGTGACTGTGTACAGATCATCATTCTTTTCGTGCTTTCAACCGAGATATTATTTCCGTTCAGCAAACATTCTTTGCGTGTTCAGGCGTGCTTAATTAAAGCGACATTTAATGCTTCCGACCCATCTCTTTATTTGTGATGCCGCTATTTATACCCGTGTGTATGCATGCCTCACCATTTCTACTTCTTCTTTGTGAGATTTGCATAAAATATATAAGTGCATACGTGTGCAAGTCTCTCCTCCCCTTCTTTTTTTATTTCCTTCAGCCAAAAGCATGTAGCTCTTCCTCCTTCTAACCTGGCCACATGTCTCTCTCCACAATGCACTTCCGCCTGCTCGCCATCACCCACTTGGTCGCCCAGCCTACTCCTCTGCCGCAACCCGTTCCCTCACCAATCTCCATACCATCGCCGCTCCACCCGAGGCCAAACACCATTGCCTCCTACCCTCCTTGCCACACTCCATGAGACCACTGCACCACCTCACCTTGGCCATGCAACCAACCACCCACCACATGACCCCATGCTGCCACCCTCGACTGACACAGCCCAGTGGCACCATACCCTCACGTAGCCCAAACCGAGCACACCTCATCTTCGCATAACCAAAGCCACCTCCCTTTGCTGAAGCTTCCCCCTACCGCCTGGACTCTAGCCACTACACCCATCACCAGACCCGCACCCACTAACTCCCATCTCCCTCTTCTCACGGCCAAAACCACGCTACCATCGCTCCACGGAAGCCTCTATCCATCTAAGGGTGTTGCTTGCATGTATTAAGAAAAAAAAGCAGCTTAGTTTAAAAGAAGTTTGGGTGTTGTGTTGTAAAGTAAGCAACATGTTTTATAAATAAATAAATAAATATAAAGTAAAGGAAGTGCGTGCGAAAAAATAGATAATAAGGCAGGATAGTGCCAAAAAGAGGGCATAGTACCATCATATTTCCGCTCGTGTACGCGTACCCGTATCGCTATATCCGTATTCGTTTTCCAAAGCTGCGAAGGTGAGCGATTCTAAGTGTAACATCCCGCCTTTTTGCGTGCTTTAAATCGACGATAAAACACACACGTCAGACTTAAAACTTACAAAAGGGCTGATTGTTATGGGGTAAATAAGAAAAGCAGAAAAGAAAAAACAAAACATAATCTTGCAGCGGAACGATAAAATATAATAATCAATATACAGTTCATAAAACTGTTTTACAAAACATTTTATTTTTCTTTATACAATAAATATCAGAGTTCACATACCAAAGGATAATAACAATGCAGCGGAATAAAATGGTGTAGTGGAATAATAAAGTAGATAATAGAAATATAAATCTTCGTCCTCATCCTCCTGAGCTAAAGCCTTCGAATCCTGAAATGCTCAGGCTTACCCGAGCGAACTGAAAGAAAAAACACTCGAGTCAGAACTAAAAGATCTTATGTAAGTTAAATCAACTAAAATAAATATGACTGTAACAGCGTCGGAGACGTTTACGGAGTTTGACATCTCCTATCCAGTGTTTAACGTGAGTGCAGTAACTTAAGAGATGCTCGGGATTCACACCTCCTAAGGATCCGTTAAACTATTTACTATGTAGTAATATTTCTCTATTATAATAATGTCTATAATAAAGTAAACATACTTTTAAATAGCGTTAAGGAGTGACCCAATATTACCCATAACACGTAATAGTCCCAGTAGTCCATCCAATATCATAGTCCCTCCTAATCGGGAAGCCACCAGAGGATACCACACGGGCTACGAGAGAAAACCAAACTCGTACAAGGCGCGATAGGGCATGTGACACGGCACAACTAGGCAATGCCAAGGTAGATATACCAATTACGTATCCGGGCTGGTGGTAACGCGTAGCGCGCAGCTACCGCCCACCTCGAGCCACACCCTCAAATAAAAAAAATCAAAAATGGCCACCGAATCAATCCAAAAGTCAAAGTATAATATCGAAGGGATGTGTCCGATCAAAGATGCTACCTCATTGGCCCGAGAATCGCTCTTGTTTTAGCCACCTTATGCCAACTCACGGGGGTCGGGTCCACGTATTTACCTAAAAGGAAACGCCGCCACCATCCTACTTCATTCTGGTCTCCACCGCGTACACGGTTGTTAAAGTGGTGTTCAGAGTTGGCAGAGAGCATGGCAACTTCCGATCCCGGTCTCTTTAACAACCAAACGTTATTATAACACCGCGGTCATTTTAAAATAATTATACTTCAAAACCAGAATATAATATCCATTTCAAAACCATATAAATATGATATCATTTCTGTTTTAAAAACCAAACAATATGATATCATTTTTATTGAAAATATATCTTTTTTCCAAAATCATAACCTTTTCAAAGTTATAATATTTCGAAACCAAACGCTTGAAATATAGCCTTCCAAAACATAAAGCTTTGAATTACATAACTTTGAAATATAACCGCACCACTTAAATGGTTAAAATATAAATTACTTTATATAAAAAAATTAGTTTCTTCACCTTAACAAATCAATTCCAAATATTGATTTCAATCCCAAATAAACATTTCAATTTCAATTTATTTCAAAGCTTTAAATATTCCACCATTTGAAAACTAATTCTTTGATAATTCCATATATATCAAATTCAATTTCTATTATTTAGATTTGAGATGTTTACTTAATAAATTCAATATGATTTAAGAAAACCTTTAACTCCCAACAACCAGATATTCTTTCAATTTAATTAACTTGATAAATTCATTTATCTCAACTTTATATTCATTTAAATTACTTTATACCAAATCAAGTTATAAGAATCATACCCTTTAAAATCTCCATTTTTATTAAATTTCAAATCAAATTTATTCAAGTACAATTCTTAAATAATTCAATTTAAACCAATTCCATATTTATATTCTAACTTAAATTTCATTTAAGTCATTTAAAAACTCTATATATACAATATCTTAAATAGGTACTAAACCATATATTATAAAACAATCAAACTCCATTATTAAACTCATTTTATTAAATCACTTTTATACATAGCTTAAATTCAAAATTTTAACTATCTATATGTACAAAATAATATTAATATAACATCAAAAATTAATATTTATTAAACCGTGTATTCCTTTCCAAAACCATAAAAAATCATTTCAAAATATTTTTATATATATAGACCGCGATGCCTATATATAGTTCTCTATCTTATGGTCAAGTGATACAGATATTTATCATTTCAATCCGTAATTTAAAATAAAATTACGCTTATATATCATTTCAAAATGCAATCCCGAATGAAATAAAAATGCATAATAACTTACAGTTTAAAATAATATATAATACAACATCCATTCATCCATCAACATATCATACATCCATCACAATCATCATCCAAAACAAACAATAACATCAATAAATAACAATTAATTACTGGCAGTTTATTATTCAATAATAAATAAATTTAAAAGGCAGTTTATATGCAATAATAAATTGAATAACAATTTAGTTCAAATAAATGCAATTTAATTGAGATGATGATTAAATATATGCCAAACAGTTGTAAATAAATATCAAATCACAACATAAATAAATTTAACAAACATAAGAAATTTTAGAAGTTGTGAGTGGGTTACACTTATCTTTTGAATTTAAATTGAATTTGAATTCGATTTAAACACAAAAATTTGACAGTCTCAGAATTCGTCCAAACCCAGTGCCAAAATGTTCGGAATTAAATAAGATCGTAACAAAAAAACCGCGCGTGAATTGGTGTTCGTATGTGAAAGATATTGCGAAAATTGTGATTGAATTTCAATATTAAAAATAGAAAAGGAAGAAAACAGTTATCTCCCCCCATTTTCCATGTCATCATCTCTTTCAACATGCACAGCAACTAGCGTTCGCACCCGAAGAACATCGCATCAAACCCTAGTGCAGCCACCTCATCAAAACGCACGACTGCGACCACGTCCCAGCCTAACCGCCCTTCCCCACGCGCCACCGTCCTCCACCATCTAGGCGACGCAAATTGCCCATCAACTCCCAGCCGCCGCCATTTAATTCGAACTCTAAACCAATTTTTGGCGACGATCTGACCGTCGAATCGACGAACGAACCATATAGATGCGCTCCCCTCCGTCCTCTCTACAAAACCCACAAGTTGATTTGACGATTGGACAAATTTGATTACTGCGTGATACACGGCCGAGAATTGATCTACGATTTTCGGAAAAACGGTGATTCGAAACCAAAAATGAAATGCAAATCTGAGACGCGTACATCGAGAGCTTCGATATATATTTTTTCTGAATTTTTTGAGGAGTTTGAATTTCAGCTTTGGATTTGATTTGGGGTTGCAATTAGAATTAGGGTTTGTCCGCCATTGAAGTAAGGAGGTGAATAGAACATATAGAAATGAGGAACAGAGGCAGCTAGAGTTTATACCAGGATATATATATATATATATATATATACACACACACACACACATGGTTGACATTTGAATGGATGGATAAGATAGATTTACGCGCTAACGCCAAAGTGGCCCAAAAAGCCCGTTTCGACTCCGGAATGAAATTGGATCAACGCATATATCAAAATAGATGTTTTTAAATATTTTAAACGCGATGGAACAAGTTTCAAGTCCAAATTCCATCGTATGAAGAAGTTATGCTAAAATCAATATTATTCAAATTGATTTCAATTGATTTCAATTTTATTAATTTCAAGGCGTTTCGAATCCGTACGATCAAACGACAAGTCCGATCACTACGAAACCTGAAACCCTACAATAATTCCCCATTACGGATCCGAGGAAACTAGTTTCGTCGAAATCCGAGTCGGTGGCCAAAATGGTTATTTTTCCATTAATTAAATAAACTAATTAATTAAGTCAAATTTTCAATTTTATTTCGATAATTGACAAATTTTAACATTTTTAACTTCTTAATCATTTACAATGATTTAAACAAATTTAAATGTCAATTTATCGTTGATAAATCTATCAATTGCAGTGTTAAATTTTCAATTTCATTATATTCAAATTTATAAACTAAATTTCCAAAAAATCTATTAAATTCACTTTCATTCTATTATTCAATTTGTTATTATCAAACTGATAAAACTAACATTGGATTTACAAACTACTATCTTAATATTTTCTCATAATCCATCCAAATTTCAATTGACGTAATATTTAATGTTTAATTCTACTTATTGCAATAAACTCAATTATTAAACTTTAATTTCAAATAAATAAATAAATCCTGATTCTCATTCTTTAAATTCACCATTTATCATATTATCATCTTAGGTACCATTTATTTTGGTATATATCCAGATACATTAACATTTTTCCAATTTCTTTATCTTAATTGCATAACATTTAATTTACAACGTAACATTCAATTTGAATTTTGTTGCAATTGATTACCCATTTTAATTCAATGGACTAAATCTGTGGTTAACTTATAATAATTATTTTACATTCATTACATTAGTGCTCCCATTCCATCCTTTATTTACCGACTATTATATCTCCATTTACTATATTTGGACAATTCACACTTCCGATATTATATTAATAATCACTAAAGTAACATTTAATATCAACAATAAACATTATAATTACTTAACGAACATTGATTTTATAAATTTCCAATTTATTACGTATTACTTCATCAGTTAACATAACTTTGAATCCATTTCCCAATTTTATAATTTCAATCAATCATAACTTTTACAATTGTTTCAATTAATAGGGTGTGCACTAATTTAGTTATTGTATTAATTCTTATTATTATAACACTAAGGTTCCTTTACTCTAATTGATTTCCAATTTTATTATTAAACGAAATAAACAGATAACTTATACAAGTGTTACCATGCCTTAAATTACGCTAATGAATTCCCTATTATCAAGCAACCGTTATAGTTCTTAAATACTTATGTTTATATTTAATTACCATTAACTATATTATTATTATTCCACTAGCTAATCGGGTATTTACATTTATTTCTTTCATTTCAATTTATCCATTTATAAAATTTTACATAAATAAATATTTTTTTCCAAATATTACCTTAATTTACGTTTAGTTGCTATTAAGCAATATATTATTGCATTGGTTTATTAACAGTTACCTTTATTTACTCATTTTCTATTTTATAACCAAGTGTAACAATTTACCCTTTTTACATTATTGGAGTTTCACTTCAATTGTCAAATTTTAAATTTTAATAATCAATGCTACTATTAGTTTATACACTAATTCATTTTATTTATTATACATTATTTTATTAGTAAGTCAGCATTTAAATTATTAAGTTACCTTTTATATCCCATTATAATTCAATGCACACATTCATTAAGATTTTAAATTAAATTAATCATTACATCTTGGTACATTCTTTTATTACAATAAGAATAAAAACAATTAACTTACATTTATACAGTTACACTTAAGTTATTAAATTTTAACTTACCAATCTTATCCAAGTTATTATTTCCATTAATAATATTTCCAATTTTATTTCTTCAGCATTAATTACACAATCATGTTAAATTAACAAATTAAAAATGTTTTCCACTATTTCTTTATTGGGATTTCATTCCAATTATCAAGAATTATTTCTATTTACCACTGCAACATTTAATTTCTAACATTCAGACCAATATAAATTATAAGATTTTCATTTCTTCTACATTTAATTATCAGATCTTATAAATTTGACCAATTTTAATTTTTGAAACTTACGGGTCATTACAAAGATAAATGATTTGGTTAAAATAGTTGAAATTATTGATCGAAACCCAAACTGCATGAAAACCTATTAACTATGAAAAGTTTAAATATTGGACGATGATTGATTTATTGATATCTATCACTGTTATTTTGTTGTTATACGCATTGGTTTGGACAATGAAATTTGAACCAAATATGGGTTGAAATGATAAATACCCAAATTTAAATTACTTGGCCTCGGATAGAAAATTAGGTAATGAACACCGATTGGTCAATTGAGATTTATTTTGGACATTTGTATTTAAAATGATTCGAAAATTTAATGTGAAATTATCATTTAAATATTATGTTAAATTTAATATTAAATTTTGAAATCTATTAAGTTAATTTATATTCCAAATTGAAAGATTAAGTGAACTAGTTTAAATTATGAAATTAATTAATAATGGTTGTTTTTAAATGTTAATGTTTTCAAGACTCGTCAAGTTATTTGAAATTTGATGAAGTGTTAATATTATATATGTAATCAAACTTTTATATAGATATTTAATCTAACCTTAATTTGATTTGATTAAATTACAATATAATAATGGAATTACATCCGATTTAATTAAAAAGAGAATTTTTATTGATTTTATTGAGTTAACATAAAGGTTAAACTAAATTGTTTGAATTTAAGTTTAATAAGAAGTGTTATTGAATTAAGTAAATTATTCCAAAGTGTAATTGAGTTGAATATTTAACATTTTTGTACTTAAACCTTAACTAACTTTGTTAATTTGAAAAGTACTAAATTTGGATAATTTAATAAAAATGAAACATTGTTTAAAAGTGGAATCTTTTGATTTTAAACTCAAATTATTGAAGTTAAATGATGAGATGTTATTTGAAAACCAAAGACATTTTTATTAAATAAAATATCCATCGGTGTGAAAATGACGGTGGTTATTAAAGAGACCGAAGCCGAATATGGGCATACTCTCTATCGATATCGAAACCACTTTAATAACCGTATGCGCGAAGTGATAATCTAGAACGAAGTGGTTGCATTTGACATATGATTGCTGAATTTGAAGAAGAGAATGATGATGGATTAGCTTGGCACTTGTGTCTATTTGAAATGACAAAAATAGGAGCTGTACCGGCCAAGTGGGTTAGCTACCCCGGGTGGACACACTTCTTCGTTTGAATAAACTATTTCTATTGTTATTGGTGATCGCCCTTCGATTATGAGAGTATTAGACACATTGGGCAATCATGGCTACGATGCGTTACCACCAGTAGGGAAGGGTAAAACTGGCAGTATCCTACCTTGGGCTTTGCCTCACGTGCCTTGTCATACTTTGTATCTCTATACGAGACACGTACGATTTTGGTTTAGTGTTGTCGTATCACGGGCATCCCTGACTACCGACGTTCTACTGGTGGTGTCAAATGCAAACTGTACGACAATGCTTAAAAACGCGTTAAGGGGAATTAATGTAAAACCTTAACGCTAAGACAAAATATTTACTTTACCAATAGACACTACATATATAGCATGTCCTATTGTATATATACATAGTTTAACGGATCCTTAAGAGACGGAAAATCCCGTAACATCTCTTGAGTTACTTGTACATTTTACTTAAGTAGGACTACTTACATGAGAACTTCTAGTCCTGACTCGAGTGTTTTGTTTTTCATTACGCTCGTGTCAGCCTAAGTATTGGAGTTGTAAGCAGTGCTTATTTTTGGAGCCGAAGACTTGGTCGAAGACTCTACTCTATCAAGTGTTAGTTATCCATTTCATTTTGGGCATGTATCAGTAAACTTCTACGTGTCTCTAGAATTGTATAATTAAAGTCTAAAACTCAGATGTATTTGGTGTTGTAGCTTCATGAACTACTATGTACATTATTTATTTCTGCTACGATATTTGCTATTATTCTATATGTGATTATGTATCTGATTCTATACTGAAACACAAATTGATAATATATCTAAGATGAATGGTTTAACTTGGACATATATGGTTTATTGTTTGCTTAAGTTGTTCGGAAAAGACGGTCATCACAACGACTAATCCCATTGGAGGTCTCACCAACCTTAGAATGATTTGTAAAGGGAAGAAACTCCTTTAAAACAGGCATCGATTCAATGGAGATTTCTACATCCTTGGTTTTGATGCTGTTGTCTCTTGCAAAGCTTGAAACATTTCTCTAGTAGACAACCAGGGAAATTTTCTTGTGATCGAATATCGAATACCTCAGGATTTTGCAGGCAATTTTACCCCAGCCATGTAATCGTGACTCCACCCCAATAGTCGGGGATTATCCTGATGTTTTGGTGAAGTCACTTCTCTCCCTCTCAAACGAGAAATAGAATTTCACATCGATCTTATTTATGGAGCTCGACCTATCGTCCTTCCTTCAAATGAATGGTTTCTATAAATGGTTAGTCATGCCCTTGGAATTAACTAATGCTCCTGCCTTCTTCGTCGGCCTCTTGAATCACGTTTTCCATGATGTTCTCAACTGGTTTGTCTTGATCTTCCTTGATGATATTCTCATTTTTCTATGTCTCCGTTGACCCGGTTAAGGTCGCCGTGATTAATATAAGTCTATCCATCTTTCCCTTTTTGTAATTTAATTATCTTATCTTCCTTTCGAGCCTATCTTCTTGGTTGGAATTCTCTTTGATTAGGGCTCCTCAAAATTTGAATCTTTATCCTTGTTTTAAAATCCATTCTTGAATCATCCTATGAGAGAACATATTTGTAATTGATATAAATTTTTTTTATATTATGTTGTTTGAATTGTTATGTTTGAATTTGGAGTTTCGATCGATTCGTCTGGCGGACGCTATTGATAGGAATTCTAAAATGCTTGAACAAAGCAAACTGACACAATATTGTTTCAAAATTGGTAATATGAAATAATCATATGTATGATTATACGTTATACATATAGATATAATTTTATGGAATTAGATAGTTAAAAGAATTGATTGTTAGAAATGATAATACTAGATTATCATTTTTTATTTGTTAACATTTCTAAACTGTTAACTATTGTTGCATATTATAAGAAGTTGAAATTTTGAAATATGGTTTATAAATCTGATTTGCAATTGAAATGAACTCAAATTAAAGATTTGAGAATTAAATTTTCGGTACTTTTCAAATTTGGTTCTCAAAGTTTTGATAATATATATATATATTATATATATATATATATTATTTGAAAATATTTTCGAAAGGAAATTGTTTTTAAAGAATTTTAAATGAAGCAAGTCTATACTTTCCTCGTTTTTGCTGGAAAATAATTTCGGTAGTGACTGTAGCATCATCGACATTCATTTTCGAGTCTCAAAGTGGAGAGGCCACTTAGTAGCTTTGTTACACTTTTGTTTTGTAAATTGGAATTGATTTGAATTTCTTGAATGTGATTTGATTTATTAAATAAATATATGTATATTTATTTCAAATAGTTTGAAGTGAAATCGAAAATTTAACTCTCAAATTTTATGTTAGGTAATGATTTTAAATTACTGAAATAAAGCAGTATTTTTGAATACTTCGAATGTCTAAAATGAGAAATGGAATTG
The DNA here is from genome assembly GCA_030765085.1 of Allium cepa. NCBI lineage: Eukaryota > Viridiplantae > Streptophyta > Magnoliopsida > Asparagales > Amaryllidaceae > Allium > Allium cepa. Next base: position 120,297,224 of record CM060938.1, on the reverse strand, counting down.
AAACAACTTGGAACAGTTAAAACTAGGATAAAAATTTGTTTGTATAATACTCAATTACATTTCTTAAACATATATAACCTACCTATTCAAAAGTTTAAAATGTAATGTAAGTATGTAGTTGAATAATAAATTATATTAATGCAAGTAATAAGATGTCCAAAATGAAATTTTGTTAAGGGAATTTATAAATAAGAATTGAGCTATTGTGATAAATGTTTATGTACTTAATTTATGTTATAAGATGTGTTAAGTGAAATAAATTGAATAATAAAGAAGATGCTATTAAGTAAGTGAATATGAACTTAAAGAAGCTAAACGGGTAATAAATGAACATATACTTTGTATACTGTTTATGATACAAAAGTAAATTTCAAGAATAGTTGAACTTGAACTATAAGTGGAATTAACTTAAGTGAAGTCAAATAGATTTAGTAAATAAGTTAAACAAAATAAAATTTGTTTTGAAAAGAGAATTTGTAACGAATGTCAATAAATTAGAATTAAATAAATTAGATTTAAACCAATGAATATTTAGTGATTGAATGAATGGATTGAAACAAAATTTGTTGAATATTAATCAATTTAAAACTAATGAAATTTATATGATTTTGAATCAATTGTTGTAGTTTGTACTTTGAATCTATCTTTCCTTCATGTTGTTTCTATTGTCCTATCTTGTTCCTTTTCGAGGACGAAAATTTTTGAGTGAGGGAGAGTGTAACGACCCTAATTTTTAACGGTTTTTATAACGTAGTTAACTAAATTTTTCGTGAAAAATAAATAAAAAAATTTGAAATAAAAATTTGATATTTGGAATATGTCTATTTAAACATAGCAAATGGTAATTTTTTGTTGGAAAATGTGAAAGTTTAGTCTATTGTGTAATTTTCAATTTCAATTTAAAATTGGTTAATTTGATGAAAAAAATATATTTCAAAATCTGGATATTTTTATATAATAAAAATGTGGAACATTTTCTGAGTGAGACGTCATATTTCGTTTTGCCAAATTTGGACTGTTATATCCCCGTTTATCTTATTTTTCGGCGAATTTCAGTAGTTTGGCAGAGAAAAATCGAGTTTTGATAGGATGGTCGTATCGCTGATATTTATGTACCATTCTATTTGTCTCGTCATGCTGATCTCCGCAGTATTCATTCCTGTAATTCGACGTCCAATACGCGGCGAAGTCTATGTAACGGATAGCCATATCGATACACAGTTTGTTTCTTTTGGATTTCCTATGCCATTCGTTTGTTTCTCGAGAAAAACAAACATCCATTTGCCATAAGTATCCCGACTTTTATTATTCCAATGCTTGACTTTCACTATTCCCAATTGTTCAGTACTACTTTTTGTTTCCATTCTTCTTTTCCTTTCTTTTTCTGTTCCTCTTTCCCCTTTCATCTGGTTTTTTCGTGTTATGAAAAGAAAGGAATATATATATATATATATATATATATATATATATATATTATTGGGAAAGCATGCATACGCTTGTTTCTGGGAACATGTTCATCCTCCTTCCGCATAACTTGCTCGTCTTCACTCCACCTTTCACGCATGCTACCACCAACCGCCTTGAACCCCTCCTCCTCTGGCCGCTACTTACTTCTCTCTCCAGACTTCTCTCCGCCAGCCTGTATGTCAGTTCATCTCTCCACCTTGAAACCCGTGCCACACAACCTTCCCTCCACCGAACTCGGTTGCCTACCATGTTAGCTCCCATTCCACCACTTTCAATCCATGCGAGCACCTCCCTCTTCTGCCCCTTCACCATGGTAACCCCTCTCCACCACTGATCTGCACCGTTAGCCTCACCTAGCAGCCACCTCCAGATCGCCAGATCCTCCACCATTTCATGTTGTGCGTGAATAGAAAAAAAAGAAAAGAAAAGAGAAGATGAAGGCATGCGTGTGTTATATATATATATATATATATATATATATATATATATATATCTGTGTGTGTGTATGTATACACACACACACATTGTGTGTAACTTGCTTATCCCTGACCGTGAGCCTTCAACAGCCGAGTCCGCCCTATTGCCTCCACTCCGAGTCTACAAAAGCTTCTCCGCCCATCTGGTCGACCCAAGCAAACCCTTCCATCGTTCAAAGTTTCTCCAGCCTAGTGTCGGAAACAATTCATGTCTGCATATATATGGTATACATGAATATATTTTAAGTTATGACATGTTATATTTTAAACAATATGTTAGTATATATATAAGTTTATGTTAGTTAAATAATATGTTAGTTTATATATATAATGTTTAGGTCAGTTAAATAATATGTTGTATATATATGTATAAATTTATGTAAGTTATATAACATGTTAGTTTATATATATAGTTTATGTAAGATATGTAAAATCTGTTGTTGTATACATAAGTATATAAAAGTTTCATATTATATGTTTGGGTTTATTTACATGTTATAATAAAGTAAGTTTATATTGATTCTATATGTAACGACCTATAAATTTCTAGTAAATTTTTATGGTTTTAATAACTTAATTAACTAAATTTTTGTGAAATTTTAAATAATTAAATTTGGAAATGAAAATTTAATATTTGAAATACGTCTCTTTTAACATAGCAAACGGTAAATTTTCATCTGATAATATAGAAGTTTATTTTGTTGTGTAATTTTATTTCAATTTAAATTAGTTAATATTTGATGATAATAAAATGTTTTCCAAACCTGAATATTTTTCTATAGAAAATTTCTAAATCATCTTCTGAGCGAGATGTCATATTTCGTTTTATCAAATTTGGACTGCTATTGCTCCATTTATCTTATTTTCGGCAAAATAGCAGCATTTTTGGGTACCGAATCTCGACTTTCGATCAGATGATCATACCACTAATATCTGTATACTGTTTTGATCATCTCGTCATGCTGATCTCAATGGTATATTCATTTCTATTTTTCGAACCCTGACATGCGGTGAAATCTATAAAACGGTTAACCAAACTGGTATCCATTCGAGTCCATTTGTTTCCCGTGAACATTCGATTTTGTACCGTACAAAATCAACAACCTTTGGCCTTTTAGTATTCCCTGATATAACTTCTAACTTTTGGTTGTTCACTGTTTCAATTAATATTTGATGGTACGACTACCAACACTTTCTCTTCCCAATCTCAACTTTTAGCTTTCCGATTTCCTAATGCTAAATTATATTTGCTGGCTTCCACCTTTTCTGGTGACCCTTCTTTCTCTTTGAAAGAAAAAAAAAATAGATATATATACTGTTGCATTCATTTATGTCACCTGAGAGCTTCCATTTTATATTTCTTTGCCACGAACCCATTCATGCAAATCGCCTTCGAGCCAACCCACCGAATCCCTTTTCGCACATGCATCACTGCCTCCTTCTGCCTAACCGAACATCCACATAGTATGCGGACTTCCTCCCGTGCAGCACTCCATAGCCACCGCCTGTTTGCTTGGACCTGACAGCGACCTCACTTTCCCTTTTCCCCATAGAGCTACAGCGCATGACCAGCCAACCTTCGGCCTCACCTCAACTCTATCGACCAATCCCTTGCATCGTATTGCCCTCCTTAGCCATGAGTAGCCCCTGTTCCTTTGTGTGTGTGTGTGTGTGTGTGTGTGTATATATATATTTGTGTGTATAGGTTTGTTTATATAAATTATGTATATATATGCTTACAGTTTTAAGAGTGTCAGTTATATGCATATATATATATATATATATATATATATATATTAATATATAAGTATTGTTTGCTGTTATATTTAGTCATTTATAAGCCTACGCATGTATAAAGTGCATAGATGTTGTATGCACGAATATGTTTGTTTGTGTGTATATATATATATATATATATATATATATATATTAAGTGCATGTATAATATTTGTTATTATTTTAAAAGGTATGTGAGTTTATATAATGGTATATATGTTACAGTCTTGGTTCGTATATATATAAGTTTACACAAATTTCGTATGTATAAGTTTGTATAGGTGTTATATAATATCTTGTCGAATTATATATAAGTTCAGGTAAGTTTTTATATAACCTTTTTGAGCCATAAATATATATATTTTCATAAGCCATTTAACCTGTTGGCTGGGTATGAAAGTTCATATAATAATTTATGTACTGGTTCGCATGTATGCTTGATTCTGGTTTCCTATATGTATAGAGACTTTAATATGTTCACATATACGGTTAAAAATTTGTTATTGACTTAAAAGTATGTGGATATATATATGCTTTATTTTAATATGCATTTTCAAATTTTATATTTATTTTATAATAAATATTAATTTGAAATTATAATATGTATGTAAATTTTTATATTAGTCTACATATGTATGCATAAGTTATTTTCAAATATGAATATAGAGATTTATTTTACAAATGTTTAGATTTAATAATGATTTGAAAGTACATATAAAGATTTTATTTTTATATATGTCTTCGAATTGATTTTTAGAAAGATAAATTTTAATAATAATAACGTATATAATTTCATTTTGTATCAAAACTGATTTTGATTTGTTCTCATTGATTTCTGTTATCAGTTATATCCATCGAATTCGTACCAATCTAGCTTTGCTTTCGAATTCGTGCTAGGATTTGTAACTCATCTCATTATCATTCATCCTTAGCCTCAAAAGGTGAGCATCACTCACGATTAATGTTCTTATACTTATTAAATTTGATTTCAATTGGAATGACAATTGAAATATGCTGTTATTAGTTATTTACATTGCTATATTTATGCTATCTTTCACCTATGACATCTAACACCATTATCTGTTAATTATACTGATGATGTATGCATATTATATTACTATCATATCTGTTATCACCCAGCAAGTTCCCTGTTAGTATAGAATCACTACGGGTTGAAATGATACATACCCGAACGATCTGTAGAACATGAGAAAATCATTATGGGTTGAAATGATAAACCTAAACGATTTTCAATTGAATTGAATTTGGGATTGCAGGTTGAAATGATATATACCCGTATATATTTAAATTGCGGATTGAAATGATAAATATCCGATCACTTGGACATAGGATAGAAAATTATATACAGACAATGGTCTATATATAATGTAACAACCCGCATATTTTACGATTGAGTATTTAAATATTTCATCGTTAGTCGGATTTTAGTCCGAAAAGCTACTTTTTGCAAACAGTCAAATTAGGACTCGAGACCACCCCCATTGAGTTCAAAATGACGTTTGCGACCTTTTTGAGTATAAATTTGATATGTTTGGAGTTAGTGGAATTTTGCTACTTTTTCACTTAGGGCATTGGTTTTGTTTTAGCCCATTAGACCCTAGCTTCACCCCTCTTCTCTTCATTACTTCATTTCTATTTCCTGATACTCAAGATTTAGCAACAATGGATAGAGGAATGGAAAATTAAAACTCCAAGCCCTAGCTTCCATTTGCAAATCAAGTTCTAACTCCAAATTTATAGAAGAAGCTTTGGTAAGTCTCCTCTTCTTCTTCTCCAACTCATTCTCTTACCAATTTCAGAAATTCCTAAACCTAATTTAGGAAATATTTCTCTTTTAAGCTTAGATTCAAGCTCTTTAGGTTGGAATTGAAGAGTGATTGTTCTTTCCATTGCTCTATAGCTTTTTCTTCATAGTTTTGGGTTTAAAGGTGAGATTTTTATCTCACATCTTAGTCTATAATTAACTTCGATTGTTAGGTATGAATTCCTAACACTTATTCTTGTGCAATTGATTTTGGTTTGGATTGATTTGGTGCATATTCCAAATTTTGGTGTTTGAAATCAAAATCTGTGAAAATCATATTATGGATATTTGGACATTGATATTTGAGGCGTATCGAAGAGACGTTAAGGCTGGGTTGTCGCGTGGCGTAAATCCTTAGTCGTCATTTCCTCGTCCGATCACTTCCGATATTCATTTGGCCATTTTTGGTCGAGATTCAGGAAATGCTGTGAATTCCAGTTTCAGACGTCTAAATCTGGAATTTCAGACGTCTGAATTGGCTCGATTTGAAACGAAAGGAAATAGGCTAAAAACACCTATTTCAGATGTCTGAAACATTTCATTCAGACGTCTGAATTACGTTCTGAAAAACTTCTAATTTTCTAGATTCAGACTGAACTACCTATTTCAGACGTCTGAATCTACTGTGTTTTGCCTGCTTGCCTATTTTGTTTAAGAATTCCAATTTTATCAATTCGTGTTGATTCCCTTTTGTTGTTATCATCTATTATCGACTTTGATGACATCTTCTTTGAGATTTTTGGAAATATCCATTTTGATGGATTTGATATCGATTTCTTTGGAATTAATTCACATCTTCGTATGTGAATTTTAGTGATTGATTGTTTCTATAATCATTTTTGTGATTTGTCACTTTAAAAATATATAGGTTTTCTATACTAGTAGTAAATATCAAAACTCTTCCACTAAAATGATTTCAACACTATTTTATTACAAAGCTCGTTTCTTAAACCGTTTTCCAATCTATTAGTATATACAAACCTTTATCTCACTCGTATGAGAAATCTAATTAAACAGCTTAGTAAAAAAAGTGGTATGAAACGCTTGCATTTACTTCGTCGGTTAATTCTTGGACTTGTTCGATTGAATCTCTTGTGACAATTTTCGAGTGGAGACTTACAGTTTGTTCGTAAATATTTAAGTTAAGCTAGTGGTTATGGGACATGAAGCTAAGCTCATATATTTACCATCTTAGTGTAATTGACACTTCTTGATGATCGATGATGATCATTTTGTGATTTAGACTAGCGAATGCTACGTTTCTTTGTCCACGTAGGGGACGGTACCTCGTTTTATTGAGTTTCGTCTCATTTCTTTTATAGGCTAACTACCTATGTATTATTTGGAGTTTCGACACAATTTTTGTTGGCTAGCGACCCATGTTCTTTTATGGAGTTTGGTCCATCGGACATACCTTTGTACTACGTTGTTGCACCAGCTTATCCGGATCATCGGGCATACCGTTGTACTACGTCGTTGTTCCGAATTATTCGAGTTTCAGGATCCTTGGGCGTACCGATATTGTACTACGTCATTGCACCGGCTCTATGGTTAGCGACCATGGGATAGCGTCCCGTTTGTGATACGCATGTTGGTGAGTTTTCATGCTCCCGTTTTGTGATAGGCCTCCCCATTTTTTTGTGATTTCTGGATTTCTATTGATGAGTTCTAGAATTTGAGATCCACCAGCTTTTATGATTGGCATCTATACGATGTCGGTATTTGTGTCTTGGTGAATAAAACTAAAAAGTATGGCATTCTTTTGATCTTTGAGAAGATTCTTGTGATATTGATAAATCTTTGGTTGATTTTCAATTGCATACTTATCATAGTATGGCTTTATGGTCATCTTACGTTTTTGTCATATCTCTTATTCTATATCATTTTATCCGATTTTTATAGTTAGACTGATCCGTTTATTATTTTCTTATTAAATAATACTCGGGTCAGACCGAGATGTTACAGGTGCTTCTACTTGACTTCTCATCTGGGATTATTATCCTGACTTTTGGCTAACTACTTAGATTAGTAGTTTTTGGTTGTATACATTTGAGATATAGACTCATTGATGTATACTTATTCTTTTGTGTAGCACTTGTAACTATCCTTTTGTGATATTGTGGGTCTTGTTTGACCACTACTCTGATATAAACTTTCATGTGTAATATTCATATCTGTTTCCGCCTTTGAGATATGAACTTCTGTGACTGATTTATGTTATGCTTATTTCTATATTTGTTTCCGAAGATATTATAGCCACTGTGCAGTAGCTTTGAGTTTGCATCGGTACTTCAGATTCTATATTTTTATCTGGCATATCGATACTCGCACAAAGCAATTACATGGATGGTTTGTCCTCAACAGCCTTATTCTCCGTGTTAGTTGACGGCATTACCCTGTAGTGTCCTTGGCTAGCGTGGGTATAGAGGTGGGGCGTCACAGCTTGGTATCGGAGCCAAACTTCGGAACAATGTAGAATAATTTAACAAGGATCATCGTCCTAAGTCCATCTTAGGAGTCGTGCCTTAGGATTTTATTCGGGTCTTCGAACCGTTCTATCCTATTTTCTTTATGACACCTTGTTTTATCAATCATGATTGTTTGATAATTATTTTGTGAATAACCTTTTTCTTCTTCTTCTTTCTTTCTTAATGAAGAGAAATGGTTAGACCTGGCCGTCCCAGCGCTGGTCAATCTAGTGCTACTCCCCAAGATGGAGTATTTATGTCTGCCCAGCAGCTTCTTGATCTAGTAAAGAATGCTCAAGCAGCCGGTTCTAATCCGTAGTCTACTCACCCTAAGTTTGGATTTGTACGTTTGTGCAACGATTATACCAATTTGGGAGGGAAGCCATTCAAAGGTTCTGAAACCATTATTGAAGTCCAGGCTTGGGTAAGAACATGCGATCGAGTCTTTACTCGCATGAATCTAATTGATCTTCACCGTGTCCAAGTGGCTTCAAGTATGCTCCAAGAAAGAGCATTAGATTGGTATGAGCTTCTTATTTCTGAAATTATCGAAGCGGATCTTACTTGGGAGAAATTCCGAGAACGATTCGAGTTAAAATTTGTGCCAGAAGCTGAGAAGGTGACATTGGCTAGTCGTTTCATAGACCTTGTTCAAGGTGAATCCTCCGTGGCAGACTATGTCGCATCATTCGAATCACTTTCTAAATACGGGGTCGAATATATAAAAACCCCATTGAAGAAGAACCAAAGATTTGTCTATGGCTTGAACAAAAATCTCAAGAAGCCATTACTTCTAAAGTTAGAAGTTTCTTTTGATCAACTTGTTGATATCGCTCTTCGACTTGAAGAGGCAGATAAAGAAAGTGATGTTGAAGTTATGGGTGCCAAACCAAAATTCAAAAACAACAAGAAAAGGCCTATTAAATTCATAGGTCCTAATCCCAATATAAAAGGGAAGCAAGCAACTCCGCCGGCAAAGACTTCTGCCACTAGTAGTGGGTAATGCTACAATTGTGGTTCTAAAGACCATTATGCCAATAAATGTCCGAAACCTCTCTTTTGTCGCTATTGCAAAAGTTCGGGTCATCTTTTATCTTCATGTCCCAGACTTCAAGGCAAGAAGGAAGGAAAGTTAAATGTTGCACATGCCCCTAGCAACACTTCTCATGGTCAAGATATTTCTCATTCTATCCTTGATGGAATTATTTTATTTCGTGATCAACCTATTCGAGTTCTTTTTGATACGGGTGCGTCCCATTCTTTTATATCAAAGGAACTTGTTGATACTTTTTCTTTAAGTGTTGTTGCTTTAATGACTTCGTTGAGAATTGTGAATTCAATTGGTGGATCCGCAACAATTAGTTTACTTTGTAAAGATGTCGAGATTATTTTGTGTGATTTTTCTTTCCGATCTGATTTCCATGTCATGCGTTATTTAGGCTTTGGAATGATTTTGGAAATGGATTGGCTTAACCGTTATGAAACTCATATCCTATGTCCTGAGCGGACTATTTATCATCGACATCCGCAATCTGTTAATCAGAATTCTATTGTTCTTAAAGATTCGGATTCCGACTTGACAGCATCTTTATATTCTTTAAATCCTCATGATGACGATAATGATTATGAGGAAGATGTCATTTCTCTTGTTCACGTTGTTCGTGAATTTTTCGACATATTTGAGCCCGTTTTAGGATTGCCACCTAAGCGAGCAATTGAATTCAAAATTAATCTAATTCCTGGAGCTTTACCTATTACTCGTCCTCCTTATCGCATGTCCAATAAGGAAAATAAGGAGATGCGCAAACAATTATCTGAATTGGAGACGAAGCAATTTATTCGCTCTAGTTCCTCGCCTTGGGGAGCTTCGGCTATTTTCGTGAAGAAATCCGATGGTACACATAAACTTCGCGTTGACTACCACAAGCTTAATGATCTTACTATCAAAAATAAATATCCTTTACATCGGATTGATGATCTATTCGATCAACTTAGTGGTGCTAAAGTCTTTTCACAATTGGACTTGGCAACCGGTTTTCATCAGCTTCGTATTGCAGAGGATATCATTCCTTTGACATCGTTCCGTATGCGTTATGGATCTTACGAATGGCTTGTTATGCCATTTGGTTTAACGAATGCTCCGGCTTATTTCTTGACCTTATGAATAGAGTTTTCAAAGACTTCCTCGATCGATTTGTTCTCATCTTTATTGATGATATTCTTGTGTATTCTATAACCGAGGAGGAGCATGAAAAGCATCTTCAGATTGTGTTGGAAACTCTTAGGAGCAATCAATTGAAAGCAAAATTTTCTAAATGCCACTTTTGGCAATCTCGGGTGAAGTTTCTCGGTCATATCATTTCCGAATCCGGAATTTCCTTAGATCCTTCAAAGATTGAAGCGATTCAAAATTGGAAGAGACCGGAGAGTGTGACGGAGATCCGTAGTTTTCTTGGATTGGTAGGTTATTACCGCCGTTTCATAAAAGACTTTTCCAAAATTTCTATGCCTCTTACTAGTTTGACAAAGAAGGAAGTTAAATACATTTGGTTGGACAAATGTAAAGCTTCTTTTCAGAAATTAAAAGAACTCCTTTTTGATGCTCTTATTCTTGTGGTTCCCGAGGGAAACCAAGATTTTATTGTTTATACCGATGCTAGTCGCGTTGGTTTGGGTGCCGTTCTTATGCAAAGAGAACGTGTTATTGCTTATGCTTCTAGGCAATTGAAGCCAGCCGAGACTAGATATGCCACTCATGATTTAGAGCTTGCGGCTATTGTTTTCGCCCTTCGAATTTGGCGTTTTTATCTTTTGGGAGAAAATTTTATTCTTTACACCGATCATAAATCTTTGAAGTATCTATTTTCTCAAAAGGAACTTAATTTGCGTCAACAACGTTGGCTCGAATTCCTTGCATCTTATGATCTTGATATTCTTTATACTCCCGGAAAGGGAAATCGTGTTGTCGATGCACTTATTCGCAAGCAACAAGCGGTTGTTTTTATGATGATATCTGAATGGAATGATCTCGGGGTTTTATCCACTTGTGAGATTCGAGATCGTGTTTCCGATTTATGTTCATCTCTTGTTTTATGTAGCCTTGAGGCTCATCCTTCTCTTTTAGACCGCATTTTTGAAGCTCAAAAGCTAGATCCCGAATTGGCTCTTCTTGGCCAAAATTTTAGGAATAAAATTGATATTGAAGGTTTGAAAGACTTTGATATTGATTCTCGTGGTGGAATTCGAAAATTTGGTAGACTTATCGTGCCAAATATTAGTGATCTTCGTAAAGACATTTTAGAAGATTCTCATCTTTCTAAATTTACCATTCATCCCGATAGTAGTAAAATGTACGCGGATATGAAGCGACTTTATTATTGAGAGGGAATGAAATCTGATATAGCTAACTTTGTTAAGTGTTGCATGACTTGCCAACTTGTCAAGGCCGAGCATCAAAGGCCCGGTGGGTTATTGCAACCTTTAGAAATTTCAATTTGGAAGTGGGATCAAATTTCCATGGATTTTATTGACGGCTTTACCCGTTCGCGTTCGGGTCATGATAGCTTATGGGTGATAGTTGATAGACTTACTAAATCCGTCCATTTTATCCTGTTCGGTCCAATCGAACCGTTCCTCTTTTGGCCAAACTCTTTATTAAAGATATTGTTACATTACATGGGGTTCCTACTTCTATTGTTAGTGATCATGATCCATTGTTTACTAGTGAATTTTGGAAGAGTCTTCAAAAAGCTTTGGGAACAAAGCTTAATTTTAGCACCGCTTATCATCCTCAATCTGATGGACAAACCGAGCGTGTGAATCAAACTCTTGAAGATCTTCTTCGTGCATGTGTTCTTGATTTTGGTGGAAGTTGGAAAGATCATATTTCTCTTGTTGAGTTTTCCTATAATAATAGTTTCCAATGTAGTATTGGTATGGCACCTTTTGAGGCACTCTATGGAAGGCCATGCCGTTCTCCTTCTTATTGGCTTGAGGCCGGTGAGAGGCTGGTTTTAGGTCCAGACTTTATTCGTGATTCCACATTAAAGATTGATCTCATTCGCCATAGGATGAAAGAAGCTCAGAGTAGGCAAAAATCCTATGCCGATAACCGAAGAAGGAAATTAGAATTTTCTGTGGGAGATTTCGTGTTTATTCGTGTTTCACCTATGAAGGGTGTTGTACGTTTCAGTCAATCGGAAAAGTTAGCACCTCGATATATTGGTCCATTTCCTATCACCGAAAATATTGGTTCCGAGGCTTATCGCCTCTTATTACCGGCTCAATTTTCTGCTATTCATGACGTGTTTCACGTTTCTCAATTACAGAAATGCCTTCGAGATTCTGATTCTATTCTTGAGCCTGGTGTTGTGGAAGAAATTAAAGTTTCGCCTAATTTAACTTATGAGGAACATCCTATTCGTATTATTGCTTCAGAGGTCAAATGCCTACGAAATAAAGATGTCCCATTTGTGAAAGTTCAATGGTCCTCAAATCCTAAGGATTCCTCTTGGGAATCTCGAGAATTCATTGAGCGAACACATCTGGACTTACTTCCTCGTGCTCTTTGAGGTGAACTTTTTATTTTAAAAATTTCTTCTTTTTGTGTTGATATGCTTTTATGGTTGTTACTTTTTGTTCATTTATTCCTTATGATTGCAAGGACGCAAATTCTTTAAGGAGGGGAGTCTGTAACAACCTGCATATTTTACGATTGAGTATTTAAATATTTTATTTAAATGTTTCATCGTTAGTCGGATTTTAGTCTGAAAAGCTACCTTTTGAAAACGGTCAAATTAGGACTCGAGACCACCCCTATTGAGTTCAAAATGACGTTTGCGACCTTTTTGAGTATAAACTTTGATATGTTTGGAGTTAGTGGAATTTTGCTACTTTTTCACTTAGGGCTTTGGTTTTGTTTCAGCCCATTGGACCCTAGTTCCACCCCTCTTCTCTTCATTACTTCATTTCTATTTCCTAATACTTAAGATTTAGCAACAACGGGGAGGAATGGGAAATTAAAACTCCAAGCCCTAGTTTCCATTTGCAAATCAAGTTCTAACTCCAAATTTATAGAAGAAGCTTTGTAAGCCTCCTCTTCTTCTTCACCAACTCATTCTCTTACCAATTTCAGAAATTCCGAAACCTAATTTAGAAAATGTTTCTCTTTTAAGCTTAGATTCAAGCTCTTTAGGTTGGAATTGAAGAATGATTGTTCTTGCCATTGCTCTATAGCTTCTTCTTCGTAGTTTTGGGTTTAAATGTGAGATTTTTATCTCACATCTTAGTCTATAATTATCTTCGATTGTTAGGTATGAATTCCTAACACTTATTCTTGTGCAATTGATTTTGGTTTGGATTGATTTGTTGTATATTTCAATTTTTGGTGTTTTGAAATAGAAATCTATGAAAATCTTATTATGGATATTTGGACATTGATATTTGAGGCGTATCGAAGAGCCCTTAAGGATGGGTTGACGCGTGGCGTAAATGCTTAGTCGTCATTTGCTCGTCCGATCGCTTCCGGTATTCATTTGGCCATTTTCGGTCGAAGTTCAGGAAATGCTCTGAATTCCAGTTTCAGACATCTGAATCTGGAATTTCAGACGTCTGAATTGGCTCGATTTCAAACAGAAAGGAAATAGGCTAAAAACACATATTTCAGACATCTGAAACATTTGGTTCAGACGTCTGAATTACGTTCTGGAAAACTTCTAATTTTTCAGATTTAGACGTCTGAACCACCTATTTCAAACGTCTGAATCTGCTGTGTTTTGCCTGCTTGCCTATTTTGTTTAAGAATTCCAATTTTATCGATTCGTGTTGATTCCCTTTTGTTGTTATCATCTATTATCGACTTTGATACATTTTCTTTGGGACTTTTGGAAATATCCATTTTGATGGATTTGATATCGATTTCTTTGGAATTAATTCACGTCTTTGTATGTGAATTTTAGTTATTGATTATTTCCACAATCATTTTTGTGATTTGTCGCTTTAAAAATATAAAGGTTTTCTATACTAGTAGTAAATATCAAAACTCTTCCATTAAAACGATTTCAACACTATTTTATTACAAAGCTCGTTTCTTAAACCATTTTCCAATCTATTAGTATATACAAACCTTTACCTGACTCGTATGAGAAATCTAATTAAACGGCTTAGTAAAACAAGTGGTATGAAACACTTGCATTTACTTTGTCGGTTAATTCTTGGACTTGTTCGATTGAATTTCTTGTGACAATTTTCGAGTGGAGACTTACAGTTTGTTCGTAAATATTTAAGTTAAGCTAGTGGTTATGGGACATGAAGCTAAGCTCATATACTTACTAGCTTAGTGTAATTGACACTTCTTGATGATCGATGATGATCATTTTGTGATTTAGACTTGCGATATGCTACGTTTCTTTGTCCACGTAGGGGACGATACCTTGTTTTATTGAGTTTCTTCTCATATCTTTTACAGACTAACGACCTATGTATTATTTGGTGTTTCGACTCAATTTTTTTGGGCTAGCGACCCATGTTCATTTATGGAGTTCGGTCCATCGGACGTACCTTTGTACGACTTTGTTGCACCAGCTTATCCGGATCATCGGGCGTGCCGTTGTACTACGTCCTTGTTTCGAATTATTCGAGTTTCAGGTTCCTCGGGCGTACCGATATTGTACTACGTCGTTGCACCGGCTCTTTAGTTAGCGACCATGGGATAGCGTCCCGTTTGTGATACACGTGTTGGTGAGTTTTCATGCTCCCGTTTTGTAATAGGCCTCCCCTTTTTTTGTGATTTTTGGATTTCTATTGATGATTTCTATAATTTGTGATCCACCAGCTTTTATGATTGGCATCGATACGATGTTGATATTTGTGACTTGGTGAATAAAACTAAAGAGTATGACATTCTTTTGATCTTTGAGAAGATTCTTGTGATATTGATAAATCTCTAGTTGATTTTCAATTGCATACTTATCATAGTATGGCTTTATGGTCATCTTACGTTTTTGTCATATCTCTTATTCTATATCATTTTATCTGATATTTATAGTTAGACTGATCCGTTTATTATTTTCTTATTAAATAATACTCGGTTCAGACCGAGATGTTACAGGTGCTTCTGCTTGACTTCTCATCTGGGATTATTATCCTGACTTTTGGCTAACTACTTAGATTAGTAGTTTTTGGTTGTATACATTTGAGATGTAGACTCATTGATGTATACTTATTCTTTTGTGTAGCACTTGTAGCTATCCTTTTATGATATTGTGGGTCTTGTTTGACCACTACTCTGATATACACTTTCATGTGTAATATTCATATATGTTTCCGCCTTTGAGTATGAACTTTTGTGACTGATTTATGTTATGCTTATTTCTATATTTGTTTCCGAAGATATTATAGCCACTGTGTAGTAGCTTTGAGTTTGCATCGGTACGTCGAATTCTATATTTTTAACTGGCATATCGGTATCGCACAAAGCAATTACATGGATGGTCGCTCCTCAACGGCCTTATTCTTCGCACTAGTTGACGGCATTACCCTATAGTGTCCTTGGCTAGCATGCATATAGAGGTGGGGAGTCACATATAAATATTTTGAAAATGATTTCTATGCTTTTGGGAAGAAATATATGGTTTTATATGAATATTGATTTTCGATATTATGTACATGCTATTTTATATATAGTTAATTTCTTAATTTTAAGCTATATATGAATTTGTTTAATATAAAACAAGTTTAATAATAAAGTTTGATTTTATTAAAACATAATATGGTTAAGTATTTATATAAATTATATTTAATATAGAGTTTATAATGATTTTAATAAATTAAGGTTGAGAATATGGATTTGAAATTGATTTGAAATTGTATTTAATTAAGAATTTTATTTGCTTAAATCGATTTAAAACTTATTGAATTTGATATTTTAAAGGATATGATTTTATAACTTTATTTTGTTTTAAATTTGATTAAGGAATATTTCAAGTTTGAGTCTTATTTAATTGATATTGAATTTATTAAGTAAATATTTAAAAACTAAATATTAGTAAATTGAATTAAGATATATATGAAATTATCAAATGTAGTTTTGAAATTATGGAATATTTAAAGCTTTGAAATATATAATTTGAAATGGTTTATTTGTGGTTCAAATCTGTATTTGAAATTGATATAATTTAAAATGGTTTATTGAGAACTGAATTTGGTTGAAATTGATGAATTGAGATTGAGTAAAATTTGAACTATAGAATTCGAGTTGAGTTGAAACAATTCATGAAATTTGAGGAAACTATCTTATTATATAAAGTATTTTAAATTATATTTAAAACTATTTTTCCTTTATAAATCATTTTAACACAAACTATTTTTAATATACTAACTATTTTAATATAAACAATTTTAACTTTTAACTCTTTTATATAAACTATTTTACTTTATAAACTATTTATTTTATATTATTTAATATCCAAACTATTTATGTGGTGGAAGTTATGTTTTTTAAAGTTATGAATTTCAAAGTATTATGATTTGAAAGTGTTATGATTTCAAGTGCTTAGTTTCAAAGTGTTATAACTTTGAAAATGCTATGATTTTGGAAAAGGGTATATTTGAATTGGAAATGATTTTGTATTTGGTTTTGAAATGGAAATGATATTGCATTTGGTTTTAAAATGGAAATGTTATCATATTGATATGGTTTTGAAATGGCAATGATATTTTGGTTTTGGAAGTATAAACTATCTTGAAATGACCACGGTGTTATAATAACATTTGGTTGTTAAAGAGACCGGGATCAGATGTTGTCATACTCTCTGCCAACTCTGAAAATCACTTTAACAACTGTGTACGCAGTGGAGATTCCAGAATGAAGTAGGATGGTGGCGACGACCTATTGAGGTATATGCGTGGACCCGACTTTCGTGAGTTGGCATAAGGTGGCTAAAGCAGGAGCAATTCCGGGCCAATGAGGTAGCTTCTCTGATCGGACACACTCCTTCGATACTATATTCTGACTTTGTGATTGATTTGGTGGCCACTTTTGATTTTTGATTTTGGGAGTATGGCTCGAGGTGAGAGGTAGCTGCGGTTATGCGTTACCACCAGTCCGGATGCGTAATTGGTATATCTACCGTGGCATTGCCTAGTTGTGCCGTGTCACCTACCCTAGCGTGCTTTACTACGAGTTTGATTTTTGTCGAACCTATGGAGTATCCTCTGGTGGGCTACCGATCAGGAGGGATTATGGTACTGTATAGACTATTGGCACTATGAAATGTGTTAAGGGGGATATGGGTAACGCCTTAATGCTAATTTTAAACATATTATACTTTACTTTAAATATTATTATAATAGCGTATATCACTACATAGTAGATAGTTTAACGGGTCCTTAGAGGATGGTTATCCCGAACATCCATTGAGCTACTTGTATTTAAGTTGTTATTTCACTTGAGTTAGATTTATTGATATAAAAATGTTAATCTGGACTTGAGCATTTTGTGTTTTGCTTTACGCTCGGGTCAGACTGAGTGATACAGCTTTTGAGACTCACCTTTAGAGTTGGAGCTTCGTTTGAAGATCCATCTACATCTTTTCAGCTTGGAGTAATTCAATTATTCCAGTGATGTATTCTGATCTTGTATTTGACTTTTGTATTTGAAACTTCTATTGTAACTTATTTAACTCTGATATATATATATATAGTAGCTTTATGAACTACTACTCATTTTGTTTCCGCTGCATATTGTATATTACTCTATGTATGTGATTCTGTGATTATTTATTTACTGTATATGTTGAGTTTTGCCAAGTATAAACTAACAATATGGTATTTTGAGCAATTCAAATCCGACATCTGTGGATGCGAATGGTAGAAAATATCAGGATGTTACATGTGGTATCAGAGCTTTGGTTTTAGGCAAAACTCAATATATAAAGTAAATTTCTATTACAGAGTCACATTCATTCGAGCTTGAATCCCTTCTTCTTTTACTCGGGTTTCCTTTGAATTTTGGAATGTTCCCCTCGGTTCCAAAGTCCATTCTTATCTCTCATTAGTTGTATTCTTTTGATTCTGGAGCACCCATGTAGCTCCACTGAATGATTGTAACGGGGTGAAACTCCTTTACAACAAGCATTGATTCGCCAAAGATTTCAGTATCCTCGGTTTACGATGCTGCTATCTTTTTCTATGCCTAAATTCTACCTTTTGCGATCGAATGTTGATTTGCTCCATAATTCTGCCTCGATCTTATCTTGAAGTCACATTTGACCCGGTTGAGGTCGCCCGCGGTTTATATAAGGATTTATATAAATCTATCCATCCTTCTATTTTGCTATTCAATTATCTTATCTCCCATTCAAGCCTATCTTCCTTGTTAGAATTCTTTTTGATTATGGGTTCCTCAAAAATTTGAATCCTATCCTTGTTTTGAAATCCATTTTGAAAAATCGAGTGAAGAACTGTATTTGTTTTAATATTAAATTGTTTTATATGTTGTGTTGTTTGAGTTGTTGTTGATGATTTGGGTTTTTTCGATCGATTCGTCTGATCAACGCTATCGATAAGATTACCAAAACGCTTAAACAGAATGAACTGACACAATATTGTTTTCAAATTTGGTAAATAAAATAAATTTTGTGTGATTATATATATAAAAGTAAATTTTCTAGAAGATAATTGTTAAATGAACTGGTTAACAAAATGATAATATTTGATTTTCATTTATTGTTTTGTAAACCAATCACTATTGCCTCATAAAATAAATAAATGGAATTATAAAACACAGTTTATAAATTGATTTGGAATTTTAGAACATGATTCATAAATTGATTTAGAATTTGAAATGGATTTAAGTTAAGAATTTGAGAATTAATTTTCGGCGATTCCAAACTTTGGTTTTAAACTTCAGAATGTATATTATTTAAAGTGTTTTCAAATAGAAATTATTTTCTAAAGAATTTTAAAGTTTTAAAAATCGGTACTCTCTTCTTTTGTCGCTGGAAAATAATTTTGGTGATGATAGCCGCATCATCGACATTCATTTTCGAGTTTCAGAGTGGGTTGAAATGATGAATCGAAGCGATTTCCATTGATTTTTAATTTAGAGATTGCGGGTTGAAATGATATATACCAGTAGATATTTAAATTGTAAATTGAAATGATAAATATCTGTATCATTTGAACATATGTTAGAAAATTATATACGGGCACCGTTGGTCTATATTTTGCAAAGTTTTGGAAGGAAATGTGTGGGTTTTATAAATATTGATTTTTTATATATACAATATATAAATGTTATTTTTATATATAGGTAAATTTAGATTTTTAAATTTATATGTTTGGAAATTTTAAATTTATAAGTTAGTTTTGGAAATATAATTTTTAAGATTTTTCTTACGACTTTATGATTTTAAAAATATATATAATAAGATTTAATTAAATAAAATATAATTTAATTTATATATATATATTATATGTTTTAACTATTTATTTAAAATTTATATTAATTTAAAAATAGAGTTTGTAATAACTTTAACTAATGGAGGTTGGAGAGAATTGAATTTAATTAAGAATTGATTTGAAATTTTATTTGTTAAGAATTGAATTTAAATTAAAATTAATTTATAATTAAATTTTTTTAGAATTGAATTTAAATAAGGTTTGATTTAAATTTATTGATTTAAGAAAATGTAACGTCCCGCCTTTTCGCACGCTTTCATCGACACACGTGCGAATTCAAACCATCCGGAAGGGCGGATTGTTATGGGGTAAATAAGAAAAACAAGAAAAAAAATAAACAAAATAGAATCTCACGGCGGAATGATAAAATATAATAGTCAAATATACAGTTCATGAAGCTGTTTACAAAATACTAAATTTTACTTATACAATATATATCAGAGCTGCACATACCAACGAATAAAAATCGATGCAGCGGAATACAGTGTGAGGTGAAACAATATAACATATAATAATAATGAAATCTTAGTCTTCGTCCTGCAGAAATAAAGTCTTCGATCATGAAATGCTCGGACTGACCCGAGCGAATTGAAAAGACAAAACACTCGAGTCAGAACTAAAAGATCTTATGTAAGTTAAATCAACAGAAATAAATATGAGAGCAGTAACTTAAGAGATGCTCGGGATTCGCATATCCTAAGGATCCGTTAAACTATTTACTATGTAGTTATATTTTGCTATTATAATAATGTCTATTAATAAAATAAACTTACTTTTAAATAGCATTAAGGCTTTACATTTTCCACCTTAACACGTAATAGTCCCAGTAGTCCATCCAATATCATGGTCCCTCCAGATCGGGAAGCCACTAGAGGATACCACACGGGCTACAGGAGAAAACCAAACTCGTACAAGGTGTGATAGGGTTGGTGACACGGCACAATTAGGCAAAGCCAGTGTAGATATACAAATTACACTTCTGAGTCGGTGGTAACGCGTAGCTGCTACTACACCCACCTCGAACAACACCCCCAAATAAAAGAAATCAAAAGTGGCCACCGAATCAATCCAAAGGTAAAGTATAATATCGAAGGGACGCGTCCAATCAAAGGTGCTACCTCAATTAACCCGTCAATCGCTCCTGTTTTAGCCAACTTATGCTAACTCACGGGAGTTGGGTCTACGTATTTACCTTAAAGGAAACGCGCCACCATCCTACTTCATTCTGGAATCTCCACCGCGTACACGGTAGTTAAAGTGGTTTTTGGAGTTGGTAGATAGTATGAAAACTTTCGATCTCGGTCTCTTCATAAACTAATCGTTATTATAACACCGCGGTCGCTTTTTTTTTCAAAATAGTTTATACTTTAAAACCAGAATATGATATCCCTTTTCAAAACCATATAAATATGATATCATTTTCTTTTTTTAAAACCAAATCAATATGATATCATTTCAAATATATCCTTTTTCTAAAACCATATCACTTTAAAATTTATAATGTCTCGAAACCATACATTTGAATTATAACTCTTCAACATAATACTTGGAAATCCATAGCTTTAAAACCATAACTTTGAACCTAAATGGTTTGGATATTCAACAGTATATAAAATAAAATGGTTTGAATTTCAAATTACTTTATAAAGCAAACAATTTCCACGATATTAGAATTTTATTCTCTTTAAATTAAGTCTAAATCCATAAATTATAAATTCACTTTCAGTTTCAATAAACCTCTTCAGTTTCAATATATTTCCAACTTTGAGTATTAAACAATTAGAAACTAATGTTGGAAATTTCTATCCAACCATTAAAAGTCCTATTATTTAGTTTGAAATATTTGCATATAAAACCATAATCATTTAAATAAAACTCAAATTACCTATAACTAAATATTTCCTCCAATTTATTTATACTAGAAATATTCACTAAATTCATCTCGAGTAAAATTTAGTTATAAATATCATACCTTTTAACATTTCAAGTTAATAAATTCAACATCAACTTATGGAGTTTAATTCTTAAAAACTCAATTCCAAATAGATTTCAAATTTAACTTCCGATCTTAATTGATTTAAATGATTAAAACTCTATATACACATATTCAATATCTTAACATGTACTTAACCATATAATATAAAAAAAATCAAACTCCATTATTCAACTTATTTATTTTATTTAACAAATTCATACATAGCTTAAATTCAAAAATTTAACTATATATGTATATATAAAATAATATTTATATAAATAAAAATTTGATATTTATTTAACTGTATCCTATCCAAACCATAGAAATCATTTTCAAAATATATATATATATATATATATATATATATATATATATATATATATATATATAGACCGACGGTGTCTGCATAAAATTTTCTATCCTATGGTCAAGTGATATGAATTTATCATTTCAATCCGCAATTTAAAAATAAAATTACGGTTATATATCATTTCAAACCGCAATCCCGAATGAAATGAAAATGCATAATAACTTGCAGTATATAACATATAAAATACAGCATCCATTCATCCAATATCAACCATCAACCATTTATCAAAATCATCATCCAAATTCAAACAATACATTAATATATAACAGGTAATAAATAACAGGTATTTACTAACAGTTTATATTCAATAATAAATTTAATAACTGCTTAACTGGAAGTTTATATGCAATAAATGAATAAATAACAAATTTAACTGGCAGTTAATATGCAATAATGAATTAAATAACAGTTAATTAAATAAATGCAGATTAACTGAGATAATGATGAAATATATGCCAAACAGCTATAAATAAATTTCAAATCGCATCATAAATGAATTTAACTAACATAAGAAATCTTGGAAGTTGTGAGTGGGTTAAAACACTCACCTTTTGAATTTAAATTCAATTTAAACCCAAAAATTGACAGTCTCCAAATTCGTCCAAACCAGCGCCAAAAGGTGCGGAATTTAATTACGATCCTAAGAAAAAAGCACCGCGCTTGAATTGGTGTTCGTATGAGAGAGATACAGCGATAAATGCGTGTTAATTCCAATTATCAAAAATAAACTAAAAAGAACACAACTCACACGCAAATTATGCCACGTCACCCTTTGAAATCACGCAGATCATATGCGCTCAGCTCAAACTCGTGGACCGAACCCATCATACACGCCCGGAGCCCTGCGTTGACCGGCCAAAAACGTCATATTCCGGCCGTCTTAGCCGATGCCACCACCACCATTCTC
Organism: Allium cepa; assembly: GCA_030765085.1. Lineage (NCBI taxonomy): Eukaryota > Viridiplantae > Streptophyta > Magnoliopsida > Asparagales > Amaryllidaceae > Allium > Allium cepa. The sequence continues at coordinate 120,274,500 of CM060938.1, read as the reverse complement.
TTCGTCTCCGACTCATGCACCCACGCCTCGATGGCCATCTCGTCCGGTCCCCCGATTCGACTCCACCGCCCCTTTAAAGGTTAGGGTTTTTGAACCCAAATCCACGAATTCAGGCCGCCACGGCCACCAATTAAGGCTGCAACCGCCACCAAACTACTCCTGATAACACCCTCCTCAAAACCCAGAAACCGATTTCCCGATTGACGCTCCAATCAAAAACGCTCAATTCAATTTTGACCGCGATTTCTGGTCAAACGACAAACTAAATTGAAAAACGAACACCACCAGTCAACTACGCTAGTCGAGAGCTTCAACATATATTTTTTTCAGATTTTTCTGAGGACTTTGAATTTTATGCTTTGGATTTGATTTGCAATTGGATCTGCAAATATAGAATTTTGTCTGCCATTGAGGAAGAGGAGGAATAGAATGAATTTACGTACAAACAAATGAGAATTAGGGAGGCTAGGGTTTAGAGCAGGATATTTATAGAGAAAGTTGGAATAGAATAAATGGATCGGGTTGAATACGCGCTAACGACAAAGTGGCCCAAAAAGCCCGTTCTGACCGCGGAACGAAATTGGGTAAATCCATATATCAAAATAGGTGTTTTAAAATATTTTAAACGCAATGGAAAAGATTTCACATCCAAATTCCATCGTATGAAGAAGTTATGCTAAAATTAATATTTTTCAAATTGATTTCAATTAATCGATTTCAAGGCGTTTCAATCCCATACGATCAAACGACAAGCCCCATCGATACGAAACTTGAAATCCTAGAATAATTCACCGTTACGGATCCGATGAAACTAGTTTCGTCGAAATCCGAGTAAGTGGCCAAAATGGCTATTTTTACACTAATTAAGTAAATTTATAATTAATTGATTAAATCCAATTTAAAATTTAAAATTCTAAATTTGACAATTTTATCACCTTTATATTTCTCAAACATTTACAATGATTTAAACAAATCTAAATGTCGATTTAGAGAAGATTAATTTATAAATTTCAATATTAACCTCAATTTCATTAAATTATAATTTAATTTTCAATAATTCTATTAAATTCACCTTTCATTCTATTATTTAATTCATCGTTATCAAAAGGATGCAATTTACATTGGTTCACGATTGTTTATATTTATATTCTTAAATTTTATCTTAATTTCCATTTATACAATCTCCAAAGTATTTACTTTTCATTGAATTGTAATTTATCCTATTATCGTGTATTAAATTCAAATATATTGATAAAACTATATTCCATCCCTTTATTCAACCAATAGTCATTATTTCACATTATTAATTACAATCAGTTAAGATCTTACCATTGGTTTCATTACATTAAATAAATTAATAATTATTCCGTCTAAATCTCAAATAACGTATTATTTAGCTATTTCTATTTCATTTAATTGCAATTATCTTATTTTTCAGAAATTAATTCCAATATATAAATAAACTTTATTTTCATTCCTTATAATTCAAAAAATTGTCCAATATGAATAACTTTAACATCATTTCCTTTAAATTAAATCATCAATTCATTCATACACCATTAGCAATACATTATTACCTATTACTACTCAAAATTTATACTAATATAACCTTTAATTGGATTAATTGCAATTGATTACCCATTTTAACTTATTAGACTCCATTAACATTAAATTACACATATAAGTTATAACAGATGGACAAGTGTTGAAATTGATTACATACACCGTTCTCATCCTATTATCAATTGGATGAATTTTCATTGGTTCGTAGTTATTTCATTCATATCCACAAATTTCATCCCCATTTCTATTAACATAAAAATTAAATGTTAAATTCCACTTATTGAATTTTAAATTTTAAGTAAATTAATAAATCTTGATTTAAAACCTTGTTGTTCAATAAATTGACATTTATGGGTGAAATTAACGTTGACTTGTATTACATTTCCTTAATGCATGCTTCATTTCACACTGTTTAGTTATATTTGCCAAATATGTTCATTAATTCCTATTTATATTCTTAATTAATTCACTTACTTGGTTTCATACTTGTACGTTTTCACTTCCAAACAATACTATAATTACCTACAGGACAGTGATTTTTTTATTTCGTGAATTCATCAAATAATTCACTAAATGCCTTTGTTTTCGTATATTCACTTTATTACCATTTAAGTGCGTTTATTATCAACAACACACATTATATTTACTTATCTACAATTATTGCATTGGTTTATTCAACAGTTATTTTTATTTACTCTTTTTTAATTTTAAACCAAATGTAACAAATTTCACTATTCATTATTATATTAATGAATTCCATTCTAGTTTATATTTTTATTAATATTTCACAAATTCAACATTTCTATTGGTTTCTTATATTAAACTTATAACCAAGTATACCAATTTTCATTATTTCAATTTATTTCCATATAAATTTTAAATTGTTAACATTTAATTACAATTGCTTCATCTAATTTCTAAATTCGCTCCCATATAAATTTTAAGACTTTTATTTCTTTCTAAATTAAATTAGAAATCCTATTAAATTAACATATTTAAAATCATCGAATTTTACGGGTCACTACACTCTCCCCCACTCAAAACATTTCGTCCCCGAAAAGAAAACGAAGGGAAAAGAAGAATTAAGAAATCAATTTATCTTATTTAATATTAAATTTATAAACAAATAAATTTACAAAATTACTTATTTTAAATAAAATATACTAGTTTATAACTATTAAATCTTTCTATACTTAAGTTAATAAGGTTTGGAAAACATTTTCAAAATATTTTCTAAGTCCAAAATTTACGGAAAATTTCGGCAGAGTCTCCTTTGTACTGGGAGGCTCAGGAGAAAATATAATGTCAAATATAACGATATACAACATTTATTTACCAAAATAATATATATCCCAACCTGGAAAAACAATATAATAACGCTATAAACCGTAATCCGTAAACGTACCTATTTTTCGGGCAATTAACGCTTATTTTATGGAACCAAAAGCAGTAGCAATTGCTTCCCTATCCTGCATTTCACTTATATAATCCAAAAAGGTTAACAATTATATAAGATGAAATATTTAAAGCGGTTTCAACCATCAACAAATAAATCAACACAACATCAAACACTTGCAACAAGGCATACAACCGTAAAATCATTCATTCATTCATATAAAACAAAACAAATAGTTGTTCGGGTTCACAACTTTAAATTGTACAGAATGAAGAATAAACTACTAAGTGTACCCGTCACTCTACAGTCTTAGGTAAAACTAAATAGATTATTCATACATCCAAACAACTTTAAAGTTTCCTTACCCAAACAATCATAAACCAAAACAAACAACCATCTAAACAATATTTTCATTTCATTTTTATAATTTCATTTCATACATTTGTTGTTTGATTTCCTTTTTATTTATACAATGATTTATTTTTTTAATTTACATTTATTTCTAACGAACTTTTAATTTCATTTACTCATTCAATGGTTGTTTCATTTATTTTCACTTATTACTTACAATTATTCATTTCCATTAACTCAGGTCATGCCAGTTCCTTTTATTTCATTATAATTATTCATTCATTTATTATTGCATGACCTCATTTATTTACATTCATTTATCAATAGTATTCATGTCCCATTCAATTTCTTAGCATAATAATTCATTCAATCACCCCTAATTAAATTATTTCATTAGTTAATACACAATTCACATTAGTTCAATGTTTATTTCAATTTTCATTTATTACTTATTCATATTGAATCAAATTTCTTAGCAGGTAAATTTATTAACTTAAGTAACTTCTGCCTATTTACTTAAGTTTATGATTATTTACTTACAATACCTACTTTCCATTATATTTAATTAGTAGCATTTTCACTTATACTTAAGTTTAAACCACTACAACATCAAATTCTTATTTATTAAGGTGATTCACTGAACCCTTTCATTATATACATTTTTCTTGTACAAACTTTCCATTACGTATTCTTATTAAATATTTCAACTTTTAATATTTGGTAAGTTATATATATGTTTTAAGTATGTAACTGAAAAGGTGTACAAGTTTTTCTCATTACCTTTAATTAATTTAATGTTCGACAATAATATCTTTTGTCTTATAGGTTACATTTTCCAAATTTCTTTTAATTTCATTCATAACTCAGCATTAAACTTCTTATTTTAATTAAAGGTTCTAATTATAAATTTGTTACATTAAATTTAACTATAATGATTGAAATTATTAATTAACGGAAACTTAAGAACTAAATACCAGGTTTAATTTCAAATTATTTTAAAATAATAGATGAATGTATATACTTATAGTTTATATACCCAATTATATTTAAAACAATTTAAAAATTTATATTTGGTTTATCAAACAAATCTGCAGTAAACTACTACAGTGGCCTTCCCACTTCGAAACTCGAAAATGAATGTCGATGATGCGTGCACTCATCACCAAAATTATTTTCCAGCAATAGAGAGGGGAGTACAAAACTTATATTATTTTTTTTCTTTTTAAAACACTTCTTTCAAATTATATTGAAAGATTTATATCAGAAAATACTTCTAACAATATTATTATTACATTCAAAAATCATTTGAAAGAAATTTTCAAAACACCAGAACTTAAGTTCTAAATTCCCAATTTTCATTTATTTTATTATCAATCTTATTTCAACTATTATTTATAAATTTTATTACCTAACAACCAATATATATCAACCAAATATATATCTTATTTATAAAATTTTGTTTTATATATAGAAAATATAATAGGCAAAATTATTTCATTCACCTATATTAAAAATAAATATTGTGTCGGTCTGTCCTATTAAGTGTTGAGAAATCCCTATTGATGTCATAGCGTCCCATGCATCAACCGGAATTTATAAAATACAAAACGGAACAAATTAACACAATATTAAACCTTTTTTATAACACTAACAAATACGCTATCTCATATATACTCTCAGTGACTCATCCTATGGTGCTACTAGCCTATTTATGAAGAGTTTAACCCCACAAAGATAAGGTTTATCGCTAGCCCAAAGCTCTGATATCAAATGTAACGTCTCGCCTTTTCGCACGCTTTAAATTGACACACGTGCCAATTCAAACCATCCGGAAGGGCGGATCGTTATGGGGTAAATAAGAAAAACAAGAAAGAAATAAACAAAATAGAATCTCACAGCGGAAGGATAAAATATAATAGTCAAATATACAGTTCATGAAGCTGTTTACAAAATATTAAATTTTACTTATACAATATATATCAAAGCTGCACATACCAACGAATAAAAGTCGATGCAGCGGAATACAGTGTGTGGAGAAACAATATAACATATAATAATAATAATAATATAATGAAATCTTCTTTTTCGTCCTCCAGAAATAAAGTCTTCGATCTTGAAATGCTCGGACTGACCCGACCCGAGCGAATTGAAAAGACAAAACACTCGAGTCAGAACTAAAAGATCTTATGTAAGTTATATCAATAGAAACAAATATGAGAGCAGTAACTTAAGAGATGCTCGGGATTCACATCTCCTAAGGATCCGTTAAACTATTTACTATGTAGTAATATTTCGCTATTATAATAATGTCTATTAATAAAATAAACTTACTTTTAAATAACATTAAGGCTTTACATTTTCCACCTTAACACGTAATAGTCCCAGTAGTCCATCCAATATCATGGTCCCTCCTGATCGGGAAGCCACCAGAGGATACCACACGGGCGACGGAAGAAAACAAAACTCGTACAAGGCGCGATAGGGTAGGTGACACGGTACAACTAGGCAGTGCCAGGGTAGATATACCAATTACGCTTCCGGGTCGGTGGTAACGCATAGCTGCTACTACCGCCCACCTCGAACAACACCCCCAAATCAAAGAAATCAAAAGTGGCCATCGATTCAATCCAAAGGTCAAAGTATAATATCGAAGGCATGCGTCTGATCAAAGGTGCTACCTCAATTAACCCGTCAATCGCTCCTGTTTTAGCGACCTTATGCCAACTCACTGGAGTTGGGTCCACGTATTTACCGCAAAGGAAACGTTGCCACCATCCTACTTCATTCTGGAATCTCCACCGCGTACACGGTTGTTAAAGTGGTTTTTGGAGTTGGTAGATAGTATGAAAACTTTCGATCTCGGTCTCTTCATAAACCAATCGTTATTATAACACCGCGGTCGCTTTTTTTTTCCAAAATAGTTTATACTTTAAAACCAGAATAAGATATCCCTTTTCAAAATCATATAAATACGATATTATTTTCTTTTTTTAAAACCAAATCAATATGATATCATTTCAAATATATCCTTTTTCTAAAACCATATCACTTTAAAATTTATAATGTCTCGAAACCATACATTCGAATTATAACCCTTCAACATAATACTTGGAAATCCATAGCTTTAAAACCATAACTTTGAACTTAAATGGTTTGGATATTCAACAGTATATAAATTAAAATGGTTGAATTTAAAATTACTTTATAAAGTAAATAATTTCCACGACTTTAGAATTTTATTCTCTTTAAATTAAGTCTAAATCCATAAATTATAAATTCTCTTCTAGTTTCAATAAACCTCTTCAGTTTCAATATATTTCAAACTTAGAGTATTAAACAATTAGAAACTAAGGTTGGAAATTTCTATCCAACCATTAAAAGTCCTATTATTTAGTTTGAAATATTTGCATAATAAAACCGTAATCATTTAAATAAAACTCAAATTACCTATAACTAAATATTTCCTCCAATTTATTTATACTAGAAATATTCGTTTAATTCATCTCGAATGAAATTCAGTTATAAATATCATACCTTTTAACATTTCAAGTAAATAAATTCTACATCAACTTATGGAGTTTAATTCTTAAAAACTCAATTCCAAGTAGATTTCAAATTTAACTTCCGATCTTAATTGATTTAAAGCATTAAAACTCTATATATACATATTCAATATCTTAACATGTACTTAACAATATAATATAAAAAATCAAACTCCATTATTCAACTTATTAATTTTATTTAACAAATTTATACATAGCTTAAATTCAAAAATTTAGCTGTAAATGTATACATAAAATAATATTTATGTAAATAAAAATTTAATATTTATATAACTGTATCCTATCCAAACCATAGAAATCATTTTCAAAATATTTATATATATAGACCAACAGTGTCTGTATAGAATTTTCTATCCTATGGTCAAGTGATACAGATATTTATCATTTCAATCCGTAATTTAAAATAAAAATTGCGGTTATATATCATTTCAAGCCGCAATCCCGAATGAAATGAAAATGCATAATAACTTGCAGTTTATAACAATATAAAATGCAGCATCCACTCATCCAATATCAACCATCAACCATTTATCAAAATCATCATCCAAATTCAAACAATACATTAATATATAACAGGTAATAAATAACAGGTATTAACTAACAGTTTATATTCAATAATAAATTTAATAACTGTTTAACTGGAAGTTTATATGCAGTAAATGAATAAATAACAAATTTAACTAGCAGTTAATATGCAATAATGAATGAATTTAACAAACATAAGAACACTCACCTTTTGAATTTAAATTCAATTTAAACCCAAAAATTTAACAGTCTCCAAATTCGTCCAAACCAACACCAAAAGGTCCGGAATTTAATTACGATCCTAACAAAAAAACCGCGCGCGAATTGGTGTTCATATGAGAGAGATACAGTGATAAATGCATGTTGATTCCAATTATCAAAAATAAACTAAAAAGAACACAACTCACCCCCAAATTATGCCACGTCACCCTCTGAATTCACGCAGATCATATGCGTTCAGCTCAAACCCGTGGACCGAACCCATCATACACGCCCGGAGCCCTGCGTTGACGGGCCGAAAACGTCATCTTCCGGCCGTCTTAGTCGATGCCACCACCACCACCATTCTCTTCGTCTCCGACTCACGCACCCACGTCCCGATGGCTATCTCGTCCGGTCCCCCGATTCGACTCCACCTCCCCTTTAAAGGTTAGGGTTTTTGAACCCAAATCCACGAATTCATCCCGCCACGGCCACCCAGAAACCGGTTTCCCGATTAACGCTCCAATCAAAAACGCCCAGCTCAATTTTGACCATGATTTATGGTCAAATGAAAAACTTAATAGAAAAACGAACACCGCCAGTGAACTACGCTAGTCAAGAGCTTCAACCTATATTTTTGCCAGATTTTTCTGAGGACTTTGAATTTTATGCTTTGCATTTGATTTGTAATTGGATCTGGAAATATAGAATTTTATCTGCCACTGAGGAAGAGGAGGAATAGAATGAATATACGGACAGACAAATGAGAATTGGGGAGGCTATGGTTTATAGCAAGATATTTATAGGGAAAGTTGGAATAGAATAAATGGATCGGGTTGAATACGCGCTAACGACAAAGTGGTCCAAAAGCCCATTCTGACCCCGGAACGAAATTGGGTAAACCCATATATCAAAATAGGTGTTTTTAAATATTTTAAACGCAATGGAAAAGGTTTTACGTCCAAATTCCATCGTATGAAGAATTTATGCTAAAATCAATATTTTTCAAATTGATTTCAATTGATTTCAATTAATCGATTTCAAGGCGTTTCAAGCCCATACGATCAAACAACAAGCCCCATCGATACGAAACTTGAAATCCTACAATAATTCACCGTTACAGATCTGATGAAACTAGTTTCGTTCAAATCCGAGTTAGTGGCCAAAATGGCTATTTTTAAACTAATTAAATAAATTTATAATTAATTGATTAAATCCAATTTAAAATTTAAAATTCTAAATTTGACAATTTTATCACCTTTATATTTCTCAAACATTTACAATGATTTAAATAAATCTAAATGTCAATTTAGAGAAGATTAATTTATAAATTTCAATATTAACCTCAACTTCATTAAATTATAATTTAATTTTCAATAATTCTATTAAATTCACCTTTCATTGTATTTTTTCATTTATCGTTATCAAAAGGATGCAATTTATATTGGTGCACAATTGTTTATATTTATATTCTTAAATTTTATCTAAATTTCCATTTATACAATCGCCTAAGTATTTACTTTTCATTGAATTGTAATTTATCCTATTATCGTGTATTAAATTCATATATATTGATAAAACTTTACTCCATCCCTTTATTCAACCAATAGTCATTATTTCAAATTATTAGTTGCAATCAGTTAAGATCTTACCATTGGTTTCATTAAATTAAATAAATTAATAATTAATCCGTCTAAATCTCAAATAACGTATTATTTAGCTATTTCAATTTCATTTAATTGCAATTATCTTATTTTTCAGAAATTAAATTCCGATATATAAATAAACTTTATTTTCATTCCTTATAATTCAACAAATTATCCAATATGAATAACTTTAACATCATTTCCTTTAAATTAAATCATCAATTCATTCATACACCATTAGCAATACATTATTACCTATTACTACCCAAAATTTATACTAATATAACCTTTAATTAGATTAATTGCAATTGATTACCAATTTTAACTTATTAGACTCCATTAACGTTAAATTACACTTATAGGTTATAACAAATGGACAAGTGTTGAAATTGATTACATACACCGTTCTCATCCTATTATCAATTGGATGAATTTTCATTGGTTCGTAGTTATTTCATTCCTATCCACAAATTTCATCCCCATTTCTATTAACGTAAAAATTAAATGATAAATTACACTTATTGAATTTTAAATTTTAAATAAATTAATAAATCTTGATTTAAAACCTTGTTATTCAATAAATTGACATTTATTGGTGAAATTAACATTTACTTGTATTACATTTCCTTAATGCATGCTTCATTTCATACTATTTAGTTATATTTGCCAAATATGTTCATTAATTCCTATTTATATTCTTAATTAATTTACTTACTTGGTTTCATACGTGTACGTTTTCACTTCCAAACAATATTATAATTACCTACAGGACATTGATTTTTTTTATTTCATGAATTCATTAAATAATTCACTAAATGCCTTTGTTTTCTTATATTCAATTTATTACCATTTAAGTGCGTCATTATCAACAACACACATTATTTACTTATCTACAATTATTGCATTGGTTTATTCAACAGTTACTTTTATTTACTCCTTTTTTAATTTAAACCAAATGCAACAAATTTCACTATTCATTATTATATTAATGAATTCCATTCTAGTTAATATTTCTATTAATATTTCACAAATTCAACATTTCTATTGGTTTCTTATATTAAACTTATAACCAAGTATGTCAATTTTCATTATTTCAATTTATTGCCATATAAATATTAAATTGTTAACATTTAATTACAATTGCTTCATCTAATTTCTACATTCGCTCCCATATAAATTTTAAGAATTTTATTTCCTTCTAAATTAAATTAGAAATCCTATTAAATTAACTCATTTAAAATCATCAAATTTTACGGGTCGCTACAGAAAAGGTATGATTTTATTACTTGATTTCATAAAAAGTGGTTAAATGAATATTTCAACTTTAAATAAAATTGAAACTGAATAATTTGTAATATGAGACTTTATTGAAATGGTTACTAAAATGATTAAGTGGATATTTTCAAACTTAAATAGAATTAAAAGTTTGTAACGACCCGTAAATCCGTACCTCTTGAGTCAACACTATTCTACATCAATCAACTCAAGTTGAACAGAAATACGAACCATTTGGGTTAAAGAAGAAGAGGTAGAAGAAGAGAAAACAGAAAACAAAAACAGAATCTAACCAACGTAGCGGAATAAAATATAATATATAATAACAGATCTTTACACAAAAGAAAACTATAACTATTTATACATACATCATTAGATAACATCATCAGTGTTCCACATCAATAACATACAACTGTATACACAGCGAAATAATAACCAAATACGGAAGTATGTATCGCCATCCAGCTCGTTTCTTGAGCTCCACGTATCCTTTCTTGTAACCTATAGTACTCGGTCTGACCCGAGCATTATAGTCAAATAACACCCGAGTCAGTTTGAAATACCAGAGTGAGAAAACCACACTCAAATTGATTATTAAAGTTCCAAAATCCTTTTGAAAACAAAAGCATCTCGTAAGATCACGCCATAAATAAACATGTCGGGTTTTTACCTTATGATAGCTAAAACATTTTCTTATAAAATCCTCTGATATTATAATAGGGTCTATATACAAATACTTAATAAAATAGCCGAAATTGTTACATTATTAAATTCCAGCTACTAGCCACAGAGTGGGTAATACAAACAAAACTCGTACATGGCGTGTAAGGAGAATGGATTTCCAACTAATGACTAGGCACTGGGGTACCACCTGTCACGGTACGTGGCCTAGATCACAGTACCGAGGATCACTCGCGACCCCCTGCAACACAAGACCCGGACTATCCCTTACTGGATAATCCCAAGTAAGATCACCCCACGGTTGGGATCAGCAACCATACCACAAAGCCGAAATAAAAAGGGACATCTAGCTAGGGATGACCTTACCCGGAAGTGGGTGCTGCCCACCAAGCCTTGTTGTATAACCCCTGATTTTCAGTCATTCCCGGTTGACGAGGCTTGAGGCTAATCGTTACCTTTTAGAACATATCCCGTAGAATGCCCATCGTCCACCTGACGATGTTTCGAAAGCATTCATCCATACAAGTCCGTCCCAGGTTCGAACGGAACCGAAGGCACTATTCCTACTAAATCCATTTTGGAAATATCCTCAGGATTTGTAGCGACTAGCCCTTGCACTTCACTGCTCCATCTTCGAATTCAAACTTGTTTTCCATGAAAACGTACAAACCGGATCGAAGTGGTTTTTGAGAAATAAATCCGGATCCCGGTCTCTTCGAAACGATCAATGTATATTGATAGTCGGTTATTTAATTATCAATTAATAATCACAAACATCCATCAACCAATAAATAATTTCTCAAATTATTTATTAATCCCAAAAATATCTTCACAGGATATATTTCTATTTTAAACCCTTTTGAAAACAGTTTCAAAACTATCTTCCTTTCTCAGAATAAATTTTCCCAAATGTTTTCTATTTCCACTAAAATCACCAAGCACAAAACTTTAGATTTTTAAAATAATTTAAAAACACTTTATTGTAAAATATGTTTTAACATTTAAATTTAGAAAACTGCTTTAAAACCCAATTAAAAATAATACCTTCGGAATATTTAAAATAAGGTTATTTCATAACATATAAAACTAGATTTTCTCTCTTAAAACAAAATACTAAGTCACCCTTAAATAATTACAACGATAGATTTAAAAAAAATACTTATTTTAGAATTTAAACGTTTAGAAATAATAAATTTTCTAAAACACGCTTTCTAAAAACAATATTAAAACTTTTATCTTATATTTAAAAATTTACTTTGAAAACATACTAGGCTATCTAGGGAAATACACTTCTGTTCACATCTTTTAAAAACAAATCACTATTTATTTTTGTAAAAAAATTCTCTTTCTTTAATAAATTCCCACTGTGAATTTATGTTCCCAATATCCACTGATAAAATTGCTTCAGTTTTATAAACCCGGTTTATAAATTCCTAAAGTCCCATTTCTCTTTTAAAAATTTCGGTTTGCACAAATAAATCAATCTCCAAATTGATTTCCAATTTACTCCATTTATTCCAAAATCCATTAATTTCAGATTTTATTTCTTAACTATGATTTAACATACTTTTAACTGAAAATACCAATTTTAGATTTCCCAAATTACTTCTTTACCCTTTTTAAGTAAATTTATATTTAAACTTTGAATTTTAAAATAATTCTTTATTCCTTTAATTGATATCACTTAAGTTTACAATTCATTAACTTCCGTTTATTCAAAATTCTTTTTCCATACTCGAAGTTATTTATTAGTATTTTAATCACTTCCATTCCTTTTCAATTCAATTCTTAATTTATTCAAATTTGCTATAATTATTTTACTTAAAAATTCGCTCTTTTATTTTCATTTCAAAAATCCAATTCTATATATTTCGATAACTCGGTGTACCGAAATATATTCAAGCAAATCATAGCAACTAATATTTCCAATTAACAAATAATATTCATCGCAGAATATCAAACATCCATAATCTCAGAATATCAAACAATTCTAGATAATTTTGAGGAATCCTATTGGATTCCTCCAACCTGTTTCCCCGCATCCATAAACGTTAGCACAATATAAAATACTAATTCCACTTCGAGGTGTAATATCACGGTATATGGGTTTTAATATAATATCATCCGCTATTATGCGGCGCAAAGGGTCTCATCCGCTATATAATGCGGGAAATCAATCATTCTAAGATGTAATATACTATAATATAACACGTCAACCAATTTAACTATTCAACCAATTATTTAAATTTAATCATTTAAATTTAAATTATTACCAGATGAGTGAGATTAACTCACCTTTGACCTTTGTTTGCAATCTGATCCAAATCTCGACTGGTTTTACGATTCTTGACCTTGTATAAACATTTTACCCTTAATTAACATTTAAACTACTCAAATAATCAATTACCATTTAATAAATTGAATTTTCAAATTAACAATTTGGTTTCAACCGAATAAATCCTAATTTTCAATCAATTTCCTCTAATAAATTTAATTAACTAACAAATTTGATTTTTAACCAAATAATTCTTCCTTTTTTTGTATATGTATATATCTTGAAACTATCCATATACTCATAAGAATAGTCCATATAGATTTCACAAAAATGTAGTCTTGTAAATAAATTCTACAATAGTTTTAAAATTCCTATACTTTTCCAAACCCTATATATATATTTCTGTTAATAATAAAACAGCAAATTTCTTTACCGTGATTATGTATTTTCTTTTTCTGTATATATGGAATGAATCGGCTATTTAAACTAGAAGTCTTGAAACTTGAGTAACATAAATTTAAAAATTAAAGTTACGATAAATGCTCCAGGAATCACACCCAACGAGCTACAGCCCTAACCCAAAGCCCATCTACGACCGCACCTCGCCACTACGAACTTCCACCTTCCCACGTGATACTCTGACCTTCCATTGCTTGAGCTCGGGCCCCCTCCTCGCGCTTGCCCTAGCTGCTGCTGGAGTTGCTAATGCCGCTCCTTCTCCTGATGTCACGTGATCGAGCACGGCTCGATCCTAGCCCTAACCACTCGCGAAAGAACTCCAGCCATGCTTCATAACCACGAGCTCGAATCTCAACCAAAAACGCCCTTGCGCCCTCGCTTTAATTTCACGTGTGCTTGATTTGGTTTCGAACGAACGAAGCATCGAGGCTAAAAGAAAATCAACATGTGTTTTTAATTTAATTGATTTTGTTATTGAATTCCATTCGAACGAAATAGCGGCGGTCATTTCTTTTTTTTTTTTTGGTGATCTGCGTAGGGTTTAAAACGGACAGGATTTGATGCCAACGTGCCTGTACCCCTTTTTGCGTACAGAATACGCCTTGCTACAGTGTCTCAGAAAAGAAGTGAAAAAGCGTTGATATGAAATGAATTTGACTAATCAACATAAGTTATATTTAAATTAAATTTTAAATTTAAATCGTCACAGATTATGCAACTAAAAATCTCGACCTCCTATCGATGCATGCCGCTAGGTGTTTCTAATGTTATACCCCTATTCCGAACCTACTGGAAAAGGTTTTGAGTCCTAATTCGATCGTATGGAGAAGATAGCCTTTTGGATCCAGTTACTATATAGAATTTACGATATAGATTTAAGCGCGTTTGTTTATTGTACGCTCACATAACAACTCCAAAAATTACGAAATTGAAATTCGATAATAATACGATATTACAGATCCAATGGAACTAGTTTCATTAAATTCCAAGACTGTGCCTCGGAAGACCATTTTAAAATATCGACTTAAACGACATATTTTCAAAACCGAACAAAACACTTCCAAATTCAATTCTAACACCTTTACCATCTTCAGTAAAATTTTACAAGCCTTCTAATTATTTTTAACAGGCTTAAAACTCCAGATTCAACATTTTACCCAACTTCAAATTATTTAATTCAATAATTTAATTATTAAATAATTTAGTGATATTTGAATTCAAGTTAAAAATTAACTTTTAAACATTTAAAATCAATTAAATATTCCAATTTCAAATGCTCAAAAATTCCGAGTCGTCACATTCCTCGCCCCTAAAAGAATTTCGTACCCGAAATTACTAGTTAGGAAGAATGGGCCAATACCGTTTACTTTTTCCTAAAATCAAACAGTTTTATTAACTTGCCATAACATGATTGTTTTTTCCATTAAAGACCCACTATTACTTCTACCAACTTCCCAAAACCTTCCATAGTTTCTAACAACATTATTTACTTCATTTATCTAAATTTAAATTTAAATTCAAATTTAAATTATCAAAACTTTCTCAAAAAATTTCTAACTCTCTAGATTTTCGAAATTTTTTGCCAGCGTCTCCTTTGCGCGGCTAGCTCGGTACAACTACAAAATGCCTCTATGGGCCCCCGGATTTCAAAAGAAAACAAAAGGCCAAGTGGCTAGATCAAAAACCCAATCAAATTTCATACAGAAATTTAAACACATACCTTTTTGTCGAGCAATTCAAATTTATCTTCTGAAATCAAAACCCATTTTTCTCCTGCTTTTGAAATACCTGTATATCCTAGCAATACTATCCAATCACAACATTAAAAATCATTTATTGACTTCTTTACAGAACTTTAATATCTATTCATTCAAGCCCGTAAGATGTACCTATATCATTCGTACGCAATACCGAATGCGATAGCTTACTCGATCATACAATTTCACTTCCGAACTAGTATCATCCACCCGACATCCTAGTGTGGACTCAGATCTAGTTGCTTGATCAAAAACCGTCGTTCTCCTTGCATAGTCATAACTATGATATAGAATTTCCAGAATCAATCAAAATCCATATCCAGTGTTCGCCATCGAAAATCGAGTGAAAAATCCTAACTCGGATCGATATAACAATCTCGAAATTCTGTGCTCGAAGCTGGATCAAATTACTATGCGAATAAAAACAATATACGTACATCCTACATATTTATATCCATTCTCTTTTATTCACATTCATTTTTATTCTTTTCACTTATCCCCAATTATTACTTTTATTAAATCTTCATTCAAATATTAATTTAGAATATTTCTCCATTCCAAAATTACTTAGCATATCTCCAATATCAAACTTACTTAAAAATTTCACTATTTCTTCATATGTTCAATATAACTATTTTATGCGCTTCTTATATTTATTTTCACTTCATTATTGGAGTTTATATCCATTTCTATTCACTATGCCTTTACAATCCCATTTAAATTCAATTTTGCCTTCAAACTTTGAATATTGAATTTTATTCACCTTATCTCAACCCATATTTAATTACCCATTTCCTTTTATTAGTTCCACTTACTAATTTATTTAAAATCTTAAATAAAATTTTATTTGCGAACTTT
The DNA here is from genome assembly GCA_030765085.1 of Allium cepa. Lineage (NCBI taxonomy): Eukaryota > Viridiplantae > Streptophyta > Magnoliopsida > Asparagales > Amaryllidaceae > Allium > Allium cepa. The sequence continues at coordinate 120,257,950 of CM060938.1, read as the reverse complement.
TCTTCCTTTAGTTTCTTCAAACAATTTCTTCAATTTCACCTTGCTTTACATACACAATTTTAATTAGATTTCAATATTCAGTTTCAAATCTATTTGCTTACCAATTTTAAATCCTTTTCCGCTAGTGAAAATTTAAAAATAATTCTAACTCCCAAAATTTTCAAAAATTTTTGGCAGAGTCTCCCCTGTACGGAGGGGCTTTTGCAATTTGACAAAAGATATAATTATATATACATCGACCCACCCGGTCGGAAAAACAAAAACAGTTCATATTTTCTATTTTTATTGCGTAGGCGTACCTTTATTTAGCATTTTTAAGCAAGCGACTCATTTAATTTTCATTTTGCGTGATCAAACCCAGCCAAACGGCTTCCTAGTACCTGTACTTACTCAATTTAAACATATAAGTACTAAGTATATGAAAATTTATTAACATTTCACTTACTTTCAATAGATAACACATAAATTTCACATATAATGCATGTTATGTAATTTCCGCAAGCACATATAAGGTTCCGACACTTATTACAATTGTTTACAATCAAGTCTCAAACCATTCCATTCAGTTTAAGTGATTTACAATTTACACGCTTATATTTAATTCATTCTAAGCAAAACAAACTCGTATTCATTCAAATTGATTTCAAAATCATCCAATTTCACTTCTAATAACTCATAGAACTTTATCTAATCTCGTTTACATCAAACGATCTATTTTCTTATGCAATTCGATAATATTAATGTGAATAAATAATTACTTAAACTTTGTAACCATTTAAATTGATTCCAACTCAATTTACAATTGATTCCATCCCATTTTAATTTATTCACAAACTTTTCATTACATTGTCTTTCTATCCGAAAAGTTTGATTCCAAACCATTTTATTAAACTCGACAACCAATATATTAAATATCCATCTCACATTTACTTAAGTTATTCATTTTCTTCAAACTATTCCACCCAATAACTTAAGTTTATTCTATTCCACCAACCTCCATTTAAATCTTTGATTTGATTTTCCTTTGATCAAATCCCAACCATATTACTAATTTATTCAATTAGTTTATTCTTTTATCCATTCTCTTAATTTGAATTCACATTAACAATTCATTATTGAATTTGTTTATAATAAGGTCATTCAATTTATGCCTGAATTGGATTTGTTTACAACTCACCAATTCTATTTTAATCCCATTCAATACTTACTTAGTTTACATTTATTTATAAGTAAGGAATTAAATTCCATTCAATATTATCTATAACTCAACTGAATTTACTTAAATTCAGTTTTATTCCAACTCAACTTCAGTTAAATCTAGCTACATACCATTCTTTTAATTTTTATTAAGTAAGGGCTTAATTCCATTTAATATCATTTACGACACAACTGAATTTTGATTCAATTCAATCCAAATTTAACTAAATTTCATTTCTCAATATATGAGTTCCAAACTTATTTATTTACTTAAAAGCTCATATTGCTCATTTGTAACGTCCCGCCTTCTCGCACGCTTTAAATCGACACACGTGCCAATTCAAGCCATACGGAAGGGCGTATTGTTATGGGGTAAATAAGAAAAACAAAAAGAAATAAAAGAAAACAGAATCTTACAGCGGAAGGACAAAATATAATAATCAAATATAGAGTTCATGAAGCTTTAATACTTCTTATACAATATATATCAGAGCTGCACATACCAACAAATAAAATCGATGCAGCGGAATACAGTGTGGTGAATATAATATAATAATAATAATGAAATCTTCGTCTTCGTCCTCCAGAAATAAAGTCTTCGATCCTGAAATGCTCGGACTGACCCGAGCGAATTGAAAAGACAAAACACTCGAGTCAGAACTAAAAGATCTTGTGTAAGTTAAATCAACAGGAATAAATAGGAGTGCAGTAACTTAAAAGATGCTCGGGATTAACATCTCCTAAGGATCTGTTAAACTATTTACTATGTAGTAATATTTCGCTATTATAATAGTGTCTAATAGTAAAATAAACTTACTTTTAAAATGCATTAAGGAGTTACCCAATCTCCCCTTAACACAATAATAGTCCCAGTAGTCCATCCAGTATCAACGCTTCTCCCGATCGGAAGACTACCCTAAATACTCCACGGACTACGGGAGAAAACCAAACTCGTACAAGGCGCGATAGGATAGGTGACACGGCATAACTAGGCATGCCAGGGTAGATATACCAATTACGCATCTGGGCTGGTGGTAACGCGTAGCCGCAGCTACCGCCCACCTCGAGCCACACCCCCAAAAAGAAAATCAAAAGTGACCACCGAATCAATCCAAAAGTCAAAGCAAAAAATCAAAGGGATGTGTCTGATCAAAGGTGCTACCTCAATTGGCCCGAGAATCGATCCTGTTTTAGCCACCTTATGCCAACTTATGGGAGTTGGGTCCACGTATTTACCTCAAAGAAAACGCCGCCGCCATCCTACTTCATTCTAGAATCTCCACCACGTACACGGTTGTTAAAGTGGTGTTCGGAGTTGGCAGAGCGTATGACAACTTCCATCCCGGTCTCTTCAACAACCAAACGTTATTATAAGACCGTGGTCTTTCAAAATAGTTTATACTTTAAACTCGGAATAAAATATCAATTTCAAAATCATATAAATATGATATCATTCCTATTTTAAAACCCAAATCAATATGATATCATTTTTATTCCAAATATATCTTTTTCCTAAAATCATAGTACATTCAAATATATATACCTTAAGCCCATAGCTTCGAAACATAATTTTCAATACTTAAATGGTTTAATAATAAATTACTTTATAAAGTAAATTAGCTTTTTAATTTCTCAAATCAATTCCAAATACAAATTTGAATTCCCAGATAAACCATTTAAATTCCCATATATTTCAAAATTTTAAATATCCCACCATACGAAACTAAATTTTTAATTCATATATATATATATACACATATATACATATGCCAAATTCAATTTACTATTATTTACTTTTGAAATACTTACTTAATAAATCCAGTATCCTTTAAATAAAACCTTCAAATACAATAATTGAATATTTCTCAATTTATTTGGGCTAAATATATTCACTTAAATCACTTAAATCCGAATTTAGTTATAGTACCATATTCTTTTTCAAATCTAAATTTCAATAAGATCTTAATTAAATAAATCTCAAATCAATTTCAAAATTATCTTCTCACTTAGATTTATAAAATCAATATAAACTCTATATTAGAATATGATTTAAGTACACACTTATCCATAATATATTTTAATAAAATCAACTTTATTATTAAACTTACTTCATACTTTAAACAATTTTATACATGGCTTAAAACCAAGAATTTAACTATATATAAAATAACCTTTATCAAATATCTGAAATCAATATCACGTAAAACCATATATATATTTCTTTACAAAACCATAGAAAATCATTTCAAAATATTTTTATATACATATTCCACAGTGTCTGTATAAAATTTTCTATCCTATGGTCAAGTGATACGAATATTTATCATTTAAATCCGCAATTTAAAAATAAAAATTACGGTTGTATATCATTTCAAACCACAATCCCGAATGAAATGAATGCATCATAATTTGCAGTTTATAACAATATAAAATACAGCATCCATTCATCCAATATCAACCATCAACCATTTATCACAATCATCATCAAATTCAAACAATAACATCACTATAGAACGGATAATAAACAACAGGTATTAAATAACAGTTTATATTCAATAATAAATTAAATAACTATTTAACTGGCAGTTTAAATGCAATAAAAATTAATTAACAATATAACTGGCAGTTTAAATGCAATGAATAATTTATTAACAATACAACTGGCAATTTAAATGCAATGAATAATTTATTAACAATATAACAGGCAGTTTAAATGCAATGAATAATTAATTAACCATATAACTGACAGTTTATATGCAATAATGAATTAAATAACAAGTTAATAAATGCAAATTAACTGAGATAATGATGAAATATATGCCAAACAGCTATAAATAAATTTCAAATCACATCATAAATAAATTTAACAAACATAAGAAATCTTAGAAGTTGTGAGTGGGTTAAAACACCCACCTTTTGAATTTAAATTCAATTTAAACCCAAAAATTGCACAGTCTCCAAATCCATCCAAACCAGCTTCAAATTGTCCAGAATTTTATTATGATCCTAACAAAAAAATTCACGCGTGAAACGGAGTTCGTATGTGAAAGTTACATCGATTTGAACATTTGAAAACAAAATAAAATAAAATAAAACGAAATAATAAACAGAACACCTACTTCCAAGTCACGCGTCTTCTTCATGCGCAAATTTCTACAGGCCCTTCGAAAACCCTACAGGCCGCCACCGATTACCACCCATCGTCGCCGCCTACACGGCCTACCACGTTGATCAGAGCACATCACCGCAACCCCCTTCAGAGTCGCCCCTTCCTATGCCATCCACGCCCATCGCGGCTCCAAGACGAACGCAGCCGCCGCCGTGATTTTTGTCGCCGATCGTGGTGATTTCCTGACACCTGAAGCCGAACCAGAGGTGCTGATCTAACTGCCTCAATGTCCTCTACGTGTTGCCACCACCTGATCGACCTCTAGTGGAAGATCCACCAAAAAAACCAAAACCCTAGTTTCGACAGCCAGGGATGTTTCGGCCAATACGGGCAAAACCAGGATCCAAACTGAAAAATGAACCACACCAGAAGATTACGCACTTCGAGAGCTTAAACATATATTTTTTTCAAATTTTTCTAAGGACTTTGAATTTTATGCTTTGGATTTGATTTGGAATTGGATCTAGAATTTGGGAATTTGTTTGTCTGCCATTGAGGAGTAGAGTGTTGAGATGTACGTATAGACAAATGAGAATTAGGGAGGCTAGGTTTATAGCAGGATATTTATAGGCAGAATTGAAAATAGAATAGATGGATAAAACAGATATACGTGCTAATGCTAAAGTGGCCCAAAAAGACCGTTTTGACTCCGGAACGAAATTGGGTAAACCCATATATCGAAATAGGCGTTTTAAAATATTTTAAACGCAATGGAAAAGATTTTAGGTTCAAATTTCATCATATGAAGATGTTATGCTAAAAACAATATTTTCAAATTGATTTCAAATTTATTTTAATTAATCGATTTCAAGGCGTTTCGAGTCCGTACGATCAAACGACAAGTCCGATCGATACGAAACTTGAAATCCTACAATAATTCACTGTTACGGATCCGATGAAACTTGTTTCGTCGAAATCCGAATTAGTGGCCAAAATGGATATTTTTCCATTAATTAAATAAATTAATAATAAATTAATTAAATTAAATTTCGCGTTTAAATTCTGAAATTTGCAATCTTTGTCACTTTATAATTCTCAAACATTTTCAATGATTTAAACAATTTTTTAATGTCGATTTAGAGAAGATTAATCAATATAAATCCTCAATTTTATAAAATTCAAAATTATAGATAAAATTCCATTAAATTAAATTAACCCATAATTATTCCATTCATTAATTTCAAATAAAAGGGTTTACCATTGGATTTAAAATTATTACATAAATTATTTCACAAACCACCATATTTAATTTCATTTATTTGCAATAAATTCAATTATTGAAATTTTTCTTCAATTAAATCTTGCTTTAAATTAGCCTATTGTCATATTATAAATAGGATTAGCATTAACTACACCTTATAAAATTAACCATTTTAAATGACAAATCACCTCTACCCTATCCGCACAAATTAAGGCAAATAATTGTACTTGATTTCACATTAAATGTTATTAATTTATAAATTGAAATCTCAATAGATCCTTTTATTGATTGAAAATCTTGCTATTAAATAAATTGACATTTTATAGGTATAATTAACAGTGAATTATATTACATTTCCTTAATGTATTTATTAAATTTATTTCCAAATAACGTACTACCTAATTTCCTTTAATTGCAATTTGAATTCCAAATTTTATGCACATACTAAAGAAATAAACATATATCAATTTATTCATTAAATTCAAATCTTTTATTAATTTCAATACTACTATATAACCTTAGTTACCTTGTTTTTCCCATTCAATACTTTAATATATCCATTCTAACACTCCTAACCATTGTATTACATTCCACACAAATGTAACATTTATTACAATTCATCTCAAATTCCAATTAACAAACTAATTAAATAGGTAACCTAAATAAACATTACCGTTACTCTTAGTCACATAAATAAGCCTATATTACTTATAATCAATGTTGGCATTTATTTCCATACAACTAGTTTTATTCGCCTATGTTCTAACCAAACATAACCTCTAGATTTATTTCATAAATTGATTCAATATTTACATCCACTTATTACAAATAACTTCCATTTGATGTAAAACCTAGTATACGTTTACATAAATCCCATTTCATTCCATCCATTAATGGGTATTGCATTGAAATTTAATTTATTAGCTTATATCAACATTATTACCATTAATTGCAATAGGATTACCAAATTTATTCAATACCCCAAATAAATAACATATATTAATTCATTAAATTAATTCACTATTTACCTTTGTATTCTTATATTCAAATCTTAGCCTAGTATAACAATTTGCATTACTTCAATTATTCGTAATTTCATTTCAACTGTTAATACTTATCTTAAATTTCCATGGTTTCATTTCATTTTCAACATTCGCTTCATTATTATTTATAAAAAAATTTCATTTATTCCTAAATTTAATTCCAATATCTTATTAAAATGAAAATTTAATTAACGAAATTTACGGGTCGTTATACTCTCCCCCACTCAAAACTTTTCGTCCCCGAAAAGGAAAAGAAGGGAAAAGAAGAATTAAGAAATCAATATATCTTATTTAAAAAATTAACTTTATAACCAATTAAATTTATAAAATTAATTAATTTGATAAAATATACCACTTTATAACCATTAAATCTTTTTATATTTAAATTTATAAAGTTTGGAAAACATTTTTCAAAATATTTCTAAGTCCAAAATTTACAAAAAATTTCGGCAGAGTCTCCTTTGTATGGAGAGGCTCGGGAGAAAATATAATATCAAAATAATAATATATAACATATATTTTCGAAAATAATATATATCCCAACACGGGAAACCATAATAACGCTATAAACCGTAATCCGAAAACGTGCCCATTAGTCAGGCTATTAACACTTTATTTTATGGAACCAAAAGCAGTAGCAATTGCTTCCACTGCCTGCATTTCACTTATGTAATCCAAAAAGGTTAACAATTATATAAAATGAAATATTTAAAGTGGTTTCGACCATCAACAAACAGATCAATACAACATCAAACACTTGCAACAAGGCATACAACCATAAAATCAATCATTCATTTATATCAAACAAAATAAATAGTTGTTCGGGTTCACAACTTTAAATCGTGCAGAATGAAGAATAAACTCCTAAGTGTACTCTTCACTCGACAGTCTTAGGAGAAACTAAATAGGTTATTCATACATCCAAATAATTTTTAAAGTATCCTTACCCAAACAACCATAAACCAAAACAAACAACAGCAATTTCAAACAACAGATTTAGTTTACTTATTATCAGTTTCATTTCATGCATTAGTTGTTTGATTCCTTTTCTTTAAATTTACATTTATTTCTTGCAAAATTTCATTTTTATATACTCATATCAAATAGTTTTCTTTAATTTGCATTACATTCATATATTTTCTCAATTTCATTTATTTACACTACTTACCTTTCATTTATCAATAGGATTCATGTTCTATTCAATGACTTCGCATTTGTATTCATTTACTTAAGTTTCTAATTGCTTACTTACAATACTTGCTTGCTACCATATTTTATTTTAGTACATTTCAATTATAACTTAAGTTCATAACCCATATAACATCAAATTCTTATTTACTAAAGAAATTCATTGAACATTTCCATTACTTTAATTTATTTTATTTTATTTTATTTTACAATTTCTTATTAACATTTCAATTTTTATATCCTTTGGTAAGTTATATATATGCCCTTAAGGATGTAATAGAAAGTTACCCAAATTTATTTCTATTTCTTTTAATTAACTAAATGTTCAACAATATTATTCTTTGTTTCATAGGTTATAGTTTCAAATTACCTTTAATTTCATTCATAACCTAGCATTAAATTACTTATTCTAATTAAAGGCTCCAATTATTAATTAACTTCCATTTTACTACCCTTAATTGAAACTATTAATTAACGGAAACTTAGGAGTTAAATACTGGGTCTTTATTCAAAATCATTTTAAAATAACAGATAAACATATGCTTGCAATTTATATATCCAATTATATTTAAAACAATTTAAAATTTATATTTGTTTATCAAAATAAATCTGCAGTAAAACTACTACAGTGGCCTTCCCACTTCGAAACTCGAAAATGAATGTCGATGATGTGTGCACTTATCACCGTACTTATTTTCCAATGACAGAGAGGGGAGTACAGAACAAATACGCTCTCTCATATATATACACTCAGCGACTCCCATAGGGTATTACTACCCTATTAATAAAGACTCAAACCCCACAAAGCTAAGGTTTTCACTAAACCAAATCCCTGATACCACATGTAACGTCCCGTCTTTTCGCACGCTTTAAATCGACACACGTGCCAATTCAAACCATACGGAAGGGCGGATTGTTATGGGTAAAAAGGAGAAACAAGAAAGAAATAAAAGAAAACAGAATCTCACAGCGGAAGGATAAAATATAATAATCAAATGTACAGTTCATGAAGCTGTTTACAAAATATTTAATTTTTCTTATACAATATATATAAGAACTGCACATACCAACAAATAAAATCAATGCAGCGGAATACAGTGTAGTGGAATATAATATAATAATAATAATGAAATCTTCGTCTTCGTCCCCCAGTTAATAAAGTCTTCGATCCTGAAATGCTCGGACTAACCCGAGCGAATTGAAAAGACAAAACACTCGAGTCAGAACTAAAAGATCTTATGTAAGTTAAATCAGCACGAATAAATATGAGTGCAGTAACTTAAAAGATGCTCGGGATTCACATCTCCTAAGGATCCATTAAACTATTTACTTTGTAGTAATATTTCGCTATTATAATAATGTCTAATAGTAAAATAAACTTACTTTTAAATAGCGTTAAGGAGTTACCAAATCTCCCCCTTAACACAATAATAGTCCCAGTAGTCCATCTAGTATCAACGCATCTCCAGATCGGAAGACTACCCTAAATACTCCACGGGCTACGGGAGAAAACCAAACTCGTACAAGGCGCGATTGGGTAGGTGACACGGCACAACTAGGCATGCCAGGGTAGATATACCAATTACGCATCCGAGCTGGTGGTAACGCGTAGCCGCAGCTACCGCCCACCTCGAGCCACACCCTCAAAAAGAAAATCAAAAGTGGAAACCGAATCAATCCAAAAGTCAAAGTAAAAAATCGAAGGGATGTGTCCGATCAAAGGTGCTACCTCAATTGGCCCGAGAATCGCTCCTGTTTTAGCCACCTTATGCCAACTCATGGGAATTGGGTCCACGTATTTACCTCAAAGGAAACGCCGCCACCATCCTACTTCATTCTGGAATCTCCACCGCATACACGGTTGTTAAAGTGGTTTTCGGAGTTGGCAGAGAGTATGACAATTTCAGATCCCGGTCTCTTCAACAAACAAACGTTATTACAACACCGCGGTCTTTCAAAATAGTTTATACTTTAAACTCGGAATAAAATATCCATTTCAAAACCATATAAATATGATATCATTTCTATTTTAAAAACCAAATCAATATGATATCATTTATATTCTAAATATATCTTTTCCTAAAATCATAGTGCTTTCAAATATATATACCTTAAGCCCATAGCTTCGAAACATAATTTTCAATACTTAAATGGGTTAATAATAAATTAATTTATAAAGTAAATTAGCTTTTTAATTTCTCAGATCAATTCCAAATACAGATTTGAATTCCCAGATAAACCATTTAAATTCCCATATATTTCAAAGTTTTAAATATTCCACCATTCGAAACTAAATTTTTAATTCATATATATATATATATGCCAAATTCAATTTACTATTATTTATTTTTGAAATATTTACTTAATAAATCCAGTATCCTTTAAATAAAACCTCCAAACACAATAATTGAATATTCCTCAATTTATTTAGGCTAAATATATTCACTTAAATCACTTAAACCCGAATTTAGTTATAGTACCATATTCTTTTTCAAATCTAAATTTCAATAAGATCTTAATTAAATAAATCTCAAATCAATTTCAAAATTATCTTCTCACTTAGATTTATTAAATCAATATAAACTCTATATTAGAATATGATTTAAGTAAACACTTATCCATAATATATTTTAATAAAATCAACTTTATTATTAAACTTACTTCATACTTTAAACAATTTTATACATGGCTTAAAACCAAGAATTTAACTATATATAAAATAACCTTTATCAAATATCCGAAATCAATATCACGTAAAACCATATATATATTTCTTTACAAAACCATAGAAAATCATTTCAAAATATTTTTATGTATATTCCGCGGTGTTTGTATAAAATTTCCTATCCTATGGTTAAGTGATACGGATATTTATCATTTAAATCCGCAATTTAAAAATAAAAATTACGGTTATATATCATTTCAAACCGCAATCCCGAATGAAATGAAAATGCATCATAATTTGCAGTTTATAACAATATAAAATACAACATCCATTCATCCAATATCAACCATCCACCATTTATCACAATCATCATCAAATTCAAACAATAGCATCACTATAGAACGGATAATAAACAATAGGTATTAAATAACAGTTTATATTCAATAACAAATTAAATAGCTGTTTAACTGGCAATTTAAATGCAATGAAAAATTAATTAACAATATAACTGGCAGTTTAAATGCAATGAATAATTTATTAACAATATAACTAGCAGTTTAAATGCAATGAATAATTTATTAACAATATAACTGGCATTTTAAATGCAATAAATAATTAATTAACCATATTACTGGCAGTTTATATGCAATAATGAATTAAATAACAGGTTAATAAATGCAAATTAACTGAGATAATGATGAAATATATGCCAAACAGCTATAAATAAATTTCAAATCACATCATAAGTAAATTTAACAAACATAAGAAATCTTAGAAGTTGTGAGTGGGTTAAAACACTCACCTTTTGAATTTAAATTCAATTTAAAACCAAAAATTGCACAGTCTCCAAATCCGCCCAAACCAGAGTCTAAATGTCCGGAATTTTATTACAATCCTAACAACAAAATTCGCGCGTGAAATGGAGTTCGTATGTGAAAGTTACATCGATTTGAACATTTGAAAACAAAACAAAACAAAACAAAATAAAATAAAATAATAAATAGAACACCTACTTCCACGTCACGCGTCTTCTTCACGCGCAAATTTCTATAGGCCCTTCGAAAACCCTACAAGCCACCACCGATTACCACCCATCGTCGCCGCCTACACGGCCTACCACATTGATCAGAGCACATCACCGCAATCTCCCTTCAGAGCCGCCCCTTCCTATGCCATCCACGCCCATTGTGGCTCCAAGACGAACACGGCCGCCGCCGTGATTTTTGTCGCCAATCGTGGCGATTTCCTGACACCTGAAGCCGAACCAGAGGTGCTGATCTAACTGCCTCAACGTCCTCTACGCGTTGCCACCACCTGATCATCCCCCAGTGGAAGATCCACCGAAAAAACCAAAACCCTAGTTTCGACGGCCAGGGATGTTTCGGCCAATACTGACAAAACCAGGATCCAAACTGAAAAATGAACCACACCAGAAGATTACGCACTTCGAGAGCTTCAACATATATTTTTTTCAAATTTTTCCGAGGACTTTGAATTTTATGCTTTGGATTTGATTTGAAATTGGATCTAGAACATGGGAATTTGTTTGTCTGCCATTGAGGAGTAGAGTGTTGAGATGTACGTACAGACAAACGAGAATTAGGGAGGCTAGGGTTCATAGCACGATATTTACAGGCAGAATTGAAAATAGAATAGATGGATAAAACAGATATACGTGCTAACGCCAAAGTGGCCCAAAAATCCCGTTTTGACTCCGGAACGAAATTGGGTAAACCCATATATCGAAATAGGTATTTTAAAATATTTTAAATGCAATGGAAAAGGTTTCAGGTTCAAATTTTATCGTATGAAGAAGTTATTCTAAAAATAATATTTTCAAATTGATTTCAAATTGATTTCAATTAATCGATTTCAAGGCGTTTCGAGTCCGTACGATCAAACGACAAGTCCGATCGATACGAAACTTGAAATCCTACAATAATTCACTGTTATGGATCCGTTGAAACTTGTTTCGTCAAAATCCGAGTTAGTGGCCAAAATGAAATTTTTTCCATTAATTAAATAAATTAATAATAAATAAATTAAATCAAATTTCGCGTTTAAATTATGAAATTTGTAATCTTTGTCACTCTATGTTTCTTAAACATTTTCAATGATTTAAACAATTTTTTAATGTCGATTTAGAGAAGATTAATCAATATAAATCCTCAATTTCATAAAATTCAAAATTATATATAAAATTTCCAAAATTTCCATTAAATTAAATTAACCCGTAATTATTCCATTCATTAATTTCAAATAGAAGGGTTTACCATTGGATTTATAATTATTACATAAATTATTTCACAAACCACCATATTTAATTTCATTTATTCGCTATAAATTCAATTATTGAAATTTTTCTTCAATTAAATCTTGCTTTAAATTAGCCTATTGTCACATTATAAATAGGATTAGCATTAACTACACCTTATAAAATTAACTATTTTAAATGACAAATCACCTCTACCCTATGCACAAATTAAGTCTAATAATTGTACTTGATTTCACATTAAATGTTATTAATTTATAAATTGAAATCTCAATAGATCCTTTTATTGATTGAAAATCTTGCTATTAAATAAATTGACATTTTATAAGTATAATTAACAGTGAATTATATTACATTTCCTTAATGTATTTATTAAATTTATTTTCAAATAACGTACTACCTAATTTCCTTTAATTGCAATTTGAATTCTAAATTTTATGCACATACTAAAGAAATAAACATATATCAATTTATTCGTTAAATTCAGATCTTTTATTAAGTTCAATACTACTATATAAACTTAGTCACCTTGTTTTTCCTCATTACTTTAATATATCTATTCCAACACTCCTAACCATTGTATTACATTCCACAAAAATGTAACATTTATTTACATTTATTACAATTTATCTCAAATTCCAATTAACAATCTAATTAAATAGGTAACCTAAATAAACATTACCGTTACTCTTAGTCACGTAAATAAGCCTGTATTACTTATAATTAATGTTGGCATTTATTTTCATACTACTAGTTTCATTCGCCTATGTTCTAACCAAACATAACCTCTAGATTTATTTCATAAATTGATTCAATATTTACATCCAATTATTACAAATAACTTCCATTTGATGTAAAACCTAGTATACATTTACATAAATCCCATTTCATTCCATCCATTAATGATTTATTGCATTGAAATTTAATTTATTAGCTTATATCAACATTATTACCATTAATTGCAATAGGATTACCAAATTTATTCAATACCCTAAATAAATAACATATATTAATTCATTAAATTAATTCACTATTTACCTTTGTATTCTTATATTCAAATCTTAGCCTAGTATAACAATTTGCATTACTTCAATTATTCGTAATTTCATTTCAACTGTTAATACTTATCTTAAATTTCCATGGTTTCATTTCATTTTCAACATTCGCTTCATTATTAATTATAATTTTTTTTTCATTTCTTCCTAAATTTAATTCCAATATCTTATTAAAATGAAAATTTAATTAACGAAATTTACGGGTTGTTACATCATTTGAGTCGCTTCATCTTATATCCACAATTTCAGATTATATGTATAACACTTTACTAGCTTAAGGTATAAATTTTCATTTCACAATTATAATCATTTTAGCTTTCAACTTTTTATCCAATTTAATTCAATTTCAATTTCAATTTTATTTAACTTGTCTCAAGTTAAATTCAAATATATTTTCTTCACTTTCATTCACTTAAGTTAAATTTTAATTCCCCGATTAAAATTTCCAATTTCTTCTTATTGATATCAACTTTACTTTATAAGTTCAATAGTTGATTCATTTAAACTTCTCACACTATTTAAATAGAATTTCTTAGAATTCAATTGCCCGGTTTCATTTTCAAAACAATTTGAAATGATAACTACGCATACCCACTTGGTATATCAAATCAAATCTTTGGATTCCAAACACTTATTTCTACCAAAACAATTTTTCCTTTTGAAATTTCTAAAACAACTTATATACCCAACAAGCCCAAACAATATCATAACCAACTATCCTGGTAGCAATCCATCACTTTAGAAACTCAAAAATGAATACTGATGATGTGGCCATCATCATTAGGATTATTTTCCAGCAGCTGAAGTGAGTTCAGTGCTTCCTTACTTCCACAAATTCTTCCCAAAACAATTTTTATTCAACAGTATTTTCCAAAACAATACTACATTATTGCCTTCATTTCAGACATTCCCAAGATTTTAAATTCCCAAACCTTTTGTTCAAATTCATTTAAACACTTTTCCAAAATTTCCGGGACTTAAATTCTAGTTCAAATCAAATTTTTGTTACATTCCTTTTTATTTAAATCATACTTAGACAATTCTATTTGGTTATAAACCACTTAAATTTTAGATTTTTATTTGATTGTAGTATTGACAACCACACATCCAAATATATATAATAATTTTAGAAAAATATTTCTTTTATGTCAAAATATAATTTTGGGTAAAATTATTCCATTTATCCTATTTAAAACAATACTGTGTCAGTTTATCTTGTTTAAGAGTGTTAGAAATCCCTATCGATGACATAACATCACATATATCGACCAGAATCCATAAACACTCAACATATAAGTCAACACAATATAAAACAATTTTATATTCACTAAAAAATATGCGCTCATATTTATTAATACGCTCAAGCTTATTCTAGAGTACTATGGACTCTATTATATGAGTAATTTCCACCAGAGCCAAGGTTATCACCAACCTAAGCTCTGATACCAACTGTAACGACCCACAAATCCATACCCCTTGAGTCAACACTATTCTACATCAATCAACTCAAGTTGAACAGAAATAAGAACCATTTGGGTTAAAGAAGAAGAGGTAGAAGAAGAGAAAACAGAAAACAACAACAGAATCTAACCAACGCAGTGGAATAAACTATAATATATAATAACAGATCTTTACACAAAAGAAAACAATAACTTTTTATACATACATCATCAGAGTTCCACATCAATAACATACAATTGCATATACAGCAAAATAATAACCAAATACGGAAGTACGTATCGCCATCCAGCTCGTCTCCTGAGCTCCATAGCATCCTTTCCTGTATCCTATAATATTCGGTCTGACCCGAGCATTATAGTTAAATAACACCCGAGTCTGTCTGGAATACCAGAGTGAGAAAACCACACTCAAATTGATTATTAAAGTTCCAAAACCCTATTGAAAACAAAAGCATCTCGTAAGACCACGCCACAAATAAACATGTCGGATTTTTACCTTACGATAGCTAAAACATTTTCTTATAAAATCCTCTGATATTATAATAGGGTGTATATACAAATACTTATTAAAATAGCCAAAATTGTTACATTATTAAATTCCAGCTACTAGCCACAGAGTGGGTAATACAAACAAAATTCGTACAAAGCGCGTAGGGAGAATGGATTTCCAACTAATGACTAGGCACTGAGGTACCACCTACCACGGTACGTGGCCTAGATCACCGTGCCGAGGATCACTCCCGACCCCCTGCAACACAAGTCCCGGACTATCCCTTACTGGATAATCCCGAGTAAGATCACCCCACGAATGGGATCAGCAACCGCACCACTAAGCTGAAATAAAAAGGGACATCTAGACAGAGGTGACCTTATCCGAAAATGGGTGCTGCCCACCCAGCCTTGCTGCATAACCCTCGATTTTCAGTCATTCCCGGTTGATGAGGCTTAAGGCAAAGCGTTACCTTTTAGAACATATCCCTTAGAATGCCCATCGTCCACTTGGCGATGTTCCGAAAGCATTCATCCATACAAGTCCGTCCCGGGTTCGAACGGAACCGAAGGCTGTAACGACCCAGAATTTTTATTAATTTAAATTTGAATATTTAAATGAATTTAAATATTAATAAGTGAAATTTATAAGTCGAATAAATTTTATTTCGAATAATTGGATTTAATTGGATAATTAAACCGATAATTTAATATGTTAAAATACAGAAATAATTGAAAATAGGGTTAAATATGATTGAAAATGATTTGTAAAATTTTATTTAATCATGTTGGAGTTAGAATGATATTTTAGAACTTTTAAAACAAATTAAAAGTTAAATTGTGAAAATTGAATATTTTAATATTTAATCGACTAATGAAAATAGTCAATTTTTGAACAGTCTCATAATTGGACGAGACTAGTTCCATTGGACCCGTAATAGTTAGTTATTATCGGATTTCAATTTTCGTAGCAATCGGAGTTATCGTTTGACCGTGGCAGCTCGAAACGCATCGAAATTGTTTTTAATATTAATTTGGTGAGTTAAAATAGCCATTTTTCAAACAGTCTCGGGTTTTGACGAAACCAGTTTCATCGGATCCGTGATTTGATATTATTGTATGGTTTCAAATTTCATGTCAATTGGATTTACCGTTTGTCCGGTGCAAGCTAAAATGCCTAGAAAATCGTTTAAATCGGTTTAATTTAAATCGAATGTTATTGCCATAACTTGCACAGATGACCGAATTAGCTTTTGAAACATGTTCCATTGTGTCCGGAACGCGGGGTAAACCCCAGAAACGCCAGTCACTGCGCGTAAATCGGAGTTCGGAAAAATCGAAATGAATAGTGTTCGTTCGGTTTCCTATAAATACCCCCATAATTCTAAAAAAAACCCTAACCCTAAGAAACGCAGCCGCCACCATCAATTCGACGGCCAGAAAATGTCGTTCCTTTCTCCCTCAATCTCTTCTAATCCATCAACTTCCACACGAAATCATCAACACGAAAGTTCTAGAGCTCGGGAAGTACTTCAAATCCGTACGGCTATGATCTTGTTTTGTGGAGTAGATTCGCGACAAATCGAGCTCGAACTCAACCCAAACGCGCACGTTTTCCAACGTACATAAGTGACCGAGTTTGATGATATGTTGGCCGGTGATGGTTCTCGCGATGAGCTAGTGAACGACGGCTCCTGATCGAAGTTTAGACGAAGGTGGTGGGTGCGGCATGGGTTTTGACGAGGCGGCTAATGGGTTCGAATTCACGTACGTGACCTGGGGGAGAGGAAGATGATGTTAACGGCTTGGATTTGCTATAGGGAATGTGCGGCCCAGATTCTTTTTAGGTTTAAATTGAAAATAAATTGTGTGATTAATTATATTATAAATGGTATTAGCTTTGTAAAATCATATCTCTTTCATACGAGGTCCGTTTCAGACGAATCCTTTTGCGTTGGAATCGTATGGTCGAGCACTACGCTATGGAGCTGGTTTGGAGACGATTGGAATCAGTGAGAATTTCGGGTAAAATTAAAAGCACGTTTAATTTTATTTGAAATAAACGCTGAAATTAAACTGAAAATCGAGGTGAGAACTTCTCACTCAATCGAATTAGTTTCGATTTTTATTTTAAATAGTTAGATTTAAAATTCTTGAATGCATGTTTGAATGATGATTGTTATCTATTGATTGTTAAAATAGACATTATGCGCCGTTAGTAAGCGGATGTTATTTATTAAAAACATATACCGCGAATATTTCATAAACAATGAAATTGGTATTATATATAATAGCAATATATATATATATATATATATTGGCATATGTATATATTGCAGTTGTTGATTTCCCGCATTGTATAGCGGATGAGACCCTATTGCGGTGTCTATTAAGCGGATAATATTTATAAATCCCATATACCGCGATAATTCCGTACTGGAGCGAAATTGGTATTGTGCTAATGTTTGTGGATGTAGGGAAACAGGTTGGAGGGATCCAACTGGATTCCTCAACTGTATTGATTTATTTACAGATATTTTGATATTTGTTGATTATCATATCGATATATGATATTTGGATGTCGTGATTGACTATTTGGTGCTGCTGCATCATCGGATCCATTTTTGAAGTTTTAAAAATAACGATTTTTGTTTTAAAAGGAATTTTAAAGTGATTTTCAAAAGTATACGTTTTATTTATATTTTGAATTGATTAAAAATAAATAAATGCTAAAATTTTAATGTTATAAAAGTTATAATTTTTGTAAAATATAACCAAATTAAGATTTTTGAAATAAATAGTAATTAATTTATAAAATGGTTTAATTGGGAATTTTGAATTATTATAAACGGTTTATATAAAAGATTTATAAAATTGATATTTATAAATTAAAAATACTGGAATTATAAAATGAGTTTTTATAAGTAATAAAGTGAAATAAAAATGGATTCCATAAGTGAATTGAGATTTATAAATTTATGAAATATGAATATATAAAATGGATAGATTTTGTAAAATATAAGATTTATAAGTAATCAACTTATAAATCCGATTTTGGCATTTAAAATGAGATATAAAAAGGATTTTTATAAATAGAAGTTTATAAAAATATAAATGGAGTTTATAAACGTTGTTTATAAATCCGAAATAAGTTGAATTTGATAAGTTTGAAATAGGAATATATGAAAGGAATTATATTCACGATTTTGGACAGTGAATATATTATTAAATGAAATGGATATGTTTTTGGGGAAGGAACATTATGAAATGAAGTTAATGATTTTAAAGACGTTTTAAAATGTATTATGAATCGAAACCATAGATTTCAACATTTATTGTTGAAATAGACGTTTTCGAGAAAGAAGGAAATGGTGGACTATAACACTGTTGTTATAGTAAATGATTTCCGAAAGGAAATGTTTTATATAGTATTGGGATTTATATATCTATCTAAATTTTGAATCCCTATACTAGTGATTTTGGGTCGTAGTAACGATGTTTTACGCAACATTCGGTTTAGCCAAATAAATGTGTAAAGTGAATGATTTCCTTAAGGAATGAAATATATACTAAATTTTGATTTAAGTATATCAAATATTTCCAAATGTTGAAAATAAATAGATTTGTTATGTACTTATTATTAAATAAGTATGGAAATATTTTTCCAATATGAAAATGAAACGTTTTGAGAATTTATCTTTTTAAAGATAAATTGAAAATGAATATTATAAATCGATTCGAAATCGTATATTCATAGATATTTTGGAATGTAAATTCACTATGGAATTTATAAAGAAAAGAGGAATTTGTTTAAAAATAAATGTTGATTTATTTTTGAAGTGTGGGAATTAATTTACGAATTTGGAACGTAAATATAAAATAAATCGGTAAGGATTTATTAAATTGGTTTAAATGAACCATGTTGAAATGAAAGAAATTCCGTGTAAGGAAAAGTGATTTGAAAATTTGTTTTCAAATGGTTGAAGTGTGGAAAATTATATATCTAGTAAAGATATTTTGGAAAGTAAATAATTTGGGAAATTATTTGGATTTGGTGATGTTGAGCATGCCTATTGATAGTTAAATAATCTGACTATCAATATTTACCTTTAAATAGGTATTTGTTGTGAATTGCTTGAATTTGAATGCCACACTTATTTTTGAATAAGCGCTCACTATTCGGGTTAGCCGGGAAAGGACCTTGGGGTCGTATAACCCATTCCGAATATGTGATACGTCGTAATGGATTGCATTTGATGACCGGTGTTGAAGACCGGATGTTTGTGAAAACGGAAGGATTACCGTCGAGTTACTCTACATCGGCTGATCTCCGATATAGAGGTTTTATCACCCTTAGTGACGGGAAGTCCGGTCGTGATTAGTGAATATCCGGATTGCAAGGACTACTTTGTAAGTGCCTTCGGTTCTGTTCTATCCTGGAACAGACTTGTATGATTGTATGTCTGACATTACAAATTGAGATATAAAGCTGATTTCTTTCAAATATATTTCTGTTGGTGGCGGAGAATTTATTCTCTTAGCTTAACACCCTTCTCTGAGACGTACGAGCTCAGAGGTTATATAGTTGAAGCTTATTAGTGATATACTCCCAATTTGGTAGTGTGGCATGCTGAGTGTTGCTGTGAAATGTTCATTGTGTTGATCATTTGTGATTGGATCATTTATTTGATCATTTATCTTGGTGATCATTTCTATGATCATTTGTTGACCCAAAGCACGGCTTTTGTATAAAGTGTGGCTTTGTGGACGAGACTTCGTCGGACCTCACACCCCGAAAATGGTCAAAACAGGAAGGATGCAGCAAGGCTATTAGGGGTAGCGCCCTTTAGTTTATGTCATTCCTTCTGGATAGAGGTGGTATCATGGTATGGAGCCCAGATATTTAACCTATGTTGTTACTGCATATTTTGTGGTTGTTGGAAATCGAGGATCCTCGGATAGATCGGTTACGATCGGGGGATGACATATTCGTGTTAGTAGTTACCCAGTTAGGGGTAACCCGGCCTTGTGTTGGCAGAGATCCGGTTTGGTTCTCGGGAACGTCCTTCCAGAGGAGTTCTCATGTGGAAATGGGAAGTTCCTTGGCCTGACCATATGTTGGAAATCCAAAGAAACAATACGATCTTGTACGGATTTAGTTGTATAACCTGCCATGGAATGTGGCGGTAACCTGCTATTGAACATGGTAACTATAGTAGGCATAGTTCGAAATGTCTATGCTGGCTAAGATTTATATCTTTATTTTTGAAATGATTTCCTCTACACTATGCACTAGTAATAATATCAAATGTTCTTTTTAATGCGTATCAAGCATCTTTGACTATCATAAGGAGAAATCTCCTCCGATTCTGCGTTTGCATTGTGTGTGTGTGCGGGAGGCCTTATGGTAGTCTCATTTTTAAAAGCATTGCGAATTGACTTTAAAATATTCCTCTATTTTGATTTTAAAGAAAATAAACTGTTTTGAGTTCTCACACCAGTCTTGCTTTGTCTAGGTGAAACGTGATGGGGGGTTCTCGCTTCGCGGTTTGGTGGCGAATGGGAGACTCTTGCCCCCACACGTCCTCTTTACGGGGTTGGTTAGGCGTAAGCTGAGACAGTCGAGAGGCTGGCCGTAAAAGCAAGTTTGGGATATCAATGTAAGCCACGGTGGGGCTGGGATGGTTGAAAAGCCTACCGGTTGTGACCGCTGACGTCGCGTTCGTTACATTTGGTATCAGAGCTTATGGTTAAGCGACAACCATGGCTCTGTTGGGTATTACTCATTAGAGATAGAGGCAGTAGTACTCTAGAATGAGTTTGAGAGTAATAATAGATACGAGCGCGTATTTGTTAGTGAATATAAATTGTTTTATATTGTGATGATTGGTTTGTTGAGTGGTATATGGATTTTGGTCAACACGAGTAATTAACGTTGTTGATAGGGATCTCTAAACACTTGTACAGAACAATTTGACACGATATTGTTTTAAATTGGGTAAATGAAATAATTTTACCTTGATTATATTTTGTATATAAAGGAATAAGTTTTCAGAATTATTAAAGTGTATATAAGTAGATTGTTTGGTTGTTAAATAAGATGTTTGAATAATCTAAGTAAAAGAATGAATTGTATAAGCAATTGAATTATAAGTATGGAACTATAATTAATGTGATTTACAATTGTGGAATAATCTTATATATAAGAAGTGAAATTATATAAGTAAAAGACTTATAAATGTGATTTATATTCTGAAAATAAAATTCCAGAGAAGTGTTTTGAAAAGATTTTATATTTTGGGAAAATTGTTTTGGAGAGATGAAAGCTCTAAACTCTTTTCGGTCGCTGGAAAATAATCCTGATGATGATGGCCACATCATTAGAATTCATTTTCGGGTTTCCAAAAGAGAAATTGCTGCCAAATTGTTTTAAATAAAAGTTGTTTGGAAAACTTTGAGTTTGGGTTTTGAAATTCAAAAGATATATGAATTGATTTCAAAAAATGGTTTTGAAAGATTGAAAGGACTTTGGAATCCTATTTAAATATTATGAAAATGATAAATGAGTTGATAACTTATACAAATTGAATTTCGATAGAATAAATTTAACTAAAAGGATGAAGTTAAATTAAAGGAAGTATAAGTAAATCAATAAAATCCAAGTAGTAATTGTTGAATATAAGTTGTATAACTTATAAGATGATGAATATAAGTGAAATAAGTTTTGAACTTATGATAGGAGTTAATAAATTTAGCTTTGGTAAAAAGTTAAATAGGATTGGAATTTGAATTGGATTTATAAGTGAAAAACTTAAGTTAAGTTAAACAAAAGGTGTTTGAAATGAAATATAACTTAAGTGAAGTTGAATGAAGTTGAATTTCGATGTCAAAATAAATTAATAAGTGAATTAATGAAATGAAGTCATTAAGAATTTGAACTTAAGTTATATAAATGAAATTCAACTTTATATTCTTAAAGGAATTAGCAATTGAATTGATAAATGGATTGAATGTTAATCAATCAAATGTAAAAGAATTGATATGAAATAATGAATATGAAAGTGTTAATTCATTAAAAGCTAATGTTATTAGAAATTGAATAAATTGCATGAAAGTCAATTTAATATGATCCAATTGGAATTAAATGTGTTGGACCAAATTGAATGAAAAGTGAATAAATTTGGTTGTATTGATTAAACATTGGTTGTTAGTTGATTGTTGATTGATTATATAAATTCATTAAGTGTTAATGAAATTGAATTAGCGAAATTGGAAGCTATGTAATTGAATTCAAATTAGAAGTAAATAAATTTGAATAGAATTGAATGTGAATTGGATGTAATTAGTGAATGCAAACTAATTAAAAATTATATATGAATGAATGTTAGTAAATCCAATGTTAATGAATCAAATATGATTTAAATTGAAAACCAATTCATTGAATATTAATGAGAATATGAATGAATATTGATTTGGTTATGGATGATAATTGGTTGATGGATGCATTTGTTTGATTTGTTGCATTTGCTATGTTAGCATATGTAGTAGCTATGTTGCTATATGTTGTATATTGATGCTATTTTCATATATACATGATTCTCATGCTGTTGTTGAGTGTTTAGTAGGTGCGGATGGCGTTGCTTCGCATTTGGAGCTCGCTTTCGCGCTATATTAGCCGTATATGCTCGCTAATAATATAATAAGGTACATATCTCGGATTAAATATCGTACTTTTACAGTTTTTTTCCCTGCGGGATGCCTCATCACTTGATGAGATGTATATTTGTGATATATATACTGTCATTTTTTTTGGATCGAGCCGCGCAAAGGAGACTATGGCGAATTTTTTCGAAAATTTAAGGCGTTAGAAAAAATTTGAGAAAATCGGAAAATTTTGTGAAAACTATAATTTTGATTTAGAATTGAAAGTTAAACAATAGTAATTGTTTTTGAAAAGGATAACTAAGTATGATTTGAAAACTTAGTAAAGTATTGTAAGAAGTTTAAATTTGTTTTGGAAAGTTAATGAATTCTGTAACTTTTTCTTACTTGTTAATTTCGAGGAAAAAATTCTTTTAAGGGGGGAAGTCTGTAACGACCCAGAATTTTTATTAATTTGAATTTGAATATTTAATTGAATTTAAATATTAATAAGTGAAATTTATAAGTCGAATAAATTTTATTTCGAATAATTGGATTTAATTGGATAATTAAACCGATAATTTAATATATTAAAATACAGAAATAATTGAAAATTGGGTTAAATATGATTGAAAATGATTTGTAAAATTTTATTTAATCATGTTGGAGTTAGAATGATATTTTAGAACTTTTAAAAACAAATTAAAAGTTAAATTGTGAAAATTGAATATTTTAATATTTAATCGACTAATGAAAATAGTCAATTTTTGAACAGTCTCAGAATTGGACGAGACCAGTTCCATTGGATCCGTAATAGTTAGTTATTATCGGATTTCAATTTTCGTAGCAATCGGAGTTATCGTTTGACCGTGGCAGCTCGAAACGCATGGAAATTGTTTTTAATATTAATTTGGCGAGTTAAAATAGCCATTTTTCAAACAGTCTCGGATTTCGATGAAACCAGTTTTATCGGATCCGTAATGTGATATTATTGTATGGTTTCAAATTTCATGTCAATTGAATTTACCGTTTATCCGGTGCAAGCTAAAACGCCTAGAAAATCGTTTAAATCGGTTTAATTTAAATCGAATGTTATTGCCATATCTTGCACAGATGACCGAATTAGCTTTCGAAACCTGTTCCATTGTGTCTGGAATGCGGGGTAAACACTAGAAACGCCAGTCACTGCACGTAGATCGGAGTTCGGAAAAATCGAAATGAATAGTGTTCGTTCGGTTCCCTATAAATACCCCCATAATTCTAAAAAAAATAAAAAAAATAAAACCCTAACCCTAAGAAACGCAGCCGCCACCATCAATTCGACGGCCAAAAAATGTCGTTCCTTTCTCCCTCAGTCTCTTCTAATCCATCAACTTCCACACGAAATCATCATCACGAAAGTTCTAGAGCTCGGGAAGTACTTCAAATCCGTACGGCTATGATCTTGTTTTGTGGAGTAGATTCGCAGCAAATCGAGCTCGAACTCAACCCAAACGCGCACATTTTCCAACGTACATAAGTGACCGAGTTTGATGATATGTTGGCCGGTGATGGTTCTCGCGATGAGCTAGTGAACGGCGGCTCCTGATCGAAGTTTAGACGAAGGTGGTGGGTGCGGCATGGGTTTTGACGAGGCGGCTAATGGGTTTGAATTCACGTACGTGACCTGGGGGAGAGGAAGATGATGTTAACGGCTTGGATTTGCTATAGGGAACGTGCGGCCCAGATTCTTTTTAGGTTTAAATTGAAAATAAATTGTGTAATATTAGCTTTTTAAAATCATATCTCTTTCATACGAGGTCTGTTTCAGACGAATCTTTTTGCGTTGGAATCGTATGGTCGAGCACTACGCTATGGAGCTGGTTTGGAGACGATTGGAATCAGTGAGAATTTCGGGTAAAATTAAACGCACGTTTAATTTTATTCGAAATAAACGCTGAAATTAAACTGAAAATCGAGGTGAGAACTTCTCACTCAATCGAATTAGTTTCGATTTTTATTTTAAATAGTTAGATTTAAAATTCTTGAATGCATGTTTGAATGATGATTGTTATCTATTGATTGTTAAAATAGACATTATGCGCCGTTAGTAAGCGGATGTTATTTATTAAAAACATATACCGCGAATATTTCATAAACAGTGAAATTGGTATTATATATAATAGCAATATATATATATATATATATATATATATATATATATATATATATATATATATATATTGGCATATGTATATATTGCAGTTGTTGATTTCCCGCATTGTATAGCGGATGAGACCCTATTGCGGCGTCTATTATGCGGATAATATTTATAAATCCCATATACCGCGATAATTCCGTACTGGAGCGGAAGTGGTATTGTGCTAATGTTTGTGGATGCAGGGAAACATGTTGGAGGGATCCAACTAGATTCCTCAACTGTATTGATTTATTTACAGATATTTTGATATTTGTTGATTATCATATCGATATATGATATTTGGATGTCGTGATTGACTATTTGGTGCTGCTGCATCATCGGATCCATTTTTGAAGTTTTAAAAATAATGATTTTTGTTTTAAAAGGAATTTTAAAGTGATTTTCAAAAGTATACGTTTTATTTAAATTTTGAATTGATTAAAAATAAATAAACGTTAAAATTTTAATGTTATAAAAGTTATAATTTTTGTAAAATATAACCAAATTAAGATTTTTGAAATAAATAGTAATTAATTTATAAAATGGTTTAATTGGGAATTTTGAATTATTATAAACGGTTTATATAAAAGATTTATAAAATTGATATTTGTAAATTAAAAATACTGGAATTATAAAACGAATTTTTATAAGTAATAAAGTGAAATAAAAATGGATTCCATAAGTGAATTGAGATTTATAAATTTATGAAATATGAATATATAAAATGGATAGATTTTGTAAAATATAAGATGTATAAGTAATCAACTTATAAATCGGATTTTGGCATTTAAAATGAGATATAAAAAGGATTTTTATAAATAGAAGTTTATAAAAATATAAATGGAGTTTATAAACGTTGTTTATAAATCCGAAATAAATTGAATTTGATAAGTTGGAAATAAGAATATATGAAAGGAATTATATTCATGATTTTGGACAGCGAATATATTATTAAATGAAATGGATATGTTTTTGGGGAAGGAACATTATGAAATGAAGTTAATGATTTTAAAGACGTTTTAAAATGTATTATGAATCGAAACCATAGATTTCAACATTTATTGTTGAAATAGACGTTTTCGAGAAAGAAGGAAATGGTGGACTATAACACTGTTGTTATAGTAAATGATTTCCGAAAGGAAATGTTTTATATAGTATTGGGATTTATATATCTATCTAAATTTCGAATCCCTATACTAGTGATTTTGGGTCGTAGTAACGATGTTTTACGCAACATTCGGTTTACCCAAATAAATGTGTAAAGTGATTGATTTCCTTAAGGAATGAAATAAATACTAAATTTTGATTTAAGTATATCAAATATTTCCAAATGTCGAAAATAAATAGATTTGTGATGTACTTATTATTAAATAAGTATGGAAATATTTTTCCAATATGAAAATGAAACGTTTTGAGAATTTATCTTTTTAAAGATAAATTGAAAATGAATATTATAAATCGATTCGAAATCGTATATTCATAGATATTTTGGAATGTAAATTCACTATGAAATTTATAAAGAAAAGGGAAATTTGTTTAAAAATAAATGTTGATTTATTTTTGAAGTGTGGGAATTAATTTACGAATTCGGAACGTAAATATAAAATAAATCGGTAAGGATTTATTAAATTGGTTTAAATGAACCATGTTGAAATGAAAGAAATTTTGTGTAAGGAAAAGTGATTTGAAAATTTGTTTTCAAATGGTTGAAGTGTGGAAAATTATATATCTAGTAAATATATTTTGGAAAGTAAATAATTTGGGAAATTATTTGGATTTGGTGATGTTGAGCATGCCTATTGATAGTTAAATAATCCGAATATCAATATTTACCTTTAAATAGGTATTTGTTGTGAATTGCTTGAATTTGAATGCCACACTTATTTTTGAATAAGCACTCACTATTCGGGTTAGCCGGGAAAGGACCTTGGGGTCGTATAACCCATTCCGAATATGTGATACGTCGTAATGGATTGCATTTGATGACCGGTGTTGAAGACCGGATGTTTGTGAAAACGGAAGGATTACCGTCGAGTTACTCTACATCGGCTGATCTCCGATATAGAGGTTTTATCACCCTTAGTGACGGGAAGTCCGGTCGTGATTAGTGAATATCCGAATTGCAAGGGCTTTTTTGTAAGAGCCTTCGGTTCTGTTCGATCCCGGAACAGACTTGTATTGTATGTCTGACATTACAAATTGAGATATAAAGCTGATTTCTTTCAAATATATTTCTGTTGGTGGTGGAGAATTTATTCTCTTAGCTTAACACCCTTCTCTGAGACGTACGAGCTCAGAGGTTATATAGTTGAAGGTTATTAGTGATATACTCCCAATTTGGTAGTGTGGCATGCTGAGTGTTGTTGTGAAATGATCATTGTGTTGATCATTTGTGATAGGATCATTTATTTGATCATTTATCTTGGTGATCATTTCTATGATCATTTGTTGACCCAAAGCACGGCTTTTGTATAAAGTGTGGCTTTGTGGACGAGACTTCGTCGGACCTCACACCCCGGAAATGGTCAAAACAGAAAGGATGCAGCAAGGTTATTTGGGGTAGCGCCCTTTAGTGTATGTCATTCCTTCTGGATAGAGGTGGTATCATGGTATGGAGCCCAGATATTTAACCTATGTTGTTACTGCATATTTTGTGGTTGTTGGAAATCGAGGATCCTCAGATAGATCGGTTACGATCGGGGGATGACATATTCGTGTTAGTAGTTACCCAGTTAGGGGTAACTCGGCCTTGTGTTGGCAGAGATCCGGTTTGGTTCTCGGGAACGTCCTTCCAGAGGCGTTCTCATGTGGCAATGGGAAGTTTCTTGGCCTGACCATTTGTTGGAAATCCAAAGAAACAATACGATCTTGTATGGATTTAGTTGTATAACCTGCCATGGAATGTGGCGGTAACCTGCTATTGAACATGGTAGCTATAGTAGGCATAGTTCGAAATGTCTATGCTGGCTAAGATTTATATCTTTATTTTTGAAATTATTTTCTCTACACTATGCACTAGTAATAATATCAAATGTTCTTTTTAATGCGTATCAAGCATCTTTGACTATCATAAGGAGAAATCTCCTCCGATTCCGCGTTTCCATTGTGTGTGTGTGCGGGAGGCCTTATGGTAGTCTCATTTTTAAAAGCATTGCGAATTGACTTTAAAATATTCCTCTATTTTGATTTTAAAGAAAATAAACTGTTTTGAGTTCTCACACCAGTCACATGACTGACTCAGAGTTTTTTTTTTCCTTCCTAAACTCTGGGTGCCCACCAATTTCCACACGGGCAGTCAAGAGTTAAGGTTTATCAGGATATTCAGGAGTTGCTGGAGGCAAGATGGATAGCATGGCGTATTACTAGTATATAGTATTTCTTTTCCGCTGTTGATGTTGTTTGTTGTTGTACACTCTGATGATGTAATGAAATGTAATGTAATGTAATGTAATAACTCATATAGTTCTTTGTTTAAAGATTATTCATTTATTTATTATATGTTGTTCCGCTGCGAATTGTGAGATTCTGATGTTGTTCTGTTATTTCTTTTCTGTTCTATTCTATCTTTTTCTCTCTTCTTCTACGTTTTCTTTTTCTAAAACCCTAACGGTACGGTTTTTCGGCTTTCGATTGCTCGGCAGTTGATACAGTGGACGTATTGATGTCGGTTTTCGTCAACGAAAAACCGCGTTCGTTACAAAGGCACTATTCCTACTACATCCATTTTGGAAATACCCTCAGGATTAGTAGCAACTAGCCCTTGCACTTCATCGCTCCATCTTCGAATCCAAACTCGTTTTCCACAAAAACGTACAAACCGGATCGAAGTGGTTTTCGAGAAATAAATCCCGATCTCTTCGAAACGATCAACGTATTTGGCCAATATTGATAGTCGGTTATTTAACTATCAATTAATATTCACAAAATCCATCAACCAATAAAAAATTTATCAAATTATTTATTAATCCCAAAAATATATTCACAAGATATATTACTATTTTTAACCCTTTTGAAAACAGTTTCAAAACTATCTTCCTTTCTCAGAATAAATTTTCCCAAATATTTTCTATTTCCACTAAAATCACCAAGAACAAAACTTTAGATTTTTAAAATAATTTAAAAACACTTTATTGTAAAATATGTTTTAACATTTAAATTTAGAAAACTGCTTTAAAACCTAATTAAAAATAATACGTTAGGAATATTTAAAATAAGGTTATTTCATAAAATATAAAACTAGATTTTCTCTCTTAAAACAAAATACTAAGTCACCCTTAAATAATTACTACGAAAATAGATTTGAAAAAAAATACTTATTTTAGAATTTAAACTTTTAGAAATAATAAATTTTCTAAAACTTGCTTTTAAAAAAGAACATTAAAACTTTTATCTTATATTTAAAAATTTACTTTGAAAACGTAGTTGGCTATCCAGGGAAATACACTTCTCTTCACATCTTTAAAAATAAATCACTATTTATTTTTAGACAAATTTTCTCTTTCTTTAATAAATTCCCACCGTGAGTTTATTTTCCCAATATCCACTGATAAAATTGCTTCACTTTTATAAACCCAGTTTATAAATTCCCAAAGTCCCATTTCTCTTTTAAAAATCTCAGTTTACACAATTAAATCAATCTCCAAATTGATTTCCAATTTACTCCATTTATTCCAAAATCCATTAATTTCAGATTTTATTTCTTAATTATGATTTAACATACTTTTAACTGAAAATACCAATTTTAGATTTCCCAAATTACTTCTTTATCTTTTTTAAATAAATTTAAACTTTGAATTTTAAAATAATTCTTTATTCCTTTAATTGATATCACTTAAGTTTACAATTCATTAATTTTCGTTTATTCAAAATTCTATTTCCATACTTGAAGTTATCTATTAGTATTTTAATCACTTCCATTCCTTTTCAATTCATTCTTAGTTTATTCAAATTTGCTATAATTATTTTACTTAAAAATTCACTCTTTTATTTTCTTTTCAAAAATCCAATTCTATATATTTCGATAACTCAGTGTACCGAAATATATTCAAGCAAATCATAGCAATCAATATTTCTAATTATCAAATAATATTCATCACAGAATATCAAACATCCATAATCTCAGAATATCAAACAATTCTAGATAATTTTGAGGAATCCTATTGGATTCCTCCAACCTATTTCCCTGCATCCATAAACGTTAGCACAATATAAAATACCAATTCCACTTCGAGGTGGAATATCATGGTATATGGGTTTTAATATAATATCATCCGCTATTATGCGGCGCATAGGGTCTCATCTACTATATAATGCAGGAAATCAATCATTCCAAGAGGTAATATATACTATAATATAGCACATCAACCAATTTAACCATTCAACCAATTATTTAAATTTAATCATTTAAATCTAAATTATTACCAGATGAGTGAGATTAACTCACCTTCGACCTTTGTTTGCAATCCGATCCAAATCTCGACTGGTTTCACGATTCTTGACCTTGTATAAACATTTTACCTTTTATTAACATTAAAACTACTCAAATAATCAATTACCATTTAATAAATTGAATTTTCAAATTAGCAATTTGGTTTCAACCGAATAAATCCTAATTTTCAACCAATTTCCTCTAATAAATTTAATTAACTAACAAATTTTATTTTTAACCAAATAATTCTTCCTTTTTTTGTATTTGTATACATCTTGAAACTACCCATATACTCATAAGAATAGTCCATATAGATTTCATAAAAATCTAGTCTTGTAAATAAATTCTATAATAGTTTTAAAATTCCTATACTTTTCCAAACCCTATATATTTCTATTAATAATAAAACAGCAAATATCTTTACCGTGATTATATATTTACTTTTTCTGTATATGTGAAATGAATCGACTATTTAGATTAGAAGTCTTAAAACTTGAGTAACATAAATTTAAAAATTAAAGTTACTATAAATGCTCCAAGAATCACACCCAACGAGCTACAGCCCTAACCCAAAGCCCATCTACGACGCACCTCGCCACTACGAACTTCCACCTTCCCACGTGATACTCTGACCTTCCACTGCTCGAGCTCGGGCCCCCTCCTCGCGCTTGCCCTAGCTGCTGTTGGAGTTGCTAATGCCACTCCTTCTCCTGATGTCACGTGATCAAGCACGGCTCGATCCTAGCCCTAACCACTCGCGAAAGAACTCCAGCCCATGCTTCACAGCCACGAGCTCGAATCTCGACCAAAAACGCCCTTGCGGCCTCGCTTTAATTTCACGTGTGCTTGATTTGGTTTCGAACGAACGAAGCATCGAGGCTAAAAGAAAATCAACATGCATTTTTAATTTAATTGATTTTGTTATTGAATTCCATTCAAACGAAAAAGAAGCGGTCATTTCTTTTTTTTTGTCATCAGCGTAGGGTTTATGTAACAACCCGCATATTTTTATGATTTTTATTTAAATATTTTATTTAAATATTTTATCGTT
The DNA here is from genome assembly GCA_030765085.1 of Allium cepa. NCBI lineage: Eukaryota > Viridiplantae > Streptophyta > Magnoliopsida > Asparagales > Amaryllidaceae > Allium > Allium cepa. The sequence goes on along the minus strand of CM060938.1, from coordinate 120,225,912 downwards.
AGTCGGATTTTAGTCCGAAAAGTTACTTTTTGCATACGGTCAAATTTGGACACGGAACCACTTCCATTGAGTTCAAAACACCATTTGCAATCTTTTTGAATATAAACTTTGATATGTTTAGAGTTAGTGGAATTTTGTCACTTTTTCACTTTGTGCTTTGGGTTTGGTTTAGCCCATTAGCCTAAAGTATTTACTCTAGCTCAACCCCCTTCTCTTCATAATTTGACTTTCATTTCCTAACACTCAAGCTTCATCAAAAATGGAGGAAGGAATGGGAAAGTAAAACTCCAAGCTCAAGATCATTTGCAAATCCAACATCCAACTCCAAATTCAAAGAGAAGCCATTGATTCTTCCTTGCTCTCAAGCTTCTTCATCATAAATTTTGTGTAAAGGTGAGATTTTTATCTCACATCTTTGTCTATAACTATCTTTGATTAATAGGTATGAATTTCTAACACCTATTCATGTGCATTTGCTATTGATTTGGATTGAATTGGTGAAAATCCTAATTTTTAGTGTTTTGGGTACAAATCTTTAAAAATCCAATCTTTGATGTTTAAACACGTTTTTGGTGATGCACCGAGGAGCCAATACGACCGGGTAGCCTATGGGCATAATCCCCTAGCGTCCGTGCTCGATCGGTTGCAAATTGAGCGAGTTTTGAGCTCCAAAACCCTTAGGTCGCTCGGCCTGCACATTGGTGACTTTCGGCCTGCAGTTAGCTCGTTCGGTTTTAGGTCGTTCGTTCCATAGGTCGCTAGGTCGCTTGGCCTTAGGTCGTAACCCATGGGTCGCTAGGTTGCTCGGCCCTCTTAACTTCCTTAGGTCGTTCGGCTTGCATTCCCTCGGCCTGTAGCTATGTCGCTCGTGTTAGGTCGCTCGGCCTTCTCATTTCATTAGGTCGTTAGGTCGCGACCATGCTAGGTCGTTTCCCCCTCTTAGTTCGGCCTCATTCCTTAAGTCGTGCCATGTTAGGTCGCTCGGCATCTACTTAGGTCGCTCCACTAAGTCACGACAAGCTTTAGGTCACTCCGCTAGCTCGCGACATGCGTTAGGTCGCGTGCATGTTAGGTCGCGCAATGTTGAGCCGTAGGGGTATTTTCACTTTGATGAATTTGGAATTGAATTCTTTGGATTTCATTCACGTCTTCGTATGTGAACTTTTGTGACTTGATCGTTTCTACGATCATTTTTATGATTTGTCACTTTATCTCACTCGTACGAGAAATCTAATTAAATGGCTGCGAAAAACAAGTGGTATGAAATGCTTGCGTTTTCTTCGTCGGTTAATTCTTGGACTTGTTCGATTGAATTTCCTGTGACAATTTTCGGGTGGCGATCTATAATTTGTGTGTAAATATTCAAGTTAAGCTAGTGGTTATGGGACATGAGGCTAAGCTCATATATTTACTAGCTTATTGTAATTGACACTCCTTGATGATCGATGATGATCATTTTTGTGATTATGACTAGCGATATGCTATGTTTCTTTGTCCACGCAGGGGACAGTACCTCGTCTTATTGAGTTTCGTCTCATTTCTTTGGTAGGTTAACGACCTTGTATTATTTGGAGTTTCGACTCAACTTTTGTGGGCTAGCGACCCATGTTCTTTGATGGAGTTCGGTCCATCGGGCGTACCGTTTTACTACGTCGTTGCTCCGAACTATTCGATTTTCTGGCTCCTCGGGTGTACCGTTGTACTACGTCGCTGCACCGGCTCTATGGTTAGCGACCATGGGATAGCGTCCCGTTTGTGATACACGTGTTGATGAGCTTTCATGCTCCCATTTTGTGATAGGCCTCTCCCTTTATGTGATTTCTGGATTTCCATTGATGATTTCTAGAATTTGTGTTTCATCAATTTTCGTGATTTTCATTGATATGTGTTATCAATATTTGTGCATTGGTGAATTTGTGTGTCAGTAACTTTTTGTGAATGAAGATATTGAGTATGACATTCCTTTTTATCTTTGAGAAGATTCTTGTGATATTGATTAATCTCTTGTTGCTTTTCCATTACATACTTATCACAGTATGGCTTTATGGTTATCATATGTTATGTCATATCTCTTATTCTATCTCATTATATCTGATATTTATAGTTAGACTGATCCATTTATTATTTTCTTATAAATAATACTCGGGTCAGACCGAGATGTTTCAGGTGCTTCTGCTTGACTTCACTTCTGGGATTATCATCCTGACTTTTGGCTAACTACTTAGATTAGTAGTTTTTGTTGTATACCTTTGAGATATAGACTCCTTGATGTATACATGTTCTTTTGTCTAGCATTTATAACCATTCATTTTTGATATTGTGGATCTTGTTTGACCACTACTCTGATGTACACTTTCATGTGTTATATTCATATCTTTTTCCGCCTTTGTGATATGGATGTCTGTGACTGATTTATGTTATGTTTATTTCTACGTTTGTTTCTGAAGAATATATATATAGCCACTGTGTAGTAGCTTTGAGCTTGTATCGATGTGTCGGATTACCTTCTGAATGCATGTTGTACTATCTGACATATCGGTGCTCGCACAAAGCAACTACACGGATGATCGCTTCTCAACAGCCTTATTCTCCATGCTAGTTGATGGCATTACACCGTAGTGTCCTTGTCTAGCGTGGGTATAGAGGTGGGGCGTCACAGCTTCGTATCAGAGCCAAACTTCGGAACAATGTAGAATAATCTAGCAAGGATCATCGTCCTATGTCCATCTTAGGATTCGTGCTTTAAGATTTAATTCGAGTCTTCGTACCGATTCATCCTATTTTCTTTATGATTCCTTGTTTATCTATCAAGATTGCTTGATGTTCATTTGGTGAATAACCTTATCCTTTTTCTTTCTTTCTTTCTAAAGGAAGAGAAATGGTTAGACCAGGCCGTCCCAGCGCTGGTCAATCTCGTGCTACTCCCCCAGGATGGAGTATTTATGTCTGCTCAGCAGCTTCTTGATCTAGTAAGGAATGCTCAAGCAGCCAAATCTAATCCGAAGTCTACTCACACTAGGTCTGGATTTGCACGTTTGTGCAGCGATTATACCAATTTGGGTGGAAAGCCATTCAAAGGTTCTGCAACTATTATTGAGGTCCAGGCTTGGCTGAGATCGTGCGATCGAATCTTTTCTCGCATGAATCTTATTGACCTTCATCGTGTTCAGGTGGCCTCTAGTATGCTCCAAGAAAGAGCATTGGATTGGTATGAACTTCTTACTTCTGAAATAGTTGAAGCGGATCTTACTTGGAGAAATTCCAGGAACGATTTGAGTTAAAATTTGTGCCAGAAGTTGAGAATGTGACATTAGCTCGTCGTTTCATCGACCTTGTTCAAGGTGAATCCTCCGTGGCAGACTATGTCGCGTCCTTTGAATCTCTTTCTAAATACGGGGTTGAATACATTAATATCCCATTGAATAAAAATCAGAGATTCGTCTATGGCTTGAATAAAAATCTCAAGAAGCCATTACTTCTAAAGCTAGAAGTTTCTTTTGATCAACTTGTTGATATCGCTCTTCGACTTGAAGAGGCAGATAAAGAGAGTGATGCTGATGTTGTGGGTGCCAAACCAAAATTCAATGACAACAAGAAAAGGCCTATTAAGTTCAAAGGGTCTTATCCCAATAAGAAAGGGAAGCAAGCTATTCCGGTGGCAAAGGCTTCTACCCCTAGTAGTGGGCAATGCTACAATTGTGGTTCTAAGGACCATTATGCCAATAGATGTCCGAAATCTCTCTTTTGTTGCTATTGCAAAAATTTGGGTCATTTTTTATCTTCATGTCCCAAACTTCAGGGCAAGAGGGAGGGAAATCTTAATGTTGCTAAATCCCCTGGAAACACATCTCATGGTTAAGGTACTCTTCATTCTATCCTTGATGGCATTATTATGTTTCATAATCAATCTATTCGAGTTCTTTTTGATACGGGTGCATTCCATTATTTTATATCAAAAGAACTTTTTGATACTTTTTCTTTAAGTGTTGTCCCTTTAATGACTTCTTTGAGAATTGCGAATCCGGTTGGTGGATTCGCAACAATCAGTTTGCTTTGTAAAGATGTCGAGATTATTTTGTGTGATTTTTCTTTCCGAGAGATTTGCATGTTATGCGCTACTTAGGCTTTGGAATGATTTTGGAAATGGATTGGCTTAACCGTTATGAAGCCCAAATCCTATGTCCTGAGCGGACTATTTATCTTTGACATCCTCAATCTGTTAAGCAGATTTCTATTGACCTTAAAGATTCGGATTCCAGCTTGGTTGCATCTTTATATTCTTTAAATCCTCATGATGATGATAATGATGATGAGGAAGATATTATTTCTCTTATTCACGTTGTTCGTGAATTTTCCGACATATTTGAGCCCGTTTTAGGATTACCACCTAAGCGAGCAATTGAGTTCAGAATTAATCTCATCCCTGGAGCTCAACCTATTACTCGTCCTCCTTATCGTATGTCCAATAAAGATAATGAGGAGATGCGCAAACAATTATCCGAATTGGAGACGAAGCAATTTATTCGCTTTAGTTCCTCTCCTTGGGGAGCTTCGGCTATTTTGGTGAAGAAATCCGATGGTACACTTAGGCTTGCGTTGACTACCGCAACCTCAATGATCTTACTATCAAGAATAAATATCCTTTACCTCGGATTGATGATCTATTTGATCAACTTAGTGGTGCTAGAGTCTTTTCACAACTAGACTTAGCTACCGGTTTTCATCAGCTTCGTATTGCAGAGGATAGCATTCCTTTGACATCTTTCCGTACTCGTTATGGATCTTATGAATGGCTTGTTATGCCATTTGGTTTAATGAATGCTCCGGCTTATTTCGTTGACCTTATGTATAGAGTTTTCAAAGACTTCCTCGATCGGTTTGTTCTCAATCTTATTGATGATATTCTTGTGTATTCTAAAACCGAGGAGGTGCATGAAAAACATCTTCGGATTGTGTTGGAAACTCTTACGAGCAAACAATTGAAAGCAAAATTTTCTAAATGCCATTTTTGGCAATCTCGTGTGAAATTTCTCGGTTATATTATTTCTGTATCCGGAATTTCCGTGGATCCTTCAAAGATTGAAGCGATTCAAAATTGGAAGAGACTGGAGAGTGTGACGGAAATTCGTAGCTTCCTTGGATTGGCCGGTTATTACCGCCGTTTCATAAAGGACTTTTCCAAAATTTCCGCGCCTCTTACTAGTTTGACCAAGAAAGGTGTTAAATACATTTGGTCGGATAAATGTGAAGCTTCTTTTCAGAAATTAAAAGAACTCCTTTCTTATGCTCCTATTCTTGTTATTCTTGAGAGGAATCAAGATTTTATTGTTTATACCGATGCTAGTCGCGTTGGTTTGGATGCCGTTCTTATGCAAAGAGAATGTGTTATTGCTTATGCTTCTAGGCAATTGAAGCCAGCCGAGACGTGATATGCCACTCATGACTTAGAGCTCGTGGCTATTGTTTTCGCCCTTCGTATTTGGCGTCATTATCTTTTGGGAGAAAAATTTATTTTATACACTGATCATAAATCTTTGAAGTATCTATTTTCTCAAAAGGAGCTAAATTTGCATCAACAACGTTGGCTCGAATTTCTTACAGCTTATGATCTTGATATTCTTTATACCCCTGGAAAGGGAAATCGTGTTGCAGACGCACTTAGTCGTAAGCAACAAGCGGTTGTTTCTATGATGATATCCAAATGGAATGATCTCGGAATTCTATCCACTTGTGAGATTCGAGATCCTGTTTTTGATTTATGTTCATCTCTTGTTCTATGTAGCCTTGAGGCTCATCCTTCTCTTTTAGACCGCATTCTTGAAGCTCAAAAGCTAGATCCCGAATTGGCTCTTCTTGGCCAAAACTTTAGAGATAATATTAATATTGAAGGTTTGAAAGAATTTGATATTGATTCTCGTGGCGGTATTCGAAAATTTGGTAGACTTGTAGTGCCAAATATTAGTAATCTTCGTAAAGACATTTTAGAAGATTCTCATCGTTCTAAATTTACCATTCATCCCGGTAGTAGTAAAATGTACGCGGATATGAAGCGACTTTATTATTGGGAGGGAATGAAATCTGATATTGCTAACTTTGTTAAGTGTTGCATGACTTGCCAACTTGTCAAGGCCGAACATCAAAGGCTTGAAGGGTTATTGCAACCTTTAGAAATCCCAATCTGGAAGTGGGATCAAATTTCCATGGATTTTATAGATGGCCTTCCCCGTTCTCGTTCGGGTCATGATAGCTTATGGGTAACAGTCGATAGACTTACTAAATCCGCCCATTTTATTCCCGTTCGGTCCAGTCGAACCGTTCCTCTCTTGGCCAAACTCTTTATTAAAGAAATTGTAAAATTGCATGGAGTTCCCTCTTCTATTGTTAGTGATCGTGATCCATTGTTTACTAGTGGATTTTGGAAGAGTCTTCAAAAAGTTTTGGGAATGAAGCTTAATTTTAGCACCGCTTATCATCCCCAGTCTGATGGACAAACTGAGCGTGTGAATCAAACTCTTGAAGATCTTCTTCGTGCATGTGTTCTTGATTTTGGTGGAAGTAGGGAAGATCAAATTTCTCTTGTTGAGTTTTCCTATAATAATAGCTTCCAATCTAGTATTGGTATGGCACCTTTCGAGGCACTCTATGGAAGGCTATGCCGATCTCCTTCTTGTTGGCTTGAGGCCGGTGAGAAGCAGGTTTTAGGTCCAGATTTTATTCATGATTCCAAAGAAAAGATTGATCTTATTCTTTGTAGGATGAAAGAAGCTCAGAGTAGACAAAAATCCTATGCCGATAACCGGAGAAGGAAATTAGAATTTTCAGTGGAAGATCTTGTGTTTATCCGTGTTTCACCTATGAAGGGTGTTGTACGTTTCAGTCGATCAGGAAAATTAGCGCCTCGATATATTAGGCTGTTTCCTATCACCGAACGTATTGGTTCTGTGGCTTATCGCCTTTTATTACCGGCTCAGTTTTCTGCTACTCATGACGTGTTTCACGTTTCTTAATCACGGAAATGTCTTCGAGATTCCGATTCTGTTCTTGAGCCCGGTGTTGTGGAAGAAATTGAAGTTTCACCTAATTTAACTGACGAGCAACATCCTATTCGTATTATTGCTTCGGAGGTCAAGCGCCTTCGAAATAAGGATGTCCCGCTTGTTAAAGTCCAATGGTCCTCAAATTCTAAGGATTGCTCTTGGGAATCAAGAGAGTTCTTCGAGCGAACACATCTGGACTTACTTTCCCGTGCTCTTTGAGGTGAACTTCTTATTTCAAATTCTTTTGTGTTGTATATGCTTTTATGGTTGTTACTATATATATTTTCTTCTTAAATATTGCGAGGACGCAATTTCTTTAAGGAGGGGAGTCTGTAACAACCCGCATATTTTACGATTTTTTATTTAAATATTTTATTTAAATATTTTATCATTAGTCGGATTTTAGTCCGAAAAGTTACTTTTTGCATACGATCAAATTTGGACTCGGAACCATTTCATTGAGTTCAAAACACCGTTTGCGAACTTTTTGAGTATAAACTTTGATATGTTTAGAGTTGGTGGAATTTTGTCACCTTTTCACTTTGGGCTTTGGGTTTGGTTTAGCCCATTAGCCTAAAGTATTTACTCTAGCTCAATCCCCTTCTCTTCATAATTTTACTTTCATTTCCTAACACTCAAGCATCATCAAAAATGTAGGAAAGAATGGGAAATTAAAAATCCAAGCTCAAGATCATTTGCAAATCCAACATCCAACTCCAAATTCAAAGAGAAGCCACTGATTCTTCCTTGCTCTCAAGCTTCTTCTTCATAAATTTTGTGTAAAGGTGAGATTTTTATCTCACATCTTTGTCTATAACTATCTTTGATTGTTAGGTGTGAATTCCTAACACTTATTAATGTGCATTTGCTATTGATTTGGATTGAATCGGTGAAAATCCCAATTTTTAGTGTTTTGGGTTCAAATCTTTAAAAATCCAATCTTTGATGTTTAAACACGTTTTTGGTGATGCACCGAGGAGCCAATACGACCGGGTAGCCTATGGGCATAATCCCCTAGCGTCCGTGCTCGATCGGTTGCAAATTGAGCGAGTTTTGAGCTCCAAAACCCTTAGGTCGCTCGGCCTGCACATTGGTGACTTTCGGCCTGCAGTTAGCTCGTTCGGTTTTAGGTCGTTCGTTTCATAGGTCGCTAGGTCGCTTGGCCTTAGGTCGTAACCCATGGGTCGCTAGTTGCTCGGCCCTCTTAACTTCCTTAGGTCGTTCGGCTTGCATTCCCTCGGCCTGTAGCTATGTCGCTCGTGTTAGGTCGCTCGGCCTTCTCATTTCATTAGGTCGTTAGGTCGCGACCATGCTAGGTCGTTTCCCCCTCTTAGTTCGGCCTCATTCCTTAAGTCGTGCCATGTTAGGTCGCTCGGCATCTACTTAGGTCGCTCCACTAAGTCACGACAAGCTTTAGGTCACTCCGCTAGCTCGCGACATGCGTTAGGTCGCGTGCATGTTAGGTCGCGCAATGTTGAGCCGTAGGGGTATTTTCACTTTGATGAATTTGGAATTGAATTCTTTGGATTTCATTCACGTCTTCGTATGTGAACTTTTGTGACTTGATCGTTTCTACGATCATTTTTATGATTTGTCACTTTATCTCACTCGTACGAGAAATCTAATTAAATGGCTGCGAAAAACAAGTGGTATGAAATGCTTGCGTTTTCTTCGTCGGTTAATTCTTGGACTTGTTCGATTGAATTTCCTGTGACAATTTTCGGGTGGCGATCTATAATTTGTGTGTAAATATTCAAGTTAAGCTAGTGGTTATGGGACATGAGGCTAAGCTCATATATTTACTAGCTTATTGTAATTGACACTCCTTGATGATCGATGATGATCATTTTTGTGATTATGACTAGCGATATGCTATGTTTCTTTGTCCACGCAGGGGACAGTACCTCGTCTTATTGAGTTTCGTCTCATTTCTTTGGTAGGTTAACGACCTTGTATTATTTGGAGTTTCGACTCAATTTTTGTGGGCTAGCGACCCATGTTCTTTTATGGAGTTCGGTCCATCGGGCGTACCGTTTTACTGCGTCGTTGCTCCGAACTATTCGATTTTCTGGCTCCTCGGGTGTACCGTTGTACTACGTCGCTGCACCGGCTCTATGTTTAGCGACCATGGGATAGCGTCCCGTTTGTGATACACGTGTTGGTGAGCTTTCATGCTCCCATTTTGTGATAGGCCTCTCCCTTTATGTGATTTCTGGATTTCCATTGATGATTTCTAGAATTTGTGTTTCATCAATTTTCGTGATTTTCATTGATATGTGTTATCAATATTTGTGCATTGGTGAATTTGTGTGTCATTAACTTTTTGTGAATGAAGATATTGAGTATGACATTCCTTTTTATCTTTGAGAAGATTCTTGTGATATTGATTAATCTCTTGTTGCTTTTCCATTACATACTTATCAAAGTATGGCTTTATGGTTATCATATGTTATGTCATATCTCTTATTCTATCTCATTATATCTGATATTTATAGTTAGACTGATCCATTTATTATTTTCTTATAAATAATACTCGGGTCAGACCGAGATGTTTCAGGTGCTTCTGCTTGACTTCACTTCTGGGATTATCATCCTGACTTTTGGCTAACTACTTAGATTAGTAGTTTTTGTTGTATACCTTTGAGATATAGACTCCTTGATGTATACATGTTCTTTTGTCTAGCATTTATAACCATTCATTTTTGATCTTGTGGATCTTGTTTGACCACTACTCTGATGTACACTTTCATGTGTTATATTCATATCTTTTTCCGCCTTTGTGATATGGATGTCTGTGACTGATTTATGTTATGTTTATTTCTACGTTTGTTTCTGAAGAATATATATATAGCCACTGTGTAGTAGCTTTGAGCTTGTATCGATGTGTCGGATTACCTCCTGAATGCATGTTGTACTATCTGACATATCGGTGCTCGCACAAAGCAACTACACGGATGATCGCTCCTCAACAGCCTTATTCTCCATGCTAGTTGATGGCATTACACCGTAGTGTCCTTGTCTAGCGTGGGTATAGAGGTGGGGCGTCACAGCTTCGTATCAGAGCCAAACTTCGGAACAATGTAGAATAATCTAGCAAGGATCATCGTCCTATGTCCATCTTAGGATTCGTGCTTTAAGATTTAATTCGAGTCTTCGTACCGATTCATCCTATTTTCTTTATGATTCCTTGTTTATCTATCAAGATTGCTTGATGTTCATTTGGTGAATAACCTTATCCTTTTTCTTTCTTTCTTTCTAAAGGAAGAAAATGGTTAGACCAGGCCGTCCCAGCGCTGGTCAATCTCGTGCTACTCCCCCAGGATGGAGTATTTATGTCTTCTCAGCAGCTTCTTGATCTAGTAAGGAATGCTCAAGCAGCCAAATCTAATCCGAAGTCTACTCACACTAGGTCTGGATTTGCACGTTTGTGCAGCGATTATACCAATTTGGGTGGAAAGCCATTCAAAGGTTCTGCAACTATTATTGAGGTCCAGGCTTGGCTGAGATCGTGCGATCGAATCTTTTCTCGCATGAATCTTATTGACCTTCATCGTGTTCAGGTGGCCTCTAGTATGCTCCAAGAAAGAGCATTGGATTGGTATGAACTTCTTACTTCTGAAATAGTTGAAGCGGATCTTACTTGGAGAAATTCCAGGAACGATTTGAGTTAAAATTTGTGCCAGAAGTTGAGAATGTGACATTAGCTCGTCGTTTCATCGACCTTGTTCAAGGTGAATCCTCCGTGGCAGACTATGTCGCGTCCTTTGAATCTCTTTCTAAATACGGGGTTGAATACATTAATATCCCATTGAATAAAAATCAGAGATTCGTCTATGGCTTGAATAAAAATCTCAAGAAGCCATTACTTCTAAAGCTAGAAGTTTCTTTTGATCAACTTGTTGATATCGCTCTTCGACTTGAAGAGGCAGATAAAGAGAGTGATGCTGATGTTGTGGGTGCCAAACCAAAATTCAATGACAACAAGAAAAGGCCTATTAAGTTCAAAGGGTCTTATCCCAATAAGAAAGGGAAGCAAGCTATTCCGGTGGCAAAGGCTTCTACCCCTAGTAGTGGGCAATGCTACAATTGTGGTTCTAAGGACCATTATGCCAATAGATGTCCGAAATCTCTCTTTTGTTGCTATTGCAAAAATTTGGGTCATTTTTTATCTTCATGTCCCAAACTTCAGGGCAAGAGGGAGGGAAATCTTAATGTTGCTAAATCCCCTGGAAACACATCTCATGGTTAAGGTACTCTTCATTCTATCCTTGATGGCATTATTATGTTTCATAATCAATCTATTCGAGTTCTTTTTGATACGGGTGCATCCCATTATTTTATATCAAAAGAACTTTTTGATACTTTTTCTTTAAGTGTTGTCCCTTTAATGACTTCTTTGAGAATTGCGAATCCGGTTGGTGGATTCGCAACAATCAGTTTGCTTTGTAAAGATGTCGAGATTATTTTGTGTGATTTTTCTTTCCGAGAGATTTGCATGTTATGCGCTACTTAGGCTTTGGAATGATTTTGGAAATGGATTGGCTTAACCGTTATGAAGCCCAAATCCTATGTCCTGAGCGGACTATTTATCTTTGACATCCTCAATCTGTTAAGCAGATTTCTATTGACCTTAAAGATTCGGATTCCAGCTTGGTTGCATCTTTATATTCTTTAAATCCTCATGATGATGATAATGATGATGAGGAAGATATTATTTCTCTTATTCACGTTGTTCGTGAATTTTCCGACATATTTGAGCCCGTTTTAGGATTACCACCTAAGCGAGCAATTGAGTTCAGAATTAATCTCATCCCTGGAGCTCAACCTATTACTCGTCCTCCTTATCGTATGTCCAATAAAGATAATGAGGAGATGCGCAAACAATTATCCGAATTGGAGACGAAGCAATTTATTCGCTTTAGTTCCTCTCCTTGGGGAGCTTCGGCTATTTTGGTGAAGAAATCCGATGGTACACTTAGGCTTGCGTTGACTACCGCAACCTCAATGATCTTACTATCAAGAATAAATATCCTTTACCTCGGATTGATGATCTATTTGATCAACTTAGTGGTGCTAGAGTCTTTTCACAACTAGACTTAGCTACCGGTTTTCATCAGCTTCGTATTGCAGAGGATAGCATTCCTTTGACATCTTTCCGTACTCGTTATGGATCTTATGAATGGCTTGTTATGCCATTTGGTTTAATGAATGCTCCGGCTTATTTCGTTGACCTTATGCATAGAGTTTTCAAAGACTTCCTCGATCGGTTTGTTCTCAATCTTATTGATGATATTCTTGTGTATTCTAAAACCGAGGAGGTGCATGAAAAACATCTTCGGATTGTGTTGGAAACTCTTACGAGCAAACAATTGAAAGAAAATTTTTCTAAATGCCATTTTTGGCAATCTCGTGTGAAATTTCTCGGTTATATTATTTCTGTATCCGGAATTTCCGTGGATCCTTCAAAGATTGAAGCGATTCAAAATTGGAAGAGACTGGAGAGTGTGACGGAAATTCGTAGCTTCCTTGGATTGGCCGGTTATTACCGCCGTTTCATAAAGGACTTTTCCAAAATTTCCGCGCCTCTTACTAGTTTGACCAAGAAAGGTGTTAAATACATTTGGTCGGATAAATGTGAAGCTTCTTTTCAGAAATTAAAAGAACTCCTTTCTTATGCTCCTATTCTTGTTATTCTTGAGAGGAATCAAGATTTTATTGTTTATACCGATGCTAGTCGCGTTGGTTTGGATGCCGTTCTTATGCAAAGAGAATGTGTTATTGCTTATGCTTCTAGGCAATTGAAGCCAGCCGAGACGTGATATGCCACTCATGACTTAGAGCTCGCGGCTATTGTTTTCGCCCTTCGTATTTGGCGTCATTATCTTTTGGGAGAAAAATTTATTTTATACACTGATCATAAATCTTTGAAGTATCTATTTTCTCAAAAGGAGCTAAATTTGCATCAACAACGTTGGCTCGAATTTCTTACAGCTTATGATCTTGATATTCTTTATTCCCCTGGAAAGGGAAATCGTGTTGCAGACGCACTTAGTCGTAAGCAACAAGCGGTTGTTTCTATGATGATATCCAAATGGAATGATCTCGGAATTCTATCCACTTGTGAGATTCGAGATCCTGTTTTTGATTTATGTTCATCTCTTGTTCTATGTAGCCTTGAGGCTCATCCTTCTCTTTTAGACCGCATTCTTGAAGCTCAAAAGCTAGATCCCGAATTGGCTCTTCTTGGCCAAAACTTTAGAGATAATATTAATATTGAAGGTTTGAAAGAATTTGATATTGATTCTCGTGGCGGTATTCGAAAATTTGGTAGACTTGTAGTGCCAAATATTAGTAATCTTCGTAAAGACATTTTAGAAGATTCTCATCGTTCTAAATTTACCATTCATCCCGGTAGTAGTAAAATGTACGCGGATATGAAGCGACTTTATTATTGGGAGGGAATGAAATCTGATATTTCTAACTTTGTTAAGTGTTGCATGACTTGCCAACTTGTCAAGGCCGAACATCAAAGGCTTGAAGGGTTATTGCAACCTTTAGAAATCCCAATCTGGAAGTGGGATCAAATTTCCATGGATTTTATAGATGGCCTTCCCCGTTCTCGTTCGGGTCATGATAGCTTATGGGTAACAGTCGATAGACTTACTAAATCCGCCCATTTTATTCCCGTTCGGTCCAGTCGAACCGTTCCTCTCTTGGCCAAACTCTTTATTAAAGAAATTGTAAAATTGCATGGAGTTCCCTCTTCTATTGTTAGTGATCGTGATCCATTGTTTACTAGTGGATTTTGGAAGAGTCTTCAAAAAGCTTTGGGAATGAAGCTTAATTTTAGCACCGCTTATCATCCCCAGTCTGATGGACAAACTGAGCGTGTGAATCAAACTCTTGAAGATCTTCTTCGTGCATGTGTTCTTGATTTTGGTGGAAGTAGGGAAGATCAAATTTCTCTTGTTGAATTTTCCTATAATAATAGCTTCCAATCTAGTATTGGTATGGCACCTTTCGAGGCACTCTATGGAAGGCTATGCCGATCTCCTTCTTGTTGGCTTGAGGCCGGTGAGATGCAGGTTTTAGGTCCAGATTTTATTCATGATTCCAAAGAAAAGATTGATCTTATTCTTTGTAGGATGAAAGAAGCTCAGAGTAGACAAAAATCCTATGCCGATAACCGGAGAAGGAAATTAGAATTTTTAGTGGAAGATCTTGTGTTTATCCGTGTTTCACCTATGAAGGGTGTTGTACGTTTCAGTCGATCAGGAAAATTAGCGCCTCGATATATTAGGCTGTTTCCTATCACCGAACGTATTGGTTCTGTGGCTTATCGCCTTTTATTACCGACTCAGTTTTCTGCTACTCATGACGTGTTTCACGTTTCTCAATCACGGAAATGTCTTCGAGATTCCGATTCTGTTCTTGAGCCCGGTGTTGTGGAAGAAATTGAAGTTTCACCTAATTTAACTGACGAGCAACATCCTATTCGTATTATTGCTTCGGAGGTCAAGCGCCTTCGAAATAAGGATGTCCCGCTTGTTAAAGTCCAATGGTCCTCAAATTCTAAGGATTGCTCTTGGGAATCAAGAGAGTTCTTCGAGCGAACACATCTGGACTTACTTTCCCGTGCTCTTTGAGGTGAACTTCTTATTTCAAATTCTTTTGTGTTGTATATGCTTTTATGGTTGTTACTATATATATTTTCTTCTTAAATATTGCGAGGACGCAATTTCTTTAAGGAGGGGAGTCTGTAACAACCCGCATATTTTACGATTTTTTATTTAAATATTTTATTTAAATATTTTATCATTAGTCGGATTTTAGTCCGAAAAGTTACTTTTTGCATACGATCAAATTTGGACTCGAAACCATTTCATTGAGTTCAAAACACCGTTTGCGAACTTTTTGAGTATAAACTTTGATATGTTTAGAGTTGGTGGAATTTTGTCACTTTTTCACTTTGGGCTTTGGGTTTGGTTTAGCCCATTAGCCTAAAGTATTTACTCTAGCTCAATCCCCTTCTCTTCATAATTTTACTTTCATTTCCTAACACTCAAGCATCATCAAAAATGTAGGAAAGAATGGGAAATTAAAAATCCAAGCTCAAGATCATTTGCAAATCCAACATCCAACTCCAAATTCAAAGAGAAGCCACTGATTCTTCCTTGCTCTCAAGCTTCTTCTTCATAAATTTTGTGTAAAGGTGAGATTTTTATCTCACATCTTTGTCTATAACTATCTTTGATTGTTAGGTGTGAATTCCTAACACTTATTAATGTGCATTTGCTATTGATTTGGATTGAATCGGTGAAAATCCCAATTTTTAGTGTTTTGGGTTCAAATCGTTAAAAATCCAATCTTTGATGTTTAAACACGTTTTTGGTGATGCACCGAGGAGCCAATATGACCAGGTAGCCTACGGGCATAATCCCCTAGCATCCGTGCTCGATCGGTTGCAAACTGAGCGAGTTTTGAGCTCCAAAGCCCTTAGGTCGCTCGGCGTGCACACTGGTGACTTTCGGCCTGCAGTTTGCTTGTTCGGTTTTAGGTCGTTCGTTCCATAGGTCGCTAGGTCGCTTGGCCTTAGGTCGTAACCCATGGGTCGCTAGGTCGCTCGGCCCTCTTAACTTCCTTAGATCGTTCGGCTTGCATTCCCTCGGCCTATAGCTATGTCGCTCGTGTTAGGTCGCTCGGCCTTCTCATTTCATTAGGTCGTTAGGTCACGACCATGCTAGGTCGTTTGCCCCCCTCTTAGGTTGGCCTCATGCTTTAAGTCGCGCCGTGTTAGGTCGCTCGGCATCTACTTAGGTCGCTCCACTAAGTCGCGACAAGTTTTAGGTCGGTCCGCTAGCTCGCGACATGCGTTAGGTCGCGTGCATGTTAAGTCGCGCAATGTTGAGCCGTAGGGATATTTTCACTTTGATGAATTTGGAATTGAATTCTTTGGATTTGGTTCACGTCTTCGTATGTGAACTTTTGTGACTTGATCGTTTCTACTATCATTTTTGTGATTTGTCACTTTATCTCACTCGTACGAGAAATCTAATTAAACGGCTTCGAAAAACAAGTGGTATGAAACGCTTGCGTTTACTTCGTCGGTTAATTCTTGGACTTGTTCGATTGAATTTCCTGTGACAATTTTCGAGTGGCGATCTACAATTTGTTTGTAAATATTCATGTTAAGCTAGTGTTTATGGGACATGAGAATAAGCTCATATATTTACTAGCTTATTGTAATTGACACTCCTTGATGATCGATGATGATCATTTTTGTGATTATGACTAGCGATATGCTATGTTTCTTTGTCCACGTGGGGGACAGTACCTCGTCTTATTGAGTTTCGTCTCATTTCTTTTATAGGTTAACGACCTATGTATTATTTGGAGTTTCGACTCAACTTTTGTGGGCTAGCGACCCATGTTCTTTTATGGAGTTCGGTCCATCGGGCGTACCGTTGTAATACGTCATAGCTCCAAACTATTCGAGTTTTTGGTTCCTCGGGCGTACCGTTGTACTACGTCGTTGCACCGGCTCTATGGTTAGCGACCATGGGATAGCGTCCCGTTTGTGATACACGTGTTGGTGAGCTTTCATGCTCCCATTTTGTGATAGGCCTCTCCCTTTATGTGATTTCTGGATTTCCATTGATGATTTCTAGAATTTGTGTTTCACCAATTTTCGTGATTTTCATTGATATGTGTTATCAATATTTGTGCATTGGTGAATTTGTGTGTCATTAACTTTTTGTGAATGAAGATATTGAGTATGATATTCCGTTTTATCTTTGAGAAGATTCTTGTGATATTGATTAATCTCTTGTTGCTTTTCAATTACATACTTTTCACGGTATGGCTTTATGGTTATCATATGTTATGTCATATCTCTTATTCTATCTCATTATATCTGATATTTAAAGTTAGACTGATCCGTTTATTATTTTCTTATAAATAATACTCGGGTCAGGCAGAGATGTTTCAGGTGCTTCTGCTTGACTTCACTTCTAGGATTATCATCCTGACTTTTGGCTAACTACTTAGATTAGTAGTTTTTGTTGTATACCTTTGAGATATAGACTTCTTGATGTATACGTATTCTTTTGTCTAGCATTTGTAACCATTCTTTTGTGATATTGTGGATCTTGTTTGACAACTACTCTGATGTACACTTTCATGTGTTATATTCATATCTTTTTCTGCCTTTGTGATATGGATGTCTGTGACTGATTTGTGTTATGTTTATTTTTACGTTTGTTTCTAAAGAATATATATATATAGCCATTGTGTACTAGCTTTGAGCTTGTATCGATGTGTCGGATTACCTCCTGAATGCATGTTGTACTATCTGACATATCGGTGCTCGCACGAAGCAACTACATGGATGGTCGCTCCTCAACAGCCTTATTCTCTGTGCTAGTTGACGGCACTACACCGTAGTGTCCTTGTCTAGCGTGGGTATAGAGGTGGGGCATCACAGCTTAAAACGAAGAAGGGGAAGGAGACAGGATTTGATGCCAATGTGCCTGTACCCCTTTTTGCGTACAGAATACGCCTTGCTACAGTGTCTCGAAAAAGAAGTGAAAAAGCGTTGATATGAAATGAATTTGACTAGTCAACATAAGTTATATTTAAATTAAATTTTAAATTTAAGTCGTCACAGATTACGCAACTAAAAATTTCGATCTCCTATCGATGCATCCCGCTAGGCGTTTCTAATGTTATACCACTATTCCGAAACTATTGGAAAAGGTTTCGAGTCCTAATTCGATCGTATGGAGAAAATATTCTTTTGGATCCATTTATTATATAGAATTTAGGATGTAGATTTAAGCGCGCTTGTATATCGTACGCTCACACAATAACTTCAAAGACTACGAAAATTGAAATCCGATAATAATACAATATTACGGATCCAATGGAACTGGTTTTGTCAAATTCCGAGACTGTGCCTCAGAAGGCCCTTTTAAAATATCGATTTAAACGACAAATTTTCGAAACCGAATAAAACACTTCCAAATTCAATTCTAACACCTTTACCGTCTTCAGTACTATCAATATAAATTTTACAAGCCTTCTAATTATTTTTAACAGGCTTGAAACTCCAGATTCAACATTTACCCAACTTCAAAATTTAATTCAATAATTTAATTATTAAATAATTTAGTGATATTTGAATTCAAGTTAAAAATTAACTTTTAAATATTTAAAATCAATTAAATATTCTAATTTCAAATGCTCAAAAATTCCGGGTCGTCACAAAGTTGAACTGTGAAATATAAATGAAATTTATTAAATTTGGTTATTGTAAATGTTTGAATAATTAAACTTTGAAACCTACTGATTTTGAAGCGGTTTAAATTTTTAGTTCAAACCTGGATTGAAATCGAAATAAATATTAAATAGTTTTAATGAGAATTTGAATTTGACCTTAAACCTTTGTAATTGAAAACATTGAATTGAGATTGGTTTAAATTGAATTTTAGGAACTACAGTTGATTTGAACTGATTTGTGAAATGGGAAGAAATAGTTCAAGTATTGAAAATTTATTTTTAATATATATAAACTATTTTCAATATATAAACCATTTTAACATATACAATCTATTTTAATCTATATCCTATGTTAAATATGAACTATTTTAATTTATAACTATTGCAATTATATATATATATATACTAGTTTCAATATTTAAACTGTTTAAGTTTGAAAATGAATATGATTTCAAAAGAGATATAATTTTGAAATGAATATGATATTTTGATATGAATTATAAACCGTCTGAAATATAATTAGCCACGACGTGAAATAAGGGTTTGGTTGTAAAAGAGACCGAGATCAGATATTGCTATACTCTCTGCCAATACCGAAACCACTTTAACAACTGTGTACGTGGGGGAGATTCGAGAACGATGTAGGAGGGTTTGGTGACGATTCTGTCTGAGGTATTTATGTAGCCCCGACTCCCATGAGTCATCTTAGATGTGATAAAAACATGAGCCATGCCAGGCCCATTGCAGTCACCCCTCCAATCGGGAATATTTCTTCGACACCATTCTATTACTTTGTGATTTGATTAGGTGCACCTTTGATTTTAGGAGTGTGTCTCGAGGTGGGCGGTAGTAGCTACTATGCGTTATAACCAGTCCGGATCCGCAAACGATATATCTACTCTGGCATTGCCTCGTGTGGCATGTTCATATGCCTTATTGCACCTTCTATGAGTTTGTTTTGCACTACACCTATTGGGTGTCCTCTGGGTAAACCACCGGTTTGGTGGAGCTTAAGGCATTATATAGACTATGAGAATATACAAAATGTGTTAAAAGGGGATATGAGTAAAGCCCACTACTACAAAACAGGCCATTTGCATCGGTTGTTTACCCCCCTTTTGCATCAGTTCAACAACCGATGCATATGCAACCGATGCAACAGACTTAACACTTTTGCATCAGTTCTGAAACCGATGCAAAATGGTCCTTTTTGCATCGGTTGTTACTAACAACTGATGCAAAATATCGTTGTTGGTAGCTTGGACACAGCCCCCATGTTGCATCGGTTGTAATGAAAACCGATGCAACAAAGGAACTTCTTGCATAGGTTGTTGTTGAAGACCGATGCAAACTAATTCCTCTATTGCATCGGTTTTTTATAACAACCGATGCAAACTAATCCCTCTATTGCATCAGCTATTTATACCTAATGCAAAAAAGCCGTTCTCAGAAACCATTATTACAGTTTCAAATAGACTGTATATATATTATTGATTATCAAGTGAAGTTGCGATAATTTTTCCTTTTGCTGCAGATTGAGATCGTGATTTTTCCCTCTTTTTGTTGCACATTTGGTAGTGATGATGGTGCCCTAGAATTTTCGCGGCCCAAAGCCACTGCTTTGCTAGCTTTACCCAAAGGCCGGGCTTGCCAATATGCCATCGCCTTCTACAAACATCGCCTCTGCAAATACCACCTCCTTTCAACCACTGCAATTCGCCCCTCTTCAAATCGCGCAACCCAAATTAAAAAGTAATACAATTCGAGTAACATAATAAAAGGAAGATTTGGTACCTTGATAATGAGAAGCCGTGGCCAAATCTAATCCGCGAAATCACGTTTGAAATTAATGGTGAAAACCAATTTTAGGGTTTTTTGTTTTGAAGAAACGAATGGGAAAATAAGAAATTGGGATGGCAGGGATAACGGGTGCATAAGGAAAGGGGTTTCATCTGACCCGCACGACCTAAATAATTTGAAATTGCATCGCCTTGGCTAATGAACCGATGCAAATTAACGTAGTTGCATCAGTTGATTTTAAAACCGATGCGACTAAAACTATTTGCATCGACGTATTTGCATCGGTTGTTGGTGACAACTGATGCAAATTTGATTTTTCATTACCTATTGCTTTCCACGTACTAATTGCATCGGTTATAAAGACAGAACTGATGCAAATAGTTCTATTTGCATCAGTTTTCACTTCAACCGATTCAAATGAGGCGATGCAAATGGCCTGTTTTGTAGTAGTGGCCCTAACGCTATTTTAATAGTTTACTTTACTATAGACATTATTTATGTAGCGTATATTACTACATAGTAGATAGTTCCACGGATCCTTAGAGGATGGAAATCCCAAACATCCTTTAAGTTATTTTGCATTTTAGTTGACATTTCACTTGAGTTGAATTTACTTATATAAGAATGTTGATCCTGACTCGAGTGTTTTGTGTTTTGCTTTATGCTCGAGTCAAACTGAGTGTCACAGCATTTGAGACTCAACTTTGGAGTTTGGAGCTTCACTTAAAGGTCCATCTATATCTATTCAGCTTTCAGTTATTCAGTTGTCTCCGATGTTTATATTCAGATTTTTTCATTTGACTATGTATTGAGGCTTCCTTGTATTCAAGATTTCTATTATATTTTCTTTTAACACTGATGTATATATAGTAGCTTCATGAACTACTATTTATCTATTCCACTGCTTATTGTTACATTACTCTATGTCTATGATTCTGTGATTGATTTATTTACTGTATATGCTAAGTTTTGCCAAATATAAATTAACAATCTGTTGTTTTGAGCAATTCAAGTCTGACATGAGTGGATAATTGTCAACTTAAATCGTTCAAAATACCAGGTCGTTGCAGTTGGAAAATGTCAAAACTTTAGAATTTATGAAATTTTATACAATTTATTATGATATTCAAACAATGTACATTTTTTCCCAGTTTTCCAGAAAGCTTGCGGAAATGACCGCATTCAACCAATCAAATTTCAATGAAAATTCATGAAATTTGGAATATGGTATTGGAACATATCGGGAACATTATATAAAAATTTGGGAAAATTTTAAATTTCATATGAATTAAATACGAATTTTATGCTGAAGAGTTTTTAAAATCATAGAATTTGTCAAAACATAGCCACATCAACAAATATCTTCACATCACATTTGCAACCATATAACATAAAATATTCATGATAAAAAATGATAAGAGTCCATGGAACTCACCTAAAAATTTAAATGCCAAGATACTTTGATTTGAAACTCAAAACCATGCTTTAAACAAGTCTTTTCTCTACTGCTTATAACCAAAAAACAGAGCTTACTATAACTATTCTTCAACCATTCAAACTTGGGCCAAATGTAAATTTCTTTATGACTGGAGGTGTACCATGCTATTGAGATTCATCTATTTTAATTTGGAGATCTTAGGTATTTTATTTCATTGAATTTTTAAAATAAAAGATGCAATGGTTTCAAAATTGCTTTCATAAAGAAGAAAGCTTACAAGACAAGATAGCAGCCCACATGAATTATTTTCATGAAGCCAAAGAAAAATGAAGGCGAGGAGAAAGAAACGTAAAGCATATTCATGAAGTCAAGGGAAAATTCTAGAGTTAGAAAGGTCTAGATAATACCTGAATGGATTTTGGGTTTGTAAAATAAGTTGGGCTACATAAAAGTCATTATCACAAATATAATCCATTTCAGACAATGTATACATTTTCATTTTTAGCCCAAACATAAATTAAAGTAAACCATATTATATTTCATAACTTTATACAACATTATTTGCAACATAAAAAATATATTATTTCCATTTTAACTATTTAAATCTCGATTATAGACTTTAATTAATTGCTTCTTAAAACTCTAGGTTATTAAAGACTCCTCCCCCCTTAAGAAAGTTGCGTCCTCGTAATTTATTCTTAGGAAAAATCTATAGCATTTATATAAATAATTGTACCTTCTAGAAATATGTATGTACATACCATCAAAATCATATCTTATAAGCATTAGGTATTTTTAAAACATCACTTTCCAAAATAAATGTAATTGCGATGGAAATTCCATTTCAAGATCACTCTACGAAAAGATTTTCAAATCAAGATTTACAATGATAGAGTTCATTTCAAAACACTTCATAAAATCTTTTTTCAAAAATACATTTTTGATGGTGGATGTTTCTGAAAATCGAAATACATAATATTGACAAAGTTTTTGCAAGATCATTGTCTGTATAAAATCTCACCTCCAAATCATACATGTCGGTTTTCAGAAAATTTCCAAACTTACTTTCACCAAATATTTTCTAAAATCAATTTCCTAAAAATTATTTTTTAAAATATTTCCCCTTCACATTCAGAATCGTCATTTCGATTCTTTTTCAAAATCTTTAAATCATCTTCCAAAAACCGGAAAGAACAATTATCAATGGATAAATACAAACTACCACTACCGGTCAATTATGCTTAGTGTACGGCAATATGGCTACCATCCCCGATGGTCACGGCGAAAGGCACTCCCAACATCGTAAAAACTAATAACAACAATGGCGACTGCAATCACATCGTAGTTTCAAAGATAGCGATCATTCTACATTTCTTCCTTAAAGTACATTTTGGAAAATCTTTTTCACAAAAAATCGGTAAATAGTTCTTTTCATAGACATACTTTCCAAAGTACACATTTTATTAAATATCCATTACATTTTTCCATCCAAATCAAAGTATTTCAAAGTACTAGAAAATGACTTGACTTCCAAAATATCTCCAAAAATATTCATAAAAAGAATTTACAAATCTCTTTCGAAAATATTTCTTATCACTTCCAATTATACCACCATTATATTAATGTTTTCAAATACTTTGAAACAAAGTTTCCTAAAAATTTCATCAAACCTTTGCAAATCACTGAAAATTCCTTTATCCAAAAATTATCCACCATTTCATTTTCTAAAACATTCCACCACTTTTAAAATTACTTCCGCTTTCCAAATTTTTTTGCAAAATATTTGGTGTCATATTTGCCAATCCATCTAAAACCACATTCTTTCTAATTTTCTCAAATTACTAGTAAAGTACCAATTTTCAAAAACTTCACAAATTTCCAACTCATAACACTTATTATAATAAATAAGAACTTCATAATAAATTATTCAAATTATATACACTTGCTTATTTTAAGAGATTCAGAAACATTTATATAAGTAAACTATGAAGGGGAATCATATTAAAAACTAGGAAATTTTCCTAAGTTTTCCTTCTCTAAGGCCAAATATGTGCTACCGAATTTTTACATTATTCTAAACATTGCTCTGATATCAAAAATGTGACACCCTATCTCTATACCCATACTATCGAAGAATATTACTGAGTAATACTATCGAGTAACACAGAGAATGCTGCGATATGTGTGTTTTTAGGATAGGACGATGCAAAAATAACATCATTACATATAAATAAATCCCATTGTTCTCTAACGGAAGCAAATGTATATTACACATTTTAACGTTTTGTACAATATCCAAATTTATTTTATACATATCAAGCCATGTAATTTAAATATACAACTATTTCACCTCCTAATATAAATACATAAATCTGTTGACTCTGTCCATCCATTACCCTGTATCCAAAAGGTACATTACCTAAAACATGTAGATAACCCTTGGTCTAACCCAAGGATTGTTGAATAAAAACAAACCCCGATCAGGCTATTTTTAGCCGTGAGTTCATAGATCATAATAAAACTTTATAATATTTACCATAACATATAAAGTCACAAAGTAAAGCAAAATCATAATTCGGAGATTAAAATGAACTTGAGCATAGGAAAATAATATAAATTTTCGTCTCAAAAGCAAATTATAATCATTGAACCTTTGCAAACAGTTCGCAGTAAGGACACCACTCCTATAAACCCACAACTTGTTGATTATTTTCAAATGAAATTTTTACTAATTACTAGAAATTGAGTTGGGAATAACATATCCAAATTTTAGAATTTATAAAATTTTATAACATTTATTATGGTTTTCAAACCAATATACGTTTTCTACCAAGAATTTCCAGAAAAGCTCGCTGAAACGATCGCATTTATCCCATAAAATCTCCATGAAAATTCATGAAATATGGAACATGGGTGCTGGAACAAATCAAGAACAATATATATATTTTCTAAAATTCATGAAGTACTATTCGTCAGTGAAAATTTCAAACTCCAAACGTAGCGTGCCACTTGGCGTTCTATATGTTACACCCTTATTCCGAACACAATGGAATATATATATCAGGAGCCAATTCCATCATATACAGAAGATAGCTTTTCAAATTAAGTTATATTAAATTAAATTCCTTAAATTGAATTTCTATGTGTTTCGAACTCGCACGACCCAACGATAATGTGATCGCCATGAAATTCGACAATATATTATAATTTACTAGTACGGATCCAATGAAACTGATTTCGTTGAAATCCACAGTACGTCAAAAGACTTTTTTTCCATATTAATTAAAACGAGTAATTTCCAAAATAAGTTAAATCACTTTTAATTCAAATTTAAAAGTTTACTATCATCTTTCTTATTCACATAGATTTTAAATCAACTTTTGAAATTGTTTTCATTCACATTAAATTCAGGATTCAATTATTTAAACAATTTCAAATCTTAAATTAAATAATTTAATTATCAAATAAATCATTATATTTGAAATATAAGTTATTGAACTTATTAAATTAACTTTTTAATATTTAAAATCAATTAAATATTCCAATTTCGAATGATTGAAATTCTGGGTCATTACATTCTCTCCTCCTTAAAAGAATTTCGTCCCCAAAATTACCAAGTAACAGAAATGCCACAAAACCCATGAACTTCCAAAACAATTAGTGGAAATGGATTATAAAATTTCTAAGTCTTTCAAATTAATTCATAATTACTAACTGTTACCATTCCAAGTTAAAACTTAAAATAGTTTTTTTTCTAAAATTCTCAATAAATTTACGGAAATTTTGCCAGCGTTCCTTTGCAAGCTTCGATCGAAAAAAAATCACAATATATATATATATATAAAATCATAAATACACATCTCATCTTCGAAGATGAGGCATCCCATATGGAAAAAATATAAAAGCACGATATGTAATCCGAGATATAAACCTTTTATTATATTAGCAAGCATATACAACAAATATAATGTGAAAGCAAGCTCCAAATGCGATGCATACACTATCCGCACCTACTAATCACTCAATAGCAAATGAGAACATATACATAAAAAGCAGTATCAATATATAACATATAATATATAATAATTATATGCAAATGTAGCAAATGCAACAAAACAAAAGAAACCATCAAACAATTAATATCCATTCAATTAATTCATAACCAATATCAATTTGCATTTTCTAATGTCAACATTTAATTTATTAAAGCCCCATATGATGTATATATATCATTCGTACACAAAACCATACCTAATTGCTCCCTCGATCACATAATTCCACTTTCGAACTAGTATTGTTCACACGACCACTCTAGTGCGGACTCAGATTCGGTTTTTGATTAGAAACCGCCGTTCTCCTTGCATAGCCATATAGTATGATAGAGAATATCAGAATCAATCAAAAATCCATATTCAGGGTTCGCCATCAAGAAATCGAGTGAAATATCCTAACTCGGATTGATGTAAATCACCTCGAAATCGTATATTCGAATCTGGATCAAACAGTTATGTGAATAAAATAATATATATACAACTTACGTATTTATTCCAATTGGTTCCTTATTATATCTCATTCTTTATTCCCGATTCCATTATTTACATTCAATTAATCCGCATACAATTTAAATCAAATTCAATTATTCATATGAATTTTGTTTACATTCAATTTATTAACATTCACCTATTAATCTTCACTTAAAAATCAGTTTATGTTTAACAACATTTCATTCCATACTAAATCCATTTATGAATCATTTTCATAAAATTTTACTCAAGTTTATAAGCATTTTCTACAACACTTCGCATTTTTATTATTATTTCACAAATATTCAATTTTATCAAACAACATTCTAAACCATATTTAATTCGTTTTACAACTCAAATTGAATTGCATTTTATAACTTAAGTTCATCTTCATTTCAAAATTCAAATTCTCATTTATTTAACCCATTTCATCCCACTTCACTTAACTTGAGTTAAATTCCATTTCATAATTCATTTTATTAAATTTACCTTAGTTCTTAACATTCACATTCAACAAATTTAAATTTTGTTTTTATCTTAATATTCTTCAAATCTACAAGTTATACATACTTATTTAGTTAAAATTTCATGATTTTATTTGACTTAAGTTTATTCACATACTATATTTACAATTGTGGGTTATAAAATCACTTTGCGACTCAAGTGTATATTCATTTCATTATTTATATAATTCATTTCAAATTAATTCACTTTCATTCAACTTCGGTTAAGTTAATTCTTTTATTTCATTATCAATTCTAAATTTCCTTTTATTATCTTAACCTAAATTTTCAACCGTTTTAAATTTTGGTTTTACTTTCCTATTCAAATTTATGAGTTGTAAACTTATTTCTTATCTATACTATTTTTAATTATATAAGTTCCAAAACTATTTCCATATATTCATCAAAGCATATTTGGAATTTTACAATAAAAACTTGTTTTTATAAAAACACAACTTCAATAGTAAATGATTAAGGTAGCAATTCATTACTTAGAAACTTGAAAATGAATACTGATGACGTTGTAGTCATCATCCAAATTATTTCCCGATGACTAAAGTGAGTTTAGTGCTTTTTATTTCTTTTAATTTTTTTATTTATAAATCACATTTACAAATTTATACTTATATATAAAATTTCACTTATTTCACTTTGGTTGTATAAAACAATTTCTCATTTATTTATCTTTGTTTATATTTATAATAATAATAAAACACAAACAAAAAATAATAATCAAATATTACCATTAACTAACAATCAACAAACCATATATAACTATAATATTTTTGAAAAAAATATTCCTTTATATATATAAAATATAATTTAGGTAAAATTATTTTATTTATCCACTTTAAAATAATATTGTGTCAATTCACTTGTTTAAGTGTTTTGAAATCCCAATTGATAACGTTAGCTAGACGCATCGACTAGAACCCAAAATTCAAACTTAACAAATCAAACAACCTAATATAAAACATTTTTATGTCACTAATAAATACACCCTTATATATGTAATACACTCAACTCATTCTAGGGTGCTACTGACCCTATCTATAGTGAGTACCCATCAAAGCCTAGGTGTTCGCACAATCCTAAGCTTTGATACCAAACGTGACGACCCGCAAATCCGATCCCATTCGAGCTAACAATAAACTACATATGTCCAACCCAAACTAAATGGAAAGACGAATAGTCATTAGAAAGAAAGAAGAGAAAAGAAGAAGAAGAAGAGAGAAAGAAACAAAAACAATCAGAGAATCTCATAATCGTAGCGGAACAACATATAATATAATATCAATAATCTCTGCAAAACAGAAACTGTAATATACATACATCCTTTAGAGTACAATGATCAATCACTAATCATCAGCCTATACGGTTATAATAATCTGTCCTAACAAATGCTGATAATTTAAACGACAATGTAGCAGAAAAATAAACATATATGTGAATACGACCAGAAGACCTCCAACTCATCTGCTGAAGCTCCAAGGCATCAAATATGAACCTGTAAATATACTCGGTCTAATTCGAGCATTGAGAGGAAAGAACGTCCAGATCAGTCTGGTAAACCAACATGAGAAAACACATCTCAACTGAATTTTTAAAGTTATAAAAACTTTATTTTATCAAAACAATGGTATCTCATAAGACCATGCCCACATATAAACACGGATAGGTTTTTACCTTACGATACCGAAACATTTCATATCAAATTCTATTATATTATACTAGTGTCTAGTATATAAATAATATTAAATATAGCCAAAATGTTACATTGATCAAATTCCGGCACACCACCTTGTAATACAAGGCTTTCTACAAACAAAATGGCAAGCACGTAGTGGATAATTGATTTCCACACAAATGACCAGGTGAAGGGACTACCTTCCGGCAGTACATCTCTATAGGAATGTATCGAGGCTACAAACATCTGCACCTTTACCAACACAAGACCGGCCGACCTTTCTCACTAGATAGTACCGAATATGTCATCATCCCGGTCGTTACCGACCTATCCAAGGGCTTTCATAGCATACATCTATAATAATTTAAAGCCTGATGTCATAGCGGAAATAAATTTATCTAGAAAGGGATGATCATACCCTAATGGTTGCGAACCACATAGCCTTGCAGTATCTATCATGTTCGGTTATTTCTAGGTGTGAGGTCTAAGGTCACGATTAACTTTCACAAAGCACATCACATTGAATGCAACAATGCCATTCCATAATCACACAACCGATTTCTATAAACGTATAACTCTTGAGCTCGTACGTATTGGGAAAGGGTGTTAAGTTAAGAGAAGTTTCTTTCTTTGCCACCAAGAAGAATATACGTTTACAAAGATCAATCAATGTAATTAGAAATGCAATGTCAAACATTTGTTCATACAAGTGGTCCAAGAACAAGACAAACCGAAGGCACTCTCCTACCACATCCTGTCGGGAATTACCTCGAGGATTAGTAGCGATTAGTCCTTGCATTGGATATTTCATAACGAAGCGACTACTGCTACTATATGATCAACAAGCAATCCTTCATTACCAAAATCCCAAATATTAATATCTTCCAATACCTGCACATTCGAACGCATATACGTTGATCCGAAGTGGTTCTCAGATAACTCCGACCCCGGTCTCTTCAGATCGACAACGATAAAGAGGCCAATGTTTGATAATCGGTTATTTAACTATCAAAGCAAACAACAAAATCTTGCACATAAGCAATCACTGGGCCCATCTAAAAAATCTTTTATTACTTAAATCACTCTTCAAGTATTTACTTCAAATTATCTTTAAAAAGAATATATTCACAAAACCATTTCAATATTTCAATATTGGAAGACATTCCCATATACTTATATTAACAATATAAGAAAATATCTCCATATACTTAAACCAACATTAAGTCTATATACAATCTTAAGGAAGGTATTCTTCAAAACTCACTTTTTTGGGGTCAAAACGAATGTTGCATAAAACATTATTACGCCAACCCAAAAACATTAGTATAGGGATTCAATTAATTAATTATATATATATATATATAATCCCATATACTATATAAACATTTCCTTTCATAAATCATTTATTGTGTTATTGTCCATCTCTTCTTTACTACTCCTGAAAACGTCTATTACAACAATAAATGTTGAAATCTATGTTTTCGAAACATATCGCCTATTAATACATTTTCAAACTATTAAATTCCATTTGGAATTATTACTTCCAAAAGATAATTTACTTTTAAAACCCTAAATTCCATAAAAATATTTCTTTTAAACATTCCTTTAAATAAAAATCCATATTTAAATCTCAACCTAAGTCATTTCCTTATTTATAAAACCTTTCTTTGTTAATCTCCTTTCTATTTTATAAAACTTCTATTTTATAAAATTCATTTATTTATAAACATTCCTTTATAAAAACTAATTTGACTATCAAAATCCATTTATAAATCCATTTCTTTATAAACCAAATTTGTTTATAAAATCCATTTATAAACCCTTTTACCAAAATAAACTTCAAATTCATTTACTAAACAACTTCAAATCCATTTATTTTATTTATAAAATATACCTTTATAAATCTTTTATATAATTATTCAGAAATATCAAATCAAAGTATTTCATAAAATAAAATCTTATAACTCTAAATTTAACTTTTTATTTGTTTAAAAACAAATCCATTTCTTTTAGTAATTTAAAAATTATTAAAACATATATACTTCCAAAATCATTTCGAAAATCCTTTCTAAATCAAAATCATCGTTTTTAGTATTTTAAAATACAAAAAGTATGGCCCAATGCTACCATAGCACTAAATAAGCAAATCATATCCATCTCATCAAATATGGTATCCATCACATCATATATCAAAATATATGAAAATAAAATCAACAGTGAGGAATCCTATTTGATCTCTCCAACCTATCCACATGCATCACATGTAGTATATAATCATAAAATAAAAATCAACCGCTTTGAGGCGGGATTCGTATACAAAGCGTCATCCACTCATACCTGGGAACGTAATAAGGTCTCATTCGCTCGAATAGATGGGAATATATCCAAACCAACTAATATATATAGTAAATCATCCATACAAGCAACAAACAATATAAATAAAATCATTCCCACTTATACAAAAATATAAGAGAGCTAGAGAGGTGAGTTAACTCATAAAAGATCCAGAAATCGCCAAAGCGCTCTGGTTTGAATTAAAATAGGACAGTCGTTCAATTTAAACAAAATTCTTACTAGCTTCGAGTTTATTCAATCCAACTCCATAGCGTATTGCTTGCTAATACGAATGCAACGCAACTTGTCATGCTCGAAATGGACCTCGTACGAGAAAGTTATGAATTATTTAACAATCGATTATAATTAAATTTAATTAACATAATTAAAATAAGTTTAAATATTTTAACCTTCTCCCATCCATTCCTTCGTGCGCATGCCTAGGCTTCCTCTTTTTTTATTCATTCAAAATCGTGCGCTCATCCACCACGTCGATGAACGCCGACCGCCGCCTCTCACCGTGCCACCCCCCACTTCCTCGCCGCCTGCCTGCGCCTCATCTACGCGCACGCACTATGTGCTTACGAATTAGACCGGCGAAACCAACTGTAGATGAATGCGGTGACTTGCCGCCGTCTTGGTTCGTCGTTTGATGATCCGACCATTGAATAAGCTCGTATTGTCATGGGTTACATTTCTCTAGATGAAGTCGAAGGCTAATTCGACCTTTAGAGGCTCTGATTGCAAAGGTTGCTAGATTTTCTAATTTAATAGCGGCTAAGAATATAGAAGCTGGGATTTAAGCAAATGAACGAAGTTGAGGGCTATTTACAGAAAAATTTCCAAAGTACTATTCATCTTTGGAAAATTTCAAACTTCAAATGAAGCATGCCACCTAGCGTTTTGTATGTTATACCCTTATTTCGAACACAATGGAATATATATAGAAAGCCAATTCCATCATATAAAAAAGATAGATTTTTAAATCAAGTTATATTAAATGAAATTCTACGCATTTCGAACTCGCACGACCCAACGATACGTCCAATCGCCATGAAATACGACGACATATAATAATTCACTATTATGGATCAAATGAAACTACTTTCGTCGAAATCTGAAATAATGCCCCAAAGGAATTTTTTACATTTTAATTAAAATGAGTAATTAAATTATTTAAATCATTTTGAATTCAAATTTAAAAGTTTACTATCTTCTTTCTTATTCACATAGATTTAAATCTACTTTTGAAATCGTTTTCATTCACGTTAAATTCAAGATTCAAATATTTAAACAATTTCAAATATTAAAATAAAAAAATTAATTATTAAATAATATATTTGAAATATAATCTATTTAACTTATAAAATTGACTTTGCAATGTTTAAAATCAATTAGATATTGTAGTTTTGAATGATTGATATTCTGGGTCGTTACAAAAACTATAGGCGAGGAGAAAGAAACGTGAAGTTATTCATGAAGCCAAAGGAAAGTTCTAAAGCTAAAAAGATCTAGATAAGACCTTAATAGATTTTGGGATTGTAAAATAAGTTGGCTACATAAAAGTCATTGTCACAAATATACTTCATTTCATACAATATATACATTCTCATTTTTAGCTCAAAAATAAACTAAAGTAAATCACATTATATTTCTTCACTTTTATACAACATTATTTACGATTTGAAAAAAATATTATTTACATTTTACTATTTAAATCATAACTATTAACTTGAATTAATTGCTTCTCAAAATTCTATGTTGTTACAAATTATCCATCATAGAGGGACTGTGATTTGTTAAGCTTTCATCAAGGTCATAATTCCAAGGTATATGAATGCTAACATTCACTAGCGAGGTTAAAAAACTTTCATGTTTCGTATTAGGTTTCAGAGAAACATAAAAGACTAGCGGGAGCTTATTAGTAAAATGAAATGTAATTTTTAACCTTATAATATTCTAAGAGCATCTATCATGGTAAATGGCCTAATATATTAAGTTAAGATTTGCACAAAAAGTCTGCATCAAAGTTGTTTTCTGAAGACGACAAACTCATCGAACCTAACTACATAGACTGACTAAGGATAATGAAGGTTGCATTAACATATGAAAGTCTATGGACATTGATAACTGAACCTCCTAGGGTTATACCTATTGATGATATAAACCCTAAACATAGATTAGCCTATAAAAAATTGATCTTAGATCTAGGGATCGCCCAAGTTTCCGTGTTGTCCACATTATACAACTGTTACAGAGATAGCATGAAACATGAATGTCGGTCAAATCTTTGATAGCCTCAAAGCTTTGTTTGGCGAATAGTCTCATTCCATAAGGTATGAACTTACGGAGAAACTATTTAATACGAAGATGATGAAAGGACGAAAGCAGATGATTATTTCCAAATGATGAAAGGCTGTAGAATTGTTTAATTGGACGTTACGATAGGCAATGAGCTACAAGTAGGTCTCATTATAAGGTCTCTTACTCATCAACTTGAGTTGTTTGTATTAAACTATAATATGAACCAATTGAATATAAGCCTCGTTGAGCTGCTCAATATGTAGAGATCAGCCGTGTCTTTTCCAAGGATTAACATGCGATGCTTGCAGTTAAGGGGAATGCATCATCATTGAAACGTTCGAAGAAGCAAAAAAGGGTTAATAAGAAGAATAATAAGACCACTCTAGCTAACAAGGGTGAATGTCATCACTGTCACAAGAAGTGTCACTAGGAACAAAATTGTTTGGAGTGCTTAAAAATTGTTAAATAGAAGAAAAAGAATAGTTATAACACTATTACATGTTATTTATGATTCAAAACTATTTTTCAATTAATAAATTATCTTTGGTTTTAGATATTATATCTGAAACTCGCATCTGTAGTTCAATATGGGGTCTTAAGAACAGATGTCATGTAGCAAAGGAAGAGATAAGGCTTCATGTTATTGATGGATCTCCAGTAGATGCAACGGCAGTTGGAAATTTTCATTTTACTTTGTCTAATGGATTGGTTTTGATATTAAATAATTGCTACCATGTAAAATACTTTATTTGTGGCATAATTTGCACGCCTAGATTGTCTGAGACTATTCGTAAGTTTCATTGTGCTAATAATGTTATGAACATTATGTTAGATGGAAATAAAGTCTACGATGGTATTCTAGATAATGGAATTTATGAGATCAATGCTAATTATGTCAGTATTGTAATTAGTTCTTCAAATGATGATAATTAAAATTATCTTTGGTATTGTAGATTAGGTCATGTAACTAAGAAACGACTACACAAATTAAAACTGAGGGTTCTCTACCGTTATTTGATTCTAAATCATTTAATAAGTGTCAATCATGTCTCAAAGTTAAAATGATTGAGCACCCCCTTTAATAGGACCAACAAAAGAGTTAACGAACTCTTAGGTCTCATATATAGTGATGTATGTGGCCTAGTGCCAATAGTTATTATAGATAATTGTTTTTATTTTGTAACCATTACGGATGATTTCTCAAGACTAGGGATATATGCATCTTATGAAGAACAAATCCAATATCTATGAGATATTTATTGACTATACGAACTTGACGAACCAAAAGATCAAAATACTATGATCTGATTGGGGAGATGAGTACATTGAACAAGAGATCTAACAATATTTAAAAGCCAATGGGATTATCTCTCAGGTTACTCCATCCTATACAGAACAACACAATAGTATTTCAGAGCAAAGGAACTAGACTTTGTAAAATATGGTTCGTTTCATTATGAGTATGGGTGAGTTACCTCTGTCCTTTTGGGGACATACGCTAGAAACCATAGTGAATATGTTGAGTTTGGTACTCAAGAAATCTATGCCTAAGACAACATATGAGATTTGGCATGGGAAGAAACACTACCTCAATTATTTGAAGGTGATGGGTTGTCCAGTCTATATTAAGAATGTCGCCCCAACAAACTGGAGGAAAGATCAGCCTGGTGTAAGTTTATAGGATATCTAGAAAACTCAAGAAGATATAATTTATACAATACAGAGGAACAAAAATTTATTGTTTCCAAACAAGCTGTCTTTTTCGAAAAGGAATTTCTTTCAGAAGAAATCAATAGTGAAGTTGTAGACTTGGATGAGTTCCAAGAAACGAAGATGGAAACCGAATCAATGGGAGAATCAAATTCACATGTATACAAAAACACACAAACTATTAAGAAGTCTAGTAGGTATCACATGCACCAGAGGTACTACGGTTTTTTCATGGATGGCGAGAATGAGGACATCGTCTTATATGACGACACTGCACTATCGTTCCAACAAGCACTGCAGAGTAAATCTCTACACTTTGCTTAGAGCCATGAAATTCGAGATGTATTCCACCTATAAAACAAAAGTATGGACTTTTCTTACTATACACTAAGGGATAAAACCCATCAGATGTAATGAATTTTACGAAGCAGATGGACAAGTGTAGACTCATAAAGCAAGGCTAGTTGCGAATGGATTTCATCAAATTCAAGGTGTTGATTATTACGAAACTTTTTTCCCCGTAACAATTCTTAAATCAATTTGGATAACGCTAGTTGTTGCTACGTTCTACGACTACGAAATATGGAAAATGGACTTAAAGACGACAGTTCTAAATGGTGATTTAGAAGATATCATCTATATGTCGCAGCTTAAAGATTTCGAAGTCATTGGAAGTGAGGGCAAGGCGTGAAAATTTTTAAGATCCATTTATGGACTTAAACAAGCTTCTAGAAGTTGGAATAAGTGTTTTGATAAAGTGATCAAATAGTTTAGTTTTTATCACAACACAGAGGAAGCGTGCATATACCGAAAGGAACATGGAAATGTCAATGTATTTTAGTCCTATATGTTGATGATATTCTGTTGATTAGCAATAATGTTTCGTTATTACAATCAGTGAAAGCTTGGATTTTGTAACGACCCGAAAATTTCGATCCCGAAAATTCCAGATAGTTAGTGAAAAGAAGAAAAGGATAGAAGAAGAAGAACAGAAAACCAAACCCAAAGTCTCACATACGCAGCGGATAAAATATAATATCACATAAATAATAGTTATACAAAGGAAACTGTACTTGTCAAATTACACTTTATTATATCAGAGTTACAACAGATTTACAATCACAGAACAGATAAATCTATCTGTTTCAGATACTATAATATATTAACATCAAAAGCTCTCCATACGTTCCTGCTCTCCAGCTCGCCTCCTGAGCTCCAGAACGTTCTTACCTGAAATCTGTAATACTCGGTCTGACCCGAGCATTACATCAAAGTAATACCCGGGTCAGGCTGGAGACCAGCGTGAGTAAATCTATGGAATACAAAAGTACTACTATCAGAATACCCAGGTTACTCATATCAATATACAACTTCACAAGTTGTTATAGACAATACTTTTTCCACACATCAATTTCTATGTACCAAAACTTAGATTAAATGGCCCAATTCACTTAAATTATTCCATTACAGCTTATTGATTCCACATATCAATTTATAAAGAATCGAAGTGGTTTCGGGTATTTACTAATACCCGACTCTGGTCTCTTCGAATTCAATGCAATCTTAACCCAAGTTACTCAAGTGATTAGCTTCAAATACTGGATGTCACTTTTACACAGCAATAACACATATAAACATCACCCATTTATCATTGATATAACCAATATCAATAGAATGTCACAACATCATCCAATAGGTATCATTCAATTTAGATATTCAAAGATAATCGTCTATAAGCAAGTATTATCGATTCATATCATAATTAATCATCTAATCCTTCTTAATTAGCCATTAATTAATTACAATCATTTAATTAATTCATCGCTCTTGATTAACTTATTAATCAATCAATTAATCTCTAATCATAGATTAATTATCCTTTAATTATCAATTAATAAACCACAATTATTAATTAATCTCCTTTATATAAGTAATCAATCCTTAATTGCTTTAATTCAATTAATTATCCTCTAATTAACTGATAGATTAACCATCAACTATTGATTAATAACTTTAATCACAATTTAATTAATCCTTAATCACCAGTTGATTAAACAGTTAATCAACCTTTAATTTATATTGATAAATCCTTAATCACCTTTGACTAATCATCCTTTACTTACAATAAGAAAATTAACTCTTAATTAATTACATAAATTAATTAACCTTTACCCATCCATTAATCACAATGATCCTTAAATAATTATTCAATTAATTACCTTATAACCACTTACATTGATTAATTATTCCTCAATTAACCAAACTCATAAATTAACAAATCCTTAATTAATTCCTTTAATTAATCAATTCTTTAATTAATTACACTAAGCAATGCATATTTACTTACTTCCCTTAAGTAATTTATCCTTAATTACTTCCATCAAGTAATTATTTCATTTATTAATTTATTCTTAATTAGTTAACCTTAATCATCAATTTCATTAACCTTTAATTACCACATAGATAAATTAACCTTAACCATTCATTAATTACCCTTTTAACTAATTTCCTTATTAATGGTCCCCTAATCATTTCCAGTAACTAATTCTTTTAATAAATTTCATCAAATAATCTTTAAATTAATCCCATCATTAATTAATCTCAATTAATCTTATTAAGTGATTATTCAATAATCACTTTACTAAGTAATTATACTTTATAAATTACATTAAGTAATTATCTTAATTACTTTCCTTCAATTTCTTTATTAATTTAATTAATCATTAATTATCCAAAAATACTAATTAATTTTTTTAACATAACCCATTTACCTAAATCAATTTCTTAATTATGATTAACACATAAATTTAAACATTTTACCTTATAATAAACTACTTAATTTTTTATTTTCAACTTAACTTAATAAATTTTTAAGCTAAACAAAATATACACTATTCTTAAAATCAAGCATTTAAAACAAAAAATTATAAAGAAAATTTAATTTATGTTTTAAAATCTTTAAAACTTGTTTTTACAAAAAAAAAACTTTAAACTGTTATATATATTTATAAACTTCGGCCCAGCCCAACGCATATTCAAGTCCAGACCCGAGAGTCTCCCCTTCAATTAGAACAAGTTTGAACTTGAACCTGGAAACCATTACACGCGCAAAAATTCGAAACCCAACTCGAGCCATTCTGCATCTTCCCCGAGCCCTTACCCGAGTTCAACAACATCCCCAAATAAACAAGGCCTACACCAGCAGCGCACCATGCACATGCACGGAGCTTCGACCACCTACAGTCATCTCTCCGATCACAGACAAACGCCAACCAACCCTACTTACACGATCATCCACTGAGAATAACGATTCCAATCTCGAATAAAAAAAATTGAATCCAACCTCCCAAATCTGGAACAACCATCAGAGTTCACCATCCTTCGTCTGGTCCTCCACCTAAGCTTCCAGCATGAGTCCCCCTAAACCCAATCAAGCACGATCCTCTTCCGATGATGCATGGCTTCTGGAACTTCATCGATAAATCTCGACCAATAACCCTACATCGCCGCCTCACGACCACCCTAGACATCAGAAAAATAATCCTATATTTTTCCCGAGATCCACCATGCCCCAGCTATCTCCATGCCAATTCCCGACCACCCAATTGCCGCCGATCAACGGCAATTTGATCAGAACCCAAATTCGAAAAAAAATCGATTTCACAACAAATTCTTAGTTTAAAATTACAAAATTTATTTTAAAATTCACGATTCCCATATGCGAATCAGATCCCATAATCCAGAAATGAAATTATTAACATTGATTTTCATCTAGATTTTGATTATACTGTAAATCTTAAATTTACAGGTTATTTGTTCAATATAAATACTTGAATTTGTTCATAAACCCAAGATTTCACTGCTTCAATCTATTTCCTTTCAATGATCAAAGGCTAATAGATAAAAATTTCGAAGCTAAAAATTTTCTAATTATTCCTGAACCAAAATTTTAACAGAGAGCTACATTCTTGCATATACAGGCATCTCCCAATACTCAGCAGTTTTTAACCCGGATTCAAATTTGAACATCCATGCGAACAAACATATTTACATCATCCAAATATATTAACACCAAGAGGATTTCCTTTTAAATATTTACTTACGGTATCTCAAAAATAAACAAAGGAAATCGGGTTGGAATACTCACCTGTGTTTGAAGATAACAGAGCAGTTTGGACTTCTGAAAACTGAAATGTTATGATCTGGACAATACTTGAATGCTTGAAACTATATTTACTCCGATGACTTCAAATTAAAGAATTGTTGCAGGATTAATTATGATTTGATGAGCAGAGCACAGGGCAGGTTCTTAATCTTCTTCCAGGCTTTGAAAATTTGATTTGAAAAAAAGCTTTTCTGTTGAAAATCTTTGATTTAAGTGTTGTTGTTGTTTTTTTTTTAAAGTGAAGAAACTGATCTTGTTCATCCCTTAGCATTACAGATTGAAGATGCAGGTTTGAAATGTTGTAAAGAACTTTGGTTTGCAGATTTAATTCTACTTTCCAGTTTTCAGGTTTGGAAAGTAATTTTTTATTTCCTTTTATCTTTTGTTTTGTATCGCATTTTGATTGAGATGAAGAAAGAGTTTAGATGAAGATTAAACTCATGTCTTTATTTTACAATTAAATTTTAAATTAAATTTTTCAAGAGAATGACACTTGTCCCCTTAAGTTCTAATTATCTTACACATATACACTCTTGTTTACAATTGTCATTAACATATATTAAAAAGTTTACAAGTGTTTTTAATGTTTAATTAATAATTTACAAATGTTATTTTCTTATTTACAAATTTATTTAAGCAATGAATAAGTAATTATGTAATATTCACATGAATATATTGTGTATTTATTTTATATAAGTAAGCTTTAGATTTTTGTAAATTTACATATGAATTTATATAAACATTTATTTATACATAACTTATGTTTTTGATCAAATCAATATAACATATATTTAAGATATATTATTATTATTTTTTTAACTCTATTTATCTTAAAATAACACATAAATATTATTGGTTTGAAAATTAACAATTTTGTCTAATTTAAATAATTTACTTATATAAACAATCATCATTACTTATTATTATTATTATTTTTTAAAAGAATACTTTGTCAATTTTAAGTGATTATACTAAGATATGATCAAATAAATATTTATCCAAACATAAATATTTACGATTAGATTCATTTGTTAAATTTACAATTCAGTATTTCTATTAATTAACCCAATTATTATCAATTAATAGATACTCCAAAATACGGGTTATTACATTCCTTCCCCCTTTGAATCTTTTCGTCCTCGAAAAGGAATGAAAACAGAGTTTATTAAAATGCTTACTTTTTAGAAAAATTATTCTTTGAAACACTTTTAAAATCTACATAATACTATAAAATGGTTTTATAAAAATACTTTTTATAACTCGATGTCTCAACCAGTCTATCCTTGTTCTCCTAGAAATTCGGTCATACGTTGATCAGGCGTAAGACTGAAAATCTATAAGTACTTAGCAGACTAGTTTTCAACACCCAGTGAAAATACTTTGAAAAAATAGTTTTATTGAACATATCGAAAACAGTTTTTTTTTTTTGAAAATAGAGGATATATCTTTGGTGAGAATGCTCTGGAAATCATCACCCCCATCCATGGTCACAGTTACATTCCAGGGTTACGTTGTCGTCGCAGCAAAAGTCCATGCAACTGCAGGCTCTCAGCGGCCTCTCGATTACGCCATGGAACCCACACAACAAATCACAGTTATACCCAGGGTTACATTGCCGTCGCAGCAAAAGTCCATGTAACTACAGGCTCTCAGCGGCCTCTGATTTTCGCTGTCAAAATGAAACCTCTCCACTCCTACATAGGTCGCAGTCTACCGATATAAAATCAAACGCAGACTGTTGGCTCTCAGCGGCACACACGACTTTCGCTATGTTATACCATAGATCGCAGTTACATCCTAGGTTACGTTGCCATCGCAGCAAAAGTCCATGTAACTGTTGGCTCTCAGCGGCACACACGACTTTCGCTATGGTATACTCTACTCATAATCCTCATATGATCCTTTATATATAGAGATATATATAAAATCCTTGATAAAAATCTTTGGATCATTATAAACTTGTATAAAAATCCTTTTATACTTCAAACACTTTCAAAACAAATCCTTTCTCTTTTGGCAAAAGATTCATCAAGGGAAGTTTTATCTTATAAAACAAAGATATTTACTTTGTTTACTCAAAATCAGATATTCAAATTTGATTACTCCTTACAAAACCACTTACCATATCATCCATACGCTATACCAATCTGATCGCTCACTCGATCACACAATTTCACTTCCGAACTAGTATTGTCCACCCGACTTCCTAGCGCGGACACAGATCTGGTTTCTTGATCAGAAACCGTTATTCTCCTTGCATAGTCATAACTATGATAGAGAATATCCAGAGCCAATCAACAATCCCTATCCAGGTTCGCCGTCGAGAATTGAGTGAAAAATCCCAACTCGGATTGACTTAATTATCTCGAAATTCTGTGCTCGAATTTGGATCAAATCGAATAGAATAACATACGTACACCCTACGTATTTATCTTTATTGGTTATTAGCCAAATCAATTTCACATCTATTCACATTCACCTTAATTTTCATTCACTTACTCACAATTGCTTAAATCCATTCGGATTATCACCTTTATTCTTATCTCGATTGGGTATTTAACCAACAACAGTTTGAACTCCGAACAATTTATTTAGAAGATAACTTGAAAAGTTAAAGAAATGTTTTAAATGTTTTAAACATATTGGAATTTTACTTTAATTGATTACCTCTCATGTCCGCTCCTGATGACCCACCTCTTTCCCCTCTTGTCCTCTCAACTGCTCCTACCATACCCGCTTTCTCTGCTGTACCTCCCCCTCCATCTCTAGTGCAGGTAGTACTTTCCTCTGCTCCAACGCTTCCAACGTCCCTCCCTACTGTCCCATCATCTGTCCCTTTTCTCCTCAAAGCCAAAAAGCCACTGTCTAATCCTGTTCCTCCTCCTTTTGCTCAACACCCCATGTCTAATCCTGTAGCACCACCTCCGCCCTCTTCAGATCCTCTCCTTACTACGAATCCTATCCTAGTTTCTTCTCTTCCGCTTTCACTTCCTTACAATCCTCAAACCATAGCTCCTACCCAGCCTTCTGCAGTTCACGCTCCCCCATCACAGCAACTCGTCTCCTCTGGCTTGAGTGAACGGAAATGGACTTCTCTGTTTAAGCGAAAACCAAGAAATGCAGGCAAGTACATACCCGTTGACATGTCTCCAGTTTATGAAGAAGAAGCATTGGTGCCACCCAAAGAAGTTTTAGAGGCTGGTGCAGCTATCTGGAATGACACCGTTGTCGGCTTCTTCCTTGATAAGCCACTGTCGTATACCGCTGTTGTCCAAAAGTTAAAGTTTATTTGGAAGCTTAAAGGCACTGTTAAGGTGAAATCTGATGGTACCATATTTTTATTCAACTTCACTTGTTGTGAAGACAGAGAATCTATTTTGCAGAGTGATCCAATTATTATGAATAACAAACTTTTTATTATTAAACCTTATGATGCCACAGTGAGTAATGTTACTGGTTCAGTCACTGCTGTGCCTGTCTGGGTTCACATGCACAACCTTCCTATTTTTGCTTGGTCCCCTCTAGGTATTAACTGGCTTTGCAGTCACTTGGGTAAAATGCTATGCATGGATGAGATGACTGAAAAACAAGATAGGCTTAGCTATGCGAAGTGCTTGATAGAAATTAGACCGGATAGAGAACTAGTGGAAGAATTTATGGTGAAATTAGTTGAGGGAGGACAACAAAAGATATATGTGCAATATTTATGGCAGCCAGATGTATGTGTGAAGTGCAGGAAATTTGGACACAAAACAATAGATTGTGATAACTTTATTAGTAGTGAGGCTAAAGGAGAAAAGGAAAATGGTAAAGATAAAACCGTAGAAGTAAAGGAAGTGAGAACGGAGAAGGAACAAACTTATAATTATTCAAGACCAGTCAAGAAACAAAATATTAGAATATGGCAACGTGTAGCGAGGAAGAAAATTGGACCGGCGGGAACTGATAAGAATGTGAAACATGCTCAAGTGGAAGGAGTACAGTCAGCAGAAGACAAAGATAGTAAAGAATTACGTGCTAATGATAATGCTGGTGAGCAGGATAGGAAGGTTAGTGAGACTGAGCAAAATGATGAAGATTGTGTTGAACAAGGTCAGGAGGAAAGGAGACAGGATGATAGAGAAGAACAGCAGAGTAAGACTAATATGAATCAGGATGGGTCAATTAATCAGAACGAAATAATTTTTGAACAAGGTGAATTTGAGGAAAACATTTGTACTTTCAATAAATTTGATATACTTAGTAATATAGAGGAAGGTGAAATTATTAGTACAATAGATAGAATCCAAGTGGTTGAGGAAAGTAATGTACAAGAAGCAATAAATGAAAGTAGTAAAGGAGTGCAAAATAGAGACAAAGCAATCCAAAAGGAGCAAATGGAATGTACTAGTGAAGCAAACCAACAAGATGTCAGGAGGATTTCAGACCATTTGAAGGAAAAGGCAAAAAATGTAATTACTGAAGATGCATCATTTCCTGTTCAAATACCCAGTAGAATGAAACATGATAGTGAAAGTGACCCAGAAGAGTTAAAGAATGAAAAGAAGAATAAAAGAAATATGAAAAACAAAACAGTGCAGAACAATATATCACACAAAAAGCATAATGCATGCGTGCACAACAATGCACGTACATCTCTGAACGACCAGAACACCAATTCTACAACTGCTCTTGCCATATCTTCCCCAGTCTACTTCAATTTAAAACCTCCCTCAGCTTTCAAACCACCACCGCCAATAAACACTCCGACCACCTCTCCTCCTCTACCCATTTTGAAAACTCCACCATCCAAAAATGCCAATTCCGCTCGAGAAGTTACTCCACTTTCTGTTGACATCCCCAACTATTTAAACTCTTCGCAAGCTATGACGAGGAGTATGAAAATTGAAATTATTAATGCGCGTGCTCTCCAATGATGGTTAATATTGGAGTATGGAATATACGAGGAGGTCATCATGTAATCAAGCTTGATCAATGTAGAGACCTTATCTGTGCTCATCAGTTATCCATTATTGCTATGCTAGAAACTAAGCTAAACCATGATCTGACGATCAAAGCGGCTAATTATATCAGGCCTGCTTGGAATTATGTTCATAATCTGGATGAAGCTGAATACGGTAGAATATTGATCCTTTACAACCCCCTTCATGTTCATATCAACCCTATTCTTTCCACTCCACAAATGATACACTGCCATGCTAAATCAGTCTATG
The DNA here is from genome assembly GCA_030765085.1 of Allium cepa. Lineage (NCBI taxonomy): Eukaryota > Viridiplantae > Streptophyta > Magnoliopsida > Asparagales > Amaryllidaceae > Allium > Allium cepa. The sequence goes on along the minus strand of CM060938.1, from coordinate 120,181,921 downwards.
ATAATACATCATTCTACATTACTTTTGTTTACGCACTTAACTCTGTCTCCGGTAGAGCTAAGTTGTTCGATATTATTCCTGCTCTCCGACAAAACTCTCATCCTTGGCTTTTATCGGGAGACTTCAACTGCTGTTATAAATTATCTGATAGAGACGGTGGTAACCCTCTCTCTTTGAATGAAATCAATCCGCTTGTTTCTACTCTTAATCTTGCGGAAATTATTCCTGTGAAAACTGTTGGTTTGCAGTTCACATGGAACAATAAGAGAAGACATGGAAGGAGAACTTTCTCGCGAATTGATCACTCCTTTTCCAATCTGAATGCTCTTGAAAAATGGCCCTTCCTTTACTGCCTTCTGCCCCCTCCTCTCCTATCTGACCATTCACCACAAATCATCCACCTTCGTGGAGCTGATATGAGAGGGAAATCAAGTTTTAAATTTTTTAACTCTTGGATTAAAGATCCAGACTTTAAAACAATTGTATCTAATGCCTGGAATATAGGTAAGTATGGTAATCCGCTGTTTATTTTGCAGGAGAAAATAAAGGAAGTAAAATGTATACTGAAGCAGTGGTCATTCAAAAACTTTGGCAAAGGTGATAAGTTGAGCATGTCTATTGGTCAGAAACTTGCAGAGGTTCAAAAAGAGATGATGACCAACGTTGACAATGAAGATCTTTCTGCTGCAGAATATACCTTAAATCAACAATATAGTGAAGCTTTAGTTAATGAAAGTGACATGATCAAACAGAAAAGCAGAATAAAATGGAAAGAAGACGGTGATAGAAATAGTGCGTTCTTCCATGCTAGTCTTAAGAACAAACAGCGCAGAGAGAATATCACTACTATTTTATCTAAAGACGACAACCTTCAGACAACTGTGAATGACGTTCAAGATGCTTTTGTGAATTACTTTTCTTCCATTTATGGCAACGAATGCGACTTCATACCAAAACTTGATGAAATCCCAACTGACATTCTTCCTAGATTAAGTGAAGCTGATTATTCTTTCCTATGCTCTGAAGTAACTACTGAAGAAATCAAAGATGCGATGTTCTCTCTGAACAGCAACTCTTGCGGAGGCCCAGATGGTTTAAATGCCAAATTCTATACTACCTGTTGGTCAATTGTGGCAAATGATGTTTTCAAAGCAATTAAACATTTCTTCAAAAAGGCAAAGCTTTATAGATCATTTAACTACACTAATATTGCACTTGTTCCTAAGGTTCCCAATGCTCACCATGTCAGAGATTTTCGACCCATATCATGTTGCAATACATTTTACAAATGTATTTCCAAAGTTATAGCATCCAGACTCAAAATTGTTCTGCCAAGAGTTATTTCCAAAAACCAAGCAGCATTCTTGCCGGGAAGGAATATTCTTGATAATATACTACTTGCTCATGAGCTGCTTAAGGGGTACTCCCGTAAAACATCTATTCCTAAAGCTATGTTCAAACTTGACATCATGAAGGCGTTTGATATGTTACAATGGGATAGTATCATTCGTATCATGGGGTATATGGATTTCCCTCCACATTTTCTTGCTTGGATATACGAATGCATTTCTACACCAACATTTTCGGTTATTATCAATGGTTCTCCGGCTGGTTTCTTCCGCTGTAGACAAGGCATAAGGCAAGGAGACCCGATTTCGGCGTATATTTTCATTGTTGTCATGGAGCTCCTGACCAGAATGATAGACAGTCTAATTTCGCAAGGTAAGTTTAAGTGCCATCATCTCTGCAGTCAACCTAGTATCTCAACGCTTATGTTTGCTGATGACCTCGTGGTGTTTTGCACGCCTGATAATGATACAATCAACAACTTAATGAATGTTTTATCGCAGTTCTATGAGATGACTGGGTTGAAAATCAACATACACAAATCTGAAATAATTGTAGCTGGGGTGAATAATGATCAATTGCACGTTATTTCTCAAGCTACTGGCTTATATCCTAACCCTAACACTGTTTCTTACCTGGGGATGCCCCTGATAACATCTAGGATAACTACTAATCTTTGCCTACCCTTATATGAAAGAATTACTGCAAGATTATATAGCTGGACGACATTGAAGCTGAGCCAAGCTGGTAGGTTAACTCTTGTGAAGTCAGTAATATTTGCAATGCAAGTGTACTGGGCTAGAACTTATGTTCTTCCCATGAAGCTAATGAAAATGATACGAAGTGCGTTTATGCGCTTTCTATGGACGGGAAGAACTGCAGGCAAATATATTGCGCCTGTCAACTTTAAAATTGTTCAACTGCCGCTCTCTAAAGGTGGATTAGGTATCATCAACTTAAAAGAATGGAACAAAGCGGCGGTGGCTAAACACATCGATACATACTTCAATAGTTATGACAGCAACTGGGCTACTTGGTCTCGCCGGAATGTTATCAAAGGTAGAAGTTTATGGACTATGCGTATGCCGCAGAACTTGAGTTGGACGTGGAGGAGCATATTCAAACTAAAGGGTGACATCTTACCTCTCTTGCAGATGAGTATTAATAATCGATTTACTGTTAGTTTTTGGAATGACCCTTGGCTTGAGAAAGGGTTGATTCTGAAAAGTAGGTTGGCTTATAATGAAATGATTCAAACTGGGATCCATCTTGAAGCAAAAGTCATAGATGTTGTACATAATATACAAAGTTCTGCTGTCTTCTCGTCTAATCAAAGAATACAACAATTATGGAACCAGATAAAAGGAAATGCTACCCTATCTACTTCCAATAAGCAGCTGGTATGGGGTGACAAAGATGCTTCTTTTACTATTAGCAAAGTATATAACTTTCTGACTAAGAACTATCAAAAAACTGACTGGACATGGAGCAAGCGAACATGGCACAAGGATAGCAGTTTTAGAGATAACTTGTTACTCTGGAAAGTGTTGCACCGTGCTATTCATACAAAGGCAAGACTTGTCTGCATTGGGATGGATGTGGATATGCAGTGTGTCTTCTGCAGTGATGGTGTGGAGACTGTGGAACACTTATTTTTTGAGTGTGAATTCATAAACCATGTTTGGGGTAATATAAAGGACAAGCTGCGTGTGAATGACCCTTCTACAAGCAACAACAACATAGCGGAATGGAGCTCTATTTTAGGGAAGACTGGTCATGCTCACAATCATAAGAGACTGTACCTTGTTGTGTTGAAGTGTTTTATATCACAAGTGTGGTATGAGCGAAATACTAGAGTGTTTGATGCTGAAAGAGCTAAGTCAGGCCCTATGTTCTTGCTTTCAGTTTCTTATGCGATTAGATCTCTGCTGAAAACACTCTCTTTTGCTATTGAACCTGGTATATCTCTCTCCTTTTAAGTTCTTGTTTGTGTAGTTTTTCCTGTTTCTTCTTTTTTCCTTTTAGTCTCAAGTTTATTTTGTAGCGCTTTGTTTCCCTTGTATTCTTTGAGTTCGCTCAATGTCTTTGTTGTAATCTCTTTGGTGCTGCAATAAAGTGGTCGGGGACCATCCAACCCCGTCGGCCTTGCCAAAAAAAAAGAAAAGTTAAAGAAATAGATAAGTAGTTGAAAAATAATTACTAGTTTTTAAAATAGGGGTAAAATAGTTAGGAAATAGTTAAAATAGTTATGGAAATTTTAGAAATTGCAAAATAGTAGTAAGATAGTAATTAGTCTTGTAAAATAGTAATTAGTTTATAAAACAGTTTGAAAATTTTTAACAGTTTCAAAAATAATTCTAAAACAAATATAAGATAGTTTGGCTTTTTAAAAAAAAAGGTTGTATATATAATGAATAGCTTGGAGAAAATAGGTTTATATTAAAACAATTTATATTAAAAATAGTCCAGAGTCAAAACTGTTCACTTCCCAATCTCCATTTTTAATCAATTCAATTTAACTTTCCTCTTCCATTTAAATTGACCCACTTCCAATTTAAATAACTTTAAATTTCCATTTAAATTCCACTTTCATTAAAATTGACTTAACTCCAATTTAAATAACTTCAGTTTCTATTGAAATTGGTTCAACCCCAATTCGAGTTGAATTAATCTAAGTTTCTTCCCAAATTTAACTTTATTCAACCTTGATCTCAAATTCTACTAATTCAAATAAATTTCGATTGAACTAGTTCCAATTTCAATTCATTTCAACTCCAGTTTGAATTAATCCCAATTCAAGTAGAATTATTCTTGATTTCTTCCCAAATTCAATTCAAATTCCATTTGAATTTAAAACTATTTAATTTTAATTAAAATTCCAAATTATTTAAATAAATTTGGACTAATTTCAAATTGAATCTACTTTAATTTCAAATCATTTAAATTTCTATAAGAATTAATTCCAATTCCCATTTGAATTTTATACTTATACATCTTCAATCACAATTGCAATTAATTCAAATCAATTTCAATTTGAACTAATTTCAATCCAAATTCCAAATTATTCACAATTTAAATATTTCCAGTTTCCAAATCTCAATACCCATTTTGAGATCACATAAATTCCTAATTTAAATTAATCATTTAACTTCCCAGGTTATATTTCAATTTCATATTGAAATTCCCAAATCAGGTAGTCCTTTCAACTTATTTAACTTCCTCTAAGTTAAATTTAATTCACTGAATTCAGTCAAATTCACACAATTTGAATTCCCAATTTTTTTTTCATCAATAAGTTCAAAAACTTATCACTTTGGGTATCATATCTTATTCCAAATTTAAAACTCAACACTTAAAGTTTATCTCAAACCATCTTTGATATTTAAGTATATCCACACATATACGTATTTACTTCTTGGCTCACCAAGCCAAATTTTAAAATTTAAACCACCTTTGGTTTCAATTCAAAACAAATTCTCCTTAAAATTTTCAAACATTTCTTACTTAAAATAAGATCATAATCAAAGTAGTTTGAATAATATCATTTCATTTAATTATTTTGAAACCAATTCAAATTCATCTTATTCTGAAATACTTCTCTAATTCAAGATTTCAATTTTAGTTTGAATCCATTTCAACTTGTCTTTAATTCAATTTTCAATTTGGTTGTAATTGTATTACCATTTAATTCTTACTATTGCTTTTAATTTAATTAATACTACAACCAATTTCCTTTATATAATAGATAATTTATTTCTTATATAAGATTCATTTACTTTTGGAATCATTTAAAAACCTTTATATAAGAAAATAATAAGTACGCTCTCTCATATATATACTCAACTTATTCTAGGGTACCACTTACCCTGTCCTTAATGAGTAATCCCAACAGAGCCAAGGTTCTCGCTTAACCTTCCGCTCTGATACCAAATGTAAGGACCCAAAAATTTCGATCCCGAAAATTCCAGATAGTTAGTGAAAAGAAGAAAAAGATAGAAGAAGAAGAAGAAGAACAGAAAACCAAACCCAAAGTCTCACATACGCAGCAGATAAAATATAATATCACATAAATAATAGTTATACAAAGGAAACTGTACTTGTCAAATTACACTTTATTATATCAGAGTTACAATAGATTTACAATCACAGAACAGATAAATCTATCTGTTTCAGATACTATAATATATTAACATCAAAAGCACTCCATACGTTCCTGCTCTCCAGCTCGCCTCCTGAGCTCCAGAACGTTCTTATCTGAAATCTGTAATACTCGGTCTGACCCGAGCATTACATAAAAGTAATACCCGGGTCAGGCTGGAGACCAGCGTGAGTAAATCTATGGAATACAAAAGTACTACTATCATAATACCCGGGTTACTCATATCAATATACAACTTCACAAGTTGTTATAGACAATACTTTTTCCACACATCAATTTCTATGTACCAAAACTTAGATTAAATGGCCCAATTCACTTAAATTATTCCCTTACAGCTTATTGATTCCACATATCAATTTATAAAGAATCGAAATGGTTTCGGGTATTTACTAATACCCGACTCTGGTCTCTTCGAATCCAATGCAATCTTAACCCAAGTTACTCAAGTGATTAGCTTCAAATACTGGATGTCACTTTTACACGGCAATAACACATATAAACATCACCCATTTATCATTGATATAACCAATATCAATAGAATGTCACAACATCATCCAATAGGTATCATTCAATTTAGATATTCAAAGATAATCATCCATAAGCAAGTATTATCGATTCATATCATAATTAATCATCTAATCCTGCTTAATTAACCATTAATTAATAACAATCATTTAATTAATTCATCGCTCCTGATTACCTTATCAATCAATCAATTAATCTCTAATCATAGATTAATTATCCTTTAATTATCAATTAATAAACCACAATTATTAATTAATCTCCTTTAATATAAGTAATCAATCCTTAATTGCTTTAATTCAATTAATTATCCTCTAATTAACTGATAGATTAACCATCAACTATTGATTAATAACCTTAATTACAATTTAATTAATCCTTAATCACCAGTTGATTAAACAGTTAATCAACCTTTAATTTATATTGATAAATCCTTAATCACCTTTGACTAATCATCCTTTAATTACAATAAGAAAATTAACTCCTAATTAATTACATAAATTAATTAACCTTTACCCATCCATTAATCACAATGATCCTTAAATAATTATTCAATTAATTACCTTATAACCACTTAAATTGATTAATTATTCCTCAATTAACCAAACTCATAAATTAACAAATCCTTAATTAATTCCTTTAATTAATCAATTCTTTAATTACACTAAGCAATTCATATTTACTTACTTCCCTTAAGTAATTTATCCTTAATTACTTCCATCAAGTAATTATTTCATTTACTAATTTATCCTTATTTAGTTAACCTTAATCATCAATTTCATTAACCTTTAATTACCACATAGATAAATTAACCTTAACCATTCATTAGTTACCCTTTTAACTAATCTCCTTATTAATGGTCCCCTAATCATTTCCAATAACTAATTCTTTTAATTAATTTCATCAAATAATCTTTAAATTAATCCCATCATTAATTAATCTCAATTAATCTCATTAAGTGATTATTCAATAATCACTTTACTAAGTAATTATACTTTATAAATTACATTAAGTAATTATCTTAATTACTTTCCTTCAATTTCTTTATTAATTTAATTAATCATTAATTATCCAAAAATCCTAATTAATTTTTTTAACATAACCCATTTACCTAAATCAATTTCTTAATTATGATTAACACATAAATTTAAACATTTAAACTTATAATAAACTACTTAATTTTTTATTTTCAACTTAACTTAATAAATTTTTAAGCTAAACAAAATATACACTATTCTTAAAATCAAGCATTTAAAACACAAAATTATCAAGAAAATTTAATTTATGTTTTCAAATCTTTAAAACTTGTTTTTACAAAAAAAAACTTTAAACTGTTATATATATATATATATATATATATATAAAACTTCGGCCCAGCCCAACGCATATTCAAGTCCAGACCCGAGAGTCTCCCCTTCAATTAGAACAAGTTTGAACTTGAACCTGGAAACCATTACACGCGCAAAAATTCGAAACCCAACTCGAGCCATTCCGCATCTTCCCCGAGCCCTTATGTGACGCCCCACCTCTATACCCACGCTAGCCAAGAACATTACGGTGAATGCTGTCAACTAGCACGGAGAATAAGGCTGTTGAGGAGCGACCGTCCGTGTAATTGCTTTGCGTGAGCATCGATATGTCAGATAGTATAACATGCATTTCTTTATCAAGAGGGAAATCCGACATACCGACACAAACTCAAAGCTACTACACAGTGGCTATAATATCTTCAGAAACAAATATAGAAATAAACATAACATAAATCAGTCACAGACAATTCATATCACAAAAGCGGAAATAGATATGAATATTACACTAGGAAGTGTACATCAGAGTAGTGGTCTAAAAAGATCCACAATATCATAAAAGAATAGTTACACGAACTACACAAAAGAATAAGTATACATTATGGAGTCTATATCTCAAATGTATACAACAAAAACTACTAATCTAAGTAGTTAACCAAAAGTCAAGGAGGTAATCCCGGATGTAAAGTCAAGCAGAAGCACCTGTAACATCTCGGTCTGACCCGAGTATTATTTAATAAGAAAATAATAAACGGATCAGTCTAACTATAAATATCAGATGAAACGATATAGAATAAGAGATATGACTAAACACATAATAATCACCATGCCAAGCTGTGATATATATAAGTAATTGAAAATCAACAAGAGATTAATCAATATCACCAAATCTACACAAGAATCAAAGAAATGTCATACTCCTTATTTCGTTCACCAAACCATGAATATTGACGATTATATCAATGTCAATCACAAAAGTCAATTACACACGAATTCACCTATGCACAAATATTGATAAAACTTATCAATGGAAATCACGAAAATTGGTGAAACACAAATTCTAGAAATCATCTCAAGAGATCCAGTCAATGACACACGAATTCACCAATGCACAAATATTGATAAAACTTATCAATGAAAATCACGAAAATTGGTGAAACACAAATTCTAGAAATCATCTCAAGAGATCCAGTCAATGACACACGAATTCACCTATGCACAAAAATTGATAAATCATGTCAATAGAAATCACAAAAATAGGTGAAGAAGAAATTCCAGAATTCGACACACGAAATCCATAAATCACAAGAAAAAGGAGGGGAGGCCTATCACACGAACGGGAGCATTAAAGCCCACCGACATATGTATCACATGAACGAGAAGTTATCTCATGGTAGCTAGCCATTAATTTTTGACACACGAACGGCCCGAAGGCCATGGGGAGCTACCCCACCAATTTGAGTCGAAACTCCACAAAACGGGGTTTAGTCTCCCTCGCAGACAAAGAGACATCGCACATTGCTAGTCTAAACCACAAAGATGATCGTCATGATCAACGAGAAGTGTCAATTACACTAAGCTAGTAAATATATGAGTTTAGCTTCATGTCCCAAAACCACTTGCTTAACTTAAATATTTACGAACAAACTCTAGATCTCCACTATAAAATTATCACAAGAGATTCAATCGAACAAGTCCAAGAATTAACCGACGAAGTAAACGCAAGCGTTTCATACCACTCGTTTTACTAAGTCGTTTAATTAGATTTCTCATACGAGCGAGGTAAAGGTTTGTATATACTAATAGATTGGAAACCGGTTTAAGAAACGAGCTTTGTAATAAAATAGTGTTGAAATCATTTGAAGAAAGAGTATTGATATTTACTATTAGTATTCAAAACCTTTATATTTTTAAAGTGACAAATCACAAAGAAGATTGTAGGAACAATCAATCACTAAAATTCACATACGAAGATGTGAATGAAAATCCAATGAAACCGATAAAGAATCCATCGAAATGGATATTCAAAAATCCCTAAAAAGGAGTCATCAAAGTCATAATAAATAATAACAACAAATAGGAAACAACACGAATCAATTAAAGTTGGAAATTCAAACCATTAGGCGAAGTAGGCAAAAATTGCAACAGGTCGGTCGGCCGGCTACAGAGCTCGGTCAACCGGACCAGAAGAACAGAAATGTTCGGGGTAGCAGGTCGGTCGGCCGAACCCTGTAGTCGGTCGACCGGACCATAAACAGAGAAGTGCTTATGCACTTGGAAGCAGGCCGGTCGGCCGACAGTAGGGCTCGGTCGACCGGACCTGTTGCCAGTCTCTTCCCAGCCTATCCAAATGAGGTCCAACCTCGACCAAATTGCATTCGCTCGAGCAACGGCGCTAAGGGTTTATGCCAATCGACTACCCGGCCCTATAAGCTCTTCGATGCATAACCAAAACACATTCAAACATCAAAGTTAGGGTTTTTAAAGATTTGAACCCAAAGCACTAAAAATTGGAATATTCACCAATTCAATCCAACCAAAAGCAATTGCACAAGAATAAGTGTTAGGAATTCATACCTAACAATCGAAGATAAATATAAGCATAGATGTGAGATAAAAATCTCACCTTTGAACCCAAGCAATTGAAGAAGAAGCTTGAAAGCAAAAAGGGGAATCAACCACTCTTCAAATCCAACTCAAGAAGCTTGATTTCAAGTTTTAAAAGAAGAACATTCCCAAAGTTAGGTTTAGGAATTTCTGAAATTGATAAGAGAATGAGTTGGAGAAGAAGATGAGAAGCTTACCAATGGGTTCTTCAATTAGTTTGGAGCTAGAGTTTGATTTGCAAAAGAAAACTAGGGTTTTGGAGTTTTAGTTTCCCATCTCTCCCGCCATTGATGCTTTAGAACTGAAAAGAGGAGGAAGTGAGGGTGAATGGGGAGGAGTGGCTCAGATTTGTGTATAAGTTAAACATAGGGCTGAACCCAAACCCAAACCCAAAGTGAAAAAGTAGCAAAAATCAACTTTCTCCAAACATATCGAAGCTTATACTCAAAAAGGTCGCAAACGGTATTTTAAACTCAATGGGAGTGGTCCCGAGTCCTAATTCGACCGTATGCAAAAAGTAGCTTTTCGGACTAAATTCCGAGTATCGATAAAATATTTAAATAAAATATTTAAATATAAAATCGACAAATATGCAGGTTGTTACAGACTCCCCTCCTTAAAGAAATTGCGTCCTCGCAATATTGAAGAAGAAGAAGAAGATATATAGTAACAACCATAAAAGCATATTCAACACAAAAGAAGTTTGAAATAAGAAGTTCACCTCAAAGAGCACGAGAAAGTAAGTCCGGATGTGTTCGCTCGATGAACTCTCTAGACTCCCAAGAACAATCCTTAGGATTTGAAGACCATTGAACTTTCACAAGCGGAACATCTTTATTTCGAAGTCGTTTGACCTCCGAAGCAATAATACGAATTGGATGTTGCTCATAAGTTAAATTAGGTGAAACTTCAATTTCTTCCACAACACCGAGCTCAAGAATAGAATCGGAATCTCGAAGGCACTTTCGTAATTGAGAAACGTAAAACACGTCATGCATGGCAGAAAACTGAGCCGGTAATAATAGGCGATAAGCCATGGAACCAATACGTTCAGTGATAGGAAATGGCCCAATATATCGAGGCGCTAATTTTCTCGATCGACTGAAACGTACAACACCTTTCATAGGTGACACACGAATGAACACAAGATCTCCCACAGAAAACTCTAACTTCCTTCTCCGGTTATCGTCATAGGATTTTTGTCTACTCTAGGCTTCTTTCATCCTATGTCGAATAAGTTCAATCTTTTCTGTGGAATCACGAATAAAGTCTGGACCTAAAATCAGCTTCTCACCGGCCTCAAGCCAACAAGAAGGAGATCGGCATGGCCTTCCATAGAGTGCCTCGAAAGGTGCCATACCAATACTAGATTAGAAGCTATTATTATAGGAAAATTCAACAAGTGAAATATGATCTTCCCAACTTCCACCAAAATCAAGAACACACGCACGAAGAAGATCTACAAGAGTTTGATGCACACGCTCGGTTTGTCCATCGGACTGGGGATGATAAGCGGTGCTAAAATTAAGCTTCGTTCCTAAAGCTTTCTGAAGACTCTTCCAAAATCCACTAGTAAACAATGGATCACGATCACTAACAATAGAAGTAGGAACTCCATGCAATTTAACAATTTCCTTGATAAAGAGTTTGGCCAAAAGAGGAACGGTTCGATTAGATCGAACGGGAATAAAATGGGCGGATTTTGTAAGTCTATCAACAATCACCCATAAGTTATCATGACCCGAACGAGAACGGGGAAGGCCGTCAATAAAATCCATGGAAATATGATCCCACTTCCAAATTGGAATCTCTAAAGGTTGCAATAATCCACCGGGCCTTTGATGCTCGGCCTTAACGAGTTGGCAAGTCATGCAATGCTTAACGAAGTTAGCGATGTCATGTTTCATTCCCTCCCAATAATAAAGTCGCTTCATATCCGCGTACATTTTACTACTACCGGGATGAATGGTAAATTTAGAACGATGGGAATCTTCTAAAATATCTTTACGAAGATCACTAATATTTTGTATGATAGGTCTACCAAATTTTCGAATGCCGCCATGAGAATCGATATCAAAGTCTTTTAAACCTTCAATATCAATTTTATCCTTAATATTTTGGCCAAGAAGAGCCAATTCAGGATCTAGCCCTTGAGCTTCAAGAATGCGGTCCAAAAGAGAAGGATGAGCCTCAAGGCTACATAAAACAAGAGATGAACATAAATCGGAAACACGGTCTCGAATTTCGCAAGTGGATAAAATCTCGAGATCGTTCCATTCATATATCATCATAGAAACAACAGCTTGTTGTTTACGACTAAGAGCATCGGCTACACGATTACCCTTACCGGGAGTATAAAGAATATCAAGATCATATGGTGCAAGACTTTCGAGCCAACGCTGTTGACGCAAATTAAGTTCCTTTTGAGAGAATAAATACTTCAAAGATTTATGATCGGTATAAAGAACAAATTTCTCTCCTATAATATAATGACGCCAAATACGAAGGGCAAAAACAATAGCCGCGAGTTCTAAATCATGTGTGGCATATCTAGTCTCGGCTGGCTTTAATTGCCTAGAAGCATAAGCAATAACACGTTCTCTTTGCATAAGAACGACACCCAAACCAATGCGACTAGCATCGGTAAAAACAACGAAATCTTGATTCCCCTCGGGAATAACAAGAATAGGAGCATCAGAAAGGAGTTCTTTTAATTTCTGAAAAGAAGTTTCACATTTGTCCGACCAAATGTATTTAACACCTTTCTTCGTTAAACTAGTGAGAGGCACGGCAATCTTAGAAAAGTCTTTGATAAAACGGCGGTAATAACCCGCCAATCCAAGAAAACTACGAATCTCCGTCACACTCTTCGGTCTCTTCCAATCTAGAATCGCTTCAATCTTTAAAGGATCCACAGAAATTCCGGATTCGGAAATAATATGACCGAGAAACTTCACACGAGATTGCCAAAAGTGGCATTTAGAAAACATTGCTTTTAAATGATTACTCCTAAGAGTTTCCAACACAATCCGAAGATGCTTCTCATGCTCCTCCTCGGTTTTTGAATACACAAGAATATCATCAATAAAGATGAGAACAAATCGATCGAGAAAATCTTTGAAAACTCGATTCATAAGGTCAACAAAATAAGTTGGAGCATTCGTTAAACCAAATGGCATAACAAGCCATTCATAAGATCCATAACGCGTACAGAACGATGTCAAAGGAATGCTATCCTCTGCGATACGAAGCTGGTGAAAACTGGTAGCCAAGTCCAATTGCGAAAAGACTCTAGCACCACTAAGTTGATCGAATAGATCATCAATCCGAGGTAAAGGGTATTTATTCTTGATAGTAAGATCATTAAGCTTGCGGTAGTCAACGCAAAGCCTAAGTGTACCATCGGATTTCTTCACGAAAATAGCCGAAGCTCCCTAAGGCGAGGAACTAGAGCGAATAAATTGCTTCGTCTCCACTTCGGATAATTGTTTACGCATCTCCTCGTTTTCTTTATTGGACATACGATAAGGAGGGCGAGTGATAGGTTGATCTCCAGGAATGAGATTAATTCTGAACTCAATTGCTCGCTTAGGTGGTAATCCTAAAACGGGCTCAAATATGTCGGAAAATTCACGAACGACGTGAATAAGAGAAATAATATCACCCTCATCATCATCATCATCGTCATCACGAGGGTTTAAAGAATATAAAGATGCAACCAAACCAGAATCCGAATCTTTAAGAATAACAGAAACCTGATTAACAGATTGTGGATGTCGAAGATAAATAGTCCGCTCAGGACATAGGATATGGGCTTCATAACGGTTAAGCCAATCCATTCCCAAAATCATTCCAAAGCCTAAGTAGCGCATAACATGCAAATCGGCTCGGAAAGAAAAATCACACAAAATAATCTCAACATCTTTACACAATAAACTGATTGTTGCGGATCCACCAACCGGATTCGCAATTCTCAAAGAAGTCATTAAACACAAAACATCCAAAGAAAAAGTATCAACAAATTCTTTTGATATAAAAGAATGGGACGCACCCGTATCAAAAAGAACTCGAATAGGATGATCACGAAATAAAATAATACCATCAAGAATGGAATGAGAGATACCTTGGCCACGAGATGTGTTGCCAGGGGCTTGAGAAACGTTTAACTTTCCCTCCTTCCTGTCCTGAAGCTTGGGGCAAGAAGATAAATAATGATTCGGGCTTTTGCAATAGCGACAAGTGCGAGGCTTTGAACACTTGTTCGCGTAATGGTCTTTCGAACCACAATTATAGCATTTCCCTTGAGTATAGGAAAAGGTCTTTTCAGCAGGAGTTGCTTGCCTCCCTTTCTTATTGGGATAAGGGCCCTTGATTTTGTTTGGCCTCTTCTTGTTGTTGAAGTTTGGTTTGGAACGCACTACTTCAACATCATTTTCCCTATCCGCCTCTTCAAGACGAAGAGCGATATCAATGAGTTGGTCGAAAGAAACTTCTAATTTTAGAAGTAATGGCTTTTGAGATTTTTGTTTAAGCCATAAACGAATCTCTGATTTTTCTTCAATGGGGTGTTGATGTATTCAACCCCATATTTGGAGAGAGATTCAAAAGACGCGACATAGTCAGTCACGGAAGATTCACCTTGAACAAGGTCTATAAAACGGCGAGCCAAAGTCACCTTCTCAGCTTCTGGTACGAATTTTAACTCAAAGCGCTCTCGGAATTTCTCCCAAGTGAGGTCCGCTTCATTTATTTCAGTAATAAGAAGTTCGTACCAGTCCAATGCACTTTCTTGGAGCATACTAGAAGCCACCTGAACTCGGTGAAGATCAATGAGGTTCATGCGAGAAAAGATTCGATCGCATGTCCTTAACCAAGCCTGGACTTCAATAATAGTTTCAGAACCTTTAAATGGCTTCCCACCCAAATTAGTGTAATCGCTGCACAAGCGTGCAAATCCCGACTTTGGGTGAGTAGGTTCCGGGTTAGAATCAGCTGCTTGAGCATTCGTGACAAGGTCAAGAAGTTGCTGGGTAGTCATAAAAACTCCATCTTGGGGAGTAGCACTAGATGGTCCAGCTCTGGGACGACCAGGTCTAACCATTTCTCTTCTTTAAGAAAGAAATAAAGAAGAAGAAAAAGTTATTCTCAAGATAAATATCAAGCAATTCTTGATAGATAAAACAAGGAATCATAAAGAAAATAGGATGAATCGGTACGAAGACTCGAATTAAATCCTAAAGCACGACTCCTGAGAAAGACTTAGGACGATGATCCTTATTATAATATTCCTTGTTGTACCAAAGTTTGGCTCTGATACCAAGCTGTGACGCCCCACCTCTATAACCACGCTAGCCAAGAACATTACGGTGAATGCTGTCAACTAGCACGGAGAATAAGGCTGTTGAGGAGCGACCATCCGTGTAATTGCTTTGCGCGAGCATCGATATGTCAGATAGTATAACATGCATTTCTTTATCAAGAGGGAAATCCGACATACCGACACAAACTGAAAGCTACTACACAGTGGCTATAATATCTTCAGAAACAAATATAGAAATAAACATAACATAAATCAGTCACAGACAATTCATATCACAAAGGCGGAAATAGATATGAATATTACACTAGAAGTGTACATCAGAGTAGTGGTCTAAAAAGATCCACAATATCACAAAAGAATAGTTACACGAACTACGCAAAAGAATAAGTATACATTATGGAGTCTATATCTCAAATGTATACAACAAAAACTACTAATCTAAGTAGTTAACCAAAAGTCAAGGAGGTAATCCCGGATGTAAAGTCAAGCAGAAGCACCGGTAACATCTCGGTCTGACCCGAGTATTATTTAATAAGAAAATAATAAACGGATCAGTCTAACTATAAATATCAGATGAAACGATATAGAACAAGAGATATGACTAAACACATAATGATCACCATGCCAAGCTATGATATATATAAGTAATTGAAAATCAACAAGAGATTAATCAATATCACCAAATCTACACAAGAATCAAAGAAATGACATACTCCTTATTTCGTTCACCAAACCATGAATATTGACGATTATATCAATGTCAATCACAAAAGTCAATGACACACGAATTCACCTATGCACAAATATTGATAAAACTTATTAATGGAAATCACGAAAATTGGTGAAACACAAATTCTAGAAATCATCTCAAGAGATCCAGTCAATGACACACGAATTCACCAATGCACAAATATTGATAAAACTTATCAATGGAAATCACGAAAATTGGTGAAACACAAATTCTAGAAATCATCTCAAGAGATCCAGTCAATGACACACGAATTCACCTATACACAAAAATTGATAAAGCATGTCAATAGAAATCACAAAAATAGGTGAAGAAGAAATTCCAGAATTCGACACACGAAATCCAGAAATCACAAGAAAAGGGGGGGGAGGCCTATCACACGAACGGGAGCATTAAAGCTCACCAACATATGTATCACATGAACGAGAAGCTATCTCATGGTAGCTAGCCGTTAACTTTTGACACACGAATGGCCCGAAGGCCATGGGGAGCTACCCCACCAATTTGAGTCGAAACTCCACAAAACGGGGTTTAGTCTCCCTCGCAGACAAAGAGACATCGCACATTGCTAGTCTAAACCACAAAGATGATCGTCATGATCAACGAGAAGTGTCAATTACACTAAGCTAGTAAATATATGAGTTTAGCTTCATGTCCCATAACCACTTGCTTAACTTAAATATTTACGAACAAACTGTAGATCTCCACTATAAAATTGTCACAAGAGATTCAATCGAACAAGTCCAAGAATTAACCGACGAAGTAAACGCAAGCGTTTCATACCACTCGTTTTACTAAGTCGTTTAATTAGATTTCTCATACGAGTGAGGTAAAGGTTTGTATATACTAATAGATTGGAAAACGGTTTAAGAAACGAGCTTTGTAATAAAGTAGTGTTGAAATCATTTGAAGTAAGAGTTTTGATATTTACTATTAGTGTTCAAAACCTTTATATTTTTAAAGTGACAAATCACAAAGAAGATTGTAGGAACAATCAATCACTAAAATTCACATACGAAGATGTGAATGAAAATCCAACGAAACCGATAAAGAATCCATCGAAATGGATATTCAAAAATCCCTAAAAAGGAGTCATCAAAGTCATAATAAATGATAACAACAAATAGGAAACAACACGAATCGATTAAAGGTGGAAATTCAAACCATTAGGCGAAGTAGGCAAAAATTGCAACAGGTCGGTCGGCCGTGTACAAAGCTCGGTCGACCGGACCAGAAGAACAGAAATGTTCGGGGTAGCAGGTCGGTCGGCCGAACCCTGTAGTCAGTCGACCGGACCATAAACAGAGAAGTGCTTATGCACTTGGAAGCAGGTCGGTCGGCCGGCAGCAGGGCTCGGTCGACCGGACCTGTTGCCAGTCTCTTCCCAGCCCATCCAAATGAGGTCCAACCTCGACCAAATTGCATTCGCTCGAGCAACGGCGCTAAGGGTTTATGCCAATCGACTACCCGGCCCTATAAGCTCTTCGATGCATAACCAAAACACATTCAAACATCAAAGTTAGGATTTTTAAAGATTTGAACACAAAACACTAAAAATTGGAATATTCACCAATTCAATCCAAACCAAAAGCAATTGCACAAGAATAAGTGTTAGGAATTCATACCTAACAATCGAAGATAAATATAAGCATAGATGTGAGATAAAAATCTCACCTTTGAACCCAAGCAATTGAAGAAGAAGCTTGAAAGCAAAGAGGGGAATCAACCACTCTTCAAATCCAACTCAAGAAGCTTGATTCCAAGCTTTAAAAGAAGAACATTCCCAAAGTTAGGTTTAGGAATTTCTGAAATTGATAAGAGAATGAGTTGGAGAAGAAGAAGAGAAGCTTACCAATGGGTTCTTCAATTAGTTTGGAGCTAGAGTTTGATTTGCAAAAGAAAACTAGGGTTTTGGAGTTTTAATTTGCCATCTCTCCTACCATTGATGCTTTAGAACTGAAAAGAGGAGGAAGTGAGGGTGAATGGGGAGGAGTGGCTCAGATTTGAGTATAGGTTAAACATAGGGATGAACCCAAACCCAAACCCAAAGTGAAAAAGTAGCAAAAATCAACTTTCTCCAAACATATCGAAGCTTATATTCAGAAAGGTCGCAAACGGCATTTTAAACTCAATGGGAGTGGTCCCGAGTCCTAATTCGACCGTATGCAAAAAGTAGCTTTTCGGACTAAATTCCGAGTATCGATAAAATATTTAAATAAAATATTTAAATATAAAATCGACAAATATGCGGGTTGTTACACCTTACCCGAGTTCAACAACATCCTCAAATAAACAAGGCCTACACCAGCAGTGCACCGTGCACATGCACGGAGCTTCGACCACCTACAGTCATCTCCCCGATCACAGACAAACGCCAACCAACCCTACATACATGATCATCCACTCATAATAATGATTCCAATCTCGAATCAAAAAAAATTGAATCCAACCTCCCAAAGCTGGAACAACCATCAGAGTTCACCATCCTTTGTCTGGTCCTCCACCTAGGCTTCCAACATGAGTCCCCCTCAACCCGATCAAGCGCGATCCTCTTCCGATGACGCACGGCTTCTGGAACTTCATCGATAAATCTCGACCAATAACCCTACATCGCCGCCTCACGACCACCCCAGACATCAGAAAAATAATCCTATATTTTTCCCGAGATCCACCATGCCCCAGCTATCTCCATGCCAATTTCTGACCACCCAATTGCCGCCGATCAACGGCAATTTGATCAGAACCCAAATTCGAAAAAAAAATCAATTTCACAACAAATGCTTAGTTTAAAATTATAAAATTTATTTTAAAATTCACGATTCCCATATGCGAATCAGATCCCATAATCCAGAAATGAAATTATTAACATTGATTTTCATCTAGATTTTGATTATACTGTAAATCTTAAATTTACAGGTTATTTGTTCAATATAAATACTTGAATTTGTTCATTAACCCAAGATTTCACGGCTTCAATCTATTTCCTTTCAATGATCAAAGGCTAATAGATAATAATTTCGAAGCTAAAAATTTTCTAATTATTCCTGAACCAAAATTTTAACAGAGAGCTACATTCTTGCATATACAGGCATCTCCCAATACTCAGCAGTTTTTAACCCAGATTCAAATTTGAACATCCATGCGAACAAACATATTTACATCATCCAAATATATTAACACCAAGAGGATTTCCTTTTAAATACTTACTTACGATATTTCAAAAATAAACAAAGGAAATCAGGTTGGAATACTCACCTGTGTTTGAAGATAACAGAGCAGTTTGGACTTCTGAAAACTGAAATGTTATGATTTGGACAATACTTGAATGCTTGAAACTATATTTACTCTGATGACTTCAAATTAAAGAATTGTTGCAGGATTAATTATGATTTGATGAGCAGAGCACAGGGCAGGTTCTTAATCTTCTTCCAGGCTTTGAAAATTTGATTTGAAAAAAAGCTTTGCTGTTGAAAATCTTTGATTTAAGTGTTGTTGTTGTTGTTTTTTTTTAAAGTGAAGAAACTGATCTTGATCATCCCTTAGCATTACATATTGAAGATGCAGGTTTGAAATGTTGTGAAGAACTTTGATTTGCAGATTTAATTCTACTTTCCAGTTTTCAGGTTTGAAAGTAATTTTTTATTTCCTTTTATCTTTTGTTTTGTATTACATTTTGATTGAGATGAAGAAAGAGTTTAGATGAAGATTAAACTCATGTCTTTATTTTACAATTAAATTTTAAATTAATTTTTTCAAGAGAATGACACTTGTCCCCTTAAGTTCTAATTATCTTACACATATACACTCTTGTTTACAATTGTCATTAACATATATTAAAAAGTTTACAAGTGTTTTTAATGTTTAATTAATAATTTACAAATGTTATTTTCTTATTTACAAATTTATTTGAGCAATGAATAAGTAATTATGTAATATTCACATGAATATATTGTGTATTTATTTTATATAAGTAAGCTTTAGATTTTTGTAAATTTACATATGAATTTATATAAACATTTATTTATACATAACTTATGTTTTTTATCAAATCAATATAACATATATTTAAGATATATTATTATTATTATTATTTTAACTCTATTTATCTTAAAATAATACATAAATATTATTGGTTTGTAAATTAACAATTTTGTCCAATTTAAATAATTTACTTATATAAACAATCATCATTACTTATTATTATTATTATTTCTAAAAGAATACTTTGTCAATTTTAAGTGGTTATATTAAGATATGATCAAATAAATATTTATCCAAACATAAATATTTACGATTAGATTCATTTGTTAATTTTACAATTCAGTATTTCTATTAATTAACCCAATTATTATCAATTAATAGATACTCCAAAATACGGGTTATTACATATTTCTAAGAACTTATCCCTGAAATTTAGGAGAAACGCCCTATATACTAGGTATAAAGATCTATAGAGATAGAGCTAAGAGGTTATTAGGATTATCCCTCTCCTTGTACATAGATGTAGAGAATTCCAAGCATGAAAATGTTCCAACACAATCTAGAATTGCCCTTTCTAAAAGGAATGCTCCTCAAACCAATAAAGGAAAAGAGCATATAAAGAGGATACCGTATGCTCCGGCAATATTTTCCATAGTGTACGCTATGCTATTTACTAGACCAAATGTGGCAAATGCATTGTAACGTCCCGCTTTTTCGCACGCTTTAAATCGACACACGTGCCAATTCAAACCATACACAAGGGCGGATTATTAAGGGGGTAAATAAGAAAAACAAGAAAGAAATAAAACAAAACAGAATCTCACAGCGGAAGGATAAAATATAATAATCAAATATACAGTTCATGAAGCTGTTTACAAAACATTTGATTATATTTACATAATACATATCAGAGTTACACATACCAATAACAATGCAGCGGAATAGTATGAGTGTAGTGCAATAATATAGATGATAGAAATTCAAATCTTCGTCTTCGTTCTCCAGAGCTAAACTTCAAATCCTGAAACGCTCGGACTGACCCGAACGAATTAAAAAGACAAAACACTCGAGTCAGAACTAAAAGATCTTATGTAAGTTAAACTAACAGAAATGAATATGAGGGCAGTAACTCAAGAGATGCTCGGGATTTACATCTCCTAAGGATCCGTTAAACTATTTACTATATAGTATATTTCACTATTATAATAGTGTCTAATTGTAAAATAAACTTACTTTTTAATAGCGTTAAGGGGTTACCCATATAGCCCTTAACACAAATAATGCCAATAGTCTATACAGTGCCTGCATATCTCCTGATCGGGAGACTACGAGAAGATACTCCATTGGTACGACACAAATAGAAACTCGTACAAGGCACGATAGGGTAGGTGGCACGGCACAACTAGGCAATGCCAGGGTAGATATACCAATTACGCTTCCGGGTCGGTGGTAACGCGTAGCGCGCAGCTACCGCCCACCTCGAGCCACACCCCCAAATAAAATCAAAAGTGGCCACCGAATCAATCCAAGAGTCAAAGTATAATATCGAAGGGATGTGTCCGATCAAAGGTGCTACCTTATTAACCCGTCAATCGCTCCTTTTTTAGCCACCTTATGCCAACTCACGGGAGTTGGGTCCACGTATTTACCTTACAGGAAACGCCGCCACCAACCTACTTCATTCTGGAATCTCCACCGCGTACACGGTTGTTAAAGTGGTTTTCGGAGTTGGCAGAGAGTATGACAACTTCCGATCTCGGTCTCTTCAACAACCAAACGTTATTATAACACCGCGGTCATTTAAAAATTAATTATACTTTCAAAAACCAGAATATAATTATCCATTTCAAAACCATAAATACGATATCATTTTCTTTCCAAAACAAACTCATTTGATATTATTTTTATAAAAACCCAAATTAATATAATATCATTTTATTTCAAATATATATTTCTTTTCCAAAATCATATTGTTTTCAAACTTATAATAATCGAAAACCAAATATTGAATTATAACTTTCAAACTATAATACTTCGAAAATTCATATCTTTAAACCATAATTTTTAAAACTTAAATGGTTTGGATATTCAAACAGTATATAGCATCAATAGTTTGGATTCAAAATTTCTTTATAAAATAAAATAATCTCCGCGACTTACAATTTATTTCATTTAAGATTAATTCAAAATCCATAAATTTTAAAATCGCTTTCAGTTTAAATAAACCACTTCAGTTTCAATATATTTCAAACTTTGAATATTAAACAATTGGAACTAAGGTTGGAAATTTCTATTTCACCAATTTAAAGTCCTATTATTTATTTTGAAATAATAATTGCATAATAAACCCGTAATCAATTAAGTAAAACTCAAATTACTTATAAAAGAAAATTTCTTTAAATTTTTATACTAGAAATATTCATTTAATTCACCTTGAATAGAATTCAGTTATAAATATCATACCCTTTTTAAAATTTCAAGTTAATAAATTTTACATCAACTTATGAAGTTAACTTCTTAATTAAGCTCAATTCCAAATAAAATTTCCAATTTAACTCCAAATCTTAATTAATTTAAATCCTTTAAAATTATATGTAATTTCAATATCTTAACATGTACTTAACCATATAATATAAAATAATCAAACCCCGTCATTCAACTTTTTTTATTTGTTTAATAAATCCATACATAGCTTATCTTCAATACTTTAACTATAGATGTATATATAAAATAAGATTTTATATAATATCAAAATCTATATTTATTAATCGTATCCTATCCAAACCATAGAAAAATCATTTCAAAACAATTTTTATATATATACCGCGGTGCCTGTATATAATTTTCTATCCTATGGTCAAGTGATACGGATATTTATCATTTCAATCCGCAATTTAAAAATAAAAAATGCGGTTGTATATCATTTCAAACCGCAATCCCGAATGAATGAAATACATGATAACTTGTAGATTTTAAAATATAGTACACATCATCCATTCACCAAACATCGATAATCAATCATTAATTATAATCCTCATCAATTTATTTCAATCATCATCAATTTAAACAAACATCAATATATGGCATATACGATATAACAGGAAATAAATGACAATTATTAACTAACAGTTTATATTCAAAATAAATTTATTAACTATTTAACTATCAGTTTATATGCAAAATAAATAAATTTAACTGTCAATTTATATGCAATAATAAAATTAATTAACAATTATATTAAATAAATGCGATTTAACAGAGATGATGAATTAAACATGCCAAACAGTCATAAATAAATTTCTACTCATATCTAAAATCAATTTAAAAGACATAGGAAATTTTAGAAATTGTGAGTGGGTTAAAACACTCACCTTTGATTTTAGCCCATAAAAATCCAAACCGAAGCGCAAAACTCAACAATCTCTAAATTCAACTAATTCAACTTCATGTTGTCCGGAATATAAATTTGAATCCAACAGAAGAAATCACGCGTGAATCAAAGTTTATATGCAAAAGATTCTCATGTTACAAGAAATATTATTAAAATAAAAATTAGTACGCGTTAAAAATAATATAAATAAACAAATTTTAATACTTACATTTTCTCAAGATGAGGCTTCAGGAGAAGATTGAAGAACAACTAAGATGAGGATACGAAGTGTATGAAAAATGGAAAAAAATCATTTTTATAAAAGAATGTTTTTTGGAGTTGCAAGAATAAGAGATTTTGAATATGAGGTGTTAGGAGAAACAAAATGTAGAAGAAGAACTAAGATGTAGGTTATTTATAATTAGGAAATGAATGTGGAGGGACAAAAATAAATGTCACGTTTTATTATTAAAGCTTCAGGCATTAATAATAGATAAGAGAATGTACGTAGGAATGGAAAAGTTTGCAAACGAAAGTAGAATTTTGTACGCATTTAGGTTTTTATCTACGCATAATAAAATATTTATACTTACCTTAAAAATGAGAACATTCAATTTTGTTTTCTCAAAATGATCTTTTATTTCCATTAAAACACCCTTTTTGTTTAACACAAAACGTGCGTTTCTTTTACTAAATCTATTAATTGCAATCAACGTTTCCTTTCTTTTTAATTGAAACATTTGAATTACATTAATTGCAGTTACATAAATTTTAAAATAGACAACTAAAATGGATAAAGAAATAGAACAATTGTTTATTTAAACACGTTTATAAATTTATTGTTTATACACAAGAGTAATAAATAGATTATTTTCCTATTCTTGTAATCAGTCTGTAAGCTAAAACACAGTTCAAATAAACATATATTTCTTTCTTTAAAATCAATCTTTCTGTTCTTATTTTAATAAAATTAAACGTACATTCACAGATGAAACATTCGTTTTATTTGATTTAAATTTTTCTTTTTATTAAATCATACATTCCCTATAATTTCACAAAACATATGCTACTTTTATTTACACCTATTAATTTATAATTAGTACTCTCCCTCCTATTATCGTGTATTAAATTACAATATTTTGATAAAATTTTATTCCATCCGTTATATTCAACCAATAGTTATCTTATATTGGAATTGACATAATTTCAAATATTACTTCAATTAACGTTAATGTAATAATTATTTTTATTTATTGCAATCGATTATCAGTTATAATTTAAATATACTAACTAGATGGTTAATCTTAACATACTTGTTTTCATTAACGTTTTATTTTCACTTAAAAGCTATTAATAACCAGCCAAATGTCGCAATTTGATTGAGACCTAATTCAATGCATTAATGAATGGGTAAATGATTAAAGTTTTGCACTATTGCCACGATTTCATTAATATACATTAAGGTTTGTTAAGTGCTAATTGACTCCCATTTAATTATTACAATAATAACTACCCTTGCTTCAAATTTCCAAAATTTAGAAATTACAAATTCTGTTTTTGATATTTCCATTCAATATACTTTCCATTCTATCATCAATCTAATTGCCCTATTATGGATAGTATTACATTATTGAATCGATTATCCATTTATGTGAGAGTTATTATTTGCCTACTCTTTTTACATTAACAATTATCGTCTTATTCCAATATCCAATTAATATAGAAATAAATTTCATCCACTTACAAATAAATGCAATTATTACATATTTCCTTCCAATCAATCTAACATTGATTTCTATAGATAATGCAATTATTACATATTTCCTTCCAATTAATCTAACATTGATTTCTATAGATAATGCAATTATTACATATTTCCTTCCAATTAATCTAACATTGATTTCTATACTTAAATCTATATTAACCAAACGTTAGATTTGGATCGATAGAAACGATTTACCAAAGTTTATGTACACATTACGTAAATAAACAACTATATAAATTTCCACCTATTAGCTCTTAATTTTATTCTTAAGCTTTCTATCTATCAATTTCGATTATACTTCCATCTATAATGCAAATCCAATCTCCTCTAACTGCATAAATTAGGGCAATTTATTGCAATTGATTTCCCATTAAACTTCATAAATTATCAAATTGAAACCTAAATAAAACGTTTATTTATTTAAAAATCATGTTGTTTAATTGAATTGACCCTTCACGGGTATAATTTACATTGATTTTCCATTTATTATTTAAATACATCACAAAACGTTAAAACTATATTCATTACAATTTGTTACCAAAATTTATTTAGCGAAATCAATTACGCCCTTTAACAATTTTTATTCATTCATTAATTGCAAATTGTTATTCAATTAAACCCATTCATTTGATTTCCTTATTATGCATCAATTATAAACCCATCATCTTAAAGGTGATGTCAACATTTTATGCTATAAATTTACCCTTTTATATTCCAATATAAATAAATGCTCACATACAAATTTAGATTCTAAATGAAATAAATTATTCCATCCAGATTTCATTCTTTTTTACATCAACCATCACTCTATGAGTAAATTAGCATTCCCTATTCATTTTGCTACATTCACTTATATTCACTTTCTAAGTGAATTGGTATTCCATTTAATCCATTAATTTATTAACTCTAATTATTGCAATTCATTATCTAACATAACGTTGAATCTATTTCCTAATTTTCACATTTCAATTAATTAACACCTTGCAATAGTTTACAAATAAAAAGGGGATTGCACTAAATAAATTATTTATTGTCCTGCATTACTTTATTACCTCCATTTATATTCAATCTTCATAAATTAATAATTTATTTCATTGATGAATTCAACACTTGCCTTTATTTACTTATTTTAACTTTATATCCAAATGCACAAATTTTTACTATTTCAATTAATTGAAATATAAATTTAAATTTGTAAATTTTAATTACCCTTGGTACATCAAATTTCAATATTTGCTTTCATATAAATTAATAAGATTTTTTATCTCTTTCTAAATTTAAATTAAAATCTTATTAATTTAATTCATTTTAAACATCGAATTTATACGGATCGTTACACTCTCCCCCACTCAAAACTTTTCGTCCCCGAAAAGGAAAAGAAGGGAAAAGAAGAATTAAATAACAATACATCTTATTCAAAATA
Source organism: Allium cepa (assembly GCA_030765085.1). NCBI lineage: Eukaryota > Viridiplantae > Streptophyta > Magnoliopsida > Asparagales > Amaryllidaceae > Allium > Allium cepa. The sequence continues at coordinate 120,155,372 of CM060938.1, read as the reverse complement.
TTAACTCATAAACAATAACTTACTAAATTTATTACCTTGAATAAAATATACCCGTTTAATAATCATTATATCTTTTTATACCTAAATAAATAAAGTTTGGAAAAAGACATTTTCAAAATAATTTCTAAGTCCAAAATTTACGAAATTTTTTGGCAGAGTCTCCTTTGTACGGAGAGGCTCGGGAGAAAATATAATATTAGATATAACAATTATATTACATATATTATCCAAAATATAATATCCCAACACGGAAAAATAAAATAAAATGCTATAAACCGTAATCCGAAACGTACCTATTTATCGGGCAAATAACGCTAAATTTATGAAACCAAATGCAGTAGCAATTGCTTCCATAGCCTGCATTTTACTTATATAATCCAAAGGGTTAAAAATTTATGTAAAGTGAAATATTTAAGTGGTTTCAATCACTAACAACAATCAATATAACAACCATCAATTTTAACAACAGCATACACAGCAAAATCAAAGCAACCATTCAACCAAACAAACAAATAGTTGTTCAGGTTCAAAACCTTTATATTGTACGGAATGAAGAATACCATCCAGTGCATCATTTACTTAACAGTCTTAGATTAAACACAAAGGATTATTTATCCGTCCCAACAAATTAAAGTTTCCTTACCCAACAACCCCAAACCACGACAAACAACAATTTCAGCAATAGATTTAGTCTACTCTTATTTATCCCATTCATACCTTTGTTGTTTGATTCTTTTCATTCATATAACGGTTTATTCTTTTTATTTTCATTTTTTTCTTTCAATTTTATTTAGAAATAACTGCAACCCTTTTCTTAAGTTCACAATTTCTTTTTATTATATTACATCCATTTACTTTCACTTACTACTTACTATTATTCATTTCCATTAACTCAGGTCATGTCATTAACTACTATAATTATTCATTCATTTATTATTGCGCGACCTCACTTATTTACACTTTAATTATTTAAGTTTATAATCATTTTATTTGTCATACTTACCTTTAATTATATTCACTTGGTAAAATTTCGATTATAACTTAAGTTCATAACATTAAATTCTCATTTAATAGCCAAATCATTGGATACTTCATTACCCACTTTCACTTGTACAAATTCCATTGCATTTCTTGTTAAACGTTTCAACTTTTTATATTTGGTAAGTTATATATGTTAAAGAAAATGCAAATGAACTTATACAAGTTTCATCATCCTTTAATTAAATTTAATGTTCAACAATATCACTCTTTGTTTCATATGTTACAAATTTCAAATTTCCTTTAATTTCCATTTATAACTTTAGCATTTACATCTCTTATTTTATTTAGGATTTCAATTATTAATTACCTACTTTTCATTTCACTACAATAATCGAAACAATTTTTTTAACGAAAATTTAAGAATTAGATACCGGGTTACATTTTCAATTTATTTTAAAACAATAGATAAATATATTCTTAAAACTTATATATCTATAATTATATCTACAACAATTCAAAATTTATATTTCCAATCAAAATGAATCTGCAGTAAAACTACTACAGTGGCCTTCCCCTTTCGAAACTCGAAAATGAAAGTCAATGATGTGGCCGCCATCATCGAAATTATTTTCCAGCGACAGAGAGGAAAGTACAAAACTTATTTTCTCCAAAATTTTCTTTAAAACAACTTCTTCCAAATCATATTAAATATATATATCAGAAATACTTATAACAATATTATTATATTCCAAAATTTATTTGAAAATTTTCAAAATCCGGAACTTAAGTTCTAAATTTCCAAATTCCATTTATTTTATTATTCAATCTTATTTCTATTATTATTCATACACTTTAGTACCCAACAACCAATCTATTGCAGCCAAATATAGATATCATTTGAAATTTTTTATTTTATATACAGAAAATATAATAAGCAAAATTATTTCATTCACCTATATAAAAAATATATTATGTCGGTCTGTCCTATTAAGTGTTTAGAAATCCCCATTGATGTCATAGCGTCTCATGCATCAACTAGAATTTATAAATACAAAACGGAACAGATTAACACAATAATAAAATCTTTTATAACACTAACAAATATGCTCTCTCATATATATACACTCAGCGACTCCCATAGGGTATTACTACCCTATTAGTAGAGAGTCAAACCCCGCAAAGCTAAGGTTTATCGCTAAACCAAAGCTTTGATACCAGATGTAACGTCCCGCCTTTTCGCATGCTTTAAATCGACACACGTGCCAATTCAAACCATACACAAGGGCGGATTGTTAAGGGGGTAAATAAGAAAAACAAGAAAGAAATAAAACAAAACAGAATCTCACAGCGGAAGGATAAAATATAATAATCAAATATACAGTTCATGAAGCTGTTTACAAAACATTTGATTATATTTACATGATACATATCACAGTTACACATACCAATAACAATTCAGCGGAATAGTATGAGTGTAGTGCAATAATATAGATGATAGAAATTCAAATCTTCGTCTTCGTTCTCCAGAGCTAAACTTCAAATCCTGAAACGCTCGGACTGACCCGAGCGAATTAAAAAGACAAAACACTCGAGTCAGAATTAAAAGATCTTATGTAAGTTAAACTAACAGAAATGAATATGAGGCCAGTAACTCAAGAGATGCTCGAGATTTACATCTCCTAAGGATCCGTTAAACTATTTACTATATAGTATATTTCACTATTATAGTGTCTAATTGTAAAATAAACTTACTTTTTAATAGCGTTAAGGGGTTACCCATATAGCCCTTAACACAAATAATGCCAATAGTCTATACAGTGCCTGCATATCTCCTGATCGGGAGAATACGAGAAGACACTTCGTAGGTACGACACAAATATAAACTCGTACAAGGCGCGATAGGGTAGGTGACACGGCACACCTAGGCAATGCCAGGGTAGATATACCAATTATGCTTCCGGGTCGGTGGTAACGCGTAGCGCGCAGCTACCGCCCACCTCGAGCCACACCCCCAAATAAAATCAAAAGTGGCCACCGAATCAATCCAAGAGTCAAAGTATAATATCGAAGGGATGTGTCCGATCAAAGGTGCTACCTTATTAACCCGTCAATCGCTCCTGTTTTAGCCACCTTATGCCAACTCACGGGAGTTGGGTCCACGTATTTACCTTACAGGAAACGCCGCCACCAACCTACTTCATTCTGGAATCTCCACCGCGTACACGGTTGTTAAAGTGGTTTTCGGAGTTGGCAGAGAGTATGACAACTTCCGATCCCGGTCTCTTCAACAACCAAACGTTATTATAACACCGCGGTCTTTTAAAAATTAATTATACTTTCAAAAACCAGAATATAATTATTCATTTCAAAACCCATAAATACGATATCATTTTCTTTCCAAAACAAACTCATTTGATATTATTTTTATAAAAACCCAAATTAATATAATATCATTTTATTTCTAATATATATTTCTTTTCCAAAATCATATTATTTTCAAACTTATAGTAATCGAAAACCAAATATTGAATTATAACTTTCAAACAATAATACTTCGAAAATTCATAGCTTTAAACCATAATTTCTAAAACTTAAATGGTTTGGATATTCAAATAGTATATAGCATCAATAGTTTGGATTCAAAATTTCTTTATAAAATAAAATAATCTCCGCGACTTACAATTCATTTCATTTAAGATTAAGTCAAAATCCATAAATTTTAAAATCGCTTTCGGTTTAAATAAACCACTTCAGTTTCAATATATTTCAAACTTTGAATATTAAACAATTGGAACTAAGGTTGGAAATTTCTATTTCACCAATTTAAAGTCCTATTATTTAGTTTGAAATAATAATTGCATAATAAACCCGTAATCATTTAAGTAAAACTCAAATTACTTATAAAAGAAAATTTCTTTAAATTTTTATACTAGAAATATTCATTTAATTCACCTTGAATAGAATTCAGTTATAAATATCATACCCTTTTTAAAATTTCAAGTTAATAAATTTTACATCAACTTATGAAGTTAACTTCTTAATTAAGCTCAATTCCAAATAAAATTTCCAATTTAACTCCAAATCTTAATTAATTTAAATCCTTTAAAATTATATGTAATTTCAATATCTTAACATGTACTTAACCATATAATATAAAATAATCAAACCCCGTCATTCAACTTTTTTTATTTATTTAACAAATCTATACATAGCTTATCTTCAATACTTTAACTATAGATGTATATATAAAATAAGATTTTATATAATATCAAAATCTATATTTATTAATCGTATCCTATCCAAACCATAGAAAAATCATTTCAAAACAATTTTTATATATATACCGCGGTGCCTGTATATAATTTTCTATCCTATAGTCAAGTGATACGGATATTTATCATTTCAATCCGCAATTTAAAAATAAAAAATTCGGTTGTATATCATTTCAAACCGCAATCCCGAATGAATGAAATACATGATAACTTGTAGATTTTAAAATATAGTACACATCATCCATTCACCAAACATCGATCATCAATCATTAATTATAATCCTCATCAATTTATTTCAATCATCATCAATTTAAACAAACATCAATATATGGCATATACAATATAACAGGAAATAAATGACAATTATTAACTAACAGTTTATATTCAAAATAAATTTATTAACTATTTAACTATCAGTTTATATGCAAAATAAATAAATTTAACTGTCAATTTATATGCAATAATAAAATTAATTAACAATTATATTAAATAAATGCGATTTAACAGAGATGATGAATAAAACATGCCAAACAGTCATAAATAAATTTCTACTCATATCTAAAATCAATTTAAAAGACATAGGAAACTTTAGAAATTGTGAGTGGGTTAAAACACTTACCTTTGATTTTAGCCCATAAAAATCCAAATCGAAGCGCAAAACTCAACAATCTCCAAATTCAACTAATTCAATTTCATGTTGTCCGGAATATAAATTTGAATCCAATAGAAGAAATCGCGCGTGAATCAAAGTTTATATGCAAAAGATTCTCATGTTACAAGAAATATTATTAAAATAAAAATTAGCACGCGTTAAAAATAATATAAACAAACAAATTTTAATACATACGTTTTCTCAAGATGAGGCTTCAGGAGAAGATTGAAGAACAACTAAGATGAGGATAGGAAGTGTACGAAAAATGAAAAAAAATCATTTTTATAAAAGAATGTTTTTTGGAGTTGCAAGAATAAGAGCTTTTGAATATGAGGTGTTAGGAGAAACAAAATGTATGTAACGACCCGTATTTTACGTGTCGATATACCATAGAATTCTAGGTCGTCAGTGTTGATAAGTCGTCCATAACCTAAGTCGTAGGGAAAGATAACCCGTATGTTGTTTGAGTCGCAAGGAAGTTAGGTTGAAAAGTTAACTCGAGTTAGTATTAAAACGAGTTAACGAGTTAGTGTCTTTGCGAGTTACGGGTTAGTGTTTAGATAGCGACTTAGGGAATGGACGAGTTAGTGGTTATCGAGTTAGTGGGGTTGGCGACCTAGGGGGTTAGGTCGTGAGTAGGGGTAAGCGACCTAAGGGTTAGCAAGTTGTATGACCTTAGGAGCTAACGAGTTTAGGGGTTACGAGTTAACTCGTATGGAACGACCTAACGAGTTAGCGAGTTAGTAAGAACAGTGGGTTAGCGACTTAGTGATAAGTCGCTCGAGCGACTTAGTGGTAGTAGCTGGTGTTTATAACTCGCAAGGTCTTGTGAGCTAGGTCATATGAGTCGTAGCATGATAAGTCGGCAGCGACTTAAGTTAGGTCGGGGAAGATTTTAAGTCGGCACTAGGCTAAGCCGCGTGGGATGTTAAGGTGTTAGATCGTGAAGGGGCTTAAGTCGCTAGGCCGCATGCAGTTAAGTCGGTAGGTCGCTAGGTTGTTGAGGCGGGTTGTTTTAGGTCGCAGGATGTTGATGAGTCGTGGACGACTCATGGATAGGTCGTGACCGACCTAAGGGGCGACGACCTAAGGGTGATTCAGCCTATAAATAGAGGGCTTTGGCACACTTTTTGGCACCGGTTTTTGAAGCGACGAAGTGCTGCCATTTTGGGAACTCGACTACAACATTTCTTCATCTTCTTTTCTCCATTCCAATCTAGTTCTAACATCCATCCAAGATCGAAGATCGAGATCGAAGATTCAAGGGCCAAAGTTGAAGATCTTCATCCAACGAAGCTAGATTTCATCGTTTCTAGCGGGATCTCGACGAATCAAGTTTGGATCTCCGCTGTCCAGATCTGAAGTGGGTTTCTTTTGGAGTGTTTGGGTGATTCGGTGAGTGGTAGTTATCTCTCACGCGGACCCAAAGGAGTGTATTGGATTGGTGGTTTGTTGGAGTGTTGTAGATAGTGATTTTATGCATATTTCCTTAGATCCAAGTGTAGATCCATTACTTATGAAGATATTTACTTTTGCAAGCTCATTCATCTAGTTGTAGAGACAAAACCCATGATTTATAATTGTTAGATCTATGCTAAAAACCCATAATTCATGTATGTTAGATCTATGCTCATTTATTTACGAAATTGCCATTTTAGTTATAAATGCCTATTTAGATCTTGATTGACTACTTATTTGTTTGGATTAATGTTTGCCTTATTTGATTGATATAAATGAGTTATCTAGTTGATAGATTTGGACAAGTATGGTCAAAGACGATTCAAAAGCTACGGAAGAGGCTCTTGAATGGTGAAAGTTGCTTAAGACATATGTAGCGGATGTTGAAGCTCATATGTATGGATTGGATGATGTTGAGATGGAACTTTGCCATGATGCGATGAGGCAAACCATGTTGTTGAGTTGAGACTTTGCTATGGTGTGATAAAGCGAAGTATGATGTGATGAAGACTTGGCGTAATCCAGGCAGGGATCATTCCAAGCATGTTGATAACTCGAGGGATGGTTCGAGTTGGTTGATAATGGATTGCTCGAGAGGTAGCTTGAGCTAGTATGAGAATAGTCGTCGAGGAGGATGACTAGGAGGCTTAGATCTTATCGTTGTTGAAGGTTCTAGCATGCTCAAAAGCAAGAGTACATGGGGCGCCCATAACGACTACAGGTAGGTAGTCGGGACACCCAAAAGACTACAGGTAGGTAGTTGAGTACTCTGGGCAGAGTAGGTAAGTCCTAAGCACGGGTCACGATGACGTGCGGAGCTATGTCTAGAACCGGGGTTACCATTAGCCCTTGACAGGTGGTCATTCAACTAACGGTGAAATCAAAGCAATGATAACAGTGATAGCCAGAGTCATGGATGTTTGGACGTTTGGTTGTATCATCATTCGGCCTCAAGAGCGGTGTTTTCTGGGTGTTTATCTGATCTTGGTTTAGGCCTTGGGGGTTTGTATTTGGAAAACATCGTCCTTGACTCGAGTGGTTATTGCTTTACCTTAATTGTCTGCTATGTTATGCTTGCTTCTCCTTAGTGTGTGTCTGGGGGCTATCACTGTAGAGAGAGGTGGAGTGGGATGGTTTGGTTCCTATTCCTTTTATCCCTTATGCTCTTTTGGTATGTTTGATAGTTGATTTACTGCTCACTAAGACTTTGTCTGCTCAAGGTTTTATGTCTCCTCTTATTACCTTGGGCTGTTCATCCATGTTGGGATGGGCAGACTAGGTAGCAGGTGACAGGTGCTGTTCTTCGAGATCTACGCTGTTGGCGACGAAGACGAGCAGGAGGCTTTTGCATATTATCTCCTATATGTACTGGGTATCCGCTGCTGTATTTGATTGAGTGTTATGTAGTGAGGCTTTGATGTATGGATGATTCACATGTTTGTATAAAACTATTATGATGCTTATATGATGATTTTCTGTTATGAAGCTTCACTATATATTTCTCTATTGTATTGTATCCATGCGCTGTGAGTTATACGATGGAGCTTCTGTTTTATTTTACCCTGACTATCGTCCATGGCTGCCTGGCATACCTTTCAGCGCTCTTTTCTCTTGTTTTGGTGCTGGAGTCATGGGCGGTCGTCACATTTGGTATCAGAGCCTTGGTTAATCGATTTTAGCCAACGCTCGCTGACGTAACTACGTTTGAGAGACGTAATTGTATTTTGATGGATGATTACTATATATAATATAGTAGTTTAGAAGGATTTGAACTCCTTATGCAGTTGTTTCTCAAAGGTGTTCTAATCATTTCTTTTTCTAGATACTAAAAATGAGTCGAAGAGGGAGACCAGCTGCAAGGGAAGGCCGTGCTACTGAAGGAGCTGTTGATTATGGAACAATGTTCGAAGCGATGATGACTTCGATCATGAGGAGGATACCAGCTTCAGGATCATCAGTAGATGTGGGAGTTCAAGTTCAAGCCCCAAGATCGGTGGATTTTGCTAAGCTTTGCAAGGACTATACTTCTCTTGGAGGAAAAGCTTTCTTGGGGATAGAGTCGACCATTGAAGTGCAAAGATGGATAGATGCATGTCGAAGGATCTTTGGTGACTTAGGAATTGAGGATGCAACTAAGAGGAAGCTTGCATCGAGACAGCTTCAGGGAAGAGCTGCTGATTGGTGGAATTCTATTACCATCGATACTCCAGAAGAAGAGATTACTTGGGAGCAATTCCAAGTTAGATTTGAAGCTAAGTTCATCTCTACGGCTCAGAAGTCTGTTTTGTTCAAGAGGTTTGTAGAGCTCAAGCAAGGTGGGAGGACCGTTCTTGAGTATGTCTCTGAGTTTGAAGCTTTGTCTAAGTATGCCAGATCGTATATTGATTCTCCCTATCAGAAGAATGAAAAGTTTGTGATTGGTCTGGATTCTTATCTCGGGAGGCAGTTAGTGGATCATTTGGATGATCCGTTTGAGAAGCTTGTGGAGAAAGCTCTCAGGCACGAAAGTTTGTTTCCTAAGGAAGTATCTGTTGTTGCTGTAACCAAGGAAGGATCTAAACCACAGCAGAATAGGAACAGGAAGAGGAAGCAGCAGCAGCAGCATCAGAGGGGTAAGGATGGTCCGAAGAGGCCAAAGGGCGAAGTGACCTGCTACAACTGCCAGCAGAAGGGCCATCTCTCTAGAGATTGTAAGAATGCCAAGGTGCCGGGAAAGTGTTATAACTGTGATAAGCTGGGACATATCAAGAAGGATTGCCCAGAACCAAGGAAAGACAAGCAGATTGTGAAAGCTTATGCTTTGGGGACTGTTCCATCGTCTTCGAAAGCTCCTACTGCTGAAGAGAAGGGGAAGAGTGTGGTGGTTCAAGGTACTCTTTCCATTTGTGGTGTTCCAGTTAGAGTGTTGTTTGATACTGGAGCGTCGCATTCTTTTGTTTGTGAGGATTTGGTAAGCCGGTTGGGTTTGAAACCGGATATTGTTGATAGGCCATTGGTTGTGACTAATCCAGTTGGGGGTTCGTCATGTTTGTGTATGATATGTCATGGTCTAGTTGTGTCGAGTCATGATTGCTCGTTTGTTTGTGATTGTTTTGTTCTGAACTTTGCGGGGTTCGGAATTATTTTGGGTATGGACTGGCTTAGGAAGTATGCGGCAAGGATTGATTGTGAGAGGCTGGAGGTGACAGTCGGGAATGTGGAAGGGCGAAAGGTTGTGATACAATGTAAGCATGAAGAAGGCGTCTTTATGAGCTTCATGTATTCGCTGGTTGTTCCACGGGATGGATTGTCATCGGTGCCTACTGTGAATGAATTTGAGGACGTCTTTGACGAAGTCAAAGGGTTACCGCCGCATAGGGAGATCGAGTTTCGTATCGATCTAGTTGAGGGAGCCAGACCTATTGTGATGCCTCTTAGGCGGATGGCGCCTAGGGAGCAGCAAGAGTTGAAGGTGCAAGTTGATGACCTTTTGCAGAAAGGATTCATTCGGCGTAGTGTGTCCGAATGGGGTGCACCAGTTGTGTTCGCAACCAAAGCGGATGGATCATTGAGGTTGTGTGTCGATTATCGTGAGCTGAATAAGGTGACTAAGAAGAACAAGTATCCATTGCCGAGAATAGATGACTTGTTTGATCAGCTTCACGAGGCTAAGGTGTTTTCTCAGATGGATTTGGCAACGGGATTTCACCAGTTGAGAGTGGCTAAGGATAGTGTTCCGAAGACTGCTTTTAGGACACCATCCGGTTTTTATGAGTGGCTGGTAATGCCGTTTGGATTGACTAACGCACCAGCATATTTTGTGGATCTTATGAATAGAGTGTTCAGAGATCGGTTAAACAAGTTTGTACTTGTGTTCGTGGATGATATTTTGGTTTACTCCAGAACTGAAGAAGAGCACAAGATGCACTTGAGGATTGTTTTGGAAATCCTGCGGAAACATCAGCTGAAGGCTAAGTTTTCGAAGTGTCACTTCTGGAAGAGTGAAGTGAGGTTCTTAGGTCATGTTATTTCTGGAAATGGAATAGCAGTTGATCCCGCTAAGGTGGCAGCGATCCAGGATTGGGTTAGACCTAAGAATGCATCTGATGTGAGAAGTTTTCTTGGATTAGCAGGATATTATCGACGATTTATCAAAGACTTTTCCAAGATAGCTGCACCGTTGACAGGATTGACGAAAAAGAACCAGGTGTTCAGATGGGATGATAAGTGTGAGCAAGCTTTCGTAATCCTGAAAGAGCGACTGACGAGTGCTCCTGTTTTGACTATTCCAAGTGGGAATGATGAGATGGTGGTTTACACCGATGCATGTGGCACTGGACTTGGAGCAGTGCTGATGCAGAAGGATAAAGTTGTTGCGTATGCAAGTCGACAACTGAAGTCGCATGAAAGGAATTATCCGACTCATGATTTGGAGTTAGCGGCGATTGTGTTTGCTTTGAAGATATGGAGACATTACCTATTGGGGGTTCGATTCGAGTTGTTTACGGATCATAAGTCGTTGAAGTATCTTTTCTCCCAAAAGGATTTGAATCTTCGACAGCAAAGGTGGTTAGAGTTTTTGGCATCGTATGACTTTGGTATAGCCTATACTCCGGGAAAAGGTAACGCAGTGGCAGATGCGTTAAGTCGAAGACATGCAGGTTTGGGAGCCATGTTTTCAGAATGGAAGAGTCTTGAGTATTTGGCTGGATTTGACTTCAGGCCTAGATGTGAATTGGAACCTGAGATGTTGGCAAACTTATCGATAAGACCTACTCTTATGGAGAGAATTGGCGAGAGCCAAAAGCGAGATGATAAGCTTGTCAGGATTATCCGAGATTTGGAATCTGGATTGGAACCAGAGAAGGTTAAAGAATTTGAAGTCGATCGAGATGGTTGGCTTCGGAAACAAGGACGATTAGTTGTTCCCGATATTGATGGATTGAGAGATGAAGTTCTGAGGGAAAGTCATCACTCGAAGTTGACGATTCATCCAGGTGGAAATAAGATGTATCGGGATATGAAGAGAACTTACTACTGGGAAGGTATGAAGAAAGATGTTGGAAGTTTTATTTCCAAGTGTATGAACTGCCAGTTGGTGAAAGCTGAGCAGTGGAAGCCCAGTGGATTACTTCAGCCATTAGAGGTTCCTACATGGAAGTGGGAGCAAGTGTCGATGGATTTTATCGATGGTCTACCTAGAACCAGGGCAGGGAATGAAGGGATTTGGGTCATAGTAGATCGGTTGACCAAGAGTGCAAGGTTCATTCCTGTTCGATCGACTAGGACTGCATCGAAGTTGGCTGAGCTTTATGTTAAGTGGATAGTTCGATTCCATGGTGTTCCGAAGAGTATAGTGAGCGATCGAGACCCATTGTTCACTAGTGGATTTTGGAAGAGCTTCCAGGAAGTTTTGGGAACCGAGTTGTGTTTGAGTACAGCTTATCACCCTCAAACAGATGGTCAGACCGAGAGAGTCAACCGAGTTTTGGAAGATCTCTTGAGAGCATGTGTTTTGGACTTCGGAGGATCATGGGAAGATCACCTTCATTTGGTGGAATTTGCATATAACAACAGTTATCAGTCGAGTATTGGTATGGCACCATATGAGGCATTATATGGAAGACCGTGTAACTCTCCGACATGTTGGTTGGAAACTGGAGAAAAGTTGATACTTGGGCCAGAGATGATTCGACAGACTTCGGATTGTATAGAGATCGTTCGGCAACGAATGAAGGCAGCCCAAGATCGTCAAAAAAGTTATGCAGATAATCGTCGTAAGGATTTAGAGTTCGACGTAGGCGATATGGTTTTTGTAAAGATTTCTCCATTAAAGAATATTATAAGATTTGGGAAGAAAGGGAAGTTAACTCCGAGATTTGTTGGACCATTCCCGATTATCGAGCGAATTGGAAAGCTCGCGTATAGATTGGAGTTACCAGGGAAGATGGCGGGTGTGCACAATGTTTTTCACGTATCGTATCTACGGAAGTGTGCGCATGACCCAAGTACTGTGGTTTCTGCTGATAGTTGTGAAGATTTGGAGGTTGATCCAGAAGTTAGAAGACCTCGTAAGCCGCTTCGTGTTATTGGAACTGACACGAAACAGCTTAGGAGAAAGACGATTACGTTGCTCAAGGTACAATGGAGTGATGATGTTAACGACTGTACGTGGGAGGAGGAAGAGAGGATGAAGGCAGCTCATCCTGGACACTTCGAGGTATGGCCCTAAGGTGTCGTGGCATCTCATGAATTTGTAACTTGATTTCTGTCTTAGAATTCTGCATGCTAGGTTAGAATTGGATGCATGGTTTGTTGATTGCTATGGATGGTAGGCATGCGGATTATCTTTGATTGCTGTTGTCTGCTTGGAATTTCGGGGGCGAAATTCCTAAGGGGGAGAGAATGTAACGACCCGTATTTTACGTGTCGATATACCATAGAATTCTAGGTCGTCAGTGTTGATAAGTCGTCCATAACCTAAGTCGTAGGGAAAGATAACCCGTATGTTGTTTGAGTCGCAAGGAAGTTAGGTTGAAAAGTTAACTCGAGTTAGTATTAAAACGAGTTAACGAGTTAGTGTCTTTGCGAGTTACGGGTTAGTGTTTAGATAGCGACTTAGGGGATGGACGAGTTAGTGGTTATCGAGTTAGTGGGGTTGGCGACCTAGGGGGTTAGGTCGTTTGGAGGTTAGGTCGTGAGTAGGGGTAAGCAACCTAAGGGTTAGCAAGTTGTATGACCTTAGGAGCTAACGAGTTTAGGGTTACGAGTTAACTCGTATGGAACGACCTAACGAGTTAGCGAGTTAGTAAGAACAGTGGGTTAGCGACTTAGTGATAAGTCGCTCGAGCGACTTAGTGGTAGTAGCTGGTGTTTATAACTCGCAAGGTCTTGTGAGCTAGGTCATATGAGTCGTAGCATGATAAGTCGGCAGCGACTTAAGTTAGGTCGGGGAAGATTTTAAGTCGGCACTAGGCTAAGCCGCGTGGGATGTTAAGGTGTTAGATCGTGAAGGGGCTTAAGTCGCTAGGCCGCATGCAGTTAAGTCGGTAGGTCGCTAGGTTGTTGAGGCGGGTTGTTTTAGGTCGCAGGATGTTGATGAGTCGTGGACGACTCATGGATAGGTCGTGACCGACCTAAGGGGCGACGACCTAAGGGTGATTCAGCCTATAAATAGAGGGCTTTGGCACACTTTTTGGCACCGGTTTTTGAAGCGACGAAGTGCTGCCATTTTGGGAACTCGACTACAATATTTCTTCATCTTCTTTTCTCCATTCCAATCTAGTTCTAACATCCATCGAAGATCGAGATCGAAGATTCAAGGGCCAAAGTTGAAGATATTCATCCAACGAAGCTAGATTTCATCGTTTCTAGCGGGATCTCGACGAATCAAGTTTGGATCTCCGCTGTCCAGATCTGAAGTGGGTTTCTTTTGGAGTGTTTGGGTGATTCGGTGAGTGGTGGTTATCTCTCACGCGGACCCAAAGGAGTGTATTGGATTGGTGGTTTGTTGGAGTGTTGTAGATAGTGATTTTATGCATATTTCCTTAGATCCAAGTGTAGATCCATTACTTATGAAGATATTTACTTTTGCAAGCTCATTCATCTAGTTGTAGAGACAAAACCCATGATTTATAATTGTTAGATCTATGCTAAAAATCCATAATTCATGTATGTTAGATCTATGCTCATTTATTTACGAAATTGCCATTTTAGTTATAAATGCCTATTTAGATCTTGATTGACTACTTATTTGTTTGGATTAATGTTTGCCTTGTTTGATTGATATAAATGAGTTATCTAGTTGATAGATTTGGACAAGTATGGTCAAAGACGATTCAAAAGCTACGGAAGAGGCTCTTGAATGGTGAAAGTTGCTTAAGACATATGTAGCGGATGTTGAAGCTCATATGTATGGATTGGATGATGTTGAGATGGAACTTTGCCATGATGCGATGAGGCAAACCATGTTGTTGAGTTGAGACTTTGCTATGGTGTGATAAAGCGAAGTATGATGTGATGAAGACTTGGCGTAATCCAGGCAGGGATCATTCCAAGCATGTTGATAACTCGAGGGATGGTTCGAGTTGGTTGATAATGGATTGCTCGAGAGGTAGCTTGAGCTAGTATGAGAATAGTCGTCGAGGAGGATGACTAGGAGGCTTAGATCTTATCGTTGTTGAAGGTTCTAGCATGCTCAAAAGCAAGAGTACATGGGGCGCCCATAACGACTACAGGTAGGTAGTCGGGACACCCAAAAGACTACAGGTAGGTAGTTGAGTACTCTGGGCAGAGTAGGTAAGTCCTAGGCACGGGTCACGATGACGTGCGGAGCTATGTCTAGAACCGGGGTTACCATTAGCCCTTGACAGGTGGTCATTCAACTAACGGTGAAATCAAAGCAATGATAACAGTGATAGCCAGAGTCATGGATGTTTGGACGTTTGGTTGTATCATCATTCGGCCTCAAGAGCGGTGTTTTCTGGGTGTTTATCTGATCTTGGTTTAGGCCTTGGGGGTTTGTATTTGGAAAACATCGTCCTTGACTCGAGTGGTTATTGCTTTACCTTAATTGTCTGCTATGTTATGCTTGCTTCTCCTTAGTGTGTGTCTGGGGGCTATCACTGTAGAGAGAGGTGGAGTGGGATGGTTTGGTTCCTATTCCTTTTATCCCTTATGCTCTTTTGGTATGTTTGATAGTTGATTTACTGCTCACTAAGACTTTGTCTGACTCAAGGTTTTATGTCTCCTCTTATTACCTTGGGCTGTTCATCCATGTTGGGATGGGCAGACTAGGTAGCAGGTGACAGGTGCTGTTCTTCGAGATCTACGCTGTTGGCGACGAAGACGAGCAGGAGGCTTTTGCATATTATCTCCTATATGTACTGGGTATCCGCTGCTGTATTTTATTGAGTGTTATGTAGTGAGGCTTTGATGTATGGATGATTCACATGTTTGTATAAAACTATTATGATGCTTATATGATGATTTTCTGTTATGAAGCTTCACTATATGTTTCTCTATTGTATTTTATCCATGCGCTGTGAGTTATACGATGGAGCTTCTGTTTTATTTTACCCTGACTATCGTCCATGGCTGCCTGGCATACCTTTCAGCGCTCTTTTCTCTTGTTTTGGTGCTGGAGTCATGGGCGGTCGTCACAATGTAGAAGAAGAAATAAGATATAGGTTATTTATAATTAGGAAATGAATGTGGAGGGACAAAAATAAATGTCACGTTTTATTATTAAAGCTTCAGGCATTAATAATAGATAAGAGAATGTACCTAGGAATGGAAAAGTTTGCAAACGAAAGTAGAATTTTGTACGCATTTAGTTTTTATCTACGCATAATAAAATATTTATACTTACCTTAAAAATGAGAACGTTCGATTTTGTTTTCTCAAAATGATCTTTTATTTCCATTAAAACACTCTTTTTGTTTAACACAAAACGTGCGTTTCTTTTACTAAATCTATTAATTGCAATCAACGTTTCCTTTCTTTTTAATTGAAACATTTGAATTACATTAATTGCAGTTACTTAAATTTTAAAACAGACAACTAAAATGGATAAAGAAATAGAACAATTGTTTATTTAAACACGTTTATAAATTTATTGTTTATACACAAGAGTAATAAATAGATTATTTTCCTATTCTTGTAATCAGTCTGTAAGCTAAAACACAGTTCAAATAAACATATATTTCTTTCTTTAAAATCAATCTTTCTGTTCTTATTTTAATAAAATTAAACGTACATTCATAGATGAAACATTCATTTTATTTGATGTAAATTTTTCTTTTTATTAAATCATACTTTCCCTATAATTTCACAAAACATATGCTACTTTTATTTACACCTATTAATTTATATTTAGTATTCTCTCTCCTATTATCGTATATTAATTTACAATATTTTGATAAAATTTTATTCCATCTGTTATATTCAACCAATAGTTATCTTATATTGGTATTGACATAATTTCAAATATTACTTCAATTAACGTTAATGTAATAATTATTTTTATTTATTGCAATCGATTATCAGTTATAATTTAAATATAAAAACTAGATGATTAATCTTAACATACTTGTTTTCATTAACGTTTTATTTTCACTTAAAAGCTATTAATAACCAGCCAAATGTTGCTATTTGATTGAGACCTAATTCAATGCATTAATGAATGGGTGAATGATTAAAGTTTTGCACTATTGCCACGATTTCATTAATATACATTAAGGTTTGTTAAGTGCTAATTGACTCCCATTTAATTATTACAATAATTACTACCCTTGCTTCAAATTTCCAAAATTTTGAAATTACAAATTCTATTTTCGATATTTCCATTTAATATACTTTCCATTCTATCATCAATCTAATTGCCCTATTATGGATAGTATTACATTATTGAATCGATTATCCATTTATGTGAGAGTTATTATTTGCCTACTCTCTTTACATTAACAATTATCATCTTATTCCAATATCCAATTAATATAGAATAAATTTCATCCACTTACAAATAAATGCAATTATTACATATTTCCTTCCAATCAATCTAACATTGATTTCTATAGATAATGCAATTATTACATATTTCCTTCCAATTAATCTAACATTTATTTCTATAGATAATGCAATTATTACATATTTCCTTTCAATTAATCTAACATTTATTTCTATAGATAATGCAATTATTACATATTTCCTTCTAATTAATCTAACATTGATTTCTATACTTAAAATCTATATTAACCAAACATTAGATTTGGATCGATAGAAATCGATTTACCAAAGTTTACGTACACATTACGTAAATAAACAACTATATAAATTTGCCACCTGTTAGCTCTTAATTTTATTCTTAAGTTTTCTATCTATCAATTTCGATTATACTTCCATCTATAATGCAAATCCAATCTCCTCTAACTGCATAAATTAGGGCAATTTATTGCAATTGATTTCCCATTAAACTTCATAAATTATCAAATTGAAACCTAAATAAAACGTTTATTTATTTAAAAATCTTGTTGTTTAATTGAATTGACCCTTCACGGGTATAATTTACATTGATTTTCCATTTATTACTTAAATACATCACAAAACGTTAAAACTATATTCATTCCAATTCGTTACCAAAATTTATTTAACGAAATCAATTACGCCCTTTAATAATTTTTATTCATTCATTAATTGCAAATTGTTATTCAATTAAACCCATTCATTTGATTTCCTTATTATGCATCAATTATAAACCCATCATCTTAAAGGTGATGTCAACATTTTATACTATAAATTTACCCTTTTATATTCCAATATAAATAAATGCTCGCATACAAATTTAGATTCTAAATGAAATAAATTATTCCATCCAGATTTCATTCTTTTTTACATCAACCATCACTCTATGAGTAAATTAGCATTCCCTATTCATTTTGCTACATTCACTTATATTCACTTTCTGAGTGAATTGGTATTCCATTTAATCCATTAATTTATTAACTCCAATTATTGCAATTCATTGTCTAACATTACGTTGAATCTATTTCCTAATTTTCACATTTCAATTAATTAACACCTTGCAATAGTTTACAAATAAAAAGGGGATTGTACTAAATAAATTATTTATTGTCCTGCATTAGTTTATTGCCTCCATTTATATTCAATCTTAATAAATTAATAATTTATTTCATTGATGAATTCAACACTTGCCTTTATTTACTTATTTTAACTTTATATCCAAATGCACAAATTTTTACTATTTCAATTAATTGAAATATAAATTTAAATTTGTAAATTTTAATTACCCTTGATACATCAAATTTCAATATTTGCTTTCATATAAATTAATAAGATTTTTATTTCTTTCTAAATTTAAATTAAAATCTTATTAATTTAATTCATTTTAAACATCGAATTTATACGGGTCGTTACATGCATAAGGATACATATGTTGATACCAGTCTAATCCTAGAGAAAAGCACTGGACAACTATAAAATATATAAGTAAGCATATGAGAAATACTATATACTTATTCCTAATATATAGGAATACAGACCTCCTTATGAAGGGTATACTAATTCCAGCTTTCAGAGTGATATCGGCGATTGCAAGTTAGTGTTGTATTATGTTTTCACTATTAATGGTAAGGCTATTAGTTGGAAGAGTTCCAAATAAAAACGATAGTTGATTCCACGAAGGAGGCCAAGTATATCGCCCTTAATGTAGCAGCTAAGGGTACAGTCGGGATGTACAAGTTTTTGAGTAAGCTAGGAGTGATACCCAATACGGAGAATCCAATGATATTGTTCTACGACAATAATGCGACAATATAGATCGCAAAGGAGCCTAGAGCATGCAAGAAATTATGACACATTTTTCAAAGTTCCACCTAATTAGAGAATTCATTGAGAAGAAAGAAGTCGTGATACACAGAGAAGACATCAAGGACAAAACGACAATCCATTCACGAACGAACTAGCTCAGTCGGTTCTCATCAAGTCGATCAAAGGGATAGGATTGAGATTCCATAATTGGCTCCAAGTGCAAGTGGAATATTGAAAGAGATAAGGTTATGCCATAGGGGCATATTTTATAATTTATTATAAATTATTAACTCATTAATAAAATCTCATACGAAATAAAAAGTGATTTTCTTTCTATTATGAACTTACTATATTGTGTTATATTAATTAATTATTTAATTTAAGCATATCTAGTAGAAAATCAATAAATGGCATGCTTTATGATAATAATTACAATGGGTTGTGGTCATGAGTAATTTATCACAATACAGTAAACACATCATTTTAAATATTACTAGTCAAGACATATCGAAAATGAATATTAATACATCCATTAAGACTAGAGTACATAACGCTCTCCAAATCTTGTGCATTGTATTACTTGTAGTTATTGAAGGCATCAATGGGTTACGTACTGATAGTTATTGGATAACTACGGAATGACTCATTCGGTAGTTTTCTTCTAGTTGATATAACTAAGGTCAAACATAAAATATTGATGTGACAATATTACACAATTCTCCCAACTTGAGAATACTGTTGAGCTTCAATGTGAAAACTTGTTTTGATTATAATTAAATCGTAGCACGTCGTCCATAGAATGACTATAGTGGGTTGAATTGAAGCTTTGAAAGCGAAATATTATTCAATAGAGAATTCGTTTTCTCAGTTACGTGAGGTTAGCACCACGGTCAACTGAAGTCAACCAAAAGTCAAAGTCTTTTACCAGAGAAGTTTGGTTAATAATAATTATTATTATTAAAAAAAAGGACTTTTTATTTGGACTATATAAGTTGAATGTAGCCGATATTGGAATTTTGATCATTACCGAATTGCATAAGTCCTAATGTGATATAGTTTTGACGAGGAGAATTAGCATAATCATTGTCACTACTGTGGACCACTTTAATAAAGTAAAATTGTATTTTACAGAAACTGTATAAGCAATAAATTTAGCCATAAAGTTACACTACTAGTTAAGGTGACATGTAAATATTAATCTATGAATTGTTCAATATTAATAGCTGATCGAATTTACGCCAAAAGAGTCGCACAACTAAAATGTTGGGTACTCTAACTACTACATGATTTAATTAAATTATAATTATTATAAATCAATCAAATTAATTAATGTTTGTGAAACGCTAATTATAAAAAATTTACTTGATTTTTATTGACCATGATTGAAAATAGTGCATGTATAAAAATTGTTTACACATATATCGGTATATAATATTGATGCACGTTTAAATTAGATTTAAATGTAAGTTATCTAATTGGTATTAAAGTGGAACGAGTGCCATATAGGGTCCGTGTATGGTCGACTATAAATAAACGGATAAGGGGTTGGTTTTGAGTTTGAATTGGTAAAGGGCATGGTGGAAATGGATCCAATATTTCCTCCTTTCTTCCTCTCCTATTTAAATTCTTCTAATCCCTAACTTTATGATTCTCTCTGTTTCTCACTGTATCGCCTCCTTTGGTTGAAAATACTAGGGTCCCTCCTCCATTCTATTTTAAGCTTAAAGACATAAATTCGAATAAAACAGTGTAACTATGTGCTGTAACAACTCGATATTTTCAGTCATTCGCATCCACACATTGCAGACTTGAATTGCTTAAAATATCGCATTGTAAATAAATTTGGAGTAAATGAAATACAATCAAAGAATCACAGACACAGAAATATCAGAATAATTCGTAGCGGAAATTAAAATACCATAGTAGTTCATGAAGCTACTATAACAGACTCTCAAAACATTATACATAATATCAGTCTACAAAAACTATACAATAGAATCTCAAATACATAGCAGTTTCTAAATACCAGAACTAAAATGGAAAAACTGAAACTGAAAGGGAACAAATACTAGACAAGCAGAATCTCCAGCGATTCCTAACTCCGGGAAAGAAATCCAAAGCTAAGCTGTAAATACTCAGGCTAAACCGAGCGTAAAGTAAAACACTAAACACTCGAGTCAGGACATATATACGTATATAATGTAAACCAACTCAAGTGAACTATAGTAGTAATGTACAATAACTTAAAGGATGTTTGGGATCGTCCATCCTTTAAGGATCAGTTAAGCTATAAATTAAATACATCCCGTGGTTAAAATTTCAAAATAGTAGTTTATACTTCGAAATCAAATATCATTTCAAAATTCAATATCATTCAGAAATCCATTTCAAAATATCCTACCTTTCAAAAGCTCATTCAGTTATTTAAAATACCATTTCAATACACATTTCAAAATAGTTTATATTTCAAAACAAATTACTTCATTTTAAATCAAAAAAATGAAGTTATTATATTTAATAATTAAATTATTAAATTTCCAAAATTTTAATCTTTCAAAATTCATTTATTCACTTAAATTTAATAAAACAATGAAAATTCAACTTTCGTAGCATTTAGAAAAATGCTACGGAAAGTTACTTTTAAAACACTTCAATTTAACAAAAGTCAGCATACAAAATGCTGTAATAGGGTCACATTAATTCAAATAAAACCTTAGTTAAATTCAACAATTATAGCACTTACAAAGTGCTATAATAGCCTTTAATTCAATTTAACCCTTTAGTTCATTTATATTAACTACAGCATTTACAAATGCTGTAATATCCTTTACTTTAGAAATAATAGCATTTCAAAATGCTGTTAATTAACTTCAAATATTCAATATAATTTCACAAACAATTATATTATTATTTAAATCATTTTTAACTTATAAAATCACATATTTTCACTTTTAAAACAATCATTCAAATACCCTTATATTCATGATTTTATAAAGTTAAATTTCCATTCAAAAATCAATATTTAATAATAATTCACTTATTAAATTCCAACATTCAATTTTGAATTCATTAAATTAAAATTTTAACTTAACACTTAAGTTTCAATTTTCAAACATAACTTATTTTCATTTTATTTACTTACTTCAAAAATTCACTTTTAAACAAAATTCACTTTTAAACAAAATTCATAAATTCCCATTTAAGTTATATTTCCAAATTTCAACTTAAATATTCATTCATTTCACATTTTAACTTTATTCAAAAATCATTAATATATTATAAAATCATTTTAAATTCATTTTAATCCAAATTATCATAAATTTATCATATTTCTAGATTTAAATTAAATTCCATTTATCACCAAATTATAATTTCCAAAATAACTTACATTTTAGATTTTCTAACTTTACAATTAATTTATTTCACTTATAAATTTTCAAAAAATCAATAATACTTTACAAAAATCATTTTTAATTAAGTTTAAATTAAAATATTATAATATTTACATCTCTAAAATATTTTAAAAAAATTTAAAAAATATTTTAACTACGGGTCTGTATTTCATTTTCTAGCCTAGGTAAAGTGATACATATAATATATCATTTCAATCCGTAATTTACAAAGAAAACCCGAGTTTTATCATTTCAAACCCGCAGTCCCAAGTAAAATGAAATAATTGAAAATCGTTCAGGCCTATCATTTCAGCCCATAACAATTTTCCCCTATTCTAAAGTCTGTTCGGGTATGTATCATTTCAACACATAGTGATTCTAATCTAAAGGGAACTTGCAGTGTGATAAGCTGATATAAATAACAGAACATCATAATATAACAGTAACAAATGTTATAACAGGTGTTTAAGCATGGGTGAACATCATATAATCATAATATAGCAAATATAATATGGTGATGCATTTTACAGATTCACATGTGATCGATTTACTAGTTATATAGGTATAAAACTGTCTGGTGAGAATAACTCACTGGTATAAGCTGGAGACGACAACTGAACACCCAAACTGAGATCTTCAAAGGCATAAAAGCACAAATAAGATTTGTGTAATAACCCGCATATTTGTTGATTTTTATATTAAAATATTTTATTTAAATATTTCATCGATACTCGGAATTTAGTCCGGAAAGCTACTTTTTTCATACGGTCGAATTTGGAATCGGGACCACTCCCATTGAGTTTAAAATTCTGTTTGCGACCTTTTTGAGTATAAGCTTCGATAAGTTTGGAGAAAGTTGATTTTTGCTACTTTTTACTTAGGGCTTTGGTTTGGGCTGAGCCCAATAACCCCACTTACTAGCTCAGTTCCAATCTCCTCTCCTCTTCATTACTTCATAATTTCCTAATACATTCAAGCTTCATCAAAAATGGGGGAAGAGAAAAAGAATTAGGAAATCCTAAGCCCTAGTTTCCATTAGCAAATCCATCTTCTTGCTCCAAACTCAAGTGAACCCATTGGTAAGCTTTTTCTTCTTCTTCTCCAACTCATTCTCTCTTTGATTTCAGAAATTTCCTAAACCTAATTTAGAAAATGTTTCTCTTTTAAGCTTAGATTGAAGCTTCTTGAGTTGTTATTGAAGAGGAATTGATCTTTTCTTGTTTTTAAAGCTTCTCCTTCATTGATTTGGGTTCAAAGGTGAGATTTTTATCTCACATCTATGCTTATAATTATCTTCAATTGTTAGGTATGAATTCCTAGCACTTATTCGTGTGCATTTGCTTTTGGTTTGGAATGGTTTTGTGAATATTCCAATTTTTAGTGTTTTGGGTTCAAATCCTTAAAAATCATAGCTTTGGTTTTTAAATGTGTTTTGGTTATGCATCGAAGAGCTTATAGGGCCGGGTAGTCGATTGGCACAAACCCTTAGCGCCGTTGCTCGAGAGAATGCAATTTGGTCGAGGTTGGATGGATGGGCTGGGAAGGGACAGGAAACAGGTCCGGCCGACCGAGCCCTGCTGCCGGCCGACCGACCTGCTTCCAAGTGCATAAGCACTTTCTGTTTTGGGGTCCGGTCGATCGACTACAGGGTTCGGCCGACCGACCTGCTTCCCGAGAATTTTTATGGAACAGGGTCCGGTCGACCGAGCTCTGTAGCCGGCCGACCGACCTGGTGCATTTTTGCCTATTTCGCCTAGTTGTTTGAATTTCCAACTTTAATCGATTCGTGTTGTTTCCTATGTATTGTTATCATTTGTTATGACTTTGATGACTCCTTTTTAGGGATTTTTGAATATCCATTTCGATGGATTCTTTATCGGTTTCGTTGGATTTTTATTCACATCTTCGTATGTGAATTTTAGTGATTGATTGTTCCTACAATCTTCTTTGTGATTTGTCACTTTAAAAATATAAAGGTTTTCTATACTAGTAGTAAATATCAAAACTCTTTCTTCAAATGATTTCAACTCTATTTTAGTACAAAGCTCGTTTCTTAAACCGTTTTCCAATCTATTAGTATATACAAACCTTTACCTCACTCGTATGAGAAATCTAATTAAACGACTTAGTAAAACAAGTGGTATGAAACGCTTGCGTTTACTTCGTCGGTTAATTCTTGGATTCGTTCGATTGAAACTCTTGTGACAATTTTCTAGTGGAGATCTACAATTTGTTCGTAAATGTTTAAGTTAAGCTAGTGGTTATGGGACATGAAGCTAAGCTCATATGTTTACTAGCTTACTGTAATTGACACTTCTCGTTGATCATGACGATCATCTTTGTGATTTAGACTAGCAATGTGCGATGTATCTTTGTCTGCGAGGGAGACTAAACCCCGTTTTATGGAGTTTCGACTCAAATTGGTGGGGTAGCAACCCATGGTCTTCGGGCCGTTTGTGGAGCTTCGGCTCAATTTGTGATGGTTAGCAACCATGGAATTAGCATTCCGTTTGTGATACACGTGTTGGTGAGCCTTGTGCTCCCGTTTGTGATAGGCCTTTCCCCCCTTTGTGATTTCTGGATTTCTTGAGATGATTTCTAGAATTTGTGCTTCACCAATTTTCGTGATTTCCATTGATAAGCTTTATCGATATTTGTGCATTGGTGAATTTGTGCATCATTGACTTTTGTGATTTCTGGATTTTGTGTGTTGAATTCTGGAATTGGTGTGTCATTGACTTTTGTGATTGACATTGATATTATCGTCAATATTTATGGGTTGGTGAACTAAATTAGGAGTATGACGTTTCTGTGATTCTGTGTAGATTTTGTGACATTGAATAATCCCTTGATGATTTTCAACTGCTTATATATATCACAGCTTGGCATTATGATTATTATGTGTTTAGTCATATCTCTTATTCTATATCGTTTCATCTGATATTTATAGTTAGACTGATCGGTTTATTATTTTCTTATCAAATAATACTCAGGTCAGACCGAGATGTTACAGGTGCTTCTGCTTGACTTCTTCCCAGGGATTCATTACTCTGACTTTTGGCAAACTACTTAGATTAGTAGTTTATTTTGTTGTATACACTTGAGATATAGACTCATAGTTGTATTCTTTTGTATAGCACGTGTTCTTATTCTTTTGTATTATTGTGGATCTTTTAGACCACTACTCTGATATACACTTCCATGTGTTAATTATATATTCATATCTTCTTCTGCCTTTGTGATATGAATTATCTGTGACTGATTTATATTATGTTTATTTCTGTATTTGTTTCCGAAGATATTATAGCCACTTGGTAGTAGCTTTGAGTGTGTGCCGATATGTCGGATTTCCTCTTGATAAAGTATTGCATGTTATACTATCTGACATATGGATGCTCGCACAAAGAAATTACACGAATGGTCGCTCCTCAACAGCCTTATTCTCCATGCTAGTTGACAGCATTAACCATAATGTTCTTGTCTAGCGTGGGTAAAGAGGTGGGGCGTCACAGCTTGGTATCGGAGCCAAATTTCGGAACAATATGGAATATTATAGCAAGGATCATCGTCCTGAGTCCATCTTAGGAGTCATGCTTTAGGATTTAATTCGAGTCTTCGTACCGATTCATCCTATTTTCCTTATGATTCCTTGTTTATCTATCAAGATTGCTTGATATTCAATTTGGTGAATAACCTTTTTCTTCTTCTTCTTTCTTTCTAAAGGAAGAGAAATGTCTAGACCAGGCCGCCTTAGAGCCGTACCATCTAGCACTCCGCCCCAGGATGGAGTTTTTATGACTGCCCAACAGCTTCTTGATTTAGTGACGAATGCTCAAGCAGCTGGAGCTAACCCGAAACCTACTCACCCAAAGTCGGGATTCGCACGCTTGTGCAGCGATTACACTAATTTGGGTGGGGAGCCATTCAAAGGTTCCGAAACTATTGTTGAAGTACAGGCTTGGCTAAGGTCATGCGATCGAATCTTTTCTCGCATGAATCTTATTGACCTTCACCGAGTTCAGGTGGCCTCTAGTATGCTCCGATAAAGAGCATTGGACTGGTACGAACTTCTTATTTCTGAGATTAATGAAGCGGATCTCACCTAGGAGCAATTCCGGGAACACTTCGAGTTGAAATTTGTACCAGAAGCAGAGAAAGTGACATTGGCTCGACGATTTATAGACCTTGTTCAAGGTGAGTCCTCCGTGACTGATTACGTCGCCTCCTTTGAGTCGCTTTCTAAATATGGGGTTGAATACATCAACACCCCTTTAAAGAAGAACCAGAGGTTCGTCTATGGCTTAAACAAAAATCTCAAGAATCCATTACTTCTAAAATTAGAAGTTTCTTTCGACCAACTCATTGATATCGCTCTTCGTCTTGAAGAGGCGGATAGGGAGAACGATGTTGAAGTGGTGGGTTCCAAACCGAGCTTCAACAACAACAAGAAAAGGACTAATAAATTCAAAGGTCCTTAACCTAATAAGAAAGGGAAACAAGCAACCTCTGTGGCAAAGACTTCTTCCTTTGGTCATGGGGAATGCTATAATTGTGGTTCGAAGGACCATTACGCGAACAAGTGCCCAAAGTCTCTCTCTTGTCCCTACTGCAAAGGTCCCGGTCATGTTATATCTTCATGTCCCAAGCTTCAGGGCAAGAAGGAGGGAAAGTTGAATGTTGCTCAAGCCCCTGGCAACACATCTCGAAATCAAGGTATTTCTCATTCTATCCTTGATGGAATTATTTTATTTCGTGATCATCCTATTCGAGTTCTTTTCGATACGGGTGCGTCCCATTCTTTTATATCAAAAGAACTTGTTGATACTTTTTCTTTGGATGTTTTGTGTTTAATGACTTCTTTGAGAACTGCGAATCCGGTTGGTGGATCCGCAACAATCAGTTTATTGTGTAAAGATGTCGAGATTATTTTGTGTGATTTTTCTTTCCGAGCCGATTTGCATGTCATGCGTTATTTAGGCTTTGGAATGATTTTGGGAATGGATTGGCTTAACCGTTATGAAGCTCATATCCTATGTCCTGAGCGGACTATTCATCTTCGATATCCTCAATCTGTTAATCAGGTTTCTATTATTCTTAAAGATTCAGATTCTGCTTTTGTTGCATCTTTATATTCTTTGAACCCTCGTGATGACGATGATGATGATGAGGGTGATATTATTTCTCTTATTCACGTCGTTCGTGAATTTTCCGACATATTCGAGCCCGTTTTAGGATTACCACCTAAGCGAGCAATTGAGTTCAGAATTAATCTCATTCCTGGAGCTCAACCTATTACTCGTCCTCCTTATCGCCTGTCTAATAAGGAGAATGAGGAGATGCGTAAACAATTATCCGAATTGGAGACGAAGCAATTTATTCGCTCTAGTTCCTCGCCTTGGGGAGCTTCGGCTATTTTCGTGAAGAAATTCGATGGTACACTTAGGCTTTGCGTTGACTACTGCAAGCTTAATGATCTTACTATCAAGAATAAATATCCTTTACCTCGGATTGATGACCTATTCGATCAACTTAGTGGTGCTACAGTCTTTTCACAATTAGACTTAGCTACTGGATTTCATCAACTTCGTATTGCAGAGGATAGCATTCCTTTGACATCGTTCCGTACTCGTTATGGATCTTATGAATGGCTTGTTATGCCATTTGGTCTAACGAATGCTTCGGCTTATTTCGTTGACCTTATGAATCAAGTTTTCAAAGATTTTCTCGACCGGTTTGTTCTCTTCTTTATTGATGATATTCTTGTGTATTCTAAAACCGAGGAGGAGCATGAAAAACATCTGCGGATTGTGTTGGAAACTCTTAGGAGTAATCATTTAAAAGCAAAATTTTCTAAATGCCACTTTTGGCAATCTCATGTGAAGTTTCTCGGTCATATTATTTCCGAATCCAGAATTTCCGTGGATCCTTCAAAGATTGAAGCGATTCAAGATTGGAAGAGACCGGAGAGTGTGACAAAGATTCGTAGTTTCCTTGGATTGGCGGGTTATTACCGTCGGTTCATTAAAGACTTTTCTAAAATTGTCGTCCCTCTTACTGGCTTAACAAAGAAAGGTGTTAAATACATTTGGTCGGACAAATGTGAAACTTCTTTCCAGAAATTAAAAGAACTTCTTTCTGATGCTCCTATTCTTGTTATTCCCGAGGGGAATCAAGATTTCGTTGTTTATACCGATGCCACTCCTGTTGGTTTGGGTGTCGTTCTTATGCAAAAAGAACGTGTTATTGCTTATGCTTCTAGGCAATTAAAGCCTGCTGAGACTAGATATGCCACTCATGATTTAGAGCTCGCGGCTATTGTTTTTGCTCTTCGGATTTGGCGTCATTATCTTTTAGGAGAAAAATTTGTTCTTTATACCGATCATAAGTCCTTGAAGTATTTATTCTCTCAAAAGGAACTTAATTTGCGTCAACAGCGTTGGCTCGAATTTCTTGCACCATATGATCTTGATATTCTTTATACTCCCGGTAAGGGTAATCGTGTCGCCGATGCCCTTAGCCGTAAACAACAAGCTGTTGTTTCTATGATGATATCCGAATGGAACGATCTCGAGATTTTATCCACTTGTGAAATTCGAGACCGTATTTTCGATTTATGTTCATCTCTTGTTTTATGTAGCCTTGAGGCTCATCCTTCTCTTTTAGACCGCATTCATGAAGCTCAAAGGCTAGATCGCGAATTGGCTCTTCTTGGCCAAAATATTAAGGGTAAGATTGATATTGAAAGTTTGAAAGACTTTGATATTGATTTTCGTGGCGGCATTCGAAAATTTGGTAGACTTATCGTACCAAATATTGGTGATCTTCGTAAAGATATTTTAGAAGATTCCCATCGTTCTAAATTCACCATTCATCCCGGTAGTAGTAAAATGTACGCTGATATGAGGCGAATTTATTATTGGGAGGGAATGAAATCTGATATTGCTAACTTCGTTAAGCGTTGCATGACTTGCCAACTCGTTAAGGCCGAGCATCAAAGGCCCGGTGGGTTATTGCAACCTTTAGAAATTCCAATTTGGAAGTGGGACCAAATTTCCATGGATTTTATAGATGGCCTTCCCCGTTCTCATTCGGGTCATGATAGCTTATGGGTGATTATTGATAGGCTTACTAAATCCGCCCATTTTATTCCCGTTCGGTCCAATCGAACCGTTCCACTTTTGGCCAAACTCTTTGTTAAAGAGATTGTTAAATTATGTAACAACCTGCATATTTGTCGATTTTATATTTAAATATTTTATTAAAATATTTTATCGATACTCGGAATTTTGTCCGAAAAGCTACTTTTTGCATACGGTCGAATTAGGACTCGGGACCACTCCCATTGAGTTTAAAATGTCGTTTGCGACCTTTTTGAGTATAAACTTCGATATGTTTGGAGAAGGTTGATTTTTGGTACTTTTTCACTTAGGGTTTTGGTTTGGGCTGAACCCACTTATGTATTCAGTCTCAACCCTTCTCCTCCTCATTTACTTCATTTCCAATTCCTAATACTCAAGCTTTAGCATCAATGGTGGGAGAGATTGGAAATTAAAACTCCAAAACCCTAGTTTTCTTTTGCAAATCGAGTTCTAGCTCCAAACTAATAGAAGAACTCATTGGTAAGCTTCTCTTCTTCTTCTCCAACTCAATCTCTTATCAATTTCAGAAATTCCTAAACCTAACTTTGGGAATGTTCTTCTTTTAAAGCTTAGAATCAAGCTTCTTGAGTTGCATTTGAAGAGTGGTTGATTCTCCTTTGCTTTCAAGCATCTTCTTCAATCGTTTGGGTTCAAAGGTAAGATTTTTAATCTCACATCTAGGTCTATGATTATCTTTGATTGTTAGGTATGAATTCCTAATACTTACTTATGTGTATTTGATTTTGATTTGGATAGGTTTTGTGAACATTCCAAATTTTAGTGTTTTGAGTTCAAATCTTCAAAAATCATAGCTTTGTTGTTTGAACTTGTTTTGGTGATGCATCGAAGAGCTTATAGGGCCGGGTAGTCGATTTGCATAAACCCCTAGTGACCGTGCTCGCTCGATTGCATTTTGAAGAAGATTGCATCTTTATTTTATAGGCTGGAAAGCAGCCTTGATGCCAGTTAGTCGACCGGACCTTTGAGTCAGACGACTGGCTGTAGCACATAGGCATTCCGAAGGCAACTAACAGAGGCTCGGGTCCTCTGTTTTCCCTGCATTCAGTCGACTGAATTTTTAGGTCAGTCGACTGACTGCAGGAAATTATTTTTCATGCCTCTGGTCCAGTCGACTGGACCTTTTAGTCAGTCGACTGACCTGCACCTATTTGCCTAATTGTGCCTATTTGTGCATATTTTTGCTTGGTTTCCAAATTCCATCGTTTCGTGTTATTTCCCACTTGTTGTTGCTACGACATTAATGACTTCTATTCTTGGAATTTTTAGGAATACCCATTTTGATGGATTTGGATCGATTTCTTTGGATTTTTATACACGTCTTTGAATGTGAATTTTGGTGGTTGATTGTTCTACAATCATTTTCGTGTTTTGTCACTTTAAAAATATAAAGGTTTCAATACTAGTAGTAAATATCAAAACTCTTTCCTCAAACGATTTCAATTCTATTTTAATACCAAATTCGTTTATAAAACCGTTTTCCAATCTATTAGTATACACAAACCATTACCTCACTCGTATGAGAAATCTAATTAAACGGCTTAGTAAAACAAGTGGTATGAAACGCTTGCGTTTACTTCGTCGGTTAATTCTTGGACTTTTTCGATTGAATCTCTTGTGACAATTTTCTAGTGGAAATCTACAATTTGTTCGTAAATATTTAAGTTAAGCTAGTGGTTATGGGACATGAAGCTAAGCTCATATATTTACTAGCTTACTGTAATTGACACTTCTTGATGATCATGGCGATCATTTTTATGATTTAGACTTGCAATTGTGCAATGTCTCTTTGTCCACATGGAGGACAGTAACTCATTTTATTGAGCTTCGTCTCATTTCTTTTTGGGGTAGCTCCCCATGGCCCTTGGGCCATTCGTGTGTCAAAAATTAATGGCTAGCTACCATGAGATAACTTCTCGTTCGTGTGTCAAAAATTAATGGCTAGCTACCATGAGATAACTTCTCGTTCGTGTGTCAAAAATTAATGGCTAGCTACCATGAGATAACTTCTCATTCGTGTGTCAAAAATTAATGGCTAGCTACCATGAGATAACTTCTCGTTGGTGTGTCAAAAATTAATGGCTAGCTACCATGAGATAACTTCTCGTTCGTGTGTCAAAAATTAATGGCTAGCTACCATGAGATAGTTTCTCGTTCGTGTGATAGGCCTTCCCCCCTTTTTTATTATGATTTCTGGATTTCTTGTGTTGAATTCTGGAATTTATGCTTCACCAATTTTAGTGAATTTCATTGATATGATTTGTCAATTTTTGTGCGTTGGTGAATTCGTGTGTCATTGACTTGTTGTGAATACAAGTTTTGGGTATGAAACCCTTTTTGGATCTTTGTGAAGATTTTTATGATATTGATTAATCTCATGTTGAGTTTCAATTACATACTTATTGTAGTATGCCCGTATGGTTATCATATGTTTATGCCATATCTCTTATTCTGTATCATGTCATCTGATATTTATAGCTAGACTGATCCGTTTATTATTTTCTTATTAAATAATACTCGGGTCAGACCGAGATGTTGTAGGTGCTTCTGCTTGACTTTTTCCCCAGGGAATTATTACTCTGACTTTTGGCAAACTAATTAGATTAGTAGTTTATTTTGTTGTATACACTTGAGATATAGACTCATAGTTGTATTCTTTTGTATAGCACGTGTTGCTATTCTTTTGTATTATTATGGATCTTTTTGACCACAACTCTGATATACACTTCCATGTGTTTATTATATATTCATATCTTCTTCCGCCTTTGTGATATGAATTATCTGTGACTGATTTATGTTATGTTTATTTCTATATTTGTTCCCGAAGATTATTATAGCCACTGTGTAGTAGCTTTGTGTTTGTATCGGTATCTCGGATTTCCTCTCGAAATAAAATGCATGTTATACCATCTGACATATCGGTGCTCGCGCAAAGCAATTACACGGATGGTCGCTCCTCAACAGCCTTATTCTCCGTGCTAGTTGACAGCATTACACCGTAGTGTTCTTGGCTAGCATGGGTATAGAGGTGGGGCGTCACAGCTTGGTATCAGAGCCAAACTTCGGAACAATGTAGAATAATTTAACAAGGATCATCGTTCTAAGTCCATCTTAGGAGTCGTGCTTTAAGATTTTATTCGGGTCTTCATACCGTCCTATCCTATTTTCATTTATGATTCCATGTTTTATCTATCAAGATTGCTTGATATTTATTTTGAGAATAACTTTTCTCCTTCTTTCTTTTCTAAAGGAAGAGAAATGGTTAGTTCTAGCAGTCCTAGCGTCGGTCAATCCAGTAGCCCTTCTCTGGATGGCGCATTCATGTCTGCCCAACAACTTTTGGATCTTGTAAAGAATCAAGAGTTTATCTATGCTTTGAGTGAGAACCCCGAAATGGTTCTACCTTTGAAACTTGGAGTTCCTTTCAATCAGCTTGTGGATATCACTCTTCGATATGAAGAAGTTGGTAAAGGAAGTGTTAGTGCTATTGGGATTTCCAAGAAGAGGCATACTAACTTCAACAGCCTTAATCCCAATAAGAAAGTGAAGCAAACTACTTTGGTGGTAAAGACTCCAATCCCTAATCGTGGAGGATGCTACAATTGTAATTCTAAGGACCACTATGCAAAGGAGTGTTCGGAACCACTCTTTTGTCGTTATTGCAAAAATACATGTCATCATATTTCTATCTGCCCCATACTTCAAAGCAGGAAGAAGGTGGAACAAGAAACTTTCGTAGACAAGACTCCTACCCCAAGTCGTAAACAATGTTACAATTGTGGTTCCACGGACCATTATGTAATTAAGTGCCCGAAACCCCTTTATTGTCGCTATTGCAAAGAACCGGGTCATCTTTTA
Source organism: Allium cepa (assembly GCA_030765085.1). Taxonomy (NCBI): domain Eukaryota; kingdom Viridiplantae; phylum Streptophyta; class Magnoliopsida; order Asparagales; family Amaryllidaceae; genus Allium; species Allium cepa. The sequence goes on along the minus strand of CM060938.1, from coordinate 120,122,296 downwards.
TCTGCATGTTCTAAACTTTTGAACAAGGACGTGAGAAAGCTAAATATTGTGCAAGCCCCTAGCAACACTTCTCTTGGTCAAGATATTTCTCATTCAATCCTTGATGACATTTGCTTTGTGATTATCATGTTCGTGTTCTTTTTGATATGAGTTCCATCTCACTATTTTATATCAAAAGAACTTGTTGATTCTTTTCCTTTAAACAATTTTGGGATTGATGACTTCTTTGAGAATTGTGAATCCGGATGGTGGATCCGCAACACTCAATTTGCTTTCTATTGATGTCGAAATTATTTTATGTGATTTTTCTTTCCGAGCTGATATTTTTACTTAGGCTTTGGAATTGATCTTTGGAAAGGACTGTCTTAATCATTGTGAAGACCTATCCTATATTTTTGAGTGGACTATTCATCTTCGACATTTTCTATCTGTAAGCATATTTCTATTTTTCCTTTATGATTTCGATTCCAATTTGGTGGCATTATTTTATTCCTTAAGCCCACTTATAAGGAAAGTGTTATTTCCCTCATTCATGTAGTTTGAGAAATTTTCCAGTATTCTTGAATTTGTCTTAGGACTATCACCTAAGCAATCTTTTGAGTGGTGTTAAGGTCATTTCGGTTTGACCTTGCCATCGATTTTCATTTGCTACAAGTTGCTGGAGTTAGCATTTCACTTACCGCATTCCGCACTAGTTATGATTCTTATGAATGACTTATTATGCCATTCAGTTTGCCCATCTTGTTTCATCCATTTTATAAATCGAATATTCTATGAATGTCTCGATAATTCCATTCTTGTATTTATTTATTTTGGATTGTTCTTGGGAGTCTAGAGAGTTCATCGAGCGAACACATCCGGACTTACTTTCTCGAGCTCTTTGAGGTGAACTTCTTATTTCAAACTCCTTTTGTGTTGAATATGCTTTTATGGTTATTACTATATATCTTCTTCTTAAATATTGCGAGGACGCAATTTCTTTAAGGAGGGGAGTCTGTAACAACCCGCATATTTGTCGATTTTATATTTAAATATTTTATTAAAATATTTTATCGATACTCGGAATTTTGTCCGAAAAACTACTTTTTGCATACGGTCGAATTAGGACTCGGGACCACTCCCATTGAGTTTAAAATGCCGTTTGCGACCTTTTTGAGTATAAGCTTCGATATGTTTGGAGAAGGTTGATTTTTGGTACTTTTTCACTTAGGGTTTTGGTTTGGGATGAGCCCACTTATGTATTCAGTCCCAACCCCTCTCCTCCTCATTTACTTCATTTCCAATTCCTAATACTCAAGCTTTAGCATCAATGGTGGGAGAGATTGGAAATTAAAACTCCAAAAGCCTAGTTTTCTTTTGCAAATCGAGTTCTAGCTCCAAACTAATAGAAGAACTCATTGGTAAGCTTCTCTTCTTCTTCTCCAACTCAATCTCTTATCAATTTCAGAAATTCCTAAACCTAACTTTGGGAATGTTCTTCTTTTAAAGCTTAGAATCAAGCTTCTTGAGTTGCATTTGAAGAGTGGTTGATTCTCCTTTGCTTTCAAGCATCTTCTTCAATCATTTGGGTTCAAAGGTGAGATTTTTAATCTCACATCTAGGTCTATGATTATCTTTGATTGTTAGGTATGAATTCCTAATACTTATTCATGTGTATTTGATTTTGATTTGGATAGGTTTTGTGAACGTTCCAAATTTTAGTGTTTTGAGTTCAAATCTTCAAAAATCATAGCTTTGTTGTTTGAACTTGTTTTGGTGATGCGTCGAAGAGCTTATAGGGAAGGGTAGTCGATTTGCATAAACCCCTAGTGACCGTGCTCGCTCGATTGCATTTTGAAGAAGATTGCATCTTCATTTTATAGGCTGGAAAGCAGCCTTGATGCCAGTCAGTCGACTGGACCTTTGAGTCAGACGACTGGCTGTAGCACATAGGCATTCCGAAGGCAACTAACAGAGGCTCGGGTCCTCTGTTTTCCCTGCATTCAGTCGACTGAATTTTTAGGTCAGTCGACTGACTGCAGGAAATTATTTTTCATGCCTCTGGTCCAGTCGACTGGACCTTTTAGTCAGTCGACTGACCTGCACCTATTTGCCTAATTGTGCCTATTTGTGCATATTTTTGCTTGGTTTCCAAATTCCATCGTTTCGTGTTATTTCCCACTTGTTGTTGCTACGACTTTAATGACTTCTATTCTTGGAATTTTTGGGAATACCCATTTTGATTGATTTGGATCGATTTCTTTGGATTTTTATACACGTCTTTGAATGTGAATTTTGGTGGTTGATTGTTCTACAATCATTTTCGTGTTTTGTCACTTTAAAAATATAAAGGTTTCAATACTAGTAGTAAATATCAAAACTCTTTCCTCAAACGATTTCAATTCTATTTTAATACCAAATTCGTTTATAAAACCGTTTTTCAATCTATTAGTATACACAAACCATTACCTCACTCGTATGAGAAATATAATTAAACGGCTTAGTAAAACAAGTGGTATGAAACGCTTGCGTTTACTTCGTCGGTTAATTCTTGGACTTGTTCGATTGAATCTCTTGTGACAATTTTCTAGTGGAAATCTACAATTTGTTCGTAAATATTTAAGTTAAGCTAGTGGTTATGGGACATGAAGCTAAGCTCATATATTTACTAGCTTACTGTAATTGACACTTCTTGATGATCATGGCGATCATTTTTGTGATTTAGACTTGCAATTGTGCGATGTCTCTTTGTCCACATGGAGGACAGTAACTCATTTTATTGAGCTTCGTCTCATTTCTTTTTGGGGTAGCTCCCCATGGCCCTTGGGCCATTCGTGTGTCAAAAATTAATGGCTAGCTACCATGAGATAACTTCTCGTTCGTGTGTCAAAAATTAATGGCTAGCTACCATGAGATAACTTCTCGTTCGTGTGTCAAAAATTAATGGCTAGCTACCATGAGATAACTTCTCGTTCGTGTGTCAAAAATTAATGGCTAGCTACCATGAGATAACTTCTCGTTCGTGTGTCAAAAATTAATGGCTAGCTACCATGAGATAGCTTTTCGTTCGTGTGATAGGCCTTCCCCCCTTTTTTATTATGATTTCTGGATTTCGTGTGTTGAATTCTGGAATTTATGCTTCACCAATTTTAGTGAATTTCATTGATATGATTTGTCAATTTTTGTGCATTGGTGAATTCGTGTGTCATTGACTTGTTGTGAATACAAGTTTTGGGTATGAAACCCTTTTTGGATCTTTGTGAAGATTTTTGTGATATTGATTAATCTCATGTTGAGTTTCAATTACATACTTATTGTAGTATGCCCGTATGGTTATCATATGTTTATGCCATATCTCTTATTCTATATCATGTCATCTGATATTTATAGCTAGACTGATCCGTTTATTATTTTCTTATTAAATAATATTCGGGTCAGACCGAGATGTTGCAGGTGCTTCTGCTTGACTTTTTCCCCAGGGATTTATTACTCTGACTTTTGGCAAACTACTTAGATTAGTAGTTTATTTTGTTGTATACACTTGAGATATAGACTCATAGTTGTATTCTTTTGTATAGCACGTGTTGCTATTCTTTTGTATTATTGTGGATCTTTTTGACCACTACTCTGATATACACTTCCATGTGTTTATTATATATTCATATCTTCTTCCTCCTTTGTGATATGAATTATCTGTGACTGATTTATGTTATGTTTATTTCTAGATTTGTTCCCGAACATTATTATAGCCACTGTGTAGTAGCTTTGTGTTTGTATCGGTATGTCGGATTTCCTCTTGAAATAAAATGCATGTTGTACTATCTGACATATCGGTGCTCGCGCAAAGCAATTACACGGATGGTCGCTTTTCAGCAGCCTTATTCTCCATGCTAGTTGATAGCATTACACCGTAGTGTTCTTGGCTAGCATGGGTATAGAGGTGGGGCATCACAAATTACATGGAGTTCCTACTTCTATAGTTAGTGATCGTGATCCATTGTTTACTAGTGGATTTTGGAAGAGTCTTCAAAAAGCTTTGGGAACGAAGCTTTATTTTAGCACCGCTTATCATCCTCAGTCCGATGGACAAACCAAGCGTGTGAATCAAACTCTTGAAGATCTTCTTTGTGCTTGTGTGCTTGATTTCGGTGGAAGTTGGGAAGATCATATTTCACTTTTCGAATTTTCCTATAATAATAGCTTCCAATCTAGTATTGGTATGGCACCTTTCGAGGCACTCTATGGAAGGCCATGCCGATCTCCTTCTTGTTGGCTTGAGGCTGGTGAGAAGCTGGTTTTAGGCCCAGATTTTATTCGTGATTCCACAGAAAAGATTGAACTTATTCGACATAGGATGAAAGAACCCCAGAGTAGACAAAAATCCTATGCCGATAACTGGAGAAGGAAGTTAGAATTTTCTGTGGGAGATCTTGTGTTCATTCGTGTTTCACCTATGAAGGGTGTTGTACGTTTCAGTCGATCGGGAAAGTTAGCGCCTCGATGCATTGGACCATTTCCTATCGCTGAACGTATTGGTTCCATGGCTTATCGCCTTTTATTACCGGCTCAATTTTCTGCTACCCATGGCGTGTTTCACGTTTCTCAACTTCGTAATTGTCTTCGAGATTCCGATTCTATTCTTGAGCCCGGTGTTGTGAAAGAGATTGAAGTTTCACCGAATTTAACTTATGAGCAGCATCCTGTTCGTATTATTGCTTCGGAAGTCAAACGACTTCGAAATAAAGATGTTCCACTTGTTAAAGTTCAATGGTCTTTAAATCCTAAGGATTGTTCTTGGGAATCTAGAGAGTTCATCGAGCGAACACATCCGGACTTACTTTCTCGTGCTCTTTGAGGTGAACTTCTTATTTCAAACTTCTTTTGTATTGAATATGCTTTTATGGTTGTTACTATATATCTTCTTCTTAAATATTGCAAGGACGCAATTTCTTTAAGGAGGGGAGTCTGTAACAACCCTCATATTTTTTGATTTTTATATTTAAATATTTTATTTAAATATTTTATCGATACTCGGAATTTAGTCCGAAAAGCTACTTTTTGCATACGGTCGAATTTGGACTCGGGACCACTCCCATTGAGTTTAAAATGCCGTTTGCGACCTTTTTGAGTATAAGCTTCGATAAGTTTGGAGAGAGTTGATTTTTGCTACTTTTTACTTAGGGCTTTGGTTTGGGCTGAGCCCAATAACCCCACTTACTAGCTCAGTTCCAATCTCCTCTCCTCTTCATTACTTCATAATTTCCTAATACATTCAAGCTTCATCAAAAATGGGGGAAGAGAAAAAGAATTAGGAAATCCTAAGCCCTAGTTTCCATTAGCAAATCCATCTTCTTGCCCCAAACTCAAGTGAACCTATTGGTAAGCTCTTTCTTCTTCTTCTCCAACTCATTCTCTCTTTGATTTCAGAAATTTCCTAAACCTAATTTAGGAAATGTTTCTCTTTTAAGCTTAGATTGAAGCTTCTTGAGTTGTTATTGAAGAGGAATTGATCTTTGCTTGTTTTTAAAGCTTCTCCTTCATTGATTTGGGTTCAAAGGTGAGATTTTTATCTCACATCTATGCTTATAATTATCTTCAATTGTTAGGTATGAATTCCTAGCACTTATTCGTGTGCATTTGCTTTTGGTTTGGAATGGTTTTGTGAATATTTCAATTTTTAGTGTTTTGGGTTCAAATCCTTAAAAATCATAGCTTTGGTGTTTAAATGTGTTTTGGTTATGCATCGAAGAGCTTATAAGGCCGGGTAGTCGATTGGCACAAACCCTTAGCGTCGTTGCTCGAGAGAATGCAATTTGGTCGAGGTTGGACCTCATTGGATGGGCTGGGAAGGGACAGGAAACAGGTCCGGCCGACCGAGCCCTGCTGCCGGCCTACCGACCTGCTTCCAAGTGCACAAGCACTTTCTGTTTTGGGGTCCGGTCGACCGACTACAGGTTTCGGCCGACCGACCTGCTTCCCGAGAATTTTTGCGGAACAGGGTCCGGTCGACCGAGCTATGTAGTTGGCCGACCGACCTGGTGCATTTTTGCTTATTTCGCCTAGTTGTTTGAATTTCCAACTTTAATCGATTCGTGTTGTTTCCTATGTGTTGTTATCATTTGTTATGACTTTGATGACTCCTTTTTAGGGATTTTTGAATATCCATTTCGATGGATTCTTTATCGGTTTCGTTGGATTTTTATTCACATCTTCGTATGTGAATTTTAGTGATTGATTGTTCCTACAATCTTCTTTGTGATTTGTCACTTTAAAAATATAAAGGTTTTCTATACTAGTAGTAAATATCAAAACTCTTTCTTCAAATGATTTCAACTCTATTTTAGTACAAAGCTCGTTTCTTAAACCGTTTTCCAATCTATTAGTATATACAAACCTTTACCTCACTCGTATGAGAAATCTAATTAAACGACTTAGTAAAACATGTGGTATGAAATGCTTGCGTTTACTTCGTCGGTTAATTCTTGGACTCGTTCGATTGAAACTCTTGTGACAATTTTCTAGTGGAGATCTACAATTTGTTCGTAAATATTTAAGTTAAGCTAGTGGTTATGGGACATGAAGCTAAGCTCATATATTTACTAGCTTACTGTAATTGACACTTCTCGTTGATCATGACAATCATCTTTGTGATTTAGACTAGCAATGTGCGATGTCTCTTTGTCTGCGAGGGAGACTAAACCCCGTTTTGTGGAGTTTCGACTCAAATTGGTGGGGTAGCAACCCATGGTCTTCGGGCCGTTTGTGGAGCTTCGGCTCAATTTGTGATGGTTAGCAACCATGGAATTAGCATTCCGTTTGTGATACATGTGTTGGTGAGCCTTGTGCTCCCGTTTGTGATAGGCCTTTCCCCCCTTTGTGATTTCTGGATTTCTTGAGATGATTTCTAGAATTTGTGCTTCACCAATTTTCGTGATTTCCATTGATAAGCTTTATCGATATTTGTGCATTGGTGAATTTGTGCGTCATTAACTTTTGTGATTTCTGGATTTCGTGTGTTGAATTCTGGAATTGGTGTGTCATTGACTTTTGTGATTGACATTGATATTATCGTCAATATTTATGGTTTGGTGAACTAAATTAGGAGTATGACGTTTCTGTGATTCTTATGTAGGTTTTGTGACATTGAATAATCCCTTGATGATTTTCAACTGCTTATATATATCACAGCTTGGCATTATGATTATTATGTGTTTAGTCATATCTCTTATTCTATATCGTTTCATCTGATATTTATAGTTAGACTGATCAGTTTATTATTTTCTTATCAAATAATACTCGGGTCAGACCGAGATGTTACAGGTGCTTCTGCTTGACTTCTTCCCAGGGATTCATTACTCTGACTTTTGGCAAACTACATAGAATAGTAGTTTATTTTGTTGTATACACTCGAGATATAGACTCATAGTTGTATTCTTTTGTATAGCACGTGTTGCTATTCTTTTGTATTATTGTGCATCTTTTTGACCACTACTCTGATATACACTTCCATGTGTTAATTATATATTCATATCTTCTTCCGCCTTTGTGATATGAATTATCTGTGACTGATTTATGTTATGTTTATTTCTGTATTTGTTTTCGAAGATATTATAGCCAGTGTGTAGTAGCTTTGAGTGTGTGCCGATATGTCGGATTTCCTCTTGATAAAGTATTGCATGTTATACTATGTGACATATGGATGCTCGCACAAAGAAATTACACGGATGGTCGCTCCTCAACAGCCTTATTCTCCGTGCTAGTTGACAGCATTCACCGTAATGTTCTTGTTTAGCGTGGGTAAAGAGGTGGGGCGTCAAAATTTGAGATTGGGAGAGCCAAAGCTTAATCACCTTGAATACATTCAAACAAACAAAACAATCTACATAATTTTTCAACCCGAATATAATAAAATAATGTTAGAAATGAATGCACAAAACATCACCAAAGTATTTGTACTTGCTTCAACCACTTGTGCTTCAGTCTAGGGTCAGAAACACACGGCTAAGCATGAGTTAGGATCTGGTTTTTGGGTTCACATGGGTCGGCCTAGCATAGATTTAATGATGGTGCAAAGGTATGGCACGAAACTACACAAAACAAGGCAACACAACATGGTTCAAAGCAAACAAAGGCTTGGCCAAAGAAATCATGTGCATGGCCAGGTCTGATGGGGTTAGGGGATGATGTGGAAAAGGGTGCAGGTCAAGTTTGAGGTGGTGGTGGTGGTGCAGGTGGCGGCCAAGGGGAGTTAGAGGTAGTGGAAGACTATGGTGTGCTTGGCTATGTACATTTAGGTGGAGTTTGGTGCATTTTTGTGATGGATCATCAACCAAGAGTGGCTCGGCTTGGCTATGGGGTTGGAGAGGAGGTGGTGGAGGCTAGTTCAGGTGGTGGAGGAGGCGGCCAAGTTGATGGAGTGGTGGGGCCGAACCTAAAGATGAAGGCAAGTGCAAATTAAAAAGAACAAAACAATGAAAAGAAAAGAAAGATAAGTTTACCAATTTTTCTCAAGGATGAGGCCAAAATTTTTTCTAGGTTGAGAAGAAAATTTTGTGCGTGAATGTAAAGGGATTGATCGGCTGAAAGAATGGAGTTAAGGCAGCAAAACTGAAGAGGTGTTGGTTGAAATGAAGAGGTGTGAATACAAAAGGTCAAAGAATAACAAAAGTCACAAAACTCTTCAATTTACCACATTTTCTTTTGAAATTTTAAATAACTGAAAAAATGCATATAAATTCAGATATAAACACGAAAATATAGTAAATAAACAAAAATAAATAAATTAATATTAATTATATATAATTAAATTAAGAAAAACAGCAAAAATTGCAAACTAGTCTTAAAAATTTGAAAATAAATGAAATGAACTTTGAAAAAAAATTATGTACTTGGAAAACTATTTATAAATAAAGATAAAAACAAAAAAATAAAATGCATGCATAAAATAAATAAATAAATTTTAAATAAATACAATTAAATTAATAAAATAGCTTAAAAATAGAAACTAGGTTATAAAAATTGAAGATAAATACACTAAGCTTTGAAAAATTATAACTTCACTTTAAAAATGTTTTTAAAAAATATATATATACCTAACATGTCATATAACACATATTGGAACATAATATGACAAATAAAAATATTATTTATATAAATTTAAAATAGACAATTTTATTAAATAAATCAATTTACATACAATATTGTAAAAAGCACAACTTTCACAATATAAATTGGATTTCAACGAAACGAAAAGCAGTATTCTTGAAATTTAATATATTTTCATAATAAAAGATAAAATTAAAAAATTCAAATATTTAAATTTTAAATTTAAAAGTCAAATTTTGACCAGATTGACCAAAAATCCACTTTTCTGGAAATATCCTATTTATTCAAGTTTGAAATTATAATTCACACAAAATCAAAATATACTTTTAAAATAACAAAATTTATTCGTTTTTAATAAATAAAATAAAGTTCTTAAATCAGGAGTTTCAATTTAAATAACTAAAATAAACAATTAAAATAATCACAAAAATTCAGGGTTGTTACACTCTCCCTCACTCAAATCTTTTCGTCCTCGAAAAGGAACGAGCAAGGAAAATAAGGAAAAGCAAGATAGAAAAAGCAAATAGTACCTGGGAAAAATAATTTCAGATTCGAAGCACGAATGCTCTCCTCCATCTCCCAGGTACAATCTCGATTATCAGTATCCCATCGTACCTTGATCAGACTAACAGATTTCCTTCTTAGCTGCTTCGTACCTCTGTCGACAATATGAAGTCGCTTACTCTCGTCAGTCAGATTAGGCTAAATATCCAAACTATCAAGAGTAGTTTGCTGAACAAAAAGAGATGGGTCAGGAAGATACCAGAGAAGATGAGAGACATGAAATACATCATGCACTCCAGAAAGTTTCTCGGGAAAATCCAAACGATAAGCCAAAGAACCAACTCTTTCCACAATGTAGAAAGGACCCTCAAAGAGGAAGAAGGTAGAAATAGCTAGAAGGGAAAGTAGGTTGAAAGTCAAGGATGAACCATTATTTTATAACCATATAAATTTCGATTGAAATTTTTTTTTATATTTATAATATTTTAAACATTTTATAATATGATGAATTGTCATTTGATTCAAATCTGATAGTTCAAAGTAAACAATATTTAAAACATTCTAAATTATTTAGAAAAGTAAAATAAATGATCAAAATATCCTTTATACAATACTTTATCAACATACTTCTATAACTCGATGTCTTGACAAGTTTACTTTCGTTCCTGTAGACTCTGGCCATGCGTTGATAAGGCGCAAAGCTAGAATTCTTCAGGTGCTTAGTAGACTTGTTTCAACACCCAGTGAAAATACTGAAAAACCTTTTAAAAACAGATATGGAAAGTACAATCCAAACAAATAAACCAAACCAAAACATTTATCTAACCATGGATCGCAGATACACAATGGTTACGCCTGGATCCCCCAAAAAACAATCCGTATCCGTAAGCTTTCTCAACCCTGCGAGTTACGCCATGATGACTAGTAGAGTGCAGGATATACAATGGTTACGCCTGGATCCCCCAGGAAACATTCTGTACCCCTAGGCCGTCTCAGCCAGGCAGTTTTGCTACTATCGCGACCTACATAGATTATAGGATACACAATGGTTACGCTTGGATCCCCCAGGAAACAATCCATACCCCTAGGCCATCTCAGCCAGGAAGTTGCGCTATGCAGTTGTGCTCGTAAGACCATGGAGATCGCCATGGAATTCGATGGACACTCAAGTATCATATTCGAAAAACCCAAATCAGAGAGAATAATATCGATAGAATGAATCCACGGTGTGGCCAGAAAGCGGATATCAAGCAGAAGGCACTTTCCATATCTTTACTTTAAAAATATGTATCATATAGTACCTTTCAAAATCGCTTTCTAATATCATACTTATATAAATTCCATTATATATAAGATTTCATTTCAAATCAAATACTTTTCAAAATCAATAGTATATCAAATCACACTTATATAGACTTCGATTTTATAAGATTTCAATTAACAAACTTAGTACCTTTACAGATCAATAGTTTCAAATCACTTTATACTTATACAAGTCAATTTTTATATAAGTTCAGTAACTCCCAAATCAAGTATTTAGTAAATCAAGGTTCTCAATTTCGATTCCTTTCAATAACGTTTCAGTTTCACGATCATATATTGTTTTGCCAAATCATTTCTTCCAAATTACATATATTCAGTTTCAACGTTTCTTAAAATAATAGATTTAGAAAATAATCCAAATTTCCAAATCAACAAAATTTAGGTCAAACAAATTCATTTCCATTTCAAACATATATCCACTTTCAAAAATCATGACACTTTCAAAGTGTAAATCTTTGGAAACCAAAATACTTGAAATCATTACACTTTGAAAATCATAACCTTTTGGATCATACATTTGAAATCATAAAACATTCCTTTAATTCTTTACATTTCATGAATTTATTCAATTAAACCTAAATCTAAAATTTCCAATTTTAATTCAATTCAAACCATCAGTTTCAATTCAATTTAGTTTTTCTACAAAACCTTCAAACTATTTATTTCTATATGAAAAATCTAACTTACTATTGGAAAGATTATTATTCTATATATACTTTACTCAAAACATTTCAAATCTATATTTCATACAAGTATAATTCAACAAAGTCTTATTTATTTCACTCAACAATCAGTTTCAAACTTATATAAATCATATTACTTTATACATTAATCATACCAAACTAAACTTATATTCTTTATCAAATACCTTATACCTTTCAAAATTTCTTAGCCTTGAAAAGTTAACCTTGACTTGGAAATGCTCGAACCTTCAAAATAGTCGAAGAAATCATATTTTCAATCCAAGAGTTGGAAATCACCAACAAATCAGTGAACCAATTCCAAAAGGTAGGGTTATACCAAAACAAATCCGAATCTCGAGGACTGAACACCAGGTTACTTTAAATTATTTCAAATATATATATATATATATATATATATATATATATATATATAAGCACACGCATATATCTTTCGAATATCAAACTGTACTTCGAAATCTGAAATCAAAATTTGGTTTCACAAAAAATCACTCGCATAGCAATGCTACTAGAGTGGCCTCTCCCCCACTCTGAAACTTGAAAATTAATGTCGATGATGCACACATTCATCACCGAAATTATTTTCCAGCGACATAAGTAGGTTTTGGACTTTTTATTTTCTTGAAACTTCTTTGAAATCTCTTTGAAATCATTGGAATTCATTCGAATGCATTTAAAACATTTCTTATTCGAAAAATATCTTTAAATCATATTATTATTATATATTTTCCAAAATCTTAAAACCGATTTCAAAACACCGGAGTTCAATTCCTCGTAATTCAAATTCAAAACCCTTCAATTATAAATCATTTATATAAGTCAAATTCGTATAAATTTTTAAAATTTCAACTCCTTTTGAAATTTCAAAATTTCATTTTTTTAAAAGGTATATAATCCTTATCGAAAACATTTCACCTTTATACACAAAATAGGGTCATCCTTATCAAAATAATAATTTCGATGTATGCACAAATACTAAATACAATCAATAAAAAATTTCCAAAGAATGATTCAAGGTTAGATTTCAAACTATACGGAGATTCGAATTTAGAGGAACTCTAATCAAATATAATTCTAGTTCGAAGATTAGCTCGAACGAAGATAATTAAATTTTATTACCAAATAGAAGATGGGTAAGCCCATATAAATCGCGGGCAACCTTAACCGGGTCAACCGTGAATTTAGGAACATAATTAATTCGGAAATCTAAGGAAAATCGACATTCGATTGCCAGAGATAGAATCCAGGTACAGCAGAAGATATATAGCGTCGAAATCCGAGGATACAGAATCTTCGATTAATCAATGCCAATTGTAAAAGAGTTTCACCCCTTTACAAATCATTCAAAGATTTTATGGAATCACCCATCTTTATGGAGGTCATTCAAAGTGGAGTTATGGAATGCCCCAAAATCAAAACGGTAAAATAGGGAAGACAAGACTAGATTTCAGAACAAGTGGAAGCTTTCCAAAGTTTAAGGAATCCTAATCGATAAGAATCCTAACCAAGAGATTTCTAACAAGGTGGGTACCGAAGGGATGAAGTTTAAAAATCTTGGTTTCAAAATAAGAAAAAATTTATACCAAAATAATCTTTGAAAATCATTTAAAAATCATTTGGAAATTATTTTATACTTCGAAAATACGTTCTCTCACAAAGAAAGTATTCTGAGATTGATTTCACCCATTCTAGGGTATTTCTACCCTATCTCTAACGAGTTTTTGCTCCGCAGGCTTAGGTTTACCTAAAACGAAAGCTCTGATACCAACTGTAACAACTTGATATTTTCAGCCATTCGCATCCACACATGTCGGACTTGAATTTCTCAAAATACCGCATTGTAAATAAATTTGGAGCAAATGAAATACAATCACAGAATCACAGACACAGAAATATTAGGATAACTCACAGCGGAAATTAAAATACCATAGTAGTTCATGAAGCTACTATAACAAACTCTCAAAACATTATACATAATATCGTCTAAAAAATATACAATAGGATCTCAAATACATAGCAGTTTCTAAATACCAGAAATGAAATAGAAAAACTGAAACTGAAAGGGAACAAATACTAGACAAGCAGAATCTCTAGCGATTCCTAGCTCCGGAAAAGAAATCCAAAGCTAAGCTGTAAATAATCAGGCTGACTCGAGCATAAAGTAAAACACAAAACAATCGAGTCAAGATATATCTACTTATATAATGTAAACCAATCGAGTCAAGATATATCTACTTATATAATGTAAACCAACTCAAGTGAACTGTAGTAGTAATGTACAATAACTTAAAGGATGCTTAGGATCGTCCATCCTTTAAAGATCAGTTAAGCTATAAATTAGATACATCCCATGGTTAAAATTTCAAAATAGTAGTTTATATTTCGAAATCAAATATCATTTCAAAATTCAATATCATTCAGAAATCCATTTCAAAATATCCTATCTTTCAAAACCTCATTCAGTTATTTAAAATACCATTTCGACACACATTTCAAAATAGTTTATATTTCAAAACAAATTACTTCATTTAAATCAAAAAAATGAAGTTATTATATTTAATATTTAAATTATTAAATTTCCAAAATTTTAATCTTTCAAAATTCATTTATTCACTTAAATTTAATAAAACTATGAAAATTCAACTTTCGCACCATTTAGAAAAATACTACGAAAAGTTACTTTTAAAACACTTCAATTTAACAAAAGTCAGCATACAAAATGCTGTAATAGGATTACATTAATTCAAATAAAACCTTAGTTAAATTTAACAATTATAAGCACTTACAAAGTGCTATAATAGTCTTTAATTCAATTTAACCCTTTAGTTTATGTATATTAACTACAACATTTACAAATGCTGTAATATCCTTTACTTTAGAAATAACAGCATTTCAAAATGTTGTTAATTAACTTCAAATATTCAATATAATTTCACAAACAATTATATTTTTATTTAAATCATTTTTAACTTATAAAATCACATATTTTTACTTTTAAAACAATCATTCAAATACCCTTATATTCATGATTTATCAAGTTCAATTTCCATTCAAAAATCAATATTTAATAATAATTCACTTATTAAATTCCAACATTCAATTTTAAATTCATTAAATTAAAATTTTAACTTAACACTTAAGTTTAAATTTTCAAACACAACTTATTTTCATTTTATTTACTTCAAAATTTCACTTTTAAAAAAAATTCATAAATTCCCATTTAAGTTATATTTCCAAATTTCAACTTAAATATTCATTCATTTCACATTTTAACTTATTCAAAAATCATTAATATATTATAAAATCATTTTAAATTCATTTTAATCCAAATTATCATAAATTTATCATATTTTCGGATTTAAATTAAATTCCATTTATCACCAAATTATAATTTCCAAAATAACTTACATTTCAGATTTTCTAACTTTACCATTAATTATTTCACTTATAAATTTTCAGAAAATCAATAATACTTCACAAAAATAATTTTTAATTAAGTTTAGATCAAAAAACTATAACATTTACATCTCTAAAATATTTTAAAATTTTTAGAAAAACATATTTTAACTACGGGTCTATATTTCATTTTCTAGCCTAGGTAAAGTGATACAGATAATATATCATTTCAACCCGTAATTTAAAAAGAAAACCCGGGTTTTATCATTTCAAACCTGCAGTCTCAAGTAAAATGAAATAATTGAAAATTGTTCAGGCCTATCATTTCAGCCCATAATGATTTTCCCCTATTCTAAAGTCCGTTCGGGTATGTATCATTTCAACCCATAGTGATTCTAATCTAAAGGGAACTTTCAGTGTGATAAACTGATATAAATAACAGAATAGCATAATATAATAGTAACAAATGTATAACAGGTGTTTAAGCATGGGTGAACATCATATAATCGTAATATAGAAAATATAATATGGTGATGCATTTTATAGATTCACATGTGATCGATTTACTAGTTATATAGTTATAAAATTGTCCAGTGAGAATAACTCACTGGTATAAGCTGGAGACGACAACTAAGCACACATATTGGGATCTTCGAAGGCACAAAAGCACGAATAAGATTTGAGATTGTGAGAGCCAAAGATTAATCACATTGAATACATTCAAACAAACAAAACAATCTACATAAGTTTTCAACCCGAATATAATAAAACAATGTTAGAAATGAATGCACAAAACATCACCAAAGTATTTGCACTTGCTTCAACCACTTGTGCTTCAGTATAGGGTCAGAAACACATGGCTAAGCATGAGTTAGGATCTGGTTTTTGGGTTCACATGGGTCGGCCTAGCATAGATTTAATGATGGTGCAAAGGTATGGCATGAAACTACACAAAACAAGGCAACACAACATGGTTCAAAGCAAACAAAGGCTCGGCCAAAGTAATCATGGGTACGGCCTGGTCTGGTGGGGATAGAGGACGATGTGGCAGGCGGTGCGGGTCAGGTTTGAGGTGGTGATGGTGGTGTAGGTGGCGGCAAGGGGAGTTAGAGGTGGTGGAGGACTATGGTGTGCTTGGCTATGTACATTTAGGTGGAGTTTGGTGCATTTTTGTGATGGATCATCAACCAAGGGTGGCTAAGCTTGTCTATGGGGTTGGAGTGGAGGTGGTGGAGGCTGGTTCAGGTGGTGGAGGAGGCGACCAAGCTGATGGAGTGGTGGGGCCGAACCTAAAGATGAGGGCAAGTGCAAATTAAAAAGAACAAAACAATGAAAAATGAAACGAAAAGAAAGAGAAGTCTACCAATTTTTCTCAAGGATAAGGCCGAAATTTTTTCCAGCTTGAGAAGAAAAAATTTGTGCGTGAATGCAAAGGGAGTGATCGGTTGAAAGAATGGAGTTAAGGCAGCAAAATTGAAGAGGTGTTGGTTGAAATGAAGTGGAGCGAATACAAAATGTCAAAGAATAACAAAAGTCACAAAACTCTTCAATTTACCACATTTTCTTTTGAAATTTTAAATAACTAAAAAAATGCATATAAATTCAGATAAAAACATGAAAATATAGAAAATAAACAAAAATAAATAAATAAATATTAATTATATATAATTAAATTAAGAAAAACAGCAAAAATTGCAAACTAGTCTTAAAAATTTTAAAAAAAAATTGAAATGAACTTTGAAAAAAAATTATGTACTTGAAAAATATTTATAAATAAAGATAAAAAAACAAAAATAAAATGCATGCATAAAATAAATAAATAAATTTTGAATAAATATAATTAAATTAAGAAAATAGCTTAAAAATAGAAACTAGGTTATAAAAATTAAAGATATATACACTAAGGTTTGAAAAATTATAACATCACTTTAAAAAGGTTTTAAAATAAAAATATATTCCTAACATGTCATATAACACATATTATACATAATATGACAAATAAAAATATTATTTATATAAATTTAGAATAGACAATTTTATTAAATAAATCAATTTACATACAATATTGTAAAAAGCACAACTTTCACAATATAAATCGGATTTCAACGAAACAAAAGGCAGTATTATTGAAATTTAATATATTTTCATAATAAAATATAAATTTCAAAAATTTAAATTTTAAATTTAAGAGTCAAAGTTTGACCAGATTGACCAAAAATCCACTTTTCTGGAAATATCCTATTTATTCAGGTTTGAAATTATAATTCACCCAATATCAAAATATACTTTTAAAATAACAAATTTTATTCATTTTTAATAAATAAAATAAAATTTTTAAATCAGGAGTTTCAATTTAAATAATTAAAATAAACAATTAAAATAATCATAAAAATTCAGGGTTGTTACATGTGTAGAAATTTCTGTCGAGTAGCTCTTTTTGAAAGAGATTGGATTCAGATCTAAAGGTATTAATCAGATTCAACATTCAAGGTGTGACGGTTAGGCCATAATAAAGGCAGCACTCTTATTTACATTATATATATTTTCGTTATTATGATTTATATGTAGCTAGATCAAATATGATTATCATGAATCTTTATATTATGTTCTTTCCATTTGGAATATGTGTGTGTATTCAGATTTGTTATATATATACGTGCAATCTGCTCTCGGTCATGGGAGTTGAAATAAAAAAATGAGTTTAGAAATGATTTAAAAAGAATTTTTGAACAAAAATTGATTTTTAAATTAAATAAAACATTTAAATTATATGCAAATTTGTTGTTAAATTATATATATATATATATCCATTTTAATATATATATATATATACATATATATATATATATCATTTGAATTATATATAGTTATACATATTTCAGTTTAAATATAACATATTAAATTAATCTTTATATATTATAAATATAAATGTGTGTGTATTAATATGCCTAAAGTTTACATAGATTATAAAATAACTTTTCATAATAAAAAACAATTTTAAATCAATTTCTGTATAAAATTTATCTAATAGTTAAATAACATAAATTCAAATTGATAAAGATATTAATTTTTCAAAATATAAATATGGCCGAAAATGTGTGTGTGTATGTAATAACTAATATATATGCTTATCATGTTTTAATATTGTTTACTTAATATATTTGTAATGTTTTAATATATTAACTTATATATATGCTTATCATTAAAAAAAATATTTTATTTCTATATGTACATGTTAAATATAAATATTTACAAATAATTTAAAATTTAAAATTTTACATTTTAAATATATGATATTTTATCTTGATCTAGAATTGAAATTTGAATTTTGGATTTTAGATTTAAGTTCAGAATGGTTTGTATTTATATTTATAAACATTATTTTATAAATTACATATACATGTGTATAAATGATACTACTTTTGCAATATTACACTCACACATGCATGTATATATGTAAATTAATATTAATATAAATTATATCATATTAATTTTAAATATATATATATATATATATATATATATATATATATTAATACATGTATGTATGTATGTATATTAGATAACACAAATGTATATGGAGGTGCTAACATGTCAGTTTCGGTGTAAACCCTAACACATACGAGCATATTAAATTATGCATACTATATATGTTGCACATGCACGTATACATACATATGTATATGATAAGCATGTGTATATCATATAATATAAATATAATATCAAACTAAACTTTTATTAACAAATAAAATAATGATTTTATTTAGAATTAATATTGATCAAATCTAAATCAATTTAGACTTCATAGGACCAATAAGATCCAAATGGTAAAAAATTGAGATTCACTCGTTTAACCCTTTGCATGCAGGACCAGATCCAATAGTGGCACCAACGATGTAAAACCCCACCTCTATACCCATATTATCCAAGAGTATTATTGGGTAATACTATCAGATAATACGAAGAATTAGGCAGTATTGGTTACAGACATAAATATTCCATTGGACTAACACCGGTACTTATCTACAAAATCATAAACAACTCACATATACGTACATAGTACCAGCACAATGTAATAACATACGTGCCTTTAGGTTAGAACAATACACCATATAAAATAAATCACAGGGAACACAAAATTAATAATACAGCGATAACATATATAATACAAATATATACGAATCCGAGTGGGATATAAATAGGCCAATCTCCCACTATCTCAATGTATATTCATTACAACACATTGTCATACAATCATGAGGTAATATAATACGCAGTGATATACAATAATATCTATCCTCCATCGATGCTCAACACCCACATATTGGTCATTTTTCCCTAAACTTGACATATCTTAGACCGACCCGAGTATTACATAAATAACACATGGGTCAGACTATGTCTAGAATGTAGATGTCGATATAAAATGTTAATAGGCATGGTATAAATAAATGCAATAAAAGTGGAACATGCATATCCCAAGTGTCAACATATCTCAAAACGATGCACACAAAAGATAAGCTATTTCCAAGCAAAGTCGATCAACATATCAACGATAATGTAATCAGGTGGGTGAAACAACCATAGTCTAACTACACCAGGTGTAAAACTCATCAACAATACAAGACATGCTTTCAGTAATGCCCTATATTATCTCGTAGATAATCATAAATTAGACATATATGGGGTCCGTCTTGCTTAATATATATATACACACATACATACATACATATATATATATATATATATCTGTATGTGTATATATGCACACACACATACATATAACACATAATAATCACCCAAATCAATCATACACAAAATATAAATTTGGCATACCCTTGGTGGCTAAGGTCATCTCTTATATACCTATGTTAAAGATATGTATGGGGTGCAACTCCATGTTCTCAAAATCTTTAGCTATCCTCGATAGCTGTATAATCAACGTGTATAGGATCACACAACTACATAGATTCTTAGTCTCATGGATAATCAAAGGGATTGATAATCACGTTATCATCATCTAGATTTTCAACCTCATAGAATTCAACTTGGCTCTAAGCTAATGCAATAATCAAATAGTCTCTCAGACCTCCACTAATTCACTCGACTCTCAGTATCATGGATAGTCGATGGGACTCTCAGTCCTACGTGCTCTCAGTATCATAAATATATATTTTGCTATCCATCTCGACAAATGATCAGATCGACACTCAGTGTAAACACAACGATCTCATATAGGTGAATAAGTAGGTGTCTATAACATTTCATGCTATCTTATCAATAATAACTAGATGGGAGACTGTAACGATCCCAATTTTGAATTAAATTTAATTAATAGTTAATGTAAATTTTGGAACAAATTTTGGAATTAATTTGAATTTGAAATGCATATGCATATGTATATATGAGTAATTTTGAATTTGACTTTAGAATTAGAATTGGAATATTGAATTTGTATTTGAATTTAAATAAATGGCTTAGAAAAATGATTTGGGTTTAAAATTATTATTTATGTAAATTAATTTATAGGCAGTTAGTTTTAAAGGCATAAAGATATATTAATATGAATTAAATGTTTGATAGTTAAACTTTAAGACAAAGAAATAAAAATAAGTATTTATACTAGAAATAGATATAAAAATATATAAGTGATTCTTGGGTGTACAACATTAGTTAAAACTGAAAAATAAGTATGCAAGAAGATAGAAAAAATCTATGTACAAAGCAAAAAAAAAATCAAATGAGATGATAATGCATGTAAACAAAAATGGAAACATATGTACCTAAAGCTATCATCTCAGCACATACAAATTAACATCATCTCAGCCTCCAAAATAAAAATGTCTCTGGTCAAAAATGGAGGCAAGGAAAAAAATCTGATTAAATAAAAACAAAGAGAAATCTTCCACCAGCAAACACCTTCCCTGTGTAAACACCTATCTTTTCTATATATACATACTCTATTTCAGTTTCGTCAAGCAAAAGCCAAGAACTAAAGTAATACCATCTACAACTTAAACAAAATTCAACCTTATAATAATAATTAACAGCAACTAAATCAATTCAAACAAGAAGATCAAAATGAAGTTCCAGCTAACATTTCACAGCCTGTTTCAAAGTGGAAGGCTCTGTTCATCTTGGAAATCATGGTGAGTAGCATTACTTTTTAAAATTTAAAAATATGATTCTGTTGCAAGTATGTCTGCGATAAGTATGTTTGTATATATGTATGTTTCTCTGAGTATATACGAGTGATGGATGTATGCGTGTGCACAGTTATCTCCTGTGATATCCTGCTCTCTGTTCAAGCAGTAGTTTTGAGTTTAAAAAAATAAATACCTCTTGATCTACTGATTTTTTGGACTTAAGATTAAAATAAAGTTTGTTTGTTATGGTATACATTAAAGTTTAAAAATCAATTTAAGTTAAAACATCTTGTTAATAACTTTGGAAATCCAGAAACTTGAGAAAATCTCTAAATTAGTCAAAATACAAATATTTTAATTTACGATCTCAGGTATGTGAATGAAATCCTTATACGTTAATATGAATTTTAAAGTGAAAATCATAATTTTTAGATTGAGGGTGGAAGAGCAGTTTGGCTTGTTGTATTTTCTTGGTTTTGGTGATTGCTGGTGATTCTCTGATGTGTTGGGGTTGGGGTTTTGACTAGTGATGGAGGGATGAACGGTGGTTGTACGAAAAATATTGGGATGGCGGTCTGATGGACGTGGTGACGGCAACGTGCTTTTGTAATTTGTAAACCTAGTTTTATTGAGGTGAAGAATTTTGTTTCGTTCATCGTCGATAATGGATCGAGTGCATCGTGGTTCTGGGGGACGGTAGAGGGGATGTCGACGAAGAGTTGACCAGAGTTTCAGAAGTTCTGATTGACGAGGTTTCGAGAACGACGACGATTCCCAGGTTGGATATGAAGCCAGTGATGTTTTCCAGTTTTGGCTATGATGCTCGTTATCGAAGTCGAGAGGATGGCTACGTTCTGGCGATCAGGAAATGGTGCGTGGATGATCGTCGACTTGCTCGACAATGTAGGGTCGTCTAGAAGTGATCGGCAGTAACGTGCACGTGCACTGTGCATAAATTCTGGTGAAGTTGTTTTTGGTTGGAGCAGGAGATGGATACTCGAGTTTTACTCAAGTTATTTCATGATTTTCTTGAAGTTAGGTAGGGTTTGACTCAAAGTCTTTTTTGTCTGGCTGGAGTAAATTGTTTTTACATGTTTTTGTTTGAAACCTGACAGTGTTTAAGTTTGTAACTTAAACTAAATTTAAAAGTGTAAAGCAAGTTTTAAAACAAAGGTTTTGAAACAAGTTTAAAATCTGAATTCAAAATGAGTTTGAATTCCAGTTTTTACAAATAAGTTTTATAAAAATGAAATGTTTTAACAACTTTAAATTGTTAAAGTAATTAAGAAGTGTTCAATAATTTATAATTGTAATTAATTAAGTAATTAGGGGTTTATCAATTTGTAATTAAAGTTTGGTAAATTAATAATTAAGTATTTAATTTATTTGTAATTAAGAATTTTTAATGATAACTAATTACAAAGATGGTTAATTAAAGATTCTTAAAAATAAGTCAGTGATTAGTGAAAGGATAATTACTTATGGGTGTTTGGATAATTAAAGATAATCAATTTCATGATTAAGGTTAATTAACTACATAATTGAGGTTAATTAAGAATTGATTAAAAAGTAATTCATTAATTAAATTTGATTAAGTGATTAGGGATAACCACTTATTATAATTAATTAAGGGAAATTAATTAAAGGATAATTGAATAATTAAAAGGTTAATTATTTAGTAATTAAAGGTTGATTAATTTAATTGATAAATGATTTAAAGGATAATTAATCAAATGATTTGAAATCAATTAATTTTAATTAACCATGATTGATAACTCATCTGATTTAAATTAATCAGATAATTAATTGAGTTTACTCATGGACGTTCGAATTCTATTAATTGTCGAACTGTTTGATATTTCTGATATGTTATGCTTTGTGCAATGAATTGTTTCGATGTGATGATTGATGAATGTAATTTATTTATATGTGACAAATTTATATTATTTAGCAGTGAATCTGTGAATGAACGATAAGCGTTATAGATTATACCGTTTATCAATATCGATGTGCTTAAATATGTGATGTGATGATTTGTGATGTTGCACTATTGTGTAAAACCCCTGGACTACACCATACACACACAAATATGGATTGCACGAGGAAATCGGCTAAGTCACAGATTTTTAACAATTTTAAAAATTGAATTCTTGAATCCAAAATAGTTTTGGAATTGGAATTGAAAGCTTTTGAAAATGAGTTTCAAAAATAAAAGTTATTTTAAATAACTTAATAAAACTTGAAATTTAAATAATTTGATTTAAATTTGAATTCAATATTTGAAATTGAATTCAACGATTTGGAAATTATGGTCTAGAAGATTGTACAAGTTATAAAAGTGTTTATATGGGTTTTAACCATTTAAAAAGTATGGTTTTGGAAATTTGAACGTCTTTAATTTATGTAAATTGTAATCAGTTTTTCCCAAAACGAGAACTATTTGTTGCAAATAATAATAGTTTTCATAAAAAGAAAGGATTTCCAATTTGTATCGAAAGATTTCAAGTTTGAAATGAAATTGGAAAAACTATGAATTAACCTTTGTGAAGATGATTAAATCTTGTTTTGAAACCGAAGAGAATTTTAAATGGTGTACCTTTTATATAAAAGATTTGAATTGAAAAGGGTTTGAAAGTTATGAATTAAATCTTAAACTAAAAGATTGGATGAGTTAATCCAATTTGAAATGGAAATTGTTTTGAAATCCGTGAATGGATCTTTGTGAAACTGGGTGAACTTTGTGGAATGAATCTTTTATTTAAAAGATTTAAAATAGTAATTTGTTTAAACCATTTGGGAGAAAAGTTTAGATAATAAGTTGTGACTTAACTGAAATTCCATTATCCATATGTTTTTAAATGTTACGCTTATCATTCGGTTTAGCCGGGAGAGGACCTTTGTGTCATACAACCCATTCCGAATAATGATACGTCGATATGGATAGCATTTGAAGACCGGTGGGGAAGACCGGGTATTTTCGAGAACGAAAGGATAACCCGTCGATTGTCTCTACACTGAGTGGCGCCGGTATAGAGATTTCCTAAGTGATGGGAAGTCCGATCGGGATTGTGAATACCCGGATTGCAAGGGCTTCTTTGGAAGTGCGTTCGGTTCTGTTCGAACCCGGAACAGACTTGTATGGATGTGTGTCTGACATTACACTATGAGATGTAAAGCTGGTTTCTATCAAATACATTTCTATTGGTGGCGGAGATTTATTCTCTTATCTTAACACCCTTTTCTGAGACGTACGAGCTCAGGGGTTATGTAGTTGATGGTTACTAATGATACATTCCCAATTTGGTAATGTGGCATGCTAAGTGCTGCTGTGTGTTGATGATCATTTGTTGATCATTTGTGATCGAAGCATGGCTTTGTGAAAAAGCGTAGCTTTGTGGACATGACTTCGTCGAGCCTCACAACCCGGTAATGGTTGAAACAGGAATCGTGGCAGCAAGGTTATTTGGGGGTAGCTTCCCCTGAGGGTATGACCATTTCCTTCTGGATAAAAAGCGATATCATGGTATGGAGCCCAGATATTTACTTATGTTGATTTTTAAAAGTGGTATGATGGTATGGAGCCTCGGTACTTTACAGTGTGGTTGTTGGATTGAGGGCCCTCGGATAAAGGTCGGTAACGACCGAGGGATGGCATACTCGTGTCAGTTGTTACCTAGTTACAGAGGTAACCTGACCTTGTGCAGCAGAGATTCGGTTAGGTTCTCGGGGACGTCCCTCCAGAGGCGTTCCATTTTATGTGGGGAGTTCCTTTGCCTGACCATTTGTTGGAAATCTAAACAAAACAATACGAACCCAGTACGGTTTTAGTTGTAAAACCTGCCATGGAATGTGGCGGTAACCTGCTATTGAACATGGTAGCTATAGTAGGCATAAGTGAGAAATGCCTATGCTGGCTAAAATTAATATTATACTTTCGAAATGTTTTCACGCTATGCACTAATAATAATATTCAAAGAAATTTTTCGCGTATCAAGCATTTTTGACTATCATAAGGAGAAATCTCCTCGAATTCTGCGTTTGCATTGTGTGTGTGGCGGGAGGCTTTATGGTAGTTTCATTTTCCAAAAAAAGCATTGCGGTTTTCAATGTTTTAAAATCATTTTGTTGTTGTTTTAAAAGATAAACCATTTTTGTTTGCTCACAACAGTCCCATGACTGACCTAGAGTTTATTGTTCCTTTCCTAAACTCTGGGTGCCTACAATTTTCCAAACGAGCAGTCTAGAGTTGGGTTTTTCAAATAGTCGAATAGTAGGAACTGATTCGATAGCCTTCGAAGCCTTTGGATTTGTGGATCGCATTTTCTACACATCAGCTTTCACGGCTGACGTTTCTTAGCTTTGTGCGACTCGATGAAAGTTCGAGCTAGCTTTGGATTGAAGATGGAGTTCGTGGTGTTTGGTATTGAAGTCATTATTTTTCCGCTGCTATTTCTTGTATCTCTGATAGTATTGATATCTATTGTATCATTCTATTGTATCATCATTGTGTCAGATATTGTATCAAATGTTGTATATGTATTATTCATTTTCTTCCGTTGTGTTGTACTTAATGTGTTATAAGCTCCGGTGAACCAGATTCGACGTTTGAATCTGCGGCATTTGAATATGAGGGTTGTATTTGATGCCGATTTTCTAAGGTCGAGTCAGGGCCGCTACATTTGGTATAAGAGCTGAAGGTTGAAACTTTAGCTTAGGAGTATAACTGTAACGAAACGAAATTTTCGCACCGAAAATTCCAGATGGTTATGAAAAAGAAGAAAGAGATAGAAGAAGAAGAACAGTAACAACATCTCACATTCGCAGCGGATAAAATATAATAATAAATAATAACAGTTTACAAAAGAATATTATATCTGCCGATTACATTTAATATACATCAGAGTTTCACATTTTATACAGACACTGAATATATACCAATACCATGCCTCAAATATATAATAATATAACACAGCAGATCCACTCCATACGTTCCTGCTATCCAGCTCGACTCATGAGCTCCAGAACGTCCTTACCTGAAAATCTGTAATACTCGGTCTGACCCGAGCATTACACCAAGGTAACACCCGGGTCAAGCTAGAAACCAGCGTGAGTAAACCCAACTAACATGGAATACAAAAGCAAACATCTTAAATAAACCCGGGTAACATATGTCAATTTATCCAATTCATAATTTTGCTATACACAACACTTATTTCACATATAAATTTTTAAGTACCAAACTTAGATAAAATTATCCAAATCACTTAAATCATTTTATTCCAGCCTATTGATTTCACACGTCAATTTATTTTTATCCGAAGTGGTTTCGGGTATTTTCCAATACACGACCCCGGTTTCTTCGAAACTCATGCTATCCTATCCCAAGTCATCCAAATGAAATACACAACATTTCATATCAGAGATATCAATTCATTCAAAACATCCAATACCATTCCATCTTCCATAAGCAAAGCTTAATCACATACAAATCAATTCAATTGATTCAAATTGAATTTCAAACCTCAATCACCTAGATTCCTTCATTTAACGTTAATTAATTCCAAATCAATTAATTGGTCAACCCATCATTATTCATCTTAATTAATCACCCTGGATTAATTATCTTTCAATTTCATTCAAGTAATTGTCTTTAATTAACTTCACGATATTAATTATTCTTAACCAAGATCAATAAGTAATCTTAATTTCTGCATGAATTAATTAACTATTTTAAATACATTAATCCTTAATTCCTTATTAATCAACTTCATAAGTCACTTATTATAGATTATTAATTAGTCAATTTTTAATTACTTCATTCATTATATAAATTAAGGATTTTCAATTATATTTTAATTTATCCTAATCAAATTTAATTATATTCATGAAACCACAGTATTAACCATTTTCGACTAATCCCAAACTGTAATTAACTACCTTTCATTTTACTTTATTCATAAATTAATTACTTCTTACTTAACTACCATCAAATGATTATTTTGAATTACCTTTACTTATTTAATTAACTTACAACTCAATTCATTATTTATTCAACTCGATAATTACTAAGTTAAATAACCCAAATCATTAATTTATTGGATTAATTAATTATCCATTTTTAATTACGCTACTAATTTAATGTATCTCAAATCATTAAGCCTTTAGCAACCCTTAAAACGGGAATATTTTCTTACTTATGTTTTAAGTTTAAAACAACTTAAAATTCCCAATACTTTGACTTAAGCAACAATTAACTCGAAGAACAATCCAAAATCACAATCACCAAATCAACAATTCATAGTGCATATCAAATCAATTCAATCATTCAACCAAATATTCAGATTTAACCATTTAAATTTAAATATAAAAAAAACCAACAGAGTGAGATTTACTCACCTTTGCATTTTTGCAATTCACTACAACCCAGCTTGTTTCCATCAGGATTCGGACCTTGCATAAATATTATATAAATTTATTAAAACTTGAGCTTTAAATCGAGCAATTTATTACCATTCACTTATTTAATTTAACTTGTGATTTAAATTTTAAGGAATAATTAAATTTCAACTAATTTCCTTTTGAATAATCTTGTAGTAATTTAAAATAATTAAATAAGTTAATTTCAAACAAGTTAACCACTATAAAACATTATTCTAAAATAACCAATAGGTTCAAAAATATGTATATGTATATTTATTTATTTATTTTTTTCATTTCAAACTGCATAAGTATTATGAAAAACCCATAGAGATACCCAACTCTGATTTTGTATAAACTCAACATTCAAATTTTCTATATTTTCTCTCTCTTTTTTTTTCTTTTTTTTTTCTTCCAAATCTTTCTGCTTTTACTTATATTTTCCTGTATGTATTATTTAAAATAAATCAAAATTGAAAGTAATAATACAAAAATCTCACCGCAAATTCTTCCAGAACCCTAACTCGAGCTTCCTCCTCACGGTCGCGCCGTCACCGCTGCCAAGCTTCTCCAACTCCCCTTCCTGAACCTGAGATCGAGTTCGACCTACAATGCAGCCTTCTCTTCCTTAATTCGCAAGTACTCGGTCAACAAAGTGAAACCCTTGAGTCTAGGCGCATTCGATTTCAATCAATAGCCGACCCTGAGATCGCAACATCGATTCCACCACATGGCATGGCAACACGACGCATTCAAGAGGGTTCGCGAATTGATTCTGAGAATGAAACTGGGAAGGAGATCGATCCAGAGGTTGAGGATGGGTCGCGATTCGCACTCTATATGACTCGCGAATCTCGGTTATTTTTTTATATATATAGCTAAAACTAATTTCAAGAAAAATGAATTAAAGTGACCTGAATCCCCCTTATCTTCACTCGATCTCTATTTTTATGTTTCTTGAGTTCGATTTCTATTTCTTTCGTAAGATTTGAGAGGAAGATTGAAATAAAATATCGATTTGAGTTCTCTGGAAACAACGAAGAGATATTTTTCTAAAAGAGGCTTCGAGTATAAGCTATAGGGTGGCTGAGTTGACCCTTATATTTTAATATTATTATCTTTCCAGAATATCTCGTTTAACATAACGCGAAATTTCTAACTCCGAATCTGACATGCCGATAGACGTTCATAAGGTTTTACCCGCGTTCCGATCATAATGGAACGTGTTTCAGAGGCTAAATCAATCGTATGCGCGAGTTACAGAAGAAAACGATCAAATTTAAATTAAATCTATTAGAATAGTTTCTAAGCGTTTGGAGCTGCCAGAGTCAAACGACAACTCTTATTGCTACGAAAATTGAAATCCGATAATAACTAACTATTACGGATCCAATGGAACTGATTTCGTCGAATTCTGAGACTGTGCCTCGGAAGGCTCTTTTTAAACATCGATTTAAACGATAAAATTTCAAAACTGAACAAATCACCTTTAAATTAAATTTCAACCATTCTATTATTTTCAGTGTCATCATTATAAATTTTATAAGCCTTCAAATTATTTAAACAGGCTTAGAAATTTCAGATTCAACAATTTACCCGATTTCACTTATTAAATTCAATATTTAAACTGTATAATTCAATGGTTTAATTACCAAGTAAATATTGATCTTGAATTCAAGTTAAAATTAACTTTTTAAATAGTTAAAATCAATTAACAATTCTATTTTAAGTTGTTAAAAATTCTGGGTCGTCACATTCCTCCCCCCTTAAAAGAATTTCGTCCCCGAAATTACTAGTTAGGAAGAATGAACCAATACCCGTTTACCCTTCCCCCAAAACCAACAGTTTTATCAACATCCTACCAACTATCCTTTATTAAAACCCCTTATCACATCAACCAACTTCCCAAAACCTTCTATAGTTTCAATCAATACCCTTTTTCTCAATTGTTCAAAATTCAGTTTAAAATTAAATTTAGAATTATCCAAATTTTCTCAAAAGTTTTCTAACTCCCTAAATTTCCGAAATTTTTTGCCAGCTTCTCCTTTGCATGGCTAGCTCGGTACAACTACAAAAGGCCTCTATGGGCTCCTAAATCCAAAAGAAAACAAAAGCCAAGTGGCTACATCAAAAACCCAATCCAATTTCATCTACAAATTTAAATACGTACCTTTTTGTCGGGCAATACAAATTTATCTTTTGGAGTCAAATCCAATTCCTTTTCCCTTTAATACCTGCATATCTTGTTTAGCAACAATATTCAATCGTAACTTTACAAATCATTTTATACATTCTCTTATATAGGTTTTCATACTTACTTCTATTCAAATTTGTTTTTCCCGTTTTAATGCGAATTCAGCTTATTTCAATTTTGAATATTAAATTTTTATTTTCCATTTACAACCGAGTCTCATCAGTTCCATCTACTAATCTATTTCAGTTTCATTAAAATCGTTTAATTTCTTAATAAAAAATTTCAAAATTTTTCTAACTCCCAAAATTTTTGGAAAATTTTGGCAGAGTCTCCTTTGTACGGAGGAGCTTTTGTAATTTGACAAGATATATATATATACATCGACCCACACGGTCGGAAAAAGCAAAAACAGTTCATATTTCCTATTTTTATTGCGTAGGCGTACCTTATTTAGCATTTTAAGCATGCGGCTTATTTATTTTAGCAATTAGCATACCCCAAATCTAGCCAAACGGCTTCCCTGTACCTGTACTTACTCAATTTAAATATGTAAGTGCCATATATAAAGAATCTATTAACATTTCACTTACTTTCCATAGCTAAACACATGCATTGCATAAACAACAAGCACCAAACGCTTTTCATAAGCGATTTATATAACTTTAAAGCTAATTCAATTGCTTTCAACCAATTCATAAGCCATTCATTCAATTTTAATGGTTTACAATGCAATTGCTTACATTCAATTCACTTGTAAGCAAAACAAACTCCTATTCATATCAATTGATTCAAAAAGCAATTATATTTGCTTCCACTAATTCATAAAATTTAATTAAATCTCGTTTACGTTAAACGACAATCATTTCTACGCAATTTGATAATATCCATGTGAATAAATAATTACTGAAGTTTATAACCAATTAAAATTGATTCCAACTCAATTTTATTAAATTCAATTCCTTTTTTATTTATTCACAATCATTTTATTTAGCTCGACACGTTCCATGCTTGTGTACTACTAACCATTCCCAAATTAATTTAAACCAAGCTTTTATTTAATGGCTTTTACCCTTATTCGAAGGTAAGCTTCCTTAAATTTAAACTTAAGTTACTTTACTTTAATTTATTCCAACATCAAACTTAAGTTTACTCCTATTTGATTCTCATTTAATCAAATTCCATTAAACTCAGTTAGCCCACCATTTCATTTTAATTCACCTCCACAATTTATCAAAATAATATCCAAGCGTATACTTAACTCGTTTATACTTCAAATTAATATGCCTCGGAACTTAAGTCCAGTCTAATAATCCAATTCCAATCAAATCTTTGATTTAGTTCTTATTAAATCAGTCTTCATCCATTTATTATCTAACTCAATTACCCATTTTAACTTTTTAATTTACCCACTTAATTCATTATCGAATTTATTTTATTAATACAAGGTCATTCTCCATTTTTTTACTCATCTGGGTTTTGTTTGCAACCCAAACCATTTCTATTATAATTCACTTTCATTTCATCCGACAACACTTCAATTATATCAACTTTACATGCAAATTACGTTAAATATTATTCAAATCACTTCAATTTTATTTGCAATTCAAACCATCATTTTTTTTCAACCCAACTCAATTTTTTTTCAGCATCTCTTCTTATTTACTCCATTATCAAACCCAAGCCGAATTCCATTTAAAATTCAAATTCATTTCCAAACTCCATTATCAACTTACAATCCATTTTATTTATCTGGGTTAAATTTTATCAACATACTCTATTAAATAATTTATTTAGCTGATTAGCTTACTCCCACTTTTAATTTAATATTCGATTTTATACAAAGAATCGCTTCATTTAAATTTCTCGAGCCTAATTTTATTTTATAATTTCAGTTGGATTTCACCTTCATTTCCAAAAATTTCAACTCTTTTAATTTAAAAATTTAGAAATGCTTTTAAATCCACTTTATACTATTAAAATAGCTTTAATAAAAATATTTCTTACAACTCGATGTCTCAACCAGTCCATCCTTGTTCTCACAGAAATTCAGTCATACGTTGATCAGGCGTAGAACTGAAAATCTATAAGTACTTGGTAAACCCGTTTTCAACATCCAGTGAAAATAGTTGAAAAAAATAATTTTATAAAAATATAGAAAACATTTTTTTCATTTTTTGAAAATAGAGGAAATATCTTTGGTGAGAATGTTCTGGAAATCATCACCCCCATCCATGGTCACAGTTACATCCCAGGGTTACGTTGCCGTCACAGCAAAAGTCCATGTAACTGCAGGCTCTCCACGGTCTCTCAATTACGCCATGGATCCCACACAACAGATCACAGTTACATCCAGGGTTACGTTGTCGTCACAGCAAAAGTCCATGTAACTGCAGGCTCTCCGCGGCCTCTGATTTCCGCTGACGAAATAAAACCTCTCCACTCCTACATAGGTCGCAGTCTGCCGATATAAAATCAAACGTTGACTATT
The DNA here is from genome assembly GCA_030765085.1 of Allium cepa. Taxonomy (NCBI): domain Eukaryota; kingdom Viridiplantae; phylum Streptophyta; class Magnoliopsida; order Asparagales; family Amaryllidaceae; genus Allium; species Allium cepa. The sequence continues at coordinate 120,090,043 of CM060938.1, read as the reverse complement.
GGCTCTCAGCGGCACACACGACTTTTCCTATGTTATACCATAGGTCGTACTCTACCGATATAAAATCAAACGTAGACTGTTGGCTCTCAGTAGCACACACGACTTTCGCTATGTCATACACTACTCATAATCCCCAGGAACTAGTTTTGTCCGGACTCCTCACATGATCAACTTTAGAAACCCCCCTGGGGGCTCAAGGCAGCACCACTCGGTGGCACTCCTGAGAAGTTCATTTCAAGGGAGCGCCTTTTTCCCCAGAGCCATCATCAAAACATTTTATACTATACACATATAGTATTTTCAAATCATACACCTAGTATGATTCCATACTAAGCTCATTTATACAAAATCGATTATCCCAAAATCGATAATTCTCAAATCAGGCTTTCCAAATTCAATATTGATTTTACCCCAAATCAAAAGCCTTCCCAAATCCAAAGGTTCTCAAAACCCTTTCCAAAATCCTCATAAGATCCTTTTTATATATATTCAGATATATAAAATTTTAAAATCTTTGGATCACTTTAAACTTGTATAAAATTCCTTTTATACTTCAAATACTTCCAAAATCCTTTTTCTTCCAACAACAGATTCAACAAGGGAAGATATAACTTTGTTTACCCAAAATCAAATATTCAAATTTGATTACTCTTTCCAATATCAATTTCCTTTCTATTCACATTCACTTAAATTTTCATTCATTTATTCACATTTGCCTTTATCCCCATTTGGATTATTACCTCGATTCTTATCCTAGTTGGGTATTTAATCAATAATAGTTTGAACTCCGACCAGTTTATATTTAGGAAATAGCTCGAAAATTTAAAAATAGATAAATAGTTGAAAAATAATTATTAGTTTGTAAAATAGCTATAAAATGGATAACTAACTGTAAAATAGTTGAGAAATTGCTAAATAGTTTCAAAAATTTTAGATAATTGTAAAATAGTTGTAAAATAGTAATTAATTTGTAACATAGTTGAAAAATAGTAATTTGTTTAGAAAACTGTTGAAAAGTGGTTAAATAGCTCCAAAAATAATTGTAAAACAAGTATAAAATAATTTGGCTTTAAGAAAGAAAGGTTGTATATATTTAATAGCTTAGAAAAATAAGTTTATATCAAAACAATTTATATTGAAAATAGTCAAGAGCCAACTGTTCACTTCCCCAACAATTTAATTTAAATCTCCATTTAAATTGACCCAATTCCAATCCAAATAACTCCAAATTCCATTGGACTTGATCAATTCCCAATTCAAGTTGAATCAATCTTGATTCCTTCCCAAATTTAAATCAAATTCTAGTTGATTTTAATCCTGTTCAATTTTAATTATAATTTCATATTATTCCAATCAATTTGAATTATTATCAATTTAATTTCAGAATCCAAATCACTTCAATTTAATCCAATCCAATTTCCCATTTAAAATTTTTAAACTTATATATTTTCAATCACCAATCCAATTACTTCAAACCAAATTAAATTTTAAACTAATTCAATTTCAATCTTGAATTTTAAACTACCTCGAATTATATAAATTCAAGTTAAATTCTCAAAGGTTGATTTAACTTTTTAAACCAAATTAACTTTTATTTAAAGTTTTTAAACAATTTTGAATTTATGAGTCCAATTCTTCATTTCAATTTATCTCTACTTATATTTTTCAGATTCAAATAAGAGATCAATACAATTTTATTTGTTTTCAAAATTTAATTTATTATTCAATTTTATCTTCCAGTTTGAAGCCAGTTCTTAAACAATTTTAATTTACAAACTCAATTATTCAAATTTATTTTATTTATCCAATACCATTCTCAAATTAAACATTATTATTAACAATAGGGTGATATCATCCAGTTTTATTTTAAAATGCCCACCCATTTTCATTTTTTAAATCTCAAACCCGTTTTGAGATCACACAAATTCCCAGTTCAAATCAACCATTTAACTTTCCAAGTTAAATTCCAATTTCATCTTGGAATTTCCAATTCTGGTTGCTTTTTCTACACTTGTTTAATTTTCCCAAAGTTAATTCTAATTTACTTAATCCAATCAACCTTACTCAAGTTGAATTCCCACTTCAAATTTCAAAATTCTTTCCCTCTTATAAGTTCAAAACTTACACCACATTGGGTTTTTACACCACACTCCAGGGAAAATCAAAACTCAACACCTTAGAGTTTATTTCAAATTATCTTTGGTATAATGTATATCCATACATATATATATACACATAATTTTTTCTTGGCCCTCCCAGCCATGTTCTAAAATTTTAAACCACCTTTGGTTTTTAATTCAAATCAAATTTTCAAACAACCCATTGTTTGCAACAAGTCTCTTTTATTCAAATAATACTTATTTATTATTTTTCATTACTTTGAAACAAATTTCCAAATTCTAGGACCAGATTTAGAATTTCATTTTCAATCCATTAAATTTTAATTTGGTTGTATCTTTGTTTCTAGTTAATTTAATTCCAATTCTAGACTTCAGTTTGGTTGTATTATATTACTTCTAAATTTTAATTTCAATAATTAACAACCAATCACCTTAATATTTATTAGAAGAAAATATTGCTTTATATATCAAAATATATTTTATACAAAATCATTTAGAATCTTTATATCAGAAAATAACAAGTACGCGCTCATAAATATATATATATATATATATATATATATATTCTCAACTCATTCTAGAGTACTATAGACTCTATTAAATGAGTAGTCCCCACCAGAGCCAAGGTTCTCGCTTAACCATTCAGCTCTGATACCAAATGTAACGACCCAAAATTTTCGCACCCGAAAATTCCAGATAGTTATGAAAAAGAAGAAAGAGATAGAAGAAGAAGAACAGTAACAACATCTCACATTTGCAGCGGATAAAATATAATAATAAATAATAACAGTTTACAAAAGAATATTATATCTGTCGATTACATTTAATATACATCAGAGTTTCACATTTTATACAGACACTGAATATATACCAATACCATGCCTCAAATATATAATAATATAAAACAGCAGATCCACTCCATACGTTCCTGCTATCCAGCTCGACTCATGAGCTCCAGAACGTCCTTACCTGAAAATCTGTAATACTCGGTCTGACCCGAGCATTACACCAAGGTAACACCCGGGTCAGGCTGGAAACCAGCGTGAGTAAACCCAACTAACATGGAATACCAAAGCAAACATCTTAAATAAACACGGGTAACATATGTCAATTTATCCAATTCATAATTTTGCTATAGACAACACTTATTTCACATATCAATTTCTAAGTACCAAACTTAGATAAAATTATCCAAATCACTTAAATCATTTTATTCCAGCCTATTGATTTCACACGTCAATTTATTTTTACCTGAAGTGGTTTCGGGTATTTTCCAATACCCGACCCCGGTCTCTTCGAAACTCATGCTATCCTATCCCAAGTCATCCAAATGAAATACACAACATTTCATATCAGAGATATCAATTCATTCAAAACATCCAATACCATTCCATCTTCCATAAGCAAAGCTTAATCACATACAAATCAATTCAATTGATTCAAATTGAATTTCAAACCTCAATCACCTAGATTCCTTCATTTAACGTTAATTAATTCCAAATCAATTAATTGGTCAACCCATCATTATTCATCTTAATTAATCACCCTGGATTAATTATCTTTCAATTTCATTCAAGTAATTGTCTTTATATAACTTCACGATATTAATTATTCTTAACCAAGATCAATAAGTAATCTTAATTTCTGCATGAATTAATTAACTATTTTAATTACACTAATCCTTAATTACTTATTAATCAACTTCATAAGTCACTTATTATAGATTATTAATTAGTCAATTTTTAATTACTTCATTAATTATATAAATTAAGGATTTTCAATTATATTTTAATTTATCCTAATCAAATTTAATTATATTCATGAAACCACAGTATTAACCATTTTCGATTAATCCCAAACTGTAATTAACTACCTTTCATTTTACTTTATTCATAAATTAATTACTTCTTACTTAACTACCGTAATTAATCTCTTGGTTAATTTCACCAAGTAATTATATTTTATTACTTACATTAATTATTTATCACACCATCAAATGATTATTTTGAATTACCTTTACTTATTTAATTAACTTACAACTCAATTCATTATTTATTCAACTCGATAATTACTAAGTTAAATAACCCAAATCATTAATTTATTGGATTAATTAATTATCCATTTTTAATTACGCTACTAATTTAATGTATCTCAAATCATTAAGCCTTTAGCAACCCTTAAAACGGGAATATTTTCTTACTTATGTTTTAAGTTTAAAACAACTTAAAATTCCCAATACTTTGACTTAAGCAACAATTAACTCGAAGAACAATCCAAAATCACAATCACCAAATCAACAATTCACAGTGCATATCAAATCAATTCAATCATTCAACCAAATATTCAGATTTAACCATTTAAATTTAAATATAAAAAAAACCAACAGAGTGAGATTTACTCACCTTTGCATTTTTGCAATTCACTACAACCCAGCTTGTTTCCATCAGGATTCGGACCTTGCATAAATATTATATAAATTTATTAAAACTTGAGCTTTAAATCGAGCAATTTATTACCATTCACTTATTTAATTTAACTTGTGATTTAAATTTTAAGGAATAATTAAATTTCAACTAATTTCCTTTTGAATAATCTTGTAGTAATTTAAAATAATTAAATAAGTTAATTTCAAACAAGTTAACCACTATAAAACATTATTCTAAAATAACCAATAGGTTCAAAAATATGTATATGTATATTTATTTATTTATTTTTTTCATTTCAAACTGCATAAGTATTATGAAAAACCCATAGAGATACCCAACTCTGATTTTGTATAAACTCAACATTCAAATTTTCTATATTTTCTCTCTCTTTTTTTTTCTTTTTTTTTCTTCCAAATCTTTCTGCTTTTACTTATATTTTCCTGTATGTATTATTTGAAATAAATCAAAATTGAAAGTAATAATACAAAAATCTCACCGCAAATTCTTCCAGAACCCTAACTCGAGCTTCCTCCTCACGGTCGCGCCGTCACCGCTGCCAAGCTTCTCCAACTCCCCTTCCTGAACCTGAGATCGAGTTCGACCTACAATGCAGCCTTCTCTTCCTTAATTCGCAAGTACTCGGTCAACAAAGTGAAACCCTTGAGTCTAGGAGCATTCGATTTCAATCAATAGCCGACCCTGAGATCGCAACATCGATTCCACCACATGGCATGGCAACACGACGCATTCAAGAGGGTTCGCGAATTGATTCTGAGAATGAAACTGGGAAGGAGATCGATCCAGAGGTTGAGGATGGGTCGCGATTCGCACTCTATATGACTCGCGAATCTCGGTTATTTTTTTATATATATAGCTAAAACTAATTTCAAGAAAAATGAATTAAAGTGACCTGAATCCCCCTTATCTTCACTCGATCTCTATTTTTATGTTTCTTGAGTTCGATTTCTATTTCTTTCGTAAGATTTGAGAGGAAGATTGAAATAAAATATCGATTTGAGTTCTCTGGAAACAACGAAGAGATATTTTTCTAAAAGAGGCTTCGAGTATAAGCTATAGGGTGGCTGAGTTGACCCTTATATTTTAATATTATTATCTTTCCAGAATATCTCGTTTAACATAACGCGAAATTTCTAACTCCGAATCTGACATGCCGATAGACGTTCATAAGGTTTTACCCGCGTTCCGATCATAATGGAACGTGTTTCAGAGGCTAAATCAATCGTATGCGCGAGTTACAGAAGAAAACGATCAAATTTAAATTAAATCTATTAGAATAGTTTCTAAGCGTTTGGAGCTGCCAGAGTCAAACGACAACTCTTATTGCTACGAAAATTGAAATCCGATAATAACTAACTATTACGGATCCAATGGAACTGATTTCGTCGAATTCTGAGACTGTGCCTCGGAAGGCTCTTTTTAAACATCGATTTAAACGATAAAATTTCAAAACTGAACAAATCACCTTTAAATTAAATTTCAACCATTCTATTATTTTCAGTGTCATCATTATAAATTTTATAAGCCTTCAAATTATTTAAACAGGCTTAGAAATTTCAGATTCAACAATTTACCCGATTTCACTTATTAAATTCAATATTTAAACTGTATAATTCAATGGTTTAATTACAAAGTAAATATTGATCTTGAATTCAAGTTAAAATTAACTTTTTAAATAGTTAAAATCAATTAACAATTCTATTTTAAGTTGTTAAAAATTCCGGGTCGTCATAATAACACATTAGTTAGCTCATTAGAGATAGGATGAAGTATACCCTAGAATGAGTATATCCATAGGATATTCGTTCGTATGCCTCAGTAAATTCTCTTACTATTCACTGATAGTAAGTATGAGTGCAAGAAGAGGACGAGAAAAGGGACAGGGAAATACCACTGTGAATGGTCAATGCCCTGCTACAACGGGAACAATCTTTCTCTATCGACCTCCTTTGATTTGTCTTTTCAATTCTCCGATTGGCTTTGTGGCAGCTCGTGGGAGAAGCTTTGGTGTGATGGTGGCCCTACGAATCGTGTAGATAAGTTTCTATTTCGTATTCTCTTCGTTAAATTTCTATCATCTTTTCATTTTTAACCTCAATGAATTTGAAATTCTATTTGAAATAAATTGGTAACTAAAATATGAAGTTAAATAAATCGTATCGATAAAACAATTTCGATTAAACCAAATGTGAAATTCTATTGTAATTTCTTGTGAATATCAAAAGTCTGAAGAGGGACAAGTTATATATACTTTGGGATATTCCAACTTGAGTTTGGAATCCATATCTAGAATTTGAGAATTGTGGAAGATTAAATCCATTTATCTATTGCTTGGGTCTCGATATGTTCTATGAACGGTTAGTTATCCCTTCGGACTAACCAATACCCCTGCATATTCATAGATCCGGATAACCCGAGTATCTTGTGAAGTGTTAAATAGATTCATTCATATATCTATTGTTGATATTCTGATTTGGTAAGTCAAATGCATAATAGATATCCAGTTTGACCTGGAAAACTATTTCTCTATCTTTGTGTATCTATCTTTGTTGTTTCCCTGCCTGCAAATTTCGAGGACGAAATTTTTTTAAGGGGTGAATCTGTAACGATCCCAATTTTGAATTAAATTTAATTTACAGTTAATGTAAATTATGGAATAAATTTTGGAATTAATTTGAATTTGAAATACATATGCATATGCATATATGAGTAAATTTGAATTTGACTTTAGAATTTGAATTTGAATATTGAATTTGTGTTTGAATTTAAATAAATGACTTAGAAAAATGATTTGGGTTTAAAATTATTATTTATGTAAATTAATTTATGGGTAGTTAATTTTAAAAGCATAAAGATATATTAGTATGAATTAAATGTTTGATAGTTAAACTTTAAGATAAAGAAATAAAAATCAGTATTTATACTAGAAATAGATATAAATAAATAAATATATATATATATAAGTGATTCTTGGGTGTACAACATGAGTTAAAACTAAAAAAAATTATGCAAGAAGATAGAAAAAATATATGTACAAAGCATAAAAAAAAATCAAATGAAATGATAATGCATGTAAACAAAAATGGAAACAAAGAGGAGGTATGTGAATGGAGGCAAGGAAAATGTCTCTGGTCAAAAATGGCGGCAAGGAAAAAAATCTGATTAAATAAAAACAAAGAGAAAGCTTGCACCAGTAAACACCTTCCCTGTGTAAACACCTGTCTTTTCTGTATATACATACTCTATTTCAGTTTCTTCAAGCAAAAGCCAAGAATTTAAAGTAATACCATCTACAACTTAAACAAAATTCAACCTTATAATAATAATTAACAGCAACTAAATCAATTCAAACAAGAAGATCAAAAAGAAGTTCCAGCTAACATTTCACAGCCTGTTTTAAAGTGGAAGGCTATGTTCATCTTGGAAATCATGGTGAGTAACATTACTTTTTAAAATTTAAAAATATGATTCTATTGCAAGTATGTCTGTGATAAGTATGTTTGTATATATGTATGTTTCTTTGAGTATATATGAGTGATGGATGTATGCGTGTGCACAGTTATCTCCTGTGATATCCAGCTCTTTGTTCATGCAGCAGTTTTGAGTTTAGAAAAAAATTCCTCTTGATCTATTGACTTTTTGGACTTAAGATTAAAATAAAGTTTGTTTTTTACGGTATATATTAAAGTTTAAAAATCAATTTAAGTTAAAACAACTTGTTAATAACTTTGGAAATCGAGAAATCTGAGCAAATCTCTAAATTAGTCAAAATACAAGCATTTTAATTTACGATCTCAGGTATGTGAATGGAATCCTTATACGTTAACATGAATTTTAAAGTAAAAATCATAATTTTTAGATTGAGGGTGGAAGAGCAGTTTGGGATTGTTGTATTTTCTTGGTTTTGGTGATTGCTGGTGATTCTTTGATGTGTTGGGGTCGGGGTTTTGACTGGTGATGGAGAAATGAACGGTGGTTGTATGGAAAATATTGGGATGGTGGTCTGATGGACGTGGCGGCAGTGGCGAGCTTTTTTAATTTGTAAACCTAGTTTTGTTGAGGTGAAGAATTTTGTTTCGTTCATCGTCGATAATGGATCGAGTGCGTCGTGGTTCTGGGGGATGGTAGAGGGGATGTCGACGAAGAGTTGACCGGAGTTTCAGAACTTCTGATGGACAAGGTTTCGAGAACGATGACGATTCCCATGTTGGATGTGAAGCCAGTGATGTTTTCCAGTTTTGGCTATGATGCTCGATTTCGAATTCGAGACGATGGTGACGTTCTGGCGATCGGGAAATGGTGCGTGGATGATCGTCGACTTGCTCGACGATGTGGTTTCGTCTGGAGGTGACCGGCAGCGTCGTGCACGGTGCATAAATTCTTGTGATGTTGTTTTTGGTTGGAGCAGGAGATGATACTCGAGTTTCACTCAAGTTATTTCGTGATTTGCTCGAAGTTCTGTCAGGTTTGACTCGAAGTCTTTTTTGTCTGGCTCGGGTATATTGTTTTTACAGGTTTTTGTTTAAAACCCGACAGTGTTTAAGTTTTTAAACTTAAACTAAATTTAAAAGTGTAAAGCAAGTTTTAAAACAAAGGTTTTGAAACAAGTTTAAATTATGAACTCAAAATGAATTTGAATTCCACTTTTTATAAATAAGTTTTATAAAAATGAAATGTTTTAACAACTTTAAATTGTTAAAGTAATTAAGAAGGGTTCATTAATTTATAATGGTAATTAATTAAGTAATTAGGGATTTATCAATTTGTAATTAAAGATTGGTAAATTAATAATTAAGTATTTAATTTATTTGTAATTAAGAATTGTTAATGATAATTAATTACAAAGATGGTTAATTAAAGATTTTTAATAATGAGTTAGTGATTAGTGAAAGGATAATTACTTATGGGTGTTTGGACAATTAAAGATAATCAATTTCATAATTAAGGTTAATTAACTACATAAATGAGGTCAATTAAGAATTGATTAAAAAGTAATTCATTAATTAAAGTTGATTAAGTGATTAGGGATAATCACTTATTATAATTAATTAAGGGAATTAATTAAAGGATAATTGAATAATTAAAAGGTTAATTATTTAATAATTAACGGTTGATTAATTTAATTAATAAATGATTCAAACGATAATTAATCAAATGATTTGAAATCAATTAATGTTAATTAACCATGATTGATAACTCATCTGATTTAAATTAATCAGATAATTAATTGAGTTTACTCATGGACGTTTGAATTCTATTGATTGTCGAACTGTTTGGTATTTCTGATATGTTATGCTTTGTGCTATGAATTGTTTCGATGTGATGATTGATGAATGTAATTTATTTATCTATGATAAATTTACATTATTTATCTGTGAATCTGTGAATGAACGATAGATTATACCGCTTATCAATATCGATGTGCTTAAGTATGTGATGTGATGATTTATGATGTTGCGCTATTGTGTAAAACCCCTGGACTACACCATACACATACAAATATGGGTTGCACGAGGAAATCGGGTAAGTTACAGATTTTTAACAATTTTAAAGATTGAATTCTTGAATCCAAAATAGTTTTGGAATTGGAATTGAAAGCTTTTAAAAATAAGTTTCAAAAATAAAAGTTATTTTAAATAACTTAATAAAACTTGAAATTTAAATAATTTGATTTAAATTTGAATTCAATATTTGAAATTGAATTCAATGATTTGGAAATTATGGTCTAGAAGATTATACAAGTTATAAAAGTGTTTATATGGGTTTTAACCATTTAAAAAGTATGGTTTTGGAAATTTAAACGGCTTTAACTTATGTAAATTGTAATCGGTTTTTCCCAAAACGAGAACTATTTGTTTCAAATAATAATAGTTTTCATAAAAAGAAAGGATTTCAAATTTGTATTGGAAGATTTCAAGTTTGAAATCAAATTTTAAATAGTTTGAAAAAACTATGAATTAACCTTTGTGAAGATGATTAAATCTTGTTTTGAAACCGAAGAGAATTTTAAATGGTGTACCTTTTATATAAAAGATTTGAATTGAAAAGGGTTTGAAAGTTATGAATTAAATCTTAAACTGAAAGATTGGATGAGTTAATCAAATTTGAAATGGAAATTGTTTTAAAATCCGTGAATGGATCTTTGTGAAACTGGGTGAACTTTGTGGAATGAATCTTTTATTTAAAAGATTTAAAATTGTAATTTTTTAAACCATTTGAGAGAAAAGTTTGGATAATAAGTTGTGACTTAACTGAAATCATATCATCTATATGTTTTTAAATATTATGCTCATCATTCGGTTTAGCCGGGAGAGGACCTTTGTGTCATACAACCCATTTCGAATAATGATACGTCGATATGGATAGCATTTGAAGACCGGTGGTAAAGACCGGGTATTTTCGAGAACGAAAGGATAACCCGTCGATTGTCTCTGCACTGAGTCGCGCCGGTATAGAGATTTCCTAAGTGATGGGAAGTCCGATCAGGATTGTGAATACCTGGATTGGAAGGGCTTCTTTGGAAGTGCCTTCGGTTCTGTTCGAACCCGGAACAGACTTGTATGGATGTGTTTCCGACATTACATTTTGAGATGTAAAGCTGGTTTCTATAAAATACATTTCTGTTGGTGGTGGAGATTTATTCTCTTGGCTTAACACCCTTCTTTGAGACGTATGAGCTCAGAGGTTATGTAGTTGATGGTTACTAGTGATACGTTCCCAATTTGGTAATGTGGCATGCTAAGTGCTGCTGTGTGTTGATGATCATTTGTTGATCATTTGTGATCGAAGCATGGATTTGTGAAAAAGCGTAGCTTTGTGGACGTGACTTCGTCGAGCCTTACAACCAGGTAATGGTCGAAACAGGAATCGTGGCAGCAAGGCTATTGGGGGGTAGCTCCCGCTGAGGGTATGACCATTTCCTTCTGGATAAAAAGTGATATCATGGTATGGAGCCCTGATATTTACTTTGGTTGATTTTTGAAAGTGGTACTATGGTATGGACCCCAGATACTTTACTGTGTGCTTGTTGGATTGAGGGCCCTCGGATAAAGGTCGGTTACGACCAGGGGATGACATACTCGTGTTAGTTGTTTTCAAGTTACAGAGATATCCCGGCCTTGTGTAGCAGAGATTCGGTTAGGTTCTCGGGGACGTCCCTCCAGAGGCGTTCCATTTTATGTGGGGAGTTCCTTTGCCTGACCATTTGTTGGAAATCTAAACAAAACAATACGAACTCAGTACGGTTTTAGTTGTATAACCTGCCATTGAATGTGACGGTAACCTGCTATTGAACATGGTAGCTATAGTAGGCATAAGTGTGCAATGCCTATGCTGGCTAAGATTTATATTATATTTTCGAAATGTTTTTACACTATGCACTAATAATAATATTCAAAGAAATTTTTCGCGTATCAAGCATTTTTTACTATCATAAGGAGAAATATCCTCCAATTCTGCGTTTGCATTGTGTGTGTGGCGGGAGGCCTTATGGTAGTTTCATTTTTCAAAAAAAGCATTGCGGTTTTCAATGTTTTAAATACATTTTGTTGTCGTTTTAAAAGATAAACCGTTTTTGTTTGCTCACACCAGTCCCATGACTGACCTGAAGTTTATTGTTCCTTTCCTAAACTCTGGTTGCCTACAATTTTCCATACGGGCAGTCTAGATTTGGGTTTTTCAGATAGTCGAATAGTAGGAACTGATTCGATAGCCTTCGAAGCCTTTGGATTTGTGGATCGCATTTTCTACACTTCAGCATTCACAGCTGACGTTGCTTAGCTTTGTGCGACTCGATGAAGGTTCGATCTAGCTTTGGATTGAAGATAGAGTTCGTGGAGTTTGGTATTGAAGTCATTATTTTTCCGTTGCTATTTCTTGTATATCTTATAGTATTGATATCTATTGTATCATTCTATTGTATCATCATTGTATCAGATATTGTATCAAATGTTGTATATGTATTATTCATTTTCTTCCGCTGTGTTGTACTTCATGTGTCATAAGCTCCGGCAAACCAGATTTGACGTCTGAATCTGCGGCATTTGAATATGAGTGTCGTATTTGGTGTCGATTTTCGAAGGCCGAGTCAGGGCCGCTACAGAGACTGACAGTTGTCAGCCTGTTCCAGTAGCCTTCCACACATGCTCTCTGCGATAGTCCTATAGTATTAGTTATCTCGACGGCCATCGTGACCCAATATCCATTAAGTGCAAGACCACGCTATGCGTTGGTCATGACCCTACACGTCCCCCTAATGGTAATAGACTATTGGCCTAGGTGACATAAGGGCAGTGTCTCTCAGCTATGGCTCTCAGCCATAGACATCAGCAGGTCTGTCTTGGATTCAAGGAGCAACCCCACAATCAGACCATTAGGATGGATACTAGCCAATCTAATTTACTTCTCAAATTATAAAAGGAGTACACACAATATATAGACACCGTTATGGCTGTGACGACCCGGAATTTTCAATCCTGAAAATTCCAGATAGTTAGAGAAAAGAAGGAAAGAGATAGAAGAAGAAGAACAGAAAAGAAGCACACAATCTCACATTCGTAGCGGATAAAATATAATAATAAATAATAACAGTTTACAAAAGAATATTATATCTGTCGATTATATTTTAATACATCAGAGTCACATATATACAGACTTTGAATATACTCAATTATCAAGTCATAGATACACAACAATATTACACAGTGGAAATACTCTATACGCTCTTGCCATCCAGCTCGCCTCCTGAGCTCCCGAACGTACCTACCTAAAAATCTATAATAGTCGATCTGACCCGAGCATTACATCAAAGTAACACCCGGGTCAGGCTGCAAACCAGCGTGAGTAAACCCATCTAACATGGAATTCAAAAACATACAACTTATATAAAACCGGGGGTAACTTATATCAATTTCAACTTCACAAGTTGTTATAGACAGCATCTATTTCACACATTAATTTCTAAGTGCCAAAACATAGACTAAATGGTCTAATTCGCTTAAATCATTCCATATCAGCCTATTGATTTCACATATCAAATCTATATAGAATCGAAGTGGTTTCGGATATTAACTAATACCCGGCTCCGATCTCTTCGAATCCAATGCCATCTTATACCAAATTATTCACGTGAAACACAATTCAAACTTTAAATATAGAGTGATACCCACATTAATTTATCATCGATAGATAACTAAATTATCTCAGTTTAAACCCAACATATCATATCACAAAGCATTCCCTAATCACATATCCAAGCTATCAGTCAATCTAAAGCATGCAATATTATTCAATCATTCATAAGCAAGACAAATTAGTCATAGCATTCCTAATTAATTTAAATTAAATTCCTTTAATCACCCTTAATCCTGCTTACTTAACATTGATTAATTACCATAAATAATCAATTAAAGATCTTTTAATTATCCATTTTAATTCATCAGCCCTGATTAATTATCTTCATAGAGTAATTATCCTTTAGTTATTTACATATTTAATTATCCTTAATTTATTACTTCCATTTATCAGCCTTATTCAATCATAAACAGTAGATGACCTTACTGTAATTACTTACCTAAATTAGTTAACTCCTTAATATGTAAATCCTTTAATTAATTACACCAAGTAATTAATCCTTAATTACTTCTCCTAAATAATTACTCTTAACTACTTTCCATTAAGTAATTTCCTTATATTAATTATATCCAGTAATTTATCCATCAACTACTTCACTAAGTAACTACACTTATAAATCTCATTAAGTAATCATGTATAATCCATTATCAAGTGACTATCTTTAATTAACGGATTAATTAATCACATTTATCTCATTAATTACAAACTAGGTAACTCGTCCCTTAATTACCGTATAAATCAATTTATCAATCTTTAATTATAGATTAATTATTCTTTAATTATAAATAAATAAATAAACCTTAATTATAAATTAATCTTCTTCAATACAAAGTAATCAATCCTTAATTACTTTTAGAATCCATTAATTAACCTTAATTTTTGACTAATTACATTAACAAAATAACCAATGATTAATCACATCCATTATTCCTAAAAATACCTATATGAATCAATATTTAATTAAACAAGGAAGACTAGTTACCTTAATTAATTATTTAATCATTACCTATATCTTACTTAAATTAATGCTTGAAACAAACACTAGAAAACTTTAATTGATTTAAGGTTAAATATACTGATATTAATCATTTACTTAATCCCCTCATAAATTTCATTTGAAAATACCTAGAGATTTTAATCTTAACTGATTATCCCAATCTAATTGGACAAAACTAACGACTAACTCAAAAATATTTTATTTTAAAGTAAATTAAATTTGGAAACTCTTTTTTTATGCCTGAACCTGTTATAGAAATTTTGTTTCCAATCAGGACTAATCAAATTATCCTGCTTCCAAAACTGACCATCATTTCCTTTCCCTTTTTATTTAACTTAAAAAAACAAAGCAAAACTGATCCTCAAATGAAACCCGAGCCCTGAAACGAAATTCTCGAGTCAAAACTCGAGTTTCCCACAACTTTATAAACTTCGAGTCCAACGCGAACGTGACTTCGAGCCAAACACGCGAGTTACCATCGTCCCCAATCCCTCTACATCTCCCAGATACACCTAACACTCGTGCACCATGCACGATGATCAGACCATCGTCGATCATCTCCGAAACCTTCAGCAAGTCGTCCCAGTACTTCCTAAACATACCGACCACCCACCAAAGTTGATCTGTCCAGTAATCAAGATCGAGCCACTCAGCCTTAACTAATTACCAAACCTGCTCATCAACTCCACCTCGTGCCGTCACCGTTGTCCACCGGAGAACCCACAACCCCGTCCAGAACTTCGCCAGAACCCTATGCTCCTTTCCCCTTCGTCCGATCCATCTGGGTTCAACATCGGTGCCGTACTTGCTTCAAGAAACCCCCACTACTCCAACCCAAACTAAACCCTAGATTCGCCTCGCCGCACCACCACGGCATACCAGAAATTCAATAGTTATTCTTCCCCTCACCATTGACCCACCAGCCATCACCACCTTGAATCCCGACCACTCAGACCTTTCCAATCACCAGAAAATGCTCAGAACAGAAGCCACGATCAACTCAAGATAACATATGATTTCCAAACTTAAATTTTTTGATTTTTCTTTTAAAAATCATATTTTCCTAAGACAATTCAGGTTATATAAATATATCAATCAATTGTCGAAAAAGAATTTTTAACAACTTTGGGTTTTTTTATAGTAGTTTCCAAATTCCAGGAAAACACCAACTATTAACACCCTTAATTATTTTTAAAAACAATGTTTGGTTAATTCGAACAAAAACCTTTTAAACATCCCAACCCAAATTGATTCGTATGAAGAGATATTGGATTAATTTGTTATATTCTTGAATCTGTGTTCACAGCAGATCTCAAAACAATTCACATAGACATAAAAGCAAACAATCAGTAGTAATTCAACCATATTCTAGTTTGGTCATCCATGCAACATCTTAACTTTTCAATCTTTAATCAACATCAAGCATCCATCCAAAATTTAAAGTATCTATTTACTGTTTTAGATTGTACAGAGACTTGTTTGTTTGTTTTTTTCCTGTCATGAATATAAATATTCACCCACAAATACAACTTAACATCATTTTTAAACGACAAGCACAGCATAATTCAAATCATACTTAGAAGAGTCATTGCATGCTAGATCAAGATGTATCAGTTTTTTTTTCAAGTTTACTCACAGTTAAATTTTGAATTGAAATTTTCCATTTCATGTTCCAGCCCAGATAAAACTTGCTAACACACACACACACACACACACACATATATGTTTAAAATCATTTTAAAACAACATGCACAGGTAATTTCAGATCATACTTATAAGATCGGTGCACACTTGTTCAAGAATCATAAATTTATCAAGCTTACTCACATGTTCACCTCAAAAACACAGAAGCCTGGAACTAATTTTTAGTTTGAACTTGTTGATCTTCAATTCTTGATCTCGAATTGTCTTTGATTTATTCCTAGAACCTGCTTAGTTCCTTAGATTATGTTTTGATTAACTTGCCTCCAGCTTTTAGGTTGAAGATGCTCTGATTTGCTTGTCTAATTAGATTTGCTTTTAACTTTGCTTGAGTTTGAATCTTGTTTAAGCTGATGATCCTGAATTCTTTATTTGTTTTCATCTTTATTTATTATTATTATTTTCCTTCTGGTTTTAGTTGTAGAAGAAATTGATTGAGTAGAAAATATGAGAAAAGTTTTTATTTATTTTGTAAAACAGCCCTTTTTGACAAATTATTTTATTTATATTTAAATTTTTAAAGAGAGAACAAGCATGCCACATGTTTATTTACATGTTAACTCAAGTTACACTTGTTAATTCATGCATTACTTAATTTACATTTGTCACAACATGTATATTTTTATTTTATTTTATTATATATATTTTTTTAATGCTTAAACCCCTAGTTAAACTTTTATTTACTTATGAATCATAGTTTAAATCTTTCTTTTCCATAATTTACTTAATTTTATATCTATAAACTCTAAACAAAAGACTAAAAATTTAACTACACTAATAAATAACCACTTACAAATACTAATTGTAAATATATTTTTAAGCCATTAATCTTGCGGTTTTAAACAAATTTTGTCATTTGCTTATTAATCTACTTACATTTGTACTTCGTATGTTAAATATTTCTTTTATATAATTTATATGCTAAATTATATTTAGTTTATATCTATGTATACGTTTTAGCAATTTATATCCTTATTACATATACTCTCTTATATTTATAAAATTTCAAAGAATATGTTTTAGACTAAATTATAAATAAATAAAATCATACATATTTTATTTTCAAATATTTATAATTCAATTTTTGTTAAATTTTTTAATTCGTTTATATATCTAGATATATATATATATATATATATATATATTTATCAGAATTTCGTTTATTCCATTTACAAATAAGTATTTTAACAATTTTAATCCTGTTAATTTCCAATTAACAGATGCTCGGAAATTCGGGTTATCACATTCCTTCCCCCTTTGAATCTTTTCGTCCTCGAAAAGGAACTAAACCAAATTCATTAAGTATTTTAAAACCAGTTAAAATATTCTTTGATCATTTTTAAAACACCTTTAAAATCTATATAGTATTATCAAAATAGCTTTATAAAAATATCATTTTATAACTCGATGTTTCATCAAGTCCATCCTCGTTCTCATAGAAATTCGGTCATACGTTGATCAGGCGTAAGACTGAAAATCTATAAGTACTTAGCGGAGCCATTTTCAACACTAAGTGAAAATACTTGGAAAATAATTTTATTGAAAATATAGAAAATAGTTTTTGAAATTATAGGATGTATCTTTAGTGAGAATGCCTTGGAAATCATCACCCCCATCCATGGTCGCAGTTAACCCGATGGTTACGTTGCCATCCCGACAAAATCCATAGATAACTGTAGGCCTCCGCGCCCCTCGATTACGCCAGGGAACCCGCTACAAATCGCAGCTACAACTGGGATTACGTAGCTATCACAGCAAAAACCCATATAACTGTAGGCATCAACGCCATCGAATTTCGCTGCCAAAAGAATGAAACTTCTCCACTCCACTTGACCATAGATCGCAGTCTACCGATGTTGCGTTGCCTTCCCGGCAAAATCAAGTGTAGACCGTTGACACTCATGCTCCACACGATTTTCGCTATGGTCCCCATAGTAGATCGCAATGACATCGAGTTACACTATCGTCACAGCATAACCCAAATGCCACCGTAGGCATCAGCGCCCTCGACTTTCGCTACCCAATAATCCTCAGGAACTAGTTTGTCCGGACTCCTCACAGGATCAACTTTAGAACCCCCCGTGAGGCTCAAGGCAGCACCACCCAGTGGCACTCCTGAGAAGTTCATTTCAAGGGAGCGCCTTTTTCCCCAGATCCATCATCAAAACACTTTATACTATACATATATAGTATATTTAAATCATAAACCTAGTATGATCTCATACAAAGCTCCTTTACACAAAATCGATTATTCCAAAATCGATAATTCTCAAACTAGGCTTTCCAAATTTAATATTGATTTTACCTAAAAATCAAAAGCCTTTCCAAATCCATATGTTCCAAAACCTTTTTCCAAAATCCTCATATGATCCTTTACATATACATATACATACATATATATATATATATATATATATATATATAATTTTTAAAACTTTGGATCATTTCAAACTTGTATAAAACTCCTTTATTCTTCAAACACCTCCAAAAACCATTTTCTTCCGGCAAAAGATTCATCAAGGGGAGTTTAATCTTATACAACAAAGATATATATAACTTTGTTTATTCAAAATCAAATATTCAAATTTGATTGCTCTTTTCAATATCAATTTCATTCAAATTCGTATGATCTACACATATCATTCGTATGCCATACCAATCTGATCGCTCATTCGATCACACAATACCACTTCCGAACTAGTATCGTCCATCCGACTTCCTAGTACGGACATTGATCTGGTTTCTTGATCAGAAACCCTCATTCTTCTTGCATAGTCATAACTATGATAGAGAATATCCAGAACCAATAAACAATCCATATCCAGGTTCGCCGTCAAATATCGAGTGAAAAATCCCAATCGGATCGATATAATTATCTCGAAATTCTATGCTCGAATCTGGATCAAATCACTATGCGAATAGAATAACATACGTACACCCTACGTACTTATCTTTATTGGTTATTAGCCAAATAAATTCCATTTCTATTCATATTCACTTTGATTTTCATTCACCTACTCACAATTGCTTCAATCCATTTGGATTATCACCTCTATTTTTATCTCGATTGGGTATTTAACCATTAACAATTTGAACTCCGACCAGTTTATTTAGAAATAGCTTGAAAATTTTAGAAATAGATAAGTAGTTGAAAAATAATTACTAGTTTGTAAAATAGGTATAAAATAGTTAGAAAATAGTTAAAATAATTATAGAAATTTTAGATAATTGCAAAATAACAGTAAGATAGTAATTAGTTTTGTAAAATAGTTGTAATATAGTAATTAGTTTTTATAGACAGTTGGAAAATTGTTAAACAATTTCAAAAATAATTGTAAATCAAATATAAGATAGTTTGGCTTTTAAAAGAAAGGTTGTATATATAATTAATAGCTTAGAAAATAGGTTTATATTAAGACAATTTATATTAAAAATAGTCCAGAGTCAAAATTATTCAATTCCCAATCTCCATTCTCATCAATTCAATTTAAATTTGCACTTCCATTTAAATTGACCCAATTCCAGTTTAAATAACTTCAATTTCCATTGAAATCTATTTAACCCAATTCAAGTTGAATTCCTCGGTTCTTTCCAAATTTAACTTTATTCAACCTTCATCTCAAATTTTACTAATTCAAATAAATTTCAATTGAACTAGTTCCAATTTCAATTCATTTCAACTCCAGATTGAATTAATCCCAATTTCAAACTCCATTTCCAAATCAAGTTGAATTATTCTTGACTTCCTCCCAAATTTAATTCAAATTCCATTTGAATTCAAAACTTATTCAACTTTAATTACAATTCCAAATTTTCCATTTGAATCTTATACTCATACATCTTCAATCACAATTTCAATTAATTCAAATCAAGTTCAATTTGAACAAATTTCAAATTTAAACCATCTCGAGTTATATAAATTCGAGTTAATACTTAAAATGTTGATTTAATTCCTTTAAATCAATTTACCTATTTATCCCAACAATGGATTACCATACTCCATTTCTCATTCGTTTAAACAAATCCAATTCACAACTTAAAGATTTTTAACAACAATAGGATGATATCATCTAATTCATTTTAAAACATTCATTCATTTTAAATTTCTAGATCTCAAACCCAATTTGAGATCACTCAAACTCTCAATTACAATCAACCATTTAACTTCCCAAGTTAAATCTTAATTTCATCTTAAAATTTACAAATCAGGTTGAACATCCCAACATATTTAACTTTTCCCAAGTTAACTCAATTCACTTAATCCAATCAACCTTACCTAGTTTGAACTTCCATTTCAAATTTTGAGCTTCACATAAATAATCTTCCCACTTATTAAGTTCAAAAACTTAGCACTTCGGGTATCACATCTTATTCCACATTCAAAAGTCAACATTTAGAGTTTATTTCAAACCACATTTGATATTATGTATATACACATATATACATATTAACTTCTTTTACATACCAAGTTATACTTTAAAATTTTAAACCACCTTTGGTTTTTAATTTAAACAAATTCTTCTAAAATTTCAAACAACCCTTGTTTGAAATAGGACCCTTTCATTTGAATATATTAAATAACATTTCTTTTTTTAAAATAAGATCATATTCAAAATAGTTTGAATAATATTATCTCCCTTAACATTTGGAATCAATTCAAATGTTTAAATTTAGAATTCAAAACTTCACAATTTTAAATCCACTTCAATTTCCACCCTTTCTAATTTACAAGTTATTCTCATCAAATGGTTACTTCCTTAAAACATTTTATTGTTTAAAACAATCATCCCATTATTAAACAAAATAACCATTAAATTTCATGGTTTGAAACCAATTCTGATTCATCTTATTTTGAAATTCTTTCTTAACTTTAAGAATTTAATTTAAGTTTGAATCCATTTCAAACTTATGCTTATTTAATTTCAATTTGGTTGTAATTCTATTACCACTTAATTTTTACTATTACTTTTATTTTAATTAATACTACAACCAATTTCCTTAATATAATTGATAATCTATTCCTTATATAAGATTCACTTACCTTTGAAATTATTTAAAAACTTTTATATAAGAAAATAACAGGTACGCTCTCTCATATATATATATACTCGACTCATCCTAGGGTACCACTTACCTTATCCTTAGTGAGTATACCCCCCAGAGCAGACCCCAGAGCCAAGGTTCTCGCTTAACCTTCTGCTCTGATACCAAATGTGACGACCCGAAATTTTCGATCCTGAAAATTCAAGATAGTTAGAGAAAAGAAGGAAAGAGATAGAAGAAGAAGAACAGAAAAGAAGCGCACAATCTCACATTCGTAGCGGATAAAATATAATAATAAATAATAACAGTTTACAAAAGAATATTATATCTGTCGATTACATTTTAACATCAGAGTCACATATATACAGACTTTGAATATACTCAATTATCAAGTCATAGATACACAACAATATTACACGGCGGAAATACTCTATACGCTCTTGCCATCCAGCTCGCCTCCTGAGCTCCAGAATGTACCTACCTGAAAATCTGTAATACTCGGTCTGACCCGAGCATTACATCAAAGTAACACTCGGGTCAGGCTGGAAACCAGCGTGAGTAAACCCATCTAACATGGAATTTAAAAACATACAACTTATATAAAACCCGGGGTAACTTATATCAATTTCAACTTCACAAGTTGTTATAGACAGCATTTATTTCACACATTAATTTCTAAGTGCCAAAACATAGACTAAATAGTCCAATTCGCTTAAATCATTCCATATCAGCCTATTGATTTCACATATCAAATCCATATAGAATCGAAGTGGTTTCGGATATTAACTAATACCCGACTCCGATCTCTTCGAATCCAATGCCATCTTATACCAAATTATTCACGTGAAACATAATTCAAACTTTAAATATAGAGTGATACCACATTAATTTACCATCGATAGATAATTAAATTATCTCAGTTTAAACCCAACATGTCATATCACAAAGCATTCCCTAATCACATATCCAAGCTATCAGTCAATCTAAAGCATGCAATATTATTCAATCATTCATAAGCGAGAAATATTAGTCATAGCATTACTAATTAATTTAAATTAAATTAATTAAATTCCTTTGATCACCCTTAATCCTACTTACTTAAATTGATTAATTACCATAAATAATTAATTAAAGATCATTTAATTATCCATTTTAATTAGTCAACCCTGATTAATTATCTTCATAGAGTAATTATCCTTTAGTTATTTACATATTTAATTATCCTTAATTTATTACTTCCATTTATCAGCCTTATTCAATCATAAACAGTAGATGACCTTACTGTAGTTACTTACCTAAATTAATTAACTCCTTAATATGTAAATCCTTTAATTAATTACACCAAGTAATTAATCCTTAATAACTTCTCCTAAATAATTACTCTTAATTACTTTCCATTAAGTAATTTCCTTATATTAATTATATCCAGTGATTTATCCATCAATTACTTCACTAAGTAAGTACACTTATAAATCTCATTAAGTAATCATGTATAATCCATTATCAAGGGACTATCTTTAATTAACAGATTAATTAATCGCATTTATCTCATTAATTACAAACTGGGTAACTCATCCCTTAATTACCCTATAAATCAATTTATCAATCTTTAATTATAGATTAATTATTCTTTAGTTATAAATAAATAAATAAACCTTAATTATAAATTAATCTTCTTCAATACAAAGTAATCAATCCTTAATTACTTTTAGAATCCATTAATTAACCTTAATTTTTGACTAATTACATTAACAAAATAACCAATGATTAATCACATTCATTATTCCTAAAAATACATATATGAACCAATATTTAATTAAACAAGGAAGACTAGTTACCTTAATTAATTATTTAATCATTACCTATATCTTACTTAAATTAATGCTTGAAACAAACACTAGAAAACCTTTAATTGATTTAAGGTTAAATATACTGATATTAATCACTTACTTAATCCCCTCATAAATTTCTTTTGAAAATACCTAGAGTTTTAATCTTAACTGATTATCCCAATCTAATTGGACAAAACCAACGATTAACTCAAAAACATTTTATTTTAAAGTAAATTAAATTTGGAAACTCTTTTTTTATGCCTGAACCTGTTATAGAAATTTTGTTTCCAATCAGCACTAATCAAATTATCCTGCTTCCAAAACTGACCATCATTTCCTTTCCCTTTTTATTTAACTAAAAAATCAAATAAAAACTGATCCTCAAATGAAACCCGAGCCCTGAAACGAAATTTTTGAGTCAAAACTCGAGTTTCCCACAACTTTATAAACTTCGAGTCCAACGCGAACGTGACTTCGAGCCAAACACGCGAGTTACCATCGTCCCCAATCCCTCTACATCTCCCAGATACACCTAACACTCGTGCACCATGCACGATGATCAGACCATCGTCGATCATCTCCGAAACCTTCAGCAAGTCGTCCCAGTACTTCCCAAACATACCGACCACCCACCAAAGTTGATCTGTCCAGTAATCAAGATCGAGCCACTCAGCCTTGACTAATTACCAAACCTGCTCATCAACTCCACCTCGTGCCGTCACCGTTGTCCACCAGAGAACCCACAACCCCGTCCAGAACTTTGCCAGAACCCTATGCTCCTTTCCCCTTCGTCCGATCCATCCCGGTTCAACATCGGTGTCGTACTTGCTTCAAGAAACCCCCATTACTCCAACCCAAACTAAACCCTAGATTCGCCTCGCCGCACCACCACGGCATACCAGAAATTCAATAGTTATTCTTCCCCTCACCATTGACCCACCAGCCATCACCACCTTGAATGCCGACCACTCAGACCTTTCCAATCACCAGAAAATGCTCAGAACAGAAGCCACGATCAACTCAAGATAACATATGATTTCCAAACTTAAATTTTATGATTTTTCTTTTAAAAATCATATTTTCCTAAGACAATTCATGTTATATAAATAAATCAATCAATTGTCGAAAAAGAATTTTTAACAACTTTGGGTTTTTTTTATAATAGTTTCCAAATTCCAGGAAAACACCAACTATTAACACCCTTAATTATTTTTAAAAACAATGTTTGGTTAATTCGAACAAAAACCTTTTAAACATCCCAACCCAAATTGATTCGTATGAAGAGATATTGGATTAATTTGTTATATTCTTGAATCTGTGTTCACAGCAGATCTCAAAACAATTCACATAGACATAAAAGCAAACAATCAGTAGTAATTCAACCATATTCTAGTTTGGTCATCCATGCAACATCTTAACTTTTCAATCTTTAATCAACATCAAGCATTCATCCAAAATTTAAAGTATCTATTTACTGTTTCAAATTGTACAGAGACTTGTTTGTTTGTTTTTTTTTTCCTATCATGAATATAAATATTCACCCACAAATACAACTTAACATCATTTTTAAACGACAAGCACAGCATAATTCAAATCATACTTAGAAGAGTCATTGCATGCTAGATCAAGATGTATCAGTTTTTTTTTCAAGTTTACTCACAGTTAAATTTTGAATAGAAATTTTCCATTTCATGTTCCAGCCCAGATAAAACTTGTTAACACACACACACACATATATGTTTAAAATCATTTTAAAACAACATGCACAGGTAATTTCAGATCATACTTATAAGATCGGTGCATACTTGTTCAAGAATCATAAACTTATCAAGCTTACTCACCTGTTCACCTCAAAAACAGAGAAGCCTGGAACTGATTTTTAGTTTGAACTTGTTGATCTTCAATTCTTGATCTCGAATTGTCTTTGATTTGTTCCTGGAACCTGCTTAGTTCCTTAGATTATGTTTTGATTAACTTGCCTCCAGCTTTTAGGTTGAAGATGCTCTGATTTGCTTGTCTAATTAGATTTGCTTTTAACTTTGCTTGAGTTTGAATCTTGTTTAAGCTGATGATCCTGAATTCTTTTTTTGTTTTCATCTTTATTTATTATTATTATTTTCCTTCTGGTTTTAGTTGTAGAAGAAATTGATTGAGGAGAAAATATGAGAAAAGTTTTTATTTATTTTGTAAAACAGCCCTTTTTCACAAATTATTTTATTTATATTTAAATTTTTAAAGAGAGAACAAGCATGCCACATGTTTATTTACATGTTAACTCAAGTTACACTTGTTAATTCATGCATTACTTAATTTACATTTGTCACAACATGTATATTTTTATTTTATTTTATTATATATATATATATATATATATTTTAATGCTTAAACCCCTAGTTAAACTTTTATTTACTTATGAATCATAGTTTAAATCTTTCCTTTCCATAATTTACTTAATTTTATATCTATAAACTCTAAACAAAAGACTAAAAATTTAACTACACTAATAAATAACCATTTACAAATACTAATTGTAAATATATTTTTAAGCCATTAATCTTGCGGTTTTAAACAACTTTTGTCATTACTTATTAATCTACTTACATTTGTACTTCGTATGTTAAATATTTCTTTTCTATAATTTATATGCTAAATTATATTTAGTTTATATCTATGTATACGTTTTAGCAATTTATATCCTTATTAAATATACTCTCTTATATTTATAAAATTTCAAAGAATATGTTTTAGACTAAATTATAAATAAATAAAATCATACATATTTTATTTTCAAATATTTATAATTCAATTTTTGTTAAAATTTTAAATTCATTTATATATCCAGATATATATATATATATATCAGAATTTATTTTATTCAATTTACAAATAAGTATTTTAACAATTTTAATCCTGTTAATTTCCAATGAACAGATGCTCAGAAATTCGGGTTATCACAATGGCTCTCAGGCTGCACGCTCCCAGTGCGTATCACGATAAATATAATATCCAGTATACTTGACCCGGATAGAGTGACATATACTTACAAAAAGTAATTAAACAAATATTAGCTCAGGCGTCCCGTACCACCTGTGTTACTCGCACGTTTGCTCAACACTCATAAATTGTAGTCATCATCGCATAATTATTCTGTATGACAAAGCAAATAAAAACTGGAGAAATATAACCAAAAGTCTCATACCAGATGGTACCATAAATATGTTTATCTTAATTCCTCGTAACATAGAAATTAGCAATCAAAACGATTTTATTATTTATTGATTCAAAAGGGTTTTTAAAATACGTTTTCCTAAAATCTTCAAAACAATTTCAAGTATAAATTCTTAACTGAAAGAAAATCAATTTATAAAATTTCCAATCATCCCTCAAAATTCATTTTTTGTTTCAAAACAAATATTCTCAAATCTAGTATTACATTACACAGAAATCCATAAATTGCAATTCTATTCCAAATCAGTTGAAACTATTTTTAAAAATAACTCATACATTTTCAAATTCTTCTCTAATAATTGAAAATAATAATAATATTAAATAAGTTTTATAACTCAAAATTTCCTTTAAGCAATAAACTTAATTAATTCTACCTTTCCAATAAGGAATTTCAATTAAGAATAATCTCGCAAAGCCATAAAATAAAACTCCATTAATGCAAATTTTTATTCAATAAATAAATTGCATTCCACTTCTATTACCTTAAAATATTATTTTTTAAAACTTCCAATCTATTAAATCCAAAAAATTAACTTACACTTTGAAAAGTATCAATTTCAAATATCATTGCAGAACCACCCTTTAAACATTTTTATAACCAAAAATAAGTGAAAAAATATAAATATTCTAAAATTTAACTTATTTAATCAAATCCTAAAATTCATCAATTTCCAAGTAAATTCTATTAATAGATTACTCAAAAACTAATTTACTTAAATAATTTTCTACCATAAATAATACTTCCAGTTATAATGAAAATCATTCCAAAAATTCAATATTTATTTCCAAAATATTTCATTTCTCAAAGTCTTCCATTTTAATCAGTTAATTCCCTTCCGATAAATTACTAATGCGATCTCATCACCACAACAATCAATTAAAATATGTGATCTCATCACAATAATAGTCGATCAAAAATATGAAATTCAATTCATCCAGTTTAATTCATATCAACAAAACATATATCACCAAACGATCAACAAAATTTTGTAAATATAGTCTAAATCATGCTAGTGTGTTATCAAAATATAACTCATCCAAACAATGCCAATATATCAAATAAACTATTCAATACCAATTCATAATTAAAATAATATCAATCAACCAATGATACACATAGAATTAGATGATAGTTGTGGATAAAAATAATTTTACTCACCGAATTGAAGCATTCCAACCAACACTGCCATCGTCATTGCAACAATCCACATGAACGCTCGCTCATAATTCAAATGCTTACCATAGCTCCAGTATGCTCATGCACCCCTCGCATGACTCCAACCACTGCCATGCCTCCCATTACAAGCAAACCTCAACGGATCGATACCAGAACCTGGAATGCACACTTTGAAGCTCGTTCCATCATTATCGAATCCCCAATCACGGTCGCACTTTCCTTCTTATGTCGCCCAAGTGGCCATGCGTGCCTTCATCACGACCTGAAGTTAAGGCCTTGCCTACCTCCCCTTCAAGCATGCGCCAGTGCCATGACTTCTAGATGTTCGCGCATGTCTATGTGATTCTTTTACGATTGCGACTTTATAGTTTTTTATTGAATGTTGTCATTTTGGGGAATTAGGGCTGAACGAAGATGAGTGGGTTTAGGTTTCTTGGTGAGACCATGTGTAACGACCCGGAAATTTCGATCCCGAAATTTCCAGATAGTTAGTGAAAAGAAGAAAGAGAAAGAAGAAACAGAAAAACTCAAATTCAGAATCTCACTTTCGCAGTGGATAAAATATAATAGCAAATAAAATAACAGTTTTCAAAGAAGAACTGTATCGATACATTTACAATTTTACATCAGAGTTACAACAATTACACATCATTGGACGGTTTAAAACAACATGTCCAGATATACAACTATAATATACATAACGGGTATGCTCCATACATTCCTACTACCCAGCTCGCCTCCTGAACTCCAGAACGTCCTTACCTGAAAATCCGTAATACTCGGTCTGACCCGAGCATTACGTCAAAGTAACACCCGGGTCAGGCTGGAAACCAGCGTGAGTAAACCAATCTATCATGGAATACAAAAGCATACAACTTATATAAAACCCGGGGTAACTATATCAATTTCAACTTCACAAGTTATTATAGACATCATCTATTTCACAAATTAATTTTCCAAGTGCCAAAACTTATTAAATGGTCCAATTCACTTAAATCATTCCACGTCAGCTTATTGATTTCACATATCAAATCTATATAGAATCGAAGTGGTTAAGGGTATTTCTAATACCCGACTCCGGTCTCTTCGTAACCAGTATCATCTTAACTTAAATTATTCAAGTGAAAAACAATTCAATTTTTAATACAGGGTGTCACATAATTCATCAACAATAGATAACCACATCATCATAGTTTAAATCAACATATCTTATCACATAGCATCACAAACCAAATATTAGGAATAACAATTAATCAAAGACTTCCAATATCGTTCTATTTATCCTTTAATTACATTTAAGTAATTAACCCTTAATTAATTTCATAAACGAATTATCCTTAACCCAATACGGTAATTAACCTTTAGTTATTTCATTAATTAATTTCTACCATAATTATTAATCACCCTTGATTAATAACAATAGTAATTAACTACCCTTGATTACTTTATCAAATAAATTGATTATCCCTAGTTATCTCTAATTAATCCCTTGATTAATTACAACATAATTTAATCCTAATTACTTTCACAATTCCATCTTCCACTAATTGCATCCAGTAATTATCATTAATTACTTTACTAAGTAATTATACTTCATCAATTACATTAAGTGATTTTTATCAAATCATCAAGTGATTAAAATTAATTAAACTTAATTAATTAATTTAGTACAATCACATAAGACTCCATTACTTAATTAACTATAATTAATTACATTATTCCTTAATTAGTTACATTAATTAATCATGCTTAAATTAGTTACTTCCCTTAATCAACTTTAATAATTATAAACAGTAATTAATTATTCTTAATTACTTCTTAATTACATTTAATTACATTTATAAATTCTTTGATTTATTACACCAAGTAATAAATCCTTAATTACTTACCAAGTAATTATTCATTTAAAATTACTTCCCACTAAGTAATTTTCCTATCTTAATTACCTCCAGTAATTTATTCATCGATTACTTATCTTAAGTAATTACTCTTATCAAATCTCATTAAGTAAGCATACTTAATCAATTACCATGTGACTATTTTTAATTAATTAACAAATTAATTAACTTAACTTAATCACATTCACCTCATAATTCATAACTGAGTAATTTATCCCTTAATTATTCTTTAGCCAAATTAATCTACTTACATTTAATTAAGTTAATTAATTACACTTAAACTTATTAACTAACTTAATTAATCTATAATTATTTAATCATAATTATCTTAAGATAAACCTTATCTTAATTATGCTTATTGAAACAACTTACTTTAAAAATTAACTTTACTTAATTAAATTATTAATTAAGTTTTAAATACCTATTCATCTTAATAAATTAAAAGTTACAAATCCCAACTTATTTTTACATGCTTAAACTATTATCAAATAATTGTTTTAATCCATTATCAATTTAAATTTTTTAAATTCTTAAAATTCATGCCTACACAAGTATTATTAATCTTAACTTAATTTAGCAAAGTTTTAAAATTAAATGAAGTTTCAAACTTCATAAACAATGTTAAAGAATCAACTTATTATATAAGTAATTTATAAAAGAAGTTTGAATTAATTTCATTTAAAATTCCAAAACACAAGTTTTATAAACCTCTCTTACTTGCTTCAGGTAATACTATTAACATTCAAATATACCCGAGTAAAATCTCAAGTACCTCGAAATGAACCCCGAGTATTTCCCATCTTTATAAAATTTTAGTTAACTAGTTTAAAGTTAAAAATTTAAAACCTGTAACAAATGAAATCTGTTAACAAGTTTTAAAATAACACTCAGGCCCTACTCGAGTTTGGACTCGAGCGAACTACCCAAAACTTCGAGTTGCAACCCGAGATAATTCCTCTTCCCAAACTATCACAACTCACTGACACCACTCTTCCCTGTGCAAGTGCACCAGTGCCGGAATCGCCTCCTGCCTTCGACGATCCCTCAAACACAACACCTAACACCATCGTACCCGACTCCGACCGTCTAAATTCAGTCATACGCACTCGAACACATTCGAGCTAATTCCAGCATCCTTGATTTCAGAACCCAAACCTGGAACTGCTACGACCAGCCACCGCCCATCATCGGTACACCAGAAAATCCGGCTACGCCTCCTTGAACCTTCCACGTTGCTTCCTACTGAGCCTCGCACCACTCGATCACTTGCACACGACACAGTGGCCCTGTATTCCCATCTCAGTCAAATTAGGTTAAAAAAAAATCTCCTCGCCGCCTTTGCCACGGCAATCATTCAGTGCTTCCACCATTTTTTTCATACTTCCTGATCTTACCTCAACCTCCACCCAAAATTCCGATCACCATAAACTTCGAGATCACCAGATACTGACCAGAAACCAAATTTCAGACAATACCCAAATTCCCATTCAATAACCTATTGAAAATTTTAATTTTTGTTTTAAAAATCATAATTTTTAAAGGTGATCCAAATTAATATCTTGAATCAGTAAATTTGAATCATAGATATTGACATGTTAAATTTATTCCTACTGTCTAAATTTGATTTCAGAAAACTTTCACATTTATTTGCTTAAATAAGGTTTTTAAACTTATACTAATGTTTTTACAAACATACGAGGTTTGAATCTTAAAATCAAACAATAAACCGATAAGAAAATTTGAATTTTCTTCTATTCCTATTCTCTGTAGTTCAAACAGAGAAGAACAATCAAAGAAAATATAGGCACAGTTCATTCACATTCATACACGAAGATTTTACACTTATATTCACACATGCAAGCATTGATCATTCCAGAAATTTGACAAGCAACATACAGTTATTACCTAAGGTTTATAAATAGATGTTTACTCACCTGCATTTTGTTGCGCAGAGCTAAAACTGTTTGATGCTTTGAACCTGGATTGTTTTGAAACTGGGAACATTGAGATTTATCCTGATTTTTGATGCAGGTTGAAAATTTTGCTGAGAAGATTGCATGATCATTTTGCTTGATATTCTAGGTTGGAGACAAAACATTTGCAGGCTAAGTTTAATTTCTTGTTTGATCTCAGGTTGGAAAATATGGAAACTTGATTAAATCTCTAGTTTAAAAATATTTTAGAGAATGGATTGATAAAAGAAAATTGAAGGAGGAGTAAGGAGATGTTTATATTTTAACAAAAATAACATTTTTTTTCTTTTTTCTTTTTCTTTTTAGCCACTTGTCTTTACATGTATTATAAAGGCTACAAGTGTTCATTTCATATATTAAAAGTCTTACAAATGTTTAATTCCTTTATTAATATTCTTATGTTTTATAATTTGTTTTATGTATTTATATTACATATAAACTATATTGAGCACATGTATAAATTAGAAGGAAAGAATATTAACCCCCTTTTATTAAATCTTGTTTACATTTATACTCTAATTTGTCATTGTATTTAAATTGATATATACAAGTACTAGTGTTAAAATGTAGAATTCGACTTTTTAAATAATTCTTGAAAATCACCATATTAACTTTCAAAACATAACTTTGAATAATTATACTATAAGAATATAAAATAAATATTTATCCAAGTATAAATATATATCATCATCTTTATTTGTTAAATCAATATCCTATCAATTATTAATCAATTACAGATGTTTGAAAATCCGAGTTATTACATTCCTCCCCCCTTAGAATCTTTTCGTCCTCGAAAAGGAACGAAGCCAGAATTTATTAAATATTTTAAAACCAGTTAAGATATTCTTTGATCATTTTAAAACAGTTTTAAAATCTATATACATAGTATTGCCTGATTTTTTTTAGGCCCTTAAATTCATATTCAATCAAGTTTTAATTTTTAGTTCATCCTTTTCTTTTCACAACTCCTTTAATTTATTTATACATAAATTTCTATTTGATTTAAATTAATTTATATTTTGTTTTACAATTTATATTTCTATAATTATCCAATTCCATTCATTTCAATATCTGTTTATTTTTCCACTGTAATAATCACATAAAAATTATTTACACTTACAAATATAATTTATATTCGAGTAAACAATTTATTCAATTTCAATATATTATTTAAAAAATATTTATTAATTTAATTCAATTTATTTAAACCACTTCTTTATTAAAAGTTTAAAAATCAAATTTCAAATTAAAAAATGTAGACTTCAAATAAATAAGAGTTTATTTTCAAAATAATAATTTAAAAAAATCAAATTCAAACAATTCTATTTTAATTAAATTTACATTTTATTATAAAGTAGAAAACAGAGTTATTACAAATGACGTTTTAACCCTACTGATGGTGTGTCACCGGAGAGTACCTTCATGCTTAGCAACGCTCAAGGTCATGTCGGGACCACCCTCAGCCACAAGCTACAACAACTAGCAAAGTGTTACCCAAGAGTACACTCAAGCCTAATAGTGCTTAGGGTTATGCCGGGACAACCCGCTACAATAAAGATTGGAATGGCTGGATTTTTCTCCTGGATACTCCCTAAAGAATTCCTCTCAGTATGAGATGAGCAAGCTGCAACCCACTAGCAAGTAGGCCATCCCATATAGCAAGTCCTACATTCTCAATGCTAGTAGATTCATCTGTAAGAGTCAGGGCCAACATCAACACCTCGACTTGAGCACGAGCATTGTCCTGACCAAGGATGTTGTAGAACACATGATTTACATGCTAGATCAATGTAACTTGAAAATAAACATAGATATTGATGACGAACTACTTGACTCTCGCATATGGATTCAAACATTAAGGGCGGCTTGACTACTCTGTTGGAATTGATATCCATAGACTGTGTCAACCCTAGCAAATTTATTCAAATCAACTCATAATTTATCCCGACATTAGAGATGAGCTAATAAAATTCTTACAGCAAAGCAAAGACATTTACGCATGGAGGGATGTTGACATGACTGACGTTGATACTTGGACCATTTTCCATGCACTCAACACTGATCCCAAAGCCACCCTCATCCGTCAAAAACATTGACAACTCAACCAAGAGAGGTATTGACCTCTTGAAGAAGAGGTAGAAAAGCTGTTAGCCATTGACTTCATTCGAGAGGCATAATATCTGGTCTAGGTAGCTAACCCAGATGGTTAAAAAACCAAATGGGTCTTGGAGGAGTTGCACTGACTTCTCCAATCTCAACAAAGCCTGCCCAAAAGATAGATTTCCTTTGCCTCGCATCGATCAACTGGTAGATGTAACCACTAAACATGATCTCTTCACTTTCTAGATGCCTATTCTGCATATATTCAGATTTCTATGCAAGGCACGAACTAAGAGCACACCTCCTTCATCACAAAAGACGGTCGGTACTGCTATCGTTCCATGATTTTGGGCTATGAAATACGAGCACCACCTATCAGGGTCTATTTAATTGAATGTTCTCTAAACATATTGATCAGTCTGTGTAGATGTATGTTAACAACATGCTGATAAAATCTGAAAAAGCCAAGGGCATGTATAGAAACTAACCGAAACGTTCAACATATTATGCCATTACCCTGAAGCTGAACCCAAAGAAGTGCTCATTTTTCATTTGATCTGGCAAATTCCTTAGTTATATTGTGAGTGCTAAGGGTATTGAAGCTAACCTTGATAATATCCAAATCATCCGAGATATGCAAGTCCCATATAAAAATCGTGAATTTGATGATTGTAGCATTGAGTCGGTTCATGTCGAAGGCAATAAATCGGTGTCTCCCTTTCTTCAATCTTATCAAGAAGGTCATTTACTTGGAATGATGAATGTACCAAGTTATTCGAGGAGCTAAAGCACCATTTGGTCACTCCTTTAGCACTATCCAAGATAGTCGACGACGTGGATTCATATCTATATCTAGCAATGATTGACCATGTGATTAGCGCTGCCTTTATCAAAGAAGATGAGAAGATCTAGTGCCAATCTATTTGTCAAGCCTAGAAACAAGATGCACAAGGCTTGAAAAGTTTTCCTTGTGCCTACTCAAGGAAGGTTGGAAACTCCGACTGTACTTTTATGCACATCTTATCAAAGTCTTGACCAGCCAACCTTAAAAGTAGGTCCTTAACTGACTTGACATAGAGGTTCAGCCATTGAAGTGGTTTGTTAAACTTGGGTAGCATAACATCACATTCTATCCTCGCAATTATATCAAGGGCTAGGTCATTGCAGATATCATTAACAAATGATCAAGCTCGGATAATGGTGAAAAGGAGACCGTCGCTAGCCGGCAAGTTTGGCGCTTGTATGCGAATGGGACATCAAATGAAAAGGGACCATTGGCTGGCATGGTCCATGTCACTTTTGAAAGTAAAGAACTATGTTTTGTAGTTTGCTTCTCCTTCAAGGCAATTAATAATGAAGTTGAGTATTAAACTATCTTGGCCAGCCTTAGGATGGCAAAGGAGTTCTTTTGGTTGCCATCTTTGTTTTCAGTGACTCATCACGGGTCGTCAATCAAATCAATGAGCATTTCAAGTCAAGGGTAATACACTAGCTTTGTATATTACTAAGGCCATGAAGATAATTAGCACATTCAACAAGTTCAATTGGACGATGCAGCGGCCCTTATTTTATATACCAAAGGATCGTAAAATGCTAATTACTATGAGATTGTATGGCTCTAAAACTTTGTGAAATTGCTACTATGGATATTTTCCATGTTTACCATTTTTAGCGGACATTTTAAGCTTATAAATTCTTGTAAAGCCTATAACTTTTGATAGAAGAAGAATTAGGGTCTGGAACCATCCCTATTAAATCGGACTTGTGGTTTCTCTTTCTGTAGAGCGGTCATAATAGGAAAACAAACTTACCATTTAAGAGATATGGGCATTTTACATTCATTTTGCTGTTGCAAAGATTAGTAAGCAATTAAACTAAGCCCACACTTAGACCCGTCAATTACATCAGGAGTTGTGCCTAACTGGGGGAGATGGGACAGAACTAAATCATTTTCCACTTTCCCAAAACAATTTCGAACCTCCAATAAACATAATTTCATCAAAATGCTCATCTTTTCCTTACTAATCTTAGCCAAATCCATTGGTAGAAGGGTAATTAGACAAGAGGATCATAGATTCATCATTTTGGTGCTTGGAAATCCAAGTTCTTAGCTGTTCGTATTAGATTTGGGGATCTAAAGTGGTAATTTGGGTATTAAGTGAGTGACACTTGATCTCTCGTTATTCTATGCTTGTTTATATAGTTAAAATAGATGTTTTAAACATGATTTTGACACTAACGCATTTTCTAAATTTAATTACACCTTTATTCATATTTATGGTTGAAATTAAAATGTTTAAAATGGTTTTGCAACCCCCTTTGATCATATTATCATTTTACTGCAGAGATTAGATGTAGACTAAAATTTAAATGTTAATCATGTTTGGATTGCTTGTATATGTTTGATGAATGCTTATGAATGATGTGTGTATTTGGATAAATTGTTTTGATATGGTTTTCTAGTGTTTTAGTGAAGTTAAAAATGAGGTGATCGATTTGGGAAAAATTAAGGCAAAGTGATTGGAATTGGAAGAAACTTGGAGGAGCGGCTTGGGAAGATAAGGGGAGCCCACGATTCAAGTCATCGAAAGTTTGGAGTTCATTTGGATAGCTAATTAGAAATCAACACCAACCTATTTACTGCTCGGGGAAGATTCCTGTTTAATCGTTGGAGGGCAATGCTTTGGGACTAATGCTACAAGACTTTAGGGGCAAGCTTTGAGTTAGAGTAAGAAAGGAGTTCCAGGAGCCAAAGTGGAAAATTTGGCTAAGTATTATGATCGGTTTCAACCTCTTTTCGTCGGTACCAAGCTCTTTTCTCTACCACTAATTGGTGTTAAAGGCTCAGAGGCTCAATGCATGAAGGAAGGGGACTCTATGTAGGCCAAAGGAAGGGAGATCAAGGGAGAAGTACTTAGTCAAAATTTGACTAAGTACTGGTCAAGAATTTCATATCAATACCGAGCACAAGTGGTCGGTACTAACATGAAATTTGGTGGTCTTTGGGGTTGAAACTTCCAGGAAATGAAGTACTGGTTCTGTTGGTTATGATGAAGGTGTTTATTTAATTCGCTTGGGGATCAATAGCGGTGCAATAGCATGATGAAGGATGATATCTTTGGGACTTCAATGATGGTAACTCGATGGTGAATGGAATTAGGTTCTGATAATGGCAGCTTAATGTTAAAAGGAGTCGTGAGAATGATTACCCACAAAGGGCGGTTTCTAGAAAGGATGATCCGTGGATAGAATTTTGAGTGTTCTATCATAAAAAGAAAGGAATGTTGAATGATTCCTTGAGGACAATGAACACTAAATGGAGCAAGGAAAGGGCTCGAAAATGTGTGCAACTGGACCATTGATTCATAGATTGTTTTTTGATGTACTCAAAAGCAGGGGTATTATGGGCACGCCCATTGCATTCTTGCAATGGCTACCGTGAGTCGGTGGAATGGATCTGCATACCCTAGGCCGGTGGAATGGGTCTAGTGTCAGCTTTGGGTTGTGAGAAAGTATGCTAAAAACAAGATTTTCCATTAGTCCTTGGCAGAGGAATGGTCATAGAGTTATCATATATCCGGGGCGCATTGAATAATAATTAGGATGGTTTGATGGATGTTGTGGTTGCTTTGGTTGCTTTCTGCTGTAGTATGTCACTTCACGGATGTCATTTGAGATAGCTATTGTAGATAGGGATACTTAGACACATGTTACCATACTAAGGTTGTAGTGCTCCTTTAGATGTTGTAGAGTAGCATATTATATTTGTTATAGGCTAACTCTTTGGTTCTAGGGACATGTCAGGTATGGTTCGTATGCCCTTATTCCTTACTATATCGACTTGTATAGTATTTTGAGATTTCTTATCGCTCACTCTAGACTATTATCTAACTCGTGGTTTTGTGTTTTTCTTCTTATTATCTTAGGTACTCTTAAATGTGTAGACTAGATAATAAGTCTAGGAGGCACATAGTGGCAATGCAGAGGACGAGTCAGAGGGAGCTTCCTTGTATTATATATGGACGCTTATGCTTATTCCATTGTGTGACATTGTAGAGCCTAAACAGTGTTCATTTATTATATTAGAGATAGTTTGAGTTTATTATCCATTTTACAAACTCCATTATCATTTTGTTTAAATTTATAAACCTATTTACTCTGATATTGTGGTTCATTTTGGTTATTACTGTCTTGCCTATTTTATACCTGTGATGTATGTTATATTTTATTCAATTTGCTGGGAGATATATGATAGGTTATGTGATATTCTATTCCTTTTCAACCCTGGATAATCATCGTACATCAGCTGGATACCACGACAGCATGGTATTTTGTTATATTAGGTGCCGGTTTTGTAAGGCGTTCGTCACAATCGACAAGTTGGCCAAGGCAGCAAGAAACCCAAAGGAAGTCACTCGTTGGGTCCCTTAGAACTTTGAAGCACCCCTTGCTATGAGTCCAAAGCAACAACGATGGAAATAGACGCGTCGACCATGGATAATTAGATGATGCCCCTTATCAAGTACTTAACAAGTGAGGAACTTTCTTCCAACCACAAGGAAGCTAAGAAGACCTCTACTGGGCTCCCAATTACATGATCGTAGATATAAAGATCCATAAACGAGGGTATTCCATACTACTTCAATGATGCATGATGGAAGACAAAGCCGACCAGATCTTGGAAGAGCTGCATGAAGGGTTTTGTGAGGATCACGCCATTGGGAAAAACCTAGCAGAAAAGCCTTCCTAACAAGACTACTATTAGCCTACTATGATCGAAGATTCTATAGACTATGTCAAAAAATGCAACCAGCGTCAACGGCTTTCCAAGATCCATAGACCCTTTCCTACCCTCCTTACACTTATGACATCCTCATGGCCGTTCGATGCGTAGGGAATTGACTTGATGGGAAATCTGCCTAATACAAAGGGGAGTACAATCACGCTATCGACTAGTTCACCAAATGGGTAGAGCCGAGCCCCTTACTACGATCAGCCCTAAGATCTTGGACATTTTCATAAGGAACACAGTCTGCTGTTTCAAACTACCACAGAAGATTATCACTGATAATGACACTCAATTTTAGAGTAGCCTCTATTTAGACTTCTGCGCAAGGAACAAAATCAAGAAGTGCTTCACTTCCATTACCCATCCTCAAGTCAATGGACAAGTCAAGGCCGTCGACAACACCACCAAGTCAATACCAAAAAAACGTCTTGAAAAAGCTAAGGGGAACTGGGCCGCAGAACTGTTGCTCATTCTTTGGTCCTATCGCACTTTCAGTCGTACTTCAACCGATCGTACTCATTTCTTGCTTTCCTATGGCTATAAATCATGCTGGCTAAATAAGTAGATATTCGCTTACCTCAACATCTAACCTACGAGCCCTAGAAAAGCAATGAGCTACTCTAGCTCGGCCTCGACATGGTAGAAGAACGAAGAGTCAAAGCAAACATCACGCCAAAGCTTACAAGAGGAAGATAGTCAAGCTTTACAATTGAAGGGTAAAGCTCCAACTATATATTGTCGGTGACCTGGTTCTATGCTAAGTGTTCGCAAATGCCAACAACCCAAGGAATGCTCGACCAAAACTGGGAGGTGTCATATATTATAAGCGTATCTTAACAAATGGTGCTTACCGCCTCCCTCACTCGGACTAAAACTGCATTTCCCGCACTTAAAACCTGGTGTCACCTACCTAGAGCTCCTTGTATGAGTTTAGATTTGTGTCATACCTATTGAGTATTTATGGTAGCCTCCCGATCTAGAGGTACGATGGTACTGTATAGACTATTGGCACTATATATGTGTTAAGGTGGAAAATGTAAAGCCTTAACGCTATTTTTAAGTAAGTTTACTTTACTTTAAACATTATTATAATGGCGTATATTGCTACATAGTAGATAGTTTAACGGATCCTTAGAGGATGGTTATCCCAAACATCCTTTGAGTTACTTGTATTTCAGCTGTTATTTCACTTGAATTGGATTTATTGATATAAGAATGTTAATCCTGACTCAAGTGTTTTTTGTTTTGCTTTACGATCGGGTCAGACTGAGTGATTCAGCTTTTGAGACTCATCTTTGGAGTTAGAGCTTCGCTTGAAGGTCCAGCTATCTACCCAGCCTTCAGATATTCATTTGATTCTAGTGATGTATTCTGACCTTGTATTTGACTATTGTATTCAAGACTTCTGTTGTGTCTTATTTGACTCTGTTATATATATAGTAGCTTCATGAACTACTATTCTCTTGTTTCCGCTGCATCATTGTTATATTACTCTATGTCTGTGATTCTATGATTATTTTATTTATTGTATGTGCTGAGTTTTGCCAAATATGAATTAACAACTTGATGTTTTGAGCAATTCAGTTCCGGCATTTTGGATGCGAATGGTTGAAAATATCGGGTCGTTACATTTGGTATCGCAGCTTTGGTTTTAGGCAAAACTCGGTATGTAGAGTAAATTTAATTACAGAATCACCTTCGTTCGTGCTTGAATCTCTTCTTCTTTGACTCAATTCCTTTGACATTTTGGAACGATCCCCTCGGTTCCACAATCCATCCTTATCTCTCCCTATTCGTATTCTGGAGTATCCCATAACTCCAGTTCAAACAATCTCTATAATAAATCGACGGTCTCGCCAATCTTTGAATGATTTGTAAAAGGGTGAAACTCCGTTACAATAGGCACTGATTTACCGGAGATTTCTGTATCCTCGGTTTACGATGCTATTTATCTCCTGCTATGCCCGCATACTATCTCATGCCGTCGGACGTTGATTTGCTCCAGAATTCTACATCGATCTTATTCTTAAAGTCACGGTTGACTCGGTTAAGGTCGCCCGTGACTTATATAAGTTCATTCATCTTTCTATTTGATATTCTATCTTCGATTCGAGCCCATCTATTTTAGTTGGAATTCTTTTGATTATCCCTCTGAGTTTGAATCTCTATCCTTGTATTAAAAGCCATTTTCGTATCATTGAGTGAGGGAGTGTATTTGTATAAATAAATGTTTTTTATATTGTGTTTTTTGAGTTGTTAATGTTGATTGGGGTTTTCGATCAATTCGTCTGATCAGCGCTATCGATAGGATTCCCAAAACACTTGAACAGAGAAAATTGACACAACTTTGTTCACAAAATTGGTAAATGAAATAATTTTGTATGATTATATTATAAATATAAGTAAAATTTTCTGAAATTTAATAAGTTAATTAAATTGGTTGTAGAAATGATAATGTTTGATTTTCATTCATTGTTATATAAATGAATGTAAATTAAGAATTTGAGAAGTAAATTTCTGGTGATTTCAAGCTATGGTTTTAAAGTTTTAAATGTATATTATTTAAAGTATTTTCAAATATAAATGGTTTTCAAAGAAAATTTAAAAGTTTCTAAATCAGTACCCTCCTATTTTGTCGCTGAAAAATAATTTCGGTGATGACTGCAGCATCATTGACATTCATTTCCGAGTTCAGAGTGGAGAGACCATTCTGTATCTTTGCTTCGGTTCTGTTTTGGAAATTAAATTGATTTGAATTTCTTAAGTATGATTTGATTTATATTACATATATAGGTATATGATTATGAATTTGATTTGATATATATATATATATATATATATATATATATATATATTTATCTTTAAACTGTTTTAAGCATTCATATACCTATGTTCTGATATCAAGTCGTAACATCCGTTATCTTGAGGCCCGAAGCTAAGCGCTACAGATGCTGCAGTCATCCATAGTATTAACTTCCGGTGACAAAATATGGTAATGTTAATGGTATCCATAATATCAGAAGCACATGAATATGAAATAAAATCAAAAATTTCAAAAACAACATTTCTGATTACATTGCAAAACAATATTTCATATTCAATTACATAATCCCAAAAAGATTCCTCGGTTTTGATCATATACAATTATTACAAATTATGCCAAGAGTGACACATGAAAATGCCCCCCTTAGATGATCAAAGGACTAGATAGACATGTTAGTCATAAATACATCACAACGGAAATAATACTAAATAACACCTGCATAGCTAACTTTGCCTCCTGCACGTCTTCGGAAGCTTACTCGTCCATCCTACTAAACCTTGAAAGTCCTTAACTCTCAATCTACTCAAATTATATTTTGAGCGTCCGAGACTTTAAGGAAAAAACATAAACTTTGAGTTAAACATAAATCCTGATGTGAATAATACTGTTATGTCTCGATTTACTTATATTAACTGAGACAACGCCACTTAGCAGAACGTGTTCCCCTCACTAATAAACTTTTAAAAGCATATATTTTGCAAATCAAATCCTGCAATCAAACTGATTATTATAGCAAGTGTAATAACATATATGCATATAATCAAGTAATCAATGGACTATCTATCCAAATAATAGTTTTATCTGGCTAACTATTAACCATTGGCTTACTCGAGCCTATCAGACATAATAAATAATCTAACTTCTATTAGACATAATACTGGACGGTCTGTCCCTGACTTACTTCTCCTAGGGTCAACTGATCCTAATGCTTTTGCGGCTCACCAATAATTTATCTTTTCTATGTACATTATTTTTTATATATAACATCATTTATTCTTACCTGTGACAAAGTGCTACACATTGGAATTTCGTACAAATTTTAGCCAGGGGCTAATAGATAAAGTATAGGGCACGACCCCATACCAGTCTCATCAAGTCTCCTATATTTGAGTCATAAACTTAGGGTTGACTACCCCATCCACTTTTCCTTGAAAACTTTTCTTTCAAATTGACTTAACCCTTTTTAAATCATACTTAAACAAGGAAAACATGTCCTTTGCTTTACTCAAAATACCGTTACCATGATATATGCTTTGCACAAAACAATGTTGATGAAAACCTAAATCGATAGTATTATTTATCCCTTTAAACCAAGTTAAAGCTCTTTTTAACTTAGAAAACATTAAGTGCAACGACCCGTAAAATTCGATAATCAAATTGGGTAATTTAATAAGATTTTTGTAACTAAATTTAGGAAGAATAAAAACTTTATAACTTGTAATGAAGCGAATGTTAGAAATGAAATGTAGCATTGGTAATTAAAAATTACCTATTGACAATTGGAGTGAAATCCCAATAATGAAATAGTGTAAATTGCTGCACTTGGTTATAAAATAGAAAATAAGAGTAAGAGTATTGAATCAACCAATGGAATAATATATTGATTAGTAACTGAATGTAAATTTATGTAATAAGGTTTATGCAAGTTGATAAATAACTAATTTAGGGCAATACCTATTAATTGAAACAATTGCAAGGTTATACTTGATTGAAATTAGTGAATTGGGAAATAAATTCAAACGTTATATTAATTGGTGAAATAATATGTAATAAATCGCAATTTGATAGATTCAATGCTAGATAAGTAATTATAATAATTGTTAGTTGATAATTAAGTATGAATGTGAGTAAATTAGGCAATAGTGATAATTATTAATTGTTTACCCATTCATTTAACTTATTGAATTAGATCTAAATC
This sequence comes from Allium cepa, assembly GCA_030765085.1. Taxonomy (NCBI): domain Eukaryota; kingdom Viridiplantae; phylum Streptophyta; class Magnoliopsida; order Asparagales; family Amaryllidaceae; genus Allium; species Allium cepa. Next base: position 120,046,867 of record CM060938.1, on the reverse strand, counting down.
AATTGCAACATTAGTTTATTAATAATAGCTTATAAGTGAAATTAAACGTTAATGGTAACAATTATTAAAAGTTAACCATTTATTTAGTACTAAATTAAAACTGGTAATCAATTGCAATAAATCTAAATTAAAAGTTATGTTAGTATAAATTAAGGAAATAATTGAAAATGATGTCAATTTTATTTATAATATGACCATTGGTTGATTTAAAGAATGGAAACCAAGATTTATTTATTTATTTGAAATTTAAAATTCAATATTTAGATTAATTGCAAATAAATGAAATTAAATATTTAATTATTATGTTAATTGAAAATTAAGTTGAAATTGGAGAATACTAATGAAATAGATCTTGAGTCCGATGTTAAATTCATCTATTTGACATCAATGAAATGAATAATAGAATGAAAAGTAAATTAAATGGAATTATTGTAAGTTAAGTTCATAATTTTTGGATTTAATAAAATTGAAACTTAACGCTAAAATTGAAGAATGAATCAATGTTAAATTAACATCTAAATTTGTTTAAATCACTGTAATTGTTTAAGAGATCAAAAATGATAAGATTGGTTAATTACGAAATTGAAATTGAAAATTTGATTTAATTAATTAATTATTTATTTATTCAATTAACTGGAAAACAGCCATTTTGGCCACTGACTTGGATTTCGACGAAACCAGTTTCATCGGATCCATAACAGTGAATTATGGTAGGATATCGAGTTTCGTAGCGATCGGACTTGTCATTTGATCGTACGAATGCAAAATGCCTAGAAATCAATTTAATTGAAATCAATTGAAATCAATTTGAAATAACTTAATTTTAGCATAACTTCTTCATACGATAGAATTTGGACTTGAGACCTATTCCATTGCGTTTAAAACATTTTAAAACAACTATTTTGATATATGGGCTGACTCAGTTTCGTTCCGAAGTCGAAACGGGCTTTCCGGGCCATTTTATCGTTCAACGTGTAAATCAATCTGGTCCATCTATTCTACTTTCAGCTTTACCTATATATACCTCATTACAAACCCTAACTATTTCTTATTCCTCATTTCTATACGTGTAATTCAGCTGTCTACTTCTCTTCCTCAATGGTAGAAACAGATTCAAACATCAAAACCCTCAACCCAATATCCAAATCAATTCCAAAATTTAACTCCTCCAAACCCTATCAAATTTTATACAATTTCGAGGCTCTTGATGAGCGTAACTCAGATCTGCAACCCATTTTTGCATCTGATTCTCAGTTTGTCCGGAAATCGACAGAATAACCCTGGCTGTTCATAGTGGGGTTTGCCATTTTAACGGCTGATCATCGATCTTAATACGATCAGAGGGTAGGAGCTCGTGGAGAACAATATGCAGAGCAGATCCATACGGTTTCTTAGGGTTGGAAGTGCTTGGATTCGTGATAATTAGCTGTCGGAATAGGGGAAAGAGTCGCCGTCGTTGCTGGTGAACTGGTGTTCACGGCCGGCGTGGATATCTCTAGGGGCTCGGCCTATGGGGGGCTACGTGTAGGCGACGTTCGATCGTGGCAAGGGGAGAGGCACGGCGGCAATTCACGGATTTGGAGTGACGGCTGTAGCTTGTTCGCAGTGTTCAGTGCAGGGTTTCTCGTAAGAGGGGAGGGAGAGGGCGATGGCAGCTTTTTAATGGTTCGTTTTATTTTTTATTTTAATTAATTTGAATCTAAATCCTATAACTTCTAACTCACATAACTTTTACGTACGAGGCCCAAATCACGCATGGTTTTCTCCGCTTGGTTCGTATTGAAATTATGGACATTTTAACTAAGGTTTGGACTAATTCGAAGACTGTTTCAATTTTGGGTTTAAATTGGATTTAAATTCAATTTAAATTTGAAAGGTGAGTGTTTTAACCAACTCACAACATCTAAAATTTCTTATGTGTGTTAAATTAATTTTTGATATGATTAGAAATTTATTTATGACTATTTGGCTTATTTTTATTCATCACCTCTGTTGAATTGAAATTATTGAATTAAATTGTTATTTAATTTATTATTGCGTATAAACTGTCAGTTAAATTGTTATTTAATTTTTTATTGAATACAACTGCCAGTAAATACCTGTTATTTATTATATGTTCTATATTGATGTTATTGTTTGAATTGGATGATGATTATGATAAACGTTTGATGATTGATATTGGATGAATTGATGTTGTATTTTATATTGTTATAAATTGTAAGTGGTTATGGATTTTATTTCATTGGGGATTACAGTTGGAAATGATATAATCGTATTTCTATTTTCAATTGCGGATTGAAATGATAAATATCTGTATCACTTGACCATAGAATAGAAAAAATTTATACATACACCGCGGTCTATATATAAAATATTTTGAAATGATTTCTATGGCTTTGTAAAGAAATATATGATTTTATGAGATACTGATTTGGATATTTTATAAATGTTATTTTATATATAGTTAAATTCTTGGTTTTGAGCTATGAATAAAATTGTTTAAAGTATAAAATAAGTTTAATAGTAAAGCTTGATTTTATTAAAATATAACATGGATAAGTATTTACTTAAATTATATTTTAATATAGAGTTTATATTGATTTTTATAAATCAAGGTTGAGAAGATAGTTTTGAAATTGATTTGAGATTTTATTTGATTAAGAGCTATATTTAATAAGAATCCATTTGGAACTTATTGAAATTGAGATTTTAAAAGAATATGGTTTTAGAATTTAATTCGGGATTAAGGTGATTTAAGTGAATATATCAAGTCCAAATAAATTAAGGAATATTCGGTTCTTGAAATTTGAAGTTTTATTTAAAGGAGATTGGATTTATTAAGCAAATATTTCAAAACTAAATAATTGTAAAGTAAATTTGGTGTATATATATGAATTATAAAATTTAGTTTTGAAATATTGAATATTTAAGCTTTGACATATATTGAATTTGAAATGGTTTATTTTGTGGATCAAATCTGTTTTGAAGCCGATATAATTTGAAATGGTCTATTTAAAAACCGAATTGAATTGAAATTTATGATTTGGGGATTTGGTTAAATTTAAAATTTAGAAATTCGGGTTATTTTGGAATTGATTTGTAAAATTTAAGAAGCTATTTTATTTTATAAAATATTTTAATATTTAAACCATGTAAGGGGTGGAAGTTATGTTTCAAAGTTATAAATTTCAAAGTATTACGTTTTGGAAGTGTTATAGTTTTAAGTCTTTGGTTTCGAAATTTTATAACTTTGAAATACTATGATTTTAAAATGATATCATATTGATTTGGTTTTTAAAACAAAAATGATACCTTATTTATATGGTTTCGAATTGAATATTATATCTTGGTTTTGAAGTATAATTATTTTAAAATGACGGTGGTGTTATAATAACATTTGGTTTATAAAGAGACTGGGATCGAAAGTTGTCATACTCTCTGCCAACTCCGAAAACCACTTTAACAACCGCGTACGCGGTGGAGATTCCAGAATGAAGTAGGATGGCGGCGGCGTTCCTTTGAGATATATATGTGGATCTGACTCCCATGAGTTGGCATAAGGTGGCTAAAACAGGAGCGGTCGACGGGCTAAGAAGGTAGCACCTTTTATCAGACAAATCCCTTCGATAGTGTGCTCTGACTTTTGGATTGATTCGGTTGCCACTTTTGATTTTTTTTATTTGGGGGTGTGGCTCTAGGTGGGCGGTAGCTGCGCACTACGCATTACCACCGGCCCGGAAGCGTAATTGGTATACCCACCCTGGCATTGCCTAGTTGTGCCGTGTCACCTACCCTAGCACGTCTTGTACGAGTTTGGTTTTCTCCCATAGGTCGTGGAGTATTTAGGATAGTCTCTCGATCTGGAGATGCGTTGATACTGGATGGACTACTGGGACAATTATTTTGTTAAGGGGGAGATTGGGTAACTCCTTAACACTATATAAAAGTAAGTTTATTTTATTAATAGACATTATTATAATAGCGAAATATTACTACATAGTAAATAGTTTAACGGATCCTTAGGAGATGTGAATCCCGAGCATGTCTTAAGTTACTGCACTCACGTTAGACACTGGATAGGAGATATCAATTCCCGTAAACATCTCCGACGCCGTTCCACTCATATTATTTACCGTTCATTTAACTTACATAAGATCTTTTAGTTCTGACTCGAGTGTTTTGTCTTTCCAATTCGATCGGGTCAGCCTGAGCATTTCAGGATTTGTAAGACTGTATTCTGGAGGACGAAGACGAAGGTTTATTATTATTTATTATAGTATTCCACTACATTCATATTATTCCGTTGCATTATTTATTGTTCTCTGGTATGTGTAACTCTGATATGTATTGTATAAGTATAATCGAATATTTTGTAAAACAGCTTCATGAACTGTATATTTGATTATTATATTTTAGCGTTCCCTGCAAGATTTTGTTTTGTTCTTTTTCTTTCTCTGCTTTTTCTTATTTATCCCATAACAATCCGCCCTTATGTATGGTTTAAGTCTGACGTGTGTGGTTTATCGTCGATTTAAAGCTTACAAAAAGGCGGGATGTTACATCTGGTATCATAGCTATGGTTTAGCGATAAACCTTAGCTTTGTGGGGTCTGACTCTTTATTAATAGGGTAATAATACCCTATGATGAGTCGCTGAGCGTATATATATGAGAGAGTGTATTTGTTAGTGTTATAAAAAGGTTTTAATATTTTGTTAGTTTGTTCCATTTTGTATTTATAGATTCTAGTTGGTGCATGGGACGCTATGACATCAATAGGGATTTCTAAACACTTAATAGGACAAACCGACAAAATATTTGTTTTAATTATAGGTAAATGAAATAATTTTGCCTATTATAATTTATATATATATAATATAATTTATAAAGGTTATATTTGGTTGTATTATATTGGTTGTTAGGTTGTGAAATTTATAAATATTAGTTGGAAATAAGATCTAAAATAAAATAAATGCAAGTTGGAAATTTTAGAACTTAAGTTCTGGGATTTTGAAAATTTCTTTCAAAGGATTTTTTGGAATATAATAATAATATTATTTAGAAGTATATTTTAATATAAATATTTCAATATAATTTGAAAAAATTGCTTTAAAAGAAACTTTGAAAAGAAATAAGTTATGTACTACCCTCTATGTTGTTGGAAAATAATTTCGATGATGAGTGCATGCATCATCGACATTCATTTTCGAGTCTCGTAGTGGAAAGGCCACTGTAGTAGTTTTAGTGCAGATTTATTTGATAAACAAATATAAATTTTGGATTGTTTTAATATAGTTTGATATATATAAGTTTTAAGTGTATACATTTATCTATTATTTTAAAATGATATAAAATGGAGCCCGGTATTTAGTTTTTATGTTTCCACTAATTAATATTTTCAATTATTGTAGTGAATTGGAACGTAACTAATCAATAATAGAAACTTCTAAATGAAAATAAGAAATTAAATGGTAAGTTATGAATGAAATATACAAGAATTGAAACTTTTAACCTGTAAATCAAAAGAATGAAATCTGAAAGATATGATTATTGAATATTTTGCTAATTAAAATAAGTAAGTCAAACTTGTGTAACTTTCAGTTACATCCTTAGAAGCATACATGTAACTTACCAAATATTAAAAGTTCTAATGTTTAATAAGAAATGTAATGGGTGTTATATAAGTAATAAACTTGAGGTGATGAAAGTATTTAATGAAATTCTTTTATAAATAAAAGTTGATGTTGTAATTGTTGTGAACTTAAGTTATAATTGAAATGTTACTGAAATAATGGTAATAGGAAGTAAGTATTATAAGTATAAGATTATAAACCTAAGTAAATGAATAAATGAATATATAATATAATAAAAAGAGAATTGACATGATGTGAATAAATTAAATGAAGATAGGTATTATATGAAAGAAAAGAAAATCAAACAACAAAGGTCATGAAATGAAATTGAAAATGTAACTTGATTTATTGTTTGGAATTATTGTTTGTTTGGTTTATGGTTGTTTCGGCAGGGATACTTTAAAATTGTTTGGATGTATGAATAATCTACTTAGTTTCATCTAAGGCTGTTGAGTAAATGGTGCACTTAGTAGGATATTCTCCATTCAGTACAATTTAAATTTTTTGAATCCGAACAACTATTTGTTTGTTTGATATGGATGGATAGTTGAATTGTGTTGATTCTGTATGATGGTTGTATGCTGTGGTTGCAAGTGATTGTTGTTGTTTGACAATGATTTGTTTGCTATTGATTGAAACAACTTTAAATACTTCATTTTATATAATTATTAACCCTTTTGGATTATATAAGTGAAATACAGGTTATGGAAGCAATTGCTATTGCTTTTGGTTTCATAAATAAGCGTTAATTGCCCGACAAATAGTTACGTTCTCGAATTTCGGTTTTATAGCGCTATTATATTATTTTTCCCGTGTTGGGATACATTATTTTGGAAATTATATATTATATATTGTTATATTTGATATTGATATTATATTTTCTTCCAAGCCTCTCCATACAAAGGAAATTCTGCCGAAATTTTCTTTATATTTTGGACTTAGAAAATTTTTTAAAGGTGTTTTCCGAACTTTATTAATTTGAGTATAAAAAGATTTTATGGTTGTAAATTTGTATATTTTATTTAAAATAATTAATTTTGTAAAATTTTTTGTTTATAAGTTAATATTTTTGAATAAGATGTATTGTTTATTTAAATTCTTTCTTTTTCCTTCTTTTTCCTTTTCGGGGACGAAAAGTTTTGAGTGGGGGAGAGTGTAACGACCCGTAAAATTCGATAATTAAATTGGGTAATTGTAACGACCCGATACTTTCAACCATTTGCATCCGCACATGTCGGACTTGAATTGTTCAAAATACAGTGTTGTAAATAAAATTTGGCAAATCTCAAAATATACAGTAAATAAATAATCACAGACACAGATATCAGAAAACTCGCTGCGGAATTTAAAAATACTTAGTGGTTATGAAGCCACTATAAATAGTGTCAATCAAAAAAAATTACATAGTCTTTAATCCAAATATAGTTTTAAAACATAAATAGAAAATCCAAATATCCCATAGTCTTGATTACATAAATAAGACACCGGACTGGAAGGGAAGTTTGCCAGCAGCTTGAAAGTGATCTACAGAAATCCTAGCTCCAGGATGAAACTGAACTGCAACTCAGGCTGACCCGAGCGTAAAATAAAACATAACACTCGAGTCAGGACATACATACTTATATAGTGTAAGCTAATTCAAGTGTACTGTAATATAGAGCAAGTAACTTAAAGGATGCTTGAGATTGCCCATCCGCTAAGGATCCGTTAAACTAATTACTATGTAGTAATATTCGCTATTATAATAATGTCTATTAGTAAAATAAACTTACTTTAAAATAGCGTTAAGGGGTTACCCATATAGCCCTTAACACACATAATGCCAATAGTCTATACAGTACCTGCATATCTCCTAATCGGGATACTACGAGAAGATACTCCATAGGTACGACACAAATCAAACTCGTACAGGGCTCGCTATGGTAGGTGACACGGCACAACTAGGCAATGCCAGGGTAGATATACCATTTACGCTTCCGGACCGGTGGAAACGAGCAGCGTGCATCTACTTCCCACCTCGAACAACACTCCCAAATCAAAGGTGCACACCAAACAATCACAAAAGCAATAGAATGGCATATGAAGAAGTGCGTCCATCAGAGGTGCTACCTCATAAATCCGTCAATCGCTCCTGTTTTAACCACCTTATGCCAACTCACGGGAGTCGGGTCCACGTATTTACCTCAAAGAAAACGTCACCACCATCCTACTTCATTCTGGAATCTCCACCGTGTACACGGTTGTCAAAGTGGTTTTCGGTATCGACGGAGAGTATGCCCATATCCGATCCCGGTCTCTTTAACAACCAAACGTTATTATAACCCGTGGTTACAACTTTTAAAAATGGTATTGATACTAAAAAATCAAAATAAATTTCAATTACCTTTCAATATCATAGTATCATTTCAAACATCATTTATTTAAACATTAGTCATTTTATAAAATACCATTTAAATGTATTTAATTTATTTAGGGATTAATTGCCTTTCAACTTACATTTAAAAGTTAAATTCTTCCATTCAAAACCATTTAAAGTCAATTCCTTATTTTTATTAATTACATATTAGATTCCAAAATTGAAGCCTTTTCCCAAAGATTATTTCTATTAAATTTTATTAAAACAATCAAAATTCAGTTTCCGTAGCACTTATAAAAATGCTACCTAAAGTCATAGGTTAAAACAATTCATTTACAAAGACAACATTTTAGTGCTGTAATAAATTATTAACTTAACAATTAAATTTTTAGATCCCCAAATATAACATATTATCAATTATTTTACTTAACTAAAATCTCACTTTTAACAAAAATTCAGAATTTCCCAAAATAAGTTATATTCCAAAATTTTACTTAGACTTTCACTTATTTAACATTTTGACTCATTCAAAAAACATTATAAATTTTATACAATCCTTTAAATACATTTTAAACCAGATTATTATAAACTTTCCATTTAAAAATATTTTTAAACATTTCAGAAAAATATTATATAAACCACGGGTCTGTATATAGTTTTCTAGCCTGGGTCAAGTGATACGGATATATATCATTTCAATCCGCAATTTACAAGGAAAACCCGGGTTCTATCATTTCAACCCACAATCCCATGTTAAATAATAAATAATTAAATAATTAAATGGATAAATAATTATCGTTCAGGCCTATCATTTCAGCCTATAACGATCTCAAATTCACAGGGAACTTGCAGTGTGATTAACAGTAAATAAGCATTAAATAGTATAACTGCCATAATATCACAATAAATAAACAACTGATGATGTGTCAATTAATAATGGGGTTTAACATCATACGTTTATACCACAGGCAGATAAAATTTAATAAAATAAATTTGCAATTACACTTGTGATAAATTCACAAATATATAGGTATGTTTGTCTGGTGAGAAATACTCACCTGAATGCTGCATAAAATTTGATTCCCAAACGATGGTAATACTTGAAAAAAAAGAAAACGTACAGAAGCACGATCAAACTGATGCGGAGGCTGCGACCAGATTTTATTTTTTTGAAAAGGAAACGAATTAATTTAAACGTCAAGCCATGGAAAAATTTAATATGAAACAAAAAGGGACGAACAGAAATTTTGACCCGTAAGCTCGACCACTCCACCACCCAGCTCAATCCAAAACAAACTCAGCCTGCCCATTATTTTAAATTTATTAATATATAAAAAAAATTTAAGGCACATCTCGTAACATCAAGTCTTGGTCACCTATCTGAAACATGCACGCATATTCCACTCAGGGGCTAAAACATTTCAAAGGTGGTGAACATACTGTCTAACTTAAGTACAGGAGGCACAACTTATTGAAAAGGAAAGTGTTCAAGGCAGTAAGGATTTTATGAAGTCACTGCTAAAACCTATCCAAATTAAATGCATGCACGTTACTTTCTTTTCCTTTTTTTATATATATTACTTGGAATAATTTTTGCCTTCTTATACACTTGTACTTATCAAGATTCACTTGCTATTGCTGCTACAAGAGGGCACGGCCCTGCCTATCAAAAAGCATGCACGCATGCATTTTGTATCATGAATTGATATTATATTATTAGCATCAGAAATTAAGATGTTTTGTGTTTTTTTTTCTTTTTTTTCTACTTCTCTCCTTTGCTAGTCTATTTTCTCCCTTGTTTTCTATCTGTGACGCCCCACTCCGAGAGCCTCGTTAACAAAGAGTATTACATAGATAATACTGTCGGCTAACGCGGACAATAGAGTATAATGGAAGCGACCATGTGCAATCTTACCTTAACTATTCACTAAATATGTCGAAAAGTAGAAACACATTAAAATTCGACCTATTCAATAAATATTTAAAGCAAAACTACAATGGCTATAGGATCTATCAGAAGAAAATATAACAACTCAAATGTAATATACATCACAGAACAGTCGATCATAACATACACATACACAGATACACCACAGAGTATACAAATTAATACATGTCAAGTGGTACAGGAGACCACACTATACAGACGAGACGAAAGAGTATAAATCAGGGTTACAACAGATAAGGACTACAAAAGACGCTATAACAAAATGAAGCTGGCGAATAGTCCATGCGGAAGCAAAATAGGCTAAGTCCCCAAAAGCACCTAACCTGAAACATCTCGGTCTGACCCGAGTATAAAATACACGGGTCAGTCTAGATAACAAATCAGTTAGATAAACTGAACACTAATAAACCTGCAAGGTCATACAGTATAATAAATATCTCTAGGGGAGATAACACAATTATCAACAAAAGATGGATCATATAGAACAAGCCTCATATCATCGGCAACATATAGAAACAAAGGATACAAATATCCCAAAACAAGCCAATAGGCAAACAACAAATACCAATAAGGTATACAAGTTCCACAAGGTAAACGCTATACTCCATGCGGCTCAAAAGGACCAATACCGAAGTGCGATACCAAGGGAATATACATATCAATGAAACATCATAAAATTTGCTCGAGCTCAGTACTGTACAAACAAGGATCCATGAGCCCGAAGACTCCAAACCCAAGTATCACCCATGCGGCACATAAGGCCAACATCCGAGCGAAACTATATAGGGCAACAAACCCGAAGGCACACACCCGAAGGCAACATACCCGAAGGCAACAAACCTAGGGAGACAGTCCGAAGACACTATCCCAGAGGCAACAAACCGTAGTGGTGAAGGTCGAAGACCCAGTACTGGACACCACTAACTGGCGGAATGTGTCACAACTCTCGAAAAGGAATCCGAAAAGTGTTAACGTATGTCCCATAACCACTCGTTCGCACTAAACGGTTTACTATCCGTCAGTCCCTTTCACACTCAAAGTAGTACAAAGTTTACCTCATATCATCGATAAACCAAACCCGAAGGTCAAAACAATCAATCGAATAGGTCAAGGATTAATCGGAAGGATAAACGCACAGATTCATGGTCCGTGTTTTTCCCAACCATTTAATCACCCTTCCACTTCGTTCGAAGTGCGAAAGTGTGTGTGTTTTAAATAGAATTTATAAATTAGAGAAACGAACTTTTAAATGCGATTCGAGAGATTATTTTATAAAAACCCGTGGATTAAAATTAAAAGGAATCATCAAAGTCAAAACAATTGATAATCATACATAGGATCATCATGAATCGATTCAAATTGAAAATTCAATCCCAAAAAGCAAAGTGGGCTGAAAAAGCAGGTTCAGTCGACTGAACTGGGTTTTCAGTCGACTGACCTTGTACCTGGAAAATTTTCCAGGTTCAGGAAACTTTCTGTTTCCAGGTTCAGTCGACTGTGCAGAGTTTTTCAGTCGACTGAATCATGCCTGGAAACTCTCGGGTTTCAGGTTCAGTCGACTGAACAGAGTTTTCAGTCGACTGAATCATGCCTGGGCTGTTTTTCAGCCTTATTCAAGTGAAGAGCAAACTCTCCCAAAATGCAATCGGACGAACATTGGCTCTAAGGGCTTATGCCAATCGACAACCCGGCCCTATATGTTCCTCGATGCATCACCCAAACATGATTAAAACATCAAAGTTAGGATTTCAAAGATTTGAACCTAAAACACTAAAAATTGGAATATTCCTCAATTCAACCCAAACCAATTGCAAGTGCATATGAACAAGGTGTTAGGAATTCATACCTAACATCAATGAAATCAAGAGAAGTAGATGTTAGTTCAAAACTCACCTTTTACACAAAACAAAGAAGATGAAGAAGCTCAATTGCAAGGGATCAACCAACTACACTCCACTTCAACACTACAAGCTTCAATCTAGAATCAAAAGCAAGTATTTCCTAAGTTAGGGTTAGGAAAATTACTGAAATTGAAGAGGGGAAAAGATGGAGAAGGTGGAGATGAACTTACTAATGGATTCTCTTTGATTTTGGAGCAAGAATCAAGTTACAAAGGAGAAACTAGGGCTTGCTAATTTTCTATTTCTCTTTCCTTTCCCCCATTTCGGTTTTTAGTTTGAGAAATAAAATGAAATGAAGATGAAATGAAGAGAAGGGTTGAGCTAGGGGTTAAGTGGGCTAGTGGGCTGAACCCAATCCCAAACCAAATAGGAAAAGTAGCCAAAATCTCACAAACTCCAAACATATCAAAGATTATACTCAAAAAGATCGCAAACGCCATTTTGGACTCAATGGAAATGGTTTCGAGCTCCAATTCGGCCATTTGCAGAAAGTAACATTTCGGACCCCAAAATCCGAATAACGACGCTATATTTAAATCAAACATTTAAATATAAAATCGTTAAATATGCGGGTTGTTACAGATCTCCCCTCCTTACAAAATTGCGTCCCCGCAATTCCTAGAGACGATATTTGTAACAACTACATACATACAACATACAAAAGAAAGAATAAACTTTAGACACAGAAATAGACTTACCATTACGAAGCAAGGATAGAAAACCTGGATAAGATCGCTCGATATACTCTCTGGTTTCCCAAGTACAGTCATTGGGATTAGCGGACCATTGAACTTTAACGAGCGGCACGTCTTTGTTCCGAAGGTGTCGCACCTCCGTGTCAAGCACGCGAATAGGTTGCTGTACAAAAGATAAGTCCGGTGAGATCTCAAGCTCTTGCAAATCAGGAGAATCAATTACAGAATCTGATTCTCGAAGACACTTCCGAAGTTGCGAGACGTGAAACACGTCATGAATGCCAGATAAATGAGCTGGAAGTGAAACTCTATAAGCCATAGGGCCAATACGTTCAGTAATAGAAAACGGTCCTATATAACGAGGAGCCAATTTCCCAGTCGCACTGAAACGCATAACCCCTTTCAAAGGAGAAACACGAATAAAAACAAGATCACCGATCGAGAACTCAAAAGACTTCCTACGGTTGTCCGCGTAGGATTTCTGGCGACTCTGTGCCTCTTTCATCCTCAATCGAATAAGATCAATCTTCTCAGAAGAATGACGAACAAAGTCCGGGCCAAGAATAAGCTTCTCCCCAGATTCCAACCAACAAGAAGGTGATCGACATGGCCTTCCGTATAAGGCTTCGAAAGGAGCCATACCGATACTAGACTGAAAACTATTGTTGTAGGAGAACTCTACAAGAGGTAGGTGATCCTCCCAACAACCACCGAAATCAAAAATACAAATACGGAGAAGATCTTCCAAAATACGATTCACCCGTTCAGTCTGTCCGTCAGACTGCGGATGATAAGCTGTAGAAAAATTAAGCTTTGTTCCCAAAGCTTGCTGAAGACTCTTCCAAAAATGACTCATGAATAAAGGATCACGATCACTCACAATAGAACTAGGAACACCGTGAAGTCTCACGATTTCCTTGACGTACAACTTGGCCAAATACGAAGCTGTCCTATTAGACTTAATAGGGACAAAATGAGCAGACTTGGTGAGGCGATCAACAATAACCCAAATACTAGAATGACCTGACCTCGAATGAGGTAGGCCATCAATAAAATCCATAGAAATTTGATCCCACTTCCACAATGGAATCTCAAGAGGTTGAAGAAGTCCAGAAGGACGCTGATGTTCGGCTTTAAAGCGTTGACAAGTTATGCAATTGCTCACATAACTCGCCACATCGCGCTTCATGCCTTCCCAATAATAAAGACGACGCATATCGGCATACATCTTGCTACTACCGGGATGAATGGTATACTTAGAACGGTGACAGTCATCGAGAATGTCATGCCTAAGTGCAAAATCAGAAGGCACAAAAAGTCGGTTCTTCTTACGAAGACACCTATGAGAATCAATGCTAAAATCTTGCAACGCCTCATCACAAGATCCAGACTCACAAAGCTGAATAAAATGCAACAAATCAGGATCACGCCGCTGAGCATCGACAATACGATCCAATAAAATAGGTCGAGCTCCCAAACTAAATAATAGAATAGGAGAATCAGAAGATGAACCTTGATCACGAATTTCACAAAAAGATAGAGTATCAAGAATATTCCATTCGGCAAGCATCATAGAAATAACAGCCGAATGTTTACGACTAAGCGCATCTGCAACACGATTTCCCTTACCAGGGGTAAACTGGATATCAAAGTCATAGGAAGCAAGAAACTCGAGCCAACGCTGTTGTCTCATATTGAGTTCCTTCTGAGTAAACAAATACTTCAAAGATTTATGATCGGTATAGAGAATGAAGCGCTCGCACAATAAATAATGTCGCCAAATCTTCAAGGCAAAGGCAATGGCGGCTAACTCAAGATCATGAGTGGCACAGCGAACTTCATTCGGACGCAGTTGCCTAGAAACATAAGCAACCACCCGATCTCTCTGCATAAGCACAGCACCGAGACCACTACCACATGCATCGGTGTAGACAACAAGATCATGATTCCCTTCGGGAACCACAAGAATAGGAGCATTAGTGAGAAGTTCTTTCAATGTCTGAAAGGAAGCTTCACACTTGTCGGACCAAATAAAACGAATGCCTTTCCGAGTAAGGCTTGTGAGAGGAAGCACAACACGGGAAAAGTTCTTAATGAACCGCCGGTAATAACCCGCCAATCCAAGGAAACTACGAATCTCAAGAACATTTTCAGGCCTCTTCCAATTCTGGATGGCTTCGATCTTTGAGGGATCGACAGAAATGCCATCGGAAGATACAACATGGCCTAAGAACTTAACCTTATTCTCCCAAAAGTGGCACTTGGAGAATTTGGCTCTAAGCTGATGACGACGGAGAGTACTCAAGACAATTCTCAAGTGATTAGCATGCTCAGCTTCAGACTTAGAATAAATAAGGATATCGTCAATGAAGACAAGAACAAACTTATCGAGATATTCCCGAAATACCCGATTCATGAGGTCAACAAAGAAAGCAGGAGCGTTCGTCAAACCGAATGGCATAACGAGCCACTCAAAAGAACCATAACGAGTGCGGAAAGCGGTAAGAGGTATGCTATCCTCCGCGACTCGTAACTGATGAAAACCTGTGGCAAGGTCAAGCTGAGAAAAGACCTTGGCACCACTCAATAGATCGAACATATCATCGATCCTAGGCAAAGGATACCTATTTCTAATGGTTAACTCGTTAAGCTTGCGATAGTCAATGCAAAGCCTAAGAGTTCCATCAGACTTGTTCACAAAAACGACCGCGGATCCCCACGGAGAAAAACTGGACTGAATCAACTGCTTGGACTCGAGCTCTAAAAGCTGCTTCTTGAGTTCCTCATTTTCCTTTGTAGACATCCTCGTGGGAGGACGACTAACTGGCTGCGCGCCTGGAATGAGATCAATGCGGAACTCAATTGCCCGTTTGGGTGGCAAACCCGAAACAGGTTCGAAAACATCAGAAAAGTCACAAGCAATAGGAATACGAGATACATCATCACCATCTCGTGAATCAAGAGAATACAAAGCCATCTCGGAATTATCCACATCCCGAAGAACAAGAGATAACTGAGAAGGTGAATCAGGATGACAAAGATATAAAATTCTCTCGGAACAAATAATCCTGGCATCGTACCTCAGTAGCCAGTCCATACCAAAAATCATATCAAAACCCAAATGAGAAACAACGTGCAGATTCGCACGGAAAGAAAAGCCACATAAAACAATCTCAGTATCATCACAAAGCAAACTAAGGGTCGCGGATCCCCCAATAGGATTCACAATCTTTAAAGAAGTAACCATACAAGAAACATCCAAAGATAAATCATCTACAAGCTTCTTCGATACGAAAGAATGTGAAGCACCCGTATCGAAAAGAACTCGTATACTATGATCATGAAATAGAATTGAACCCTCCAAAATAGATGGAGTCATACCTTTGGATTGAGAAGGACCTCCAGAAGCATTAGCCACATTGAGCTTGCCAGATTTTGCATTAGCAGGAGCAGTGGGACAAGCAGAAACATGATGACCTTCCTTCTTGCAATTACAGCAGAAGAGAGGCTTTGGACAAGCTCGAATAATATGATCCGGAGAACCACAATTAAAACACTTTCGAACGAAAGGTGTTCCGGAAGATTGAGACTGAGAGCTAGGACCACCGGTCTTCTTCTTCTTATAAGGAAAAGGCTTCTTCTGAATTGGAAACTGCTTCTTGTTGGGGTTTCTGGAAACCTCAACATCAACATCACTATCACACTCCTTCTCGACGGTCTCGAGATGAAGCGCCGAGTCAACCAATTCCTCAAAAGAAAGTTTAAGCTGGAGCAACAAGGACTTCTTAAGATATTTCTTAAGGCCAGAAACAAACTTCAAATTCTTCTTATAAGAAGTGCTGATGAATTCAAGACCATACTGAGATAAAGCCTCGAACGATGCAACATACTCAGAAACAGAAGATTTCCCTTGCTTCAACTCAAGGAAGCGATGGGTCAATAAAACCTTTTCAGATTCAGGAACGAACTTGAGTTCAAATCGTCCCCGAAACTGAGTCCAAGAAAGAGTAGACTCATCAATTTCAGCTACAAGAAGCTCATACCAGTCAAGAGCACGCTCTTGTAATAAGCTAGAAGTTACAAGAACTCTATCATGGTCAGAAAGATCCATGCGAGAGAAAATACGCTCGCACGTGCGAAGCCAAGCTTGGACTTCAAGAACAGACTCGGAGCCCTTAAACGGCTTTCCTCCAAGATGAGCAAAATCACTGCACTGACGTGCAAAAGCAGACTTGCGAGGTGGAGACACTCGAGGAGGAACGGGAGGCTGAGTGCTCCTAAACAATTCCAAAAATTGATTGGCAGACATATATACGCCATCCGGATGTGAGCCACTAGATTGCCCAGCATCCGAACGTCGACCCCTGCCTCTTCCAGACATAAGCTGAAAGTAAGATAAGAACAAGATTATTCACAAGGTAGATATTACCATATGGGATACTACGGAATAAATGCATTCCTAGACGTATTTCCAATATCTATCTAACCTTGATGGAATAAAGAGACACGATGATTCAAGGATCTGTATCACTTGTACACTTTGATGTACCATAATATGTGCATCTATTCTGTGTTTATCATATTTTGTTTTGAATTCAGCTCTGATACCACGCTGTGACGCCCCACTCCGAGAGCCTCGTTAACAAAGAGTATTACATAGATAATACTGTCGGCTAACGCGGACAATAGAGTATAATGGAAGCGACCATGTGCAATCTTACCTTAACTATTCACTAAATATGTCGAAAAGTAGAAACACATTAAAATTCGACCTATTCAATAAATATTTAAAGCAAAACTACAATGGCTATAGGATCTATCAGAAGAAAATATAACAACTCAAATGTAATATACATCACAGAACAGTCGATCATAATATACACATACACAGATACACCACAGAGTATACAAATTAATACATTTCAAGTGGTACAGGAGACCACACTATACAGACGAGACGAAAGAGTATAAATCAGGGTTACAACAGATAAGGACTACAAAAGACGCTATAACAAAATGAAGCTGGCGAATAGTCCATGCAGAAGCAAAATAGGCTAAGTCCCCAAAAGCACCTAACCTGAAACATCTCGGTCTGACCCGAGTATAAAATACACGGGTCAGTCTAGATAACAAATCAGTTAGATAAACTGAACACTAATAAACCTGCAAGGTCATACAGTATAATAAATATCTCTAGGGGAGATAACACAATTATCAACAAAAGATGGATCATATAGAACAAGCCTCATATCATCGGCAACATATAGAAACAAAGGATACAAATATCCCAAAACAAGCCAATAGGCAAACAACAAATACCAATAAGGTATACAAGTTCCACAAGGTAAACGCTATACTCCATGCGGCTCAAAAAGACCAATACCAAAGTGCGATACCAAGGGAATATACATATCAATGAAACATCATAAAATTTGCTCGAGCTCAGTACTGTACAAACAAGGATCCATGAGCCCGAAGACTCCAAACCCAAGTATCACCCATGCGGCACATAAGGCCAACATCAGAGCGAAACTATATAGGGCAACAAACCCGAAGGCACACACCCGAAGGCAACATACCCGAAGGCAACAAACCTAGGGAGACAGTCCGAAGACACTATCCCAGAGGCAACAAACCGTAGTGGTGAAGGTCGAAGACCCAGTACTGGACACCACTAACTGGCGGAATGTGTCACAACTCTCGAAAAGGAATCCGAAAAGTGTTAACGTATGTCCCATAACCACTCGTTCGCACTAAACGGTTTACTATCCGTCAGTCCCTTTCACACTCAAAGCAGTACAAAGTTTACCTCATATCATCGATAAACCAAACCCGAAGGTCAAAACAATCAATCGAATAGGTCAAGGATTAATCGGAAGGATAAACGCACAGATTCATGGTCCGTGTTTTGCCCAACCATTTAATCACCCTTCCACTTCGTTCGAAGTGCGAAAGTGTGTGTGTTTTAAATAGAATTTATAAATTAGAGAAACGAACTATTAAATGCGATTCGAGAGATTATTTTATAAAAAACCCGTGGATTAAAATAAAAAGGAATCATCAAAGTCAAAACAATTGATAATCATACATAGGATCATCATGAATCGATTCAAATTGAAAATTCAATCCCAAAACGCAAAGTGGGCTGAAACAGCAGGTTCAGTCGACTGAACAGGGTTTTCAGTCGACTGACCCTGTACCTGGAAAATTTTCCAGGTTCAGGAAAATTTCTGTTTCCAGGTTCAGTCGACTGTGCAGAGTTTTTCAGTCGACTGAATCATGCCTGGAAACTCTCGGGTTTCAGGTTCAGTCGACTGAACAGAGTTTTCAGTCGACTGAATCATGCCTGGGCTATTTTTCAGCCTTATTCAAATGAAGAGCAAACTCTCCCAAAATGCAATCGGACGAACATTGGCTCTAAGGTCTTCTGCCAATCGACAACCCGGCCCTATATGTTCCTCGATGCATCACCCAAACATGATTAAAACATCAAAGTTAGGATTTCAAAGATTTGAACCCAAAACACTAAAAATTGGAATATTCCTCAATTCAACCCAAACCAATTGCAAGTGCATATGAACAAGGTGTTAGGAATTCATACCTAACATCAATGAAATCAAGAGAAGTAGACGTGAGTTCAAAACTCACCTTTTACACAAAACAAAGAAGATGAAGAAGCTCAATTGCAAGGGATCAACCAACTACACTCCACTTCAACACTACAAGCTTCAATCTAGAATCAAAAGCAAGTATTTCCTAAGTTAGGGTTAGGAAAATTACTGAAATTGAAGAGGAGAAAAGATGGAGAAGGTGGAGATGAACTTACTAATGAATTCTCTTTGATTTTGGAGCAAGAATCAAGTTACAAAGAAGAAACTAGGGCTTGCTAATTTTCTATTTCTCTTTCCTTTCCCCCATTTCAGTTTTTAGTTTGAGAAATAAAATGAAATGAAGATGAAATGAAGAGAAGGGTTGAGCTAGGGGTTAAGTGGGCTAGTGGGCTGAACCCAATCCCAAACCCAATAGGAAAAGTAGCCAAAATTTCACAAACTCCAAACATATCAAAGATTATACTCAAAAAGATCGCAAACGCCATTTTGGACTCAATGGAAATGGTTTCGAGCTCCAATTCGGCCATTTGCAGAAAGTAACATTTCGGACCCCAAAATCCGAATAACGACGCTATATTTAAATCAAACATTTAAATATAAAATCGTTAAATATGCGGGTTGTTACACTATCACTCAGCCAAAGCAACAAAATAAATATATATGATAACCTAATTCATGCATGCTACACTTGTTTTCAAACATGAAGTGCACGTATGCAGTGATAACCTAGTATAGATGGGCTCGAATGGAAAAATATGGGATATGCTCGGCAGTAGTGACGGCTAGATCGTAGAGAAGGGGAAGGTAGTGGGGTTGCAGTCTAAGGTGGTGGCAGCCGAGTGAAACAGAAAGAAGAGAAAGGAAAGAAAAATAAAAGGAAGAAGGAAAAAGATGTAACTGTCATTACCAGAAGCTCCACAAACGCTAGCTAGGAGATGAAGTCCAAGGATGAGGTAAAGAAATATGTTTGTGACAGGTATTTATAAATGAGCTATGCGTGTTTTATTTTATGGCAAGAAATCTCATTTTCCTATAAACGGCAAATCTAGGGACGTGTATAGTTTTTATAGGAGCTATATTTTCGTTGCTTTGTACGCAAGGAAATAATAAGATGCGCAATCAAAGCATGCAAGTTTTATGGTCAAAGAATTTCGTTTGTATGCAAATCAAAATGTAGAGAAAACGGCAAGTCACATTTTGAAATCAATGATTTCAATGCAATAAAAAGGGTGCGTGGGTTTGTATTACTTGGATTATGGGGAAAAACGGTAGAAAATAATTGAACATTCCGAACGTGTTATAAAATAGGAAGCTGCATGATTTATTTTCTTTTGAGATCTAGTAATTTCGTTCACATAGGTAAGGGATAACTTGCTTCCATTTAATGTTTATTAACAGAGCTAAAAATTAGGTGAAGTAAAAATGCAACGTTTCCAGTATTTAGGTGAAGCTTGCGAAAATTTGAGTAACCAAAACAGGCATGCAAGCACTTGATTTGTTGATTGGATTTTAAAGGATGCAAGCAATTAATTTATCCTTGAACGGAATAGAATTTTGGACAAATTTATTGCAACGTGTTTAAATGAGAGAATTGGCCTTTGATAGCTGAGGAAAGGGAATGATATTTGATTTCGAACGTTACCTTATCTTATAATAACTTGCATGAATTTAGAGTAGCGAAGTAGCAATAAATTTCGTATGTGAGTGCGTTGGTTCAGGGAAAGAAAAAGGCAAGCACTAAATATTTAGATGGCGTTGATTTAACTGGAAGAAAACGTCACTAATTTATGGTTTGAACGTTTCTAAACAAATGCGTTTTATTTCTATTAGATAAAAGGAGGTAACGGAAAGGGAAAATTTATTTCTTTCCCTCTTAAAAGAATGCACGCCTACTTGTATATTTATTTGTGTAGTTAAGGTAAAATTTTATTTCCTTTCGTAATATTTATCTTTTTCTTTAAAAAGTATACAACAAATATCAGAAGAACAACCACAAAATAAGTATTGTTCATATATATATTGCGGTGTGAATTTTAAAAATGCGTAGAACCTGCGCAAAATATACACCCAAAATTAATGCAAAAGTAATGCTTTTTAATTAATACGATTTTCTATTTTATACGTTATTGATTAAATATCGTACCCTTTAAATGCGTAATTTAACAGTTTCCTTGTACACTATAAATCTTCTTCAAATTTATTACTTGAATAAAAGATAGAATTATGGTTACCTTCTTCTCTGATTACTATTACCATTTACAAAGCGATTTATTATTCAAATGGACAAAATATTACAATTTTTTTTAAAGCAAGTAGATAGTCCAATCCTTTTATTAAAATTCCAATTAGAGTTAACCTTTAAACAAAGTTAAAAAATTTCAGAACTTCCATTTCATACTTAAAATTTTGGGAAAAGATTTAATTAAATTAAAAATATATAATAAAATAAATTTCAAGGTTTTATAAATAAAAGAATAAAGTTCTTGTAATATTTTTCTCTCTCTTAGAAAATGAGAAAAATAAAGAAGATGAGAAAAAGAGAAACTTGTACGTGAATTGCAAGGCAATATATACAGCTAAACTAAAGGAATGAATGGCTAGAAAGGAACAAATGTTTGGAAAACAAAAAGGCAAGAATTAAGGCAACCTTTCGTTTCTTTCCCTAAGAACAGGTAATTAATCTAGATCTTAATTATGTATATGGAGAGAGAAACCTTTCATTCTTTCTCTAATCAAATTGATTGATAAATTAAATGTCATTAACAAGCTATTTATTCATGGCATGGAATGTAACTATGTCCAAATGTATCCTACAGTAAATTATGTAAGTGCAATATTAGATTGTGTACAAAGATGATGTTTCCTTCATATATATCTTTATTGGTCATAGTATTATTAAAAACATATACGTATACATGTGTGTGTGTGTGTGTGTGTGTGTGTGTGTGTGTGTGTGTGTGTGTGTGTGTGTGTGTGTGTGTGTGTGTATATAATAGACTTATACATATAAAGGTGTTAAAATTAATTTTCACTATTTATGAGCCTAAAATTAAAGATAACAATTTTGAACCTAATCTCCAGATTAAAAGGGTTTAAGATTAAAAAGTTATGACTTTGCATACAAGTCCATCTTATAAATCTTAAGTCAAATTAACGCACACACATATGTATATACAAATCATTGTAAATAATCTCTTAAACATAATACAACATCTTTATGTTAAAATTTATAACTTAGTAAATTATTTAATATTAAGCAATAAATTAAGGTCTAACGTTAATTCAAAAGGAAATAAAAGGAATCGTGATATTTTGTAATAAATTCAACTTATTTTTATAAAGAAGCCCCCCCTTTTTCTTTAACTTTAAACAAAAGTATGCAAAAACCAAAAGATTGGATTTAAATAATGAACACATGCAAACATTAATAAACTACATATGTTTTCTATTTGAATCAATAACAGAAATATTACATTAATTAAGGCTTAAATTTGAATTACAATAAGTTTTTTTCTCTTTTTTTTTTAACAAAACTTATTAACTTAAAATTTTAATTATTGAAAATTTTGCTAAAAAAAACAACGTTTTCAAGTAAAACTTAATTAACATATTTACAAAATTGTGGGTTGTTACACTCTCCCCACCTCAAAAGCTTTTGTCCCCGAAAAGGAAGGAGGTAGGAGAATAGAAACACCCTAAAAGAAAATTAAATTGAAACTCAAAATGGAATCATTGATTTAAACCATATAAATTCAATTTAAATTAATTAATATTCAATAATTGATTTAATTCATTTGATTTTTTTACTGAAGTTAAATCAATCTTAAATATTTCCAAATTTATTATCTTATTATCCAATTATTTTGAAATTAACAATTTCTAAAATCATAAATTTGTATAGTCATTTATAATAATCATCTTTTATTCAACAAATTTAATTCTTCTTTATTCCAGACTATTATTAAATATATTCTACTTAATATATCTTATCGCGCATATTCTGTAGATTACATTTATTATAACTATTCCAATTTATTTCTAAATGTCCTTAAACACCTTTTGATATTGTATATTATTCAATTATTATTATTTTTTCTATTTACCTCTATTTGTCCTTTTGTAACTGAAACTTTAAGTGTATAACATTTATTATAACCACTCAAATTTTATTTATAATATCCTTTTATATTGTACATTATCCAATTACATAGTTAATTTCTGAATGATTTAGGTAAGTTATATTGGCATGCAATTTAATATTATACAAGTAAATTTTTTTCCAATTCTATTATTCCAGTTCAAATATTCATTCAAAATTTGACTTTATTTTATCATTAGAATCACCTTTTAACATAAATTTATGAATTAAATTTCCAATTAACTTCAAACACTTTAGAGATAAATAAATACATACATATAGTATATGTTAAATCAAATTTAAATTATATATCTATATATATTATAGATTAAGTCATATTTTAGTAATTCAAATCAATTAAGCTTTTGAAGCAAAACTACAGCGTGGTCTCTTCACTTCGATACTCAAAAATGAATGTCGATGATGCTGTAGTCATCACCGAAATTATTTTCCAGCGACAAAGAGAAGAGCACTAATTTTTAAAAATTTAAAATTCTTTGGAAACAAATTTCTATTCGAAAATAATTTAAATAATAATATATCTTTTTAAGACTTTAAACACAAGGTTTGCAACTATCAAAAATTAAATTCTTAAATTCTTGTTTTAAATTCATTTCTATTTCCAAATAAATATATAACCATATTTTATAGTTCAATTATTTATATAAGACAAAACCAATGGTTTACAAAATCATAAATAAAATCAAACACTATTATCTCTAAACAACTATTTAAATTCTGAAAATTGTACTTATATATATAATATTAGATTTTTCCCAAATATAGGAATAAATTTTCCAAAACAAGTATAGAGATTCAAATTTGAAGGACTCAAATCAAAGAGAATTTTGATTTAAAGATAAGTTGGAATCAGAAGATCCGATGATTAAATAACAGAATAAGGAACCAGATAAGTTTATATAAATCGCGGGCAACCTTAACCGGGTCAACCATGACTTAAAGAATAAGATCGATGTGGATTTTCTGGGGTAAATCTACATTCGATCTGAAGAGATAGAGTTCAGAATAACCAAAGATACTAGCATCTAAACCGAGGATAAATATAAATCTCTGGTGAATCAATGCTAATTGCAAAGGAGTTTCACCCCTTTATTAGAATATTGGCGAGACCGCCAATTCACTATAAAGATCATCCGAAGTGGAGTTATGGGATACTCCAGAATCGAAAGAAAATGAATAGTGGGGGACATGAATGAACTTCGAAACCGCAGGGAACGTTCCAAAATTCGAAAAGGAAGAGATTCAAGCTCAAATGAAAGTGATTCTGTAAATCAAATTTACCATACATTCTAAGTTTTGCGTAGAGCCAAAGCTCTGATACCAAATGTAACGACCCGATATTTTCAACCATTTGCATCCGCACATGTCGGACTTGAATTGTTCAAAATACAGTGTTGTAAATAAAATTTGGCAAATCTCAAAATATACAGTAGATAAATAATCACAGAATCACAGACACGGATATCAGAAAACTCGCTGCGGAATTTAAAAATACTTAGTGGTTATGAAGCCACTATAAATAGTGTCAATCAAAAAAAAATACATAGTCTTTAATCCAAATATAGTTTTAGAACATAAATAGAAAATACAAATATCCCATAGTCTTGATTACATAAATAAGACACCGGACTGGAAGGGAAGTTTGCCAGCAGCTTGAAAGTGATCTACAGAAATCCTAGCTCCGGGATGAAACTGAACTGCAACTCAGGCTGACCCGAGCGTAAAATAAAACATAACACTCGAGTCAGGACATACATACTTATATAGTGTAAGCTAATTCAAGTGTACTGTAATATAGAGCAAGTAACTTAAAGGATGCTTGGGACCGCCCATCCTCTAAGGATCCGTTAAACTATTTACTATGTAGTAATATTCGCTATTATAATAATGTCTATTAGTAAAATAAACTTACTTTAAAATAGCATTAAGGGGTTACCCATATAGCCCTTAACACACATAATGCCAATAGTCTATACAGTACCTGCATATCTCCTGATCGGGAGGCTACGAGAAGATACTCCATAGGTACGACACAAATCAAACTCGTACAGGGCTCGCTATGGTAGGTGACACGGCACAGCTAGGCAATGCCAGGGGAGATATACCAATTACGCTTCCGGACCGGTGGAAACGCGCAGCGCGCAGCTACCGCCCACCTCGAACAGCACTCCCAAATCAAAGGTGCGCACTAAACAATCACAAAAGCAATAGAATGGCATACGAAGAAGTGCGTCCGATCAGAGGTGCTACCTCATTAATCCGTCAATCGCTCCTGTTTTAGCCACCTTATGCCAACTCACGGGAGTCGGGTCCACGTATTTACCTCAAAGAAAACGTCACCACCATCCTACTTCATTCTGGAATCTCCACCGCGTACACGGTTGTCAAAGTGGTTTTCGGTATTGACAGAGAGTATGCCCATATCCGATCCCGGTCTCTTTAAAAACCAAATGTTATTATAACCCGTGGACTTTTAAAAATGGTATTGATACTAAAAAAATCAAAATAAATTTCAAATACCTTTCAATATCATAGTATCATTTCAAACATCATTTATTTAAGCATCGTTCATTTTATAAAATACCAATCAAATCTATTTAATTTATTTAGGGATTAATTGCCTTTCAATTTACATTTAAAAGTTAAATTCTTCCATTCAAAACCATTTAAAGTCAATTCCTTATTTTTATTAATTACATATTAAATTACAAAATTTAAGCCTTTTTCCAAAGATTATTTCTATTAAATTTTATTAAAACAATCAAAATTCAGTTTCCGTAGCACTTATAAAAATGCTACCTAAAGTCATAGGTTAAAACAGTTCATTTACAAAAGACAGCATTTTAGTGCTATAATAAATTTAACTTAACAATTAAATTTTTAAATTCCCAAATATAACTTATTATCATTTATTTTACTTAACTAAAATCTCACTTTTAACAAAAATTCAGAATTTCCCAAAATAAGTTATATTCCAAAATTTTACTTAGACTTTCATTTATTTAACATTTTGACTCATTCAAAAATCATTATAAATTTTATAAAATCCTTTAAATACATTTTAAACCAGAATATTATAAACTTTCCATTTAAAAATATTTTTAAACATTTCAGAAAAATATTATATAAACCACGGGTTTGTATATAGTTTGCTAGCCTAGGTCAAGTGATACGGTTATATATCATTTCAATCCGCAATTTACAAGGAAAACCCGGGTTCTATCATTTCAACCCGCAATCCCAAGTTAAATAATAAATAATTAAATAAGTAAATAATTAAATAGATAAATAATTATCATTCAGGCCTATCATTTCAGCCTATAACGATCTCAAATTTACAGGGAACTTGCAGTGTGATTAACAGTAAATAAGCATTAAATAGTATAACTGCCAAAATATCACAATAAATAAACAACTGATGAAGTGTCAATTAATAATGGGGTTCAACATCATACGTATATATCACGGGCAGATAAAATTTAATAAAATAAATTCACAATTACACTTGTGATAAATTCACAAATATATAGGTATGTTTGTCTGGTGAGAAATACTCACCTGAATGCTGCAGAAAATTTGATTCCCAAACGATGGTAATACTTGAAAAAAAAACGTACAGAAGCATGATCAAACTGATGCGGAGGCTACGACCAGATTTTATTTTTTTGAAAAGGAAACGAATTAATTTAAACGTCAAGCCAAGTAAAATTTTAATATGAAACAAAAAGGGACGAACAGACAATTTGACCCGTAAGCTCGACTACTCCACCACCCGGCTCAATCCAATACAAACTCAGTTCGCCCATTATTTTAAATTTATTAATATATAAAATATTTTTTTTTAAGGCATGTCTCGTAACATCAAGTCTTGGTCACCTATCTGAAACATGCACGCATATTCCACTCAGGGGCTAAAACATTTCAAAGGTGGTGAACATACTGTCTAACTTAAGTACAGGAGGCACAAATTATTGAAAAGGAAAGTGTTCGAGGCAGTAAGGATTTTATGAAGTCACTGCTAAAACCTATCCAAATTAAATGCATGCACGTTACTTTCTTTTCCTTCTTTTTATATATTACTTGGAATAATTTTTGCCTTCCTATACACTAGTACTTATCAAGATTCACTTGTTATTGCTGTTACAAGAGGGCACGGCCCTGCCTATCAAAAAGCATGCACGCATGCATTTTGTATCAAGAATTGATATTATATTATTAGCATCAGAAATCAAGATGTTTTGTGTTTTTTTTTCTTTTTTTTCTACTTCTCTCCTTTGCTAGTCTATTTTCTCTCTTGTTTTCTATCACTCAGCCAAAGCAACAAAATAAATATATATGACAACCTAATTCATGCATGCTACACTTTTTTTCAAACATGAAGTGCACGTATGCCGTGATAACCTAGTATAGGTGGGCTCGAATGGAAAAATATGGGATAAGCTCGGCAGTAGTGACGGCTAGATCGTAGAGGAAGGGAATGTAGTGGTGTTGCAGTCCAAGGTGGTGGCAGCCGAGTGAAACAGAAAGAAGACAAAGGAAAGAAAAATAACAGGAAGAAGGAAAAAGATGTAACTGTCATTACCTGAAGCTCCACAAACGCTAGCTAGGAGATGAAGTCCAATGATGAGGTAAAGAAATATGTTTGTGACAGGTATTTATAATTGAGCTATGCGTGTTTTATTTTATGGCAAGAAATCTCATTTGCCTATAAACGGCAAATCTAGGGACGTGTATAGTTTTCATAGGAGCTATATTTTCGTTGCTTTGTACGCAAGGAAATAATAAGATGCGCAATCAAAGCATGCAAGTTTTATGGTCAAGGAATTTCGTTTGTTTGCAAATCAATATGTAGAGAAAACGGCAAGTCACATTTTGAAATCAATGATTTTAATGCAATAAAAAGGGTGCGTGGGTTTTTATTACTTGGATTATGGGGGAAAAATGGTAGAAAATAATTGAACATTCCGAACGTGTTATAAAATAGGAAGCTGCATGATTTTTTTTTCTTTTGAGATCTAGTAATTTCGTTCACACAGGTAAGGGATAAGTTGCTTCCATTTAATGTTTATTAACAGAGCTAAAAATGAGGTGAAGTAAAAATGCAACGTTTCCAGTATTTAGGTGAAGCTTGCGAAAATTTTGAGTAACCAAAACAGGCATGCAAGCACTTGATTTGTTGGTTGGATTTTAAAGGCGGCAAGCAATTATTTTATCCTTGAACGGAATAGAATTTTGGACAAATTTATTGCAACGTGTTTAAATGAGAGAATTGGCCTTTGATAACTGAGGAAACGGAATGATATTTGATTTCGAACGTTACCTTATCTTATAATAACTTGCGTGAATTTAGAGTAGCGAAGTGGCAATAAATTTCGTATGTGAGTGTTTGGTTCAGGGAAAGAAAAAGGCAAGCACTAAATATTTAGATGGCGTTGATTTAAGTGGAATAAAACGTCACTAATTTATGGTTTGAACGTTTTTAGACAAATGCGTTTTATTTCTATTAGATAAAAGGAGGTAACGGAAAGGGAAAATTTATTTCTTTCCCTCTTAAAAGAATGCATGCCTACTTGTATATTTATTTATGTAGTTAAGGTAAAATTTTATTTTCTTTCGTAATATTTATCTTTTTCTTTAAAAAGTATACAACAAATATCAGTAGAACAACCGCAAAATAAGTATTGTTCATATATATATTGCGGTGTGAATTTTAAAAATGCGTAGAACCTACTCAAAATATACACCCAAAATTAATGCAAAAGTAACGCTTTTTAATTAATACGATTTTCTATTTTATACGTTATTTATTAAATATCATACCCATTAAATGCGTAATTTAACAGTTTCCTTGTACACTATAAATCTTCTTCAAATTTATTGCTTGAATAAAAGATAGAATTATGGTTACCTTCTTCTCTGATTACTATTACCATTTACAAAGCGATTTATTATTCAAATGGACAAAATATTACAAATTTTTTTAAAGCAAGTAGACAATCCAATCCTTTTATTAAAATTCCAATTAGAGTTATCCTTTAAACAAAGTTAAAAAATTTCAGAACTTCCATTTCATACTTAAAATTTTGGGAAAAGATTTAATTAAATTAAAAATATATAATAAAACAAATTTCAAGGTTTTATAAATAAAAGAATAAAGTGCTTGTAATATTTTTCTCTCTCTTAGGAAATGAGAAAAATAAAGAAAATGAGAAAAAGAGAAACTTATACGTGAATTGCAAGGCAAAATATACGGCTAAACTAAAGGAATGAATGGGTAGAAAGGAACAAATGTTAGGAAAACAAAAAGGCAAGAATTAAGGCAACCTTTCGTTTCTTTCCCTAAGAACAGGTAATTAATCTAGAGCTTAATTATGTATATGGAGAGAGAAACATTTCATTCTTTCTCTAATCAAATTGATTGATAAATTAAATGTCATTAACAAGCTATTTATTGATGGCATGGAATGTAACTATGTCTAAATGTATCCTACAGTAAATTATGTAAGTGCAATATTAGATTGTGTACAAAGATGATGTTTCCTTCATATATATCTTTATTGGTCATAGTATTATTAAAAACATATACGTATACGTGTATATATATATATATAATAGACTTATACATATAAATGTGTTAAAATTAAGTTTCACTATTTATGAGCCTAAAATTAAAGACAACAATTTTGAACCTAATCTCCAGATTAAAAGGGTTCAAGATTAAAAAGTTATGACTTTGCATACAAGTCCATCTTATAAATCTTAAGTCAAATTAACGCACACACATATGTATATACAAATCATTGTAAATAATCTCTTAAACTTAATACAACATCTTTATGTTAAAATTTATAACTTAATAAATTCTTTAATATTAAGCAATAAATTAAGGTCTAACGTTAATTTAAAAGGAAATAAAAGGAATCGTGATATTTTATAATAAATTCAAGTTATTTTTATAAAGAAGCCCCCCTTTTTCTTTAACTTTAAACAAAAGTATGCAAAAACCAAAAGATTGAATTTAAATAATGAACACATGCAAACATTAATGAACTACATATGTTTTCTATTTGATTCAATAACAGAAATATTACATTAATTAAGGCTTAAATTTAAATTACAAATAGTTTTTTTCTCTTTTTTTTAACAAAACTTATTAACTTAAAAATTTAATTATTGAAAATTTTAGTTAAAAAAACAACGTTTTCAAGTAAACTTAATTAAAATATTTACAAAATTATGGGTTGTTACAGTAATTTGATAAGATTTTTGTAACTAAATTTAGGAAGAATAAAAACTTTATAACTGGTAATGAAGCGAATGTTAGAAATGAAATGTAGCATTGGTAATTAAAAATTAATTATTGGCAATTCGAGTGAAATCCCAGTAATGAAATAGTGTAAATTTCTGCACTTGGTTATAAAATAGAAAATAAGTGTAAGAGTATTGAATCAACCAATGGAATAATATATTGATTAATAGTAACTGAATGTAAATTTATGTAATAAGGTTTATGCAAGTTGATAAATAACTAATAGGGCAGTACCTATTAATTGAAACAATTGTAAGGCTATAATTGATTGAATTTAGTGAATTGGGAAACAAATTCAAATGTTATATTGATTGACGAAATAATACGTAATAAATAGCAATTTGATGGAATCAGTGCTAGATAATTAATTATAATAATTATTAGTTGATAATTAAGTATGAATGTGAGTAAATTTGGCAATAGTGATAATTATTAATTGTTTATCCATTCATTTAATTTATTGAAATAGATCTAAATCAATTGCAACATTTGTTTGTTAATAATAGTTTATAAGTGAAATTAAACGTTAATGGTAACAATTATTATAAGTTAAACATTTATTTAGTATTAAATTAAAACAGGTAATCAATTGTAATAAATCTAAATTAAAATTATGTTAGTATAAATTAAGGAAATAATTGGAAATGATGTCAATTATATTTATAATATGACAATTGGCTGATTTAAAGAATGGAAACCAAGATTTATTTATTTATTTGAAATTTAAAATTCAATAATTGGATTAATTGCAAATAAATGAAATGAAATACTTAATTATTACGTTAGTTGAAAATTAAGTTGAAATTGGAGAATACTAATGAAATAGATCATGAATCCAATGCTAAATTCATCCATTTGACATTAATGAATTAAATAATAGAATGAAAAGTAAATTAAATGGAATTATTGTAAATTAAGTTTATAATTTCTGGATTTAATAAAATTGAAACTTAACGCTGAAATTGAAGAATGAATCAACGTTAAATTAACATCTAAATTTGGTTAAATCGTCGTAATTGTTTAAGAGATCAAAAATGATAAGATTGGTTAATTATGGAATTGAAATTGAAAATTTGATTTAATTAATTAATTAATTATTTATTTAATTAACTGGAAAATAGCTATTTGGGCCACTGACTCTGATTTCAATGAAAATAGTTTCATTGGATCTGTAACGGTGAATTATGGTAGTATTTCAAGTTTTGCAGCGATCGGACTTGTCGTTTGATCGTACGAACGCGAAACGCCTAGAAATCGGTTTAATTGAAATCAATTTGAAATAACTTGATTTTAGCATAACTTTTTTATACGGTAGAATTTGGACTTGAAACTTGTTCCATTGCATTTTAAACATTTTAAAACATCTATTTTGATATATAGGTTGACTCAATTTCGTTCCGGAGTCGAAACGGGCTTTCCGGGCCATTTTATCGTTCAACGTGTAAATCAATCTGGTCCATATATTCTATTTTCATCATTACCTATATATACCTCGTTATAAACCCTAACTATTTCTTATTCCTCATTTTACACATGTAATTCACTGATCTACTTCTCTTCCTCAGTGGTAGAAACAGATTCAAACATCAAAACCCTCAACCCAATATCCAAATCAATTCCAAAATTTAATTCCTCCAAACCCTATCAAATTTTATATTGTTTCAAAGCTCTAGATGAGAGTAACTCAGATCCGCAACCCTTTTTTCATCTGATTCTCAGTTTGTCTGGAAATCAACAGTATAACCTGGCCGTTCATAGTGGGGTTTGCCGTTTTAATGGCTGATCGTCGAACTTAATACGATCAGAGGGTAGGAGCTCGTGGAGAACGATATGCAGAGCAGATCCATACGGTTTCTTAGGGCTGGAAGTGCTTGGATTTGCGATAATTAGCGGTCGGAATAGGGGAAAGAGTCACCGTCATTGCTGGTGAACTGGTGTTCACGGTCGGCGTGGATATGACCAGGGGATCGTCCTATGGGGGCTGCGTGTAGGCGACGTTCGATCGTGGAAAGGGGGAGAGGCGCGGTGGCGATTCACAGTTTGGGAGTGGCAACTGTAGCTTGTTCGCAGTGTTCGATGTAGGGTTTCTCATATGAGGGGAAAGAGAGGGCGATGCGGCAGCTTTTTAATGGTTCATTTTATTTTTTATTTTAATTAATTTGAATCTAAATCGTATAACTTCTAACTCACATAACTTTAACGTACGAGGCCCAAATCATGCGTGGTTTTCTCCTCTTGGTTCGTATTGAAATTCTGGACATTTTGACGTAGGTTTGGACTAATATAGAGATTTTTCAAATTTTGGGTTTAAATTGGATTTAAATTCAATTTAAATTCAAAAGGCGAGTGTTTTAACCCACTCACAACTTCTAAAATTTATTATGTGTATTAAATATGATTAGAAATTTATTTATGACTGTTTGGCACATTTTTATTCATCACCTCAGTTAAATTGAAATTATTGAATTAAATTGTTATTTAATTTATTATTGCGTATAAACTGTAAGTTAAATTGTTATTTAATTTATTATTGAATATAACTGCCAGTAAATACCTGTTATTTATTATCTGTTCTATATTGATGTTATTGTTTGAATTGGATGATGATTGTGATAAATGTTTTATGGTTGATATTGGATGAATGGATGTTGTATTTTATATTGTTATAAGTTGTAAGTGGTTATGGATTTTATTTCATTCGGGCTTACGGTTTGAAATGATACAACTGTATTTTTATTTTAAATTGCGGATTGAAATGATAAATATCCGTATCACTTGACCATAGGATAGAAAATTTTATACAGAACCGCGGTCTATATATAAAATATTTTAAAATGATTTCTATGGCTTTGTAAAGAAATATATGATTTTATGAGATATTGATTTGGATATTTTATAAATGTTATTTTATATATAGTTAAATTCTTGGTTTTAAGCTATGAATAAAATTGTTTAAAGTGTAAAATAAGTTTAATAATAAAGTTTGATTTTATTAAAATATAATATGCATAAATATTTACTTAAATTATATTTTAATATAGAGTTCACATTGATTTTGATAAATCAAGGTCGAGAAGATAGTTTTGAAATTGATTTGAGATTTTATTTGATTAAGAGCAATATTTAATAAGAATCCATTTGGAACTTATTGAAATTGAGATTTTAAAAGAATATGGTTTTAGAACGTAATTCGGGTTTAAGCGAATATATCATGTCTAATAAAGTGAGGAATATTCAGTTATTGAAATTTGAAGTTTTATTTAAAGGATATTGGATTTATTAAGTAAATATTTCAAAACTAAATAATAGTAAAGTAAATTTGGTGTGTGTGTATATATATATATATATGAATGATAAAATTTAGTTTTGAAATATTGAATATTTAAGCTTTGAAATATATTGAATTTGAAATGGTTTATTTTGTGGATCAAATCTGTTTTGAAACCGATATAATTTGGAACGGTCTATTTGAAAACGGAATTGAATTGAAATTTATGATTTGGGGATTTGGTTAAATTTAAAATTTATAAATTTGGGTTATTTTGGAATTGATTTGTGAAATTTAAGAAGCTAGTTTATTTTATAAAATATTTTAATATTTAAACCATGTAAGGGGTGGAAGTTATGTTTCAAAGTTATAAATTTCAAAGTATTACGTTTTGGAAGTGTTATAGTTTTAAGTCTTTGGTTTAGAAATTTTATAACTATGAAATACAATGATTTCAAAATGATATCATATTGATTTGGTTTTTAAAATGAAAATGATATCGTATTTATATGGTTTTGAAATGAATATTATATCCTGGTTTTGAAGTATAATTATTTTAAAATGACCGTGGTGTTATAATAATGTTTGGTTGTTAAAGAGATCGGGATCGGAAGTTGTCATACTCTCTGCCAACTTCGAAAATCACTTTAACAACCACGTACGCGGTGGAGATTCCAGAATGAAGTAGGATGGTGGCGCGTTCCTTTGAGGTATATACGTGGACCTTAATCCCGTGAGTTGGCATAAGGTGGCTAAAACAGGAGCGACCAACGGGCTAAGAAGGTAGCACCTTTTATCGGACACATACCTTCGATATTATACTCTGACTTTTGGATTGATTCGGTGGCCACTTTTGAATTTTTTGATTTGGGGGTGTGGCTCGAGGTGGGCGGTAACTGCGCGCTATGCGTTACCACCGGCCCGAAAGCGTAATTGGTATATCTACCCTGGCATTGCGTAGTTGTGCCGTATCACCTACCCTAGCACGCCCTGTACAAGTTTGGTATTCTCCCATAGCCCGTGGAGTATTTAGGGTAGTCCCCCGATCTGGAGATGCGTTGATACTGGATGGACTACTGGGACTATTATTGTGTTAAGGGGAAGATTGGGTAACTCCTTAACACTATTTAAAAGTAAGTTTATTTTATTAATAGACATTACAATAATAGCAAAATATTACTACATAGTAAATAGTTTAACGGATCCTTAGGTGATGTGAATCCCAAGCATCTCTTAAGTTACCGCACTCACGTTAGACATTGGATAGGTGATGTCATTATCCTGTAAACATCTCTAATTCCATTCCACTCATATTATTTACCGTTGATTTAACTTACATAAGATCTTTTAGTTTCGACTTGAGTGTATTGTCTTTTCAATTTGCTCGGGTCAGCCTGAGCATTTCTGGATTTGAAAGACCGTATTCTGGAGGACAAAGACGAAGTTTAATTATTATTATTATAGTATACCACTACATTCATACTATTCCGTTGCATTATTTATTGTTCTCTGGTATGTGTAACTCTGATATGTACTGTATAAGTATAATCGAATATTTTGTAAAACAACTTCATGAACTATATATTTGATTATTATATTTTATCGTTCTGCTGCAAGATTCTGTTTTGTTCTTTTTCTTTCTCTGCTTTTTCTTATTTATCCCATAACAATCCGCCCTTCTGTATGGTTTAAGTCTGACGTGTGTGGTTTATCATCGATTTAATGCGTATAAAAAGGTAGGATGTTACATTAAGTTTTAAAGCCAAGACATCACCTTCGAAACCTTTGTTTTAAACCTTAAACGGTACCATTCGAAATCATTGAAAACAACTCTTTCGAAAGCATAACTTAAAACCTTAGACTTCCCCTTTTTTATAAACCATTTAAACTTATCTTTCGAAAGCATAAGAACTTCCCTTTCGAAATACAAAACATATCTTTTAAAACACTTTTAATATACCTTTTGAAAGCATTGGGTTCAAGTAAAGGTTTGTGGAAATGTTGCTTTAAAATCATTTAAAGTTATCCCTTTCGAAACCATTGGACTTAATACCTAATATAACTAATGTAATATCCCGGAAATTTGGACAATATAAATTTAATAATCTGTGTTTAAATTTATATTGAATTGATAATTTTGTTAATAAATTTGAAATTGATTTAAATAATCTTCTTTATTTAAATATTTAATTTGTGAAATTATTTTTAATGAGTTAATAAATTGTTTTCTATTTAATAATGTATATGTATTTGTATATATTTTAAATAGATAAGTTGTTCTTAATTAAATTAGTATAGCATAATTTTAATATTTTAAAAATAGAAATTGTGATTTATTTTGGATTTAAGCTTTTCAAAAACATTTAATTAAATACTATATGATTTTAAATATGAGATAAATGTATTTAATTGGTTTAAAAATCCATTTTGACTTAAGTTTGAATATTAAAATAAGGTTCAAAATGTTTGTGTTAATTCTTTTTAAAATATTGATTGATAATTTTAATTTGTAAGTTTAATTTGTGAATTTAAAATACAATTTAATATATGAAACATGTATATGAACTAATTAACTAAGTTTAAATATTCATTAATCTTAAATTTAATAACAAAAACAATTTCCAAGACATATGTAAGCTTAATTTACATGTGTTGGTAATTTAAGATTTAAGTTAACATGTGTTAAAAATTTATGTGAGAAAATTAACAAGTGTCCATTCTTTTTACCAAGTGTCAAATTTTAGTTTTTTTATTTTCCTTTAATTTTAATTAAAATCAAACATTGTTATATAAACATGTATTTACTCATTTCTCCACTCTTTCTCATTTTTCATTCTAAAAACAAAGAAATCTGAAACCCTCTTCATAATCATGCAAACACTTACATTTTTCAATCAAGTAAACATTTGCATTCAAACTCCTCTTTTTCAATATACAAACCTGCATGCAACCATGAAAGCAAACAAAACCTGCAGTTCTTCTGAAACATACTGCAATTTAAAGTTTAAGGACCTGCATTCATTTTTCTAAACCTGAATACAAAGCTCTGCATTTCATTTGCAAGCAAGAGGCCTGCATGCAACAATTTGAAGCCTGCATGTAAAAACTGAAAGCATGTATAAATCAAGATTTAAAAGCAAGAAAAAGGGTCTGCATTTCTTTGCATCTGGAAGCAAGAAGCCTGCATGCATATAGTTCACAAGTTTAAAGTTTCAAAAGGGCCTTCATTTCATAATCTGGAACATGCAATTGGAAATGTACTCTGCATTTTACAAATACAGGTGAGTAACTCAACTTTTATAAACTGTTTAATAGGTAGT
Source organism: Allium cepa (assembly GCA_030765085.1). Classification (NCBI taxonomy): domain Eukaryota; kingdom Viridiplantae; phylum Streptophyta; class Magnoliopsida; order Asparagales; family Amaryllidaceae; genus Allium; species Allium cepa. Next base: position 120,009,669 of record CM060938.1, on the reverse strand, counting down.
TGTGCATGCTTATAAATTACAGATAAATATATATGAAATGACCTACAAGTATGTGTCAGTAAACAAGAAGATGATTTTTCATGTGTGATCTTCAAAATTTCAAACTTATGTTTGATTTCTGAATTTTCCTTTGTCTTGATTGCTGTTTAGGACTTAAATTCTTGAACAAGTCATGTATGTTTTAGAATGGTGTAAGTTCTAATTGTATATAAATTGAATATGATATCTGTAACCTGAAAAATCAAATTATACAGAACCAATTTGACTAGAGTGATAATTTAAACTATATAAATTAATGTTCCAGGTTTATTAATAGAATCAGTAAGTAAATTCAAGAATTTTAAAACAAAAATTTCAATTTATTGTGTTGTAAATATAGTGCAATTTTTAAGAACACTGTATTTTACATTTTAGTCAAGTTCAATTGAAGCTTGCATTTGGTTTAGTTGAATTTGTTTCTAGTGATAGTTTATCTATCATAGATCATAGGGAAATTATTGAATTGATTTACAATTCAAGTTTGAGATTGAAATTTGGCATTTCTGTTATGAACCCTAGTTATTTGGGTTACTGTTTTGGGTCGATTGTGGACTCCTCAGTGAATCGAGTTCAAAGATTTTTGGGGTATTGGTAGATAGTGTATTGATGGAGGGGTCGCCGGAGTATGGAAGTTGATGATGGTCGAGAAGTGGAGAGATTGATGATGACAGGTTTTAGGTGGTGGGGGGTTTGGTCTGTTCCAGGTTTGGGGACTGATTGTTGGTTGCAGAGTTTTTGACTCGGGATGGTCTCGGGATTTTTGACGGAAAACTCGAAGTAAGTGGGTTACTGACTCGAAGTAAATATGGGTTTGCTCGGGTATTTTTGTTTTCAAGTCTTAGCAAACAGAGCCTGTTCTGTTTTCAGGAATTTAAAGAGTAAAGTTTAAATTCAATCTGGAAATTTAACTTAGGGTTAAACCTGAATTTAAAAATGAATTCGAATAGTTTGAATTCTGATTTGAAATAATTTGAATTGAGGAATTCAAGTTTGGTTTAAAATTAAAAAAAAAAGAATAGGAAAACCTGTTTCCAGATTTATAAAGTTTGAAATAAATGCGAACTTAAGTTTTAACTTAGGATTTGGAAACTGAGTTTAAATATGAATTCAAATAAGTTTGAATTCCGGTTTCTTTAAAATAATTTAAATTCAAAAAAAAATTTCAAAGTTTGATTTTTAAATAAAACAGAAAACTGTTTTCTGTTTTTATATGTAAAGGTAAATTTAAATTTGCAGGTGGAGATTAAAAACTGAGTTTTTATTTGAAATTTGAATGTGAATTCAAATTTGATTTTCTGAGATTTAAACTCATGATTTTAAATTTAAATTTGATTTTCAAACTCACAAGTGTAAATGCATATGTGATTTGCATTTGAATTGAAAGGTTAAATATTTAAATTTGGAAGTCAAAGTGAATTCAAAAACTGAGTTTTTAAATCTGAAATTTAAATTTAAACTTCAGTTTTTTTAATAAAGGTTTAAATTTAAATTACTTTTAAATAATTATACTTATTTGCATTTGAATTAAGGGTGTAGATTGTAGGAAGAGTTTTAAAGAGTTAAAACTAAAATGAGATTGGAAGTTGTATTTCAATTTTGAAAATTTTAAAGTAATTTTTAAATTGATTTGAATTTAAATTGATTTGAAATTTAAATTGTTTTAACTTATTAATAAAGTAGATGTTTCTTTTAAACATATAAGATTAAGTTTTGAATTGTTTTAAAATCTTGTTTAAAATAAATTTGAGACATAAGTTCAAAATGAAATGTCAAATGGGATTTAAAGTAAATTTTAAAAACATTTTGTTTTTAAATGCTTGATTAAATAAGAAATGTTTATCTAAAAGATAAATAAAATTAAATGATTGGATTCATTTAATTATTAAGATAACTAAGATGAAAATTAATTATTTAATTAATTAATTAATTATGTGGATGTTTAATTAAGTAATTAATGATTTTTAAGTTAATTAATTAGATTTGAGATTAATTAATTAAGGATAATTAATCTATAATTAAGGATGATTAATTAAATTTTAATTTATGATTAAGATTTATATATCAAGTGATTAGAGATAATTTAGATTTTAATTAACACTTAATTAATTAATAATTAGTGATTAATTAAGTTGTAATTAAATATTATTTAATTGATAATTAATAATGATTAATTTAAGTTGATTCTTAATTAAGTAATTAAGAAATGTAATGAAGTCATTAACTTAAGATTATTTTACAATTAATTAATGTGATTAATTTTTGATAATTAATTAGATTAATTAATTAATAATAATCAATTGTTTAAGTTTTAATTACTTAGTGAAGGTAATTAATGAATTAATTACTTAGTGTAATTAATTTGATTAATGTGATTAGTTTAGATTAATTAAGTTAAATTAATTTAAACATTTGTTGATTGTTTGATAATTACTTTATGTAATTTATGAATTTGTAATTACTTAGAGAAGTAATTAATTAATAATTACAGGATGTAATTAAAGATATTTGATATAGAAGTAATTGGATTTAAAATTACTTTGAAATTAATCAAGGGGATTAATTTAGATAATTAATTAAAAATAATTAATTATGGGATGAGTAATTAAAGTAGTTAATTACTGAATGGTTATTAATCATGGATGATTAATATATATGTGGATTAATTTCAGATTAATTACTTATGTAATTAATTTATAAATTATTAAATGTAATTAGAATCATTAATTAATTAGTTAATGATGAAATTTGGAATTGATTAATTAAGGTATAATTAATAATGAATAAATATTTAATGTAATTAAATTTAGTTAACTAATTAATTTAGTATTTACAAGTTAATTATTTGCAAAGGGGTTTAAGTAATTAACTTGTGTGATTAACTTATAAGCTAATTACTTATTGTAATTAGAGATAGTAAGTCAATATTAAAATGAATATTTAGATGGTGATTTATAAATTGATTTGAAATGAATGGATGGTTAAGTTAAGCAGAATTTTGATGATGAAGTAATTAATTTAATTCATTTTAAATTAATTATAGGAAGTATGATCATTAGGTCATTGCTTATGTTTGATGAATGGCATTGGTTGCCTGGTATGGTTTGTAATCTCAGTTATGAGATGATGTATGTGATATGGATGCATTGGTTGCTTTTGGATGATAATATGGATTATCTGATTTTGATATGAATTATCTGTTGATAATGATAAGGTTGATGATCTGTTGTGTTGTGAATTATCTATCTGTGTATATTTAGATAATAAATTGAATTGTTTTAAACTTAAAACAAGTTGGACCTAAAAGACACGCTTTGGTTTTCGATGAGACCGGGATCGGGTTTCCATATTTGGACATCCGAAAACCACATCGATTCCAATTAAACGTTAGGTCGTTAATACAAGTGGAACGAGTGAAGACTCGAGGTGTAAGGGCTATACGTCAGTATAACTCTGTGGGGTGATTCCGTAATGAGTTTGACGGAATAGTACTTATAGATTCGATATGGTGATTCAGAATGCAAGGGTTATTGTCGTCAACTCTGAGGGTGATTCCAAAATGAGTGTAACGAGATAATGCCTTCGGTTTCGTTCGAACCCGGAATGAACTTGTATGGATTGAATGTTTTCAGAACATTGTCAGGTGGACGATGAGCATTCTAAGTGATATGTCATATAAAGGTAATCGTAGCCTCAAGCCTCATCAACCGGGAATGGCTAAAACAGGGGAGGTGTAGCAAAGCTTCGTGGGTCGCACCCACTGGAGAGTAAGATTTACCCCTGTCTAGAGGTCCCTTTATATTTTGGCTGTGTGGACGGTTGATCATGACAATCGTCGGGGTTGTCTTATTTGGAACTGTTCGGTAAGGAATGGATCCGGCTTTGTGTTGCAGGGGATGAAGGGAGTAATCCTTGGTACGGTGATGTAGGCCACGTACTGTGACGGGCGGTACCCCAGTAGCCCTGCCATTGTATGGATTCCAAAATCCAATAAGTGCCAACGGTTTTGATTGTATTACCCACTTTTGTGGCTAGTAGCTGGAATTTAATCATGTAACAATTTCGGCTATTTCTTATTTATTTGAAAACCCTAGACACTATTATAATATCATCGGATTTCCTAACAAATGTTTTGGTTAGCGTAAGGTAAAAACTTTTCCATGTTTATGTGTGGGAAGTCTTACGTGATACCTTTCTTTTCAAAGGTTTTTAAAAGTTAAGCAACTTTAACCTGTTACTCACACCAGACCCATGTCTGACCCGGAGTTATTTCTGTTTTCTTTAACTCTTGGGTACTCAAATTTTTATGAGTAGTCAAGAGATTCAGGTTAGGATTCGGATTAGCTTTGACGAATTGTGGAGGAGCATATGGAGCAGGAGGCTTCTACGTATAGTTATATAGTTCCGCTGTGTTGGTATCTCTGAGTGATTCTGTATTGTGTTTGAGTTGTAATAACTAGACAGGTGTCTATAACTGTCTAGTATCTGTTGTATATGTCTGTGTAACTCTAATATTTGATGTATACTATGTAATACTATGTTATTAATATAATTTATTCGTTCCGCTGTTGAGATTCTTGTGTTGTTTCTTCTTTCTCTTCTTTCTTTTCTCTTTTCTATCCCTTTCTTTCTTCTTAACGATGCGACTTCCTGGTATTTGGAAGCTGGGTCGTTACAACTAAGGGTCACAAAAGAACAGAGGTGAAAGCATTACCTTCGAAAGCATTAATCCCAAGTAAAAGAATGAGGATAGTTTCAAAACCCCCTTTCGAAACAATTTTCTCTGAAGTCATTTTGAAAAGAGCTATAGGACCTTTTCGAAAGCATTGAGGAGGTGGCTTCAAAGTACAAAGACGAAAGCACCTTCTGAATACGTTGTTTAAATGTTATAAAGAAAAGCGGTCTTAACTAGTTTGAAAGGTATGAATGCTACAACATGGATTTTGAATAGGTTCAAAGCGGTTGTCCTTTCGAAAGCTTCTTTTCAAACAAAAAGGCAACAACTCTTTCGAAAGCTCTTTTCTAAAGCAAAGTCTAGTTGATTGATTCGAGCTAATACAACCCCTATGAAATCATCCTTTATAAGCAGAAGTAATTCAATGTTAATAAGAGTAGCTTCTACCCTTCGAACCGCCTTTCTCCAACGCACTACGTATCAATTTCTTAATCCATGTGCACTGGTTTCGAATGGTTCCTTTGGTAGAGGTATGGTGTCGGAAGATAACAGATGGAAGTGGCAAAGTAGTAAATCCAAGCAAAACTGATTTTAGCATTTAAAAGAAAATTCTTTTCACTGAACTTGCCTTATTTGTCAAAATGTTATTGGCTGCCATTTCTTATCAAAATCCTTTTTTAGAAGTGCTGCCGAAGTCTGAATTTTTAATTAAAAACATTTTAACAAATAGGCCATTTTTCTTAATAAAACATATAAAGCATTTAAGTCTCTTAAATTAAATAATTTTATAACTATAATAAAATACTTAGGAAAATTCCTTAAAAATCATCATAATTCATTTTCAGTATGTTTTCTAACGTATTTAAATTTAGATCCAAACCCGTTATATAATTGCTTTAAATAATTCAAACCCAATATTAAATAATTTCTTTCATAGAGAATTTGTAATAAACCCACGACAACTTAGAAAATTATGAAAATTCAAACCCACTTCTAAAACAATGTCTTTGGCCGCATCTCAAAAATGCAAGTCATTTGGATGTCATCTAATTGGTTTTTTTGCAATCTAAACTTATCATAAAATCTATATGAAACAATATAAACCATCAACAAGAATATATATACTAAACAAATGTAACATGGAATATTGTTTGGAAAATAGTTCAGCCATAATCATAAAACTAAAATCATAGTCAAATTGAGATGTAAATCAATTATTCACCTTGGCTTGGTTTTAAGAACGTTGAGATTTGCTCTTTGATTAACTTCTTCAAGCTTCGTACTTGATTCCTAGCTTATCTTCTTTTGATTCTTCTTTATAGTGGCCGGCCAAGTTCTTGAGGTTTTACTTTTGTTTATGAATGTTGAAATGAATGAGAAATAAAAGATAGGAGGGTTTAGGGTACTAGAACAAAGACTATTCCTATTTTTCCCTCATCATATTCCTCCTACTTACTTATCTTTAATTCTCTTTTGCTTATGTACCCGTTAAGGTACGACTCCTTTATAAATTTATAAATCTCAATCCCTTAACTACCTACATTATTTCATTTACTTTATCTAATTAAATGTCCTAAATAATATTGGTCAAAATTAGGGTCATTACATTAGTCCTGTTGCATGTGTTTAGCATTAAATGCAGGACATACGCCTAGTAGGAGAGATAATTGGCATACTTCTCAGCCCCACATTCCCTTCTACCTTTACAGTTGTCTTCCATCAGGCATGCTTCCCGCTATGCCATTTCATCCGTCCATTATACATCTCATCTACTATAAATACCTCATGCATTAATACATCAAATGGGTTGATTTTTTTCTTATTCTCTCACATCATAAATATTCTTACAACAACTTATAGCCCTATGCTATCAAGATTAACAACATTTTAGTATTAAGCAATATATTTCTTATTATTATCTAGTAATTCCTTGTAGTTGTAAGAGCAAAACATAGTAAGAGATCATCACAATGCAAATAGGCAAGCTTGGTCGGACCTTTCTACATCTTTGCGTCATTTGCATTAATTTTCTTATTTCTCATCATTTTACATTTTAATCCTGATGTTAGCCAGTAACATTTTCTTTCATAAACACATTAATAAAATTTCAAAGTTAGCTAATATAGTCAAAGTAATGTTTTCGATTACCCTTGTTCTTTTGTTAAATATACTTTAGGCCTTGCTTTATACCAAAAAATCAAAAAATGTTCCTCCATCGGCTTTTGAATTAAATTTACCGAGAGGATTTTAGTATTAAGAATAAAACACTTTGAACCAAATACTTTGAAATAAGATACTTTAGTTTTTTTCCATGGAGAAATTTATATGGATTATTTTTAGTTGAAGGTCTTAAAGTTACTCTATTTAGAACATAGCATGCATAGCATGCTTCAGCTCTAAAATTCTTGGAAAATATGTTACCGCTTAATAAAATTATTTTGCATTCTTAAAAAGTTTGATTTTTTCCTTTCAACAACACCATTTCTTTATGGTTCTCTAAAAAAGGAAAAATTGAAAAAATCGTGACTTATATCTTGAAATAAATTATTATTAAATTTTCCTTCATGATCAATTCTTATATTTAATTTTAGACTTTTGAAGTTTTAAATTCTTTTTACAAAAGTTTAAAGTTTCAAAAGTGTCACTCTTGTGTTGAAGAAATAGTGTCCATGTATAACTTGAAAAATAATCAACGATAATATATACATATTTTCTATGATTTATTGATCCTACTTGCAAAGGACCAAATAAACCTAGATGTAAAAGCTATAAAAGCAGTTTAGATGAAAAATCGTTTTTACTTTAAACGACGGTTATTTGAGTTTGCCAAATTGACATGCATCTCATAAATTATTTATTTTAAAGTTCGTTTTTTGTGAACATATTACAATTTCATTTTTCAGAAAGTTTATAAATATTTTTTTAATTTGCAATTCAAAAACGCTTATACCGTAACCACAAATCATTTAGATTTGCAATTGGACACACAATTATGGTTTAATTTTAATGCTTATGTTAATACCAAAAGCCCTTTCGACCTAGCCGAAACCAAAATGAGTAGAAGACAAAGAACAATAAGAGAAAATAGCTCCATTAAGACCTTTAGAAGGAGTCGAAGGGATGCTACAGCCAAAGACTGGAAGTATTACAACCATTCGAAGGGGTCAAAAAGGTCGAAAGCATCCATCTGCTTCAGTGATTAACTTTCAAAGAAGGTGCTTCCATACATATGAAATCCTTTCGAATGAGTTGAAGAAACACCTTTCGAAGACAATGAATGACAACCCTTCATATATGCGCCAAACATTTCGAAACCAAATGTTTCGCCTTCATTCAAACTATTCAGAAAGATGATTTGGTCAAGACAACCCATTTGAAAGCATAATCAAGCCTTTCAAATCGGTCGAAGTCGTTAATATCCGGAGATGGTCCCGTATCAAGTCGCAAGCATACATTCGAAAGCTACTATCAACGTCTAAACCATCTACACTTCAACAACCTCGAAACCGCAGGAAACTACCTGCCAGCAGAGTTGAAAGCTCGTACCTTTGCTTCTTATGACAACAAAGCAACGCAAAGAGAAAAGGCGCAACCACCGCGTTCGACGAAGACGGAAGCGTTCAAGCCCATTGAAAGCATTATAGAGGGATGCACAAGTTTCAAATGAGTCAGAAGGTATCTGAAGCCATCTTCTGACCAGGTCGAAAGCTCTGGGTCGAAAGGTGCCAACTCGCATCTATAAATAAGACCCAAAGGGTCAGGTTTAGGGGATCTGAATTCGTTCACTCTACACTTGTATTTTCTTAGCTTTGCAAATTTGTAAACCCTAATTTATAAATCAAATTTTGGAAAATTAATCAGCATAGTCATCATTGGATTAATAAAGAAAAGATTTCAATATTTTTGATTATATAGATGTTTGAAGGCTGTTATTAGATTTACCTGTGTTTTACAGGTATCGACTTCGTCGAAAGGAACCTTGTGGGTGGGTCGAAGCCATTGTTTTTCCAAGTATTCCAAGTCTTTAACTCCAAATCACCACTTACCAAACTCTCACCTTTTAGTGGATTGAAACCTCAAAATCTAACCCGCTGTCCCTTAGATTTCAGAATCAGACCCAAGTCATTTAAGAAACTAGCTTTCAACAAGGTCAAAACAATCTAAAAAAATTATACTCTTGAATCCTTAGATCCAATGTTATGGTTCCTCAACTGTTTTGAAAGGATAATGAAATAGCTTCAGTAAGCTCGAAAGTTTCAAAGAAAAGAATAAAAGTGTTTCGACTAGATCGAAAGGTCGAAAAAGGAAAGTTTTGTAATAAAGACCTATTCAAAAGGGTGAATCAAAGGAAGTATTCACGCCCTCGCTTCCTCTACTTAACCAAAAGAGACCTAAAAGAACTCACTTTTTCCTTAAACTCTACTTTAGGGTGTTGACAAGTTTTCTTGTTAACACTTTAATTTGTATCTATATATATATATATATATATATATATATATCTTATTCCCTCAAAAATTAAGTTTTCATTTCAGTAAAAAATAGTACATCTATCTTTTTTGAAATAAATTTTGAAATCCTTATCACAAAGTTAGCCTATACATAAATCACTATGTATAAGGTTTTCAACTAATAATACATTAGCAGTAGTAGGAGGAGAGTTAGATATACCGACATGTGTGACGTACCCTTTTCCAATCATGTATCATTTTGAGTTGACTCCAAAGTGACGATTCCTTCATCCATATATGCAATGCTGGTAGGCATACTCACATTTCCCATCATATGCTTATAGCATCCACTGTTAAGAAATTTTATTCTAGGGTACCAACAAAAAATAAAAAAATCTATTGATATTCACTTCCTAATTTAGGGTCTTGTATGTTAGGTTAAAGGTAGCTATACCCAAATGAGTTTGGTTGAACCTTCAGAAATACAACCACTGTTATTATGAACATTTTCTATGATGTTTTCTATGTATTATTTCCTAATCAACTTATTATTAGTTTTAGAAACCTAAATACTAACTATTTTATTCTTGATTTGATGTGATACGATACTACTTTTAGGTTTTCTTAGTTAATTTATAAAGTACAATTTTTCTTAGGACTAGATCTAGTCTTTTTATTATTATTTTTCTTTTGAAATCATATGCCATTTTTATTGTTTGAAGGTTTTGACATATTTATCAAGTTTATAGATTTTTCTTACCATTGTTAAATCTTGACACATTATTTATATTTGTTCTAACTTAATTTTTAATTCATTTACTTTAATTTTTGTACTTGCTAAGTTACACTTAAGATCAAAATCTCTTTTTGATGATTTGACATTCTTCTCTTTATGTATTCTAATTTCATCATGTAAAATTGAGTTTTGGGATTTCAAATTTTCACTAGAACTTAGGGCATTTTCTAGTTCTTCTTCTAGAACGGTTTTCTCATCCTTTAACATATTTATTTCCAATTCTGCCATATATATCCTTCCAATAGCATTATCTTGTGTTTAAAAGTTTTCTTTAAAGCTCTAAGCATGTCATCCAATTTCATACTAATTTCAAGTAAATCATAGTATAAAAGTTCGTATTTACCTCATTAGTAGACATGAACCAAACATTCACTTGTTCCGAGTCACAACAACTTTCTGAAGATAAAGAGACTGAATCATCCTAAGTGACTTGGATGGCTTGCGTTTTCTCCTTGTTGAACTTCTCAAATTATTTTATTCTATTTTTTCTTTGTTCAATTTCGGGTAATCTTTCTTCATGTGACCAAATTTGTCACATTTAAAGAATTTAATTGAAGTTGTATCAGTTTTTTTTGCAAACATTTGCTTTTTTCCCATTTGCTTAAATTTTCTGAATTTGTTGTAATTTTTTGCTGTGATAACCCAGATTTTTGGATATCTGCTATTTGATAATTAAAAGGATAAAATTATTAAAATACTAATTTTTTTAAATTTAACAAATAAAATTCTGATTTATATTTGAATGTATAAAGGGGATTTGAAAACCGTAATTAATGTATAAATGTATATATGAAAAACTTATCATTTCCAAGCAAAATTAAATATGATAACTATTTTATTGTTATGCATATATTTATGGTTTGTGAGTAAAACTTGGATTTGAAAATTTAAGACAATATCTTGGAAGTAAATTTAAAACTAGTATGTATAGATATTTGGTTATAATCTGTTTATAATTAAAAGTTTTATATCATTTTTTTAAGGTTACATAAAAATAAGTACAGAAAATAATGAGATATATATATATATAGAAAAATTGAAAATATAATATAAATGATATTAAAACACTTGAACTACATGTAAGTTACATGTGTAAATATTATAATATAAAGATTTTATACAAAGACATGAAATACACATAAAGGACATTTGTGAACAAGTGTTAAGTAAATTTGCATGTAATTGAACAAGTGTAACTTAATCTATTTCACATAAATACAAGTGACTTTGTTGCTTTTTTTCTTTATAATAAATAAGATTAAATCAAGGTTATAAATATATTCCTATATCTTCTAGCTTCCACTTTCAAAAACCTTTACTCAATCCAAGATTTAAGAAATCAAAAGCCTGAAAGAAATAAGAACCAGAGAGGAATCAAAATTCAAAACTTTCAAAACTGGAAAAAAAAAGATAAAATCAAACGGTAACTTCAAAATTTCAACCTGAAGCAGTAAATTTAAATCCAGTTGCAAAATCAAAAGCATGCAGTTCGATTCAGTTTTATCAAACCTCGGCTTTCAAATTGAAGTAGTTGTTTAAAGATCAAAGTATTTCCAGGTTTTTCAAAGGCCTTGGTTTCTCTATTTCATTTTATGGGTGAGTAAACAAAACTTCTAAACTGATTTAAAATCTTGTAGCATGTAGTAAATTTTGAGATGAAGTGTGATTGAGGTTCATATGATTGTTTTAGCATGAATGTATATATAAATTGAATGGTTGAGGATGTATACTCACGGGGCATTTGCTCTGTACCTGTTTTTCAAGTTCTAAGAACTATAAAAAAAATCTTGTTCTCATTTTCTGATCTTCTTTAGAACATGTTGTATAAACAAAACTTGCTTGTTACGTCGTGATACCAATTTTAAAAATATTTGCAGAAGATAATTAAGAGTATTTTCAAAAAATAAAGAAGAAGAACAGTACGATCTTAATAATAGTAATTATTCGACTTTAGTGATTTCTGGAATCAAGTATATAGTCGAATTTGATTTTGAAATCTAGGATTTTTAAAAGCAAAACCATGATTTTTAAGTTAGTAAATCTCGAGAAATCGAGGGTTGAACGTGATATGGGTTTCGAGTGTTTTTTGGTGATCGGCAAAATTAGGATGGTCGAGATTCTTGTCGAAGGTGGCTTAGGGGTTGAAAATCATAGGAAAATTAGCCTGGAATTTTTTTTGTTGATCAGAGAAACCGTTAGAGTTCATTTTAGGGTTTAACACCCCATTTGGTCGACGATGAAAATTAGATGATTTCATCGTCGAGAGTGAGCTAGTAGTGATCGGTCGTGGGAAAAGGAAAGCTTGGGTCGTTGGCAAGGTTGTGGCCGGAGATTGAGGAGCTTCTGATGGTCGGAGTGCTACATCGAGGGATGTTTGGACGGCGTTTTTTGGGTCCAGTGGGTTAGTTGAGTTCGAATTCGATTTAGGTGTTCGATCGAGATACTAAGTGATTCGATTGATTTTGGATGTCGAAGTCGACTTGTTGGAGGAAGTCGTAGATGCTGGAGCACCACCGTGGGCCGGTGCACGTGCACCAGTTATCTTGTGCACTGGAGTTTGGTTGTGGAAATGAGAAGGGATGAAGCACGAGTAGGAGGGAGTTTTACTCGGGGATTGTTTCTTGCAAACGCGGGTGTTTAAGGTATAGCAGTTTTTTAAAATTTTTAAAGGAGGTTATAAGGGGAAGAGATAAAGATCGGGAAAGTTGAAGTAACTCGGGTTTTGATGGGTAATACTCGGGTTATATAATTAGATGTTAAAGCTTTTAACAATAAAAATTAAATTAACAAAGCCAAGATAAATTAATTATCTTAAAACTATTCTAAGTATGAAATTGATTTTTTTTATGTTTTATTAATTTAAGTTGTGAAAAATATTTTAAGATTTAATCAAGATAATCCTTAAGTTGTTTAAAAGCCTAATTAATTAGATGACTAAATAGTTTTATTAAAAGATTCAGTGTTTTAAACTTTAATTAAACTTAAGGCTATTTGGTTCCTAGGCTATTATGAAAGATATTGAATAATTAAAAAGATTAATTAAGATAAATGATCATCATTCAAATTTATTAATTGATTTATAATCAAAGATTAATTAATGAGTAAATTAAAGATTAATTATTAATTAACAAATTAGTAATTAAAGAGAAATTAATTGTTAGCAAAAGAACAATTAATAGTTGTGGTTAATTATTAATTTAGGTTAATTAATTAAGGTTAATTTATCAAGGATAGTTAATTAGGATTAATTAATCAATGTAATTAACCAATGTAATCCATTAACCAATGGGATAATTACTTGATGGAAGTAATTAAAGGTAATTACTTATGGGAAGTAATTGAGGATTAATTACTTTTTGTAATTGTGAGAAATGCGGATTACGGATCTTAAGGCTAGGATAAACACTAAAGGGGGGTGAATAGTGTTTTAAGGAATTATTAAATCCTTTTTAGTTTTCGTTAATTTGAACACAAATGTATGCAATATTCAGACACAAATATGATTACAAAATCAAACACAGATGCAGAAATAAAGTAAAAGCAGTAAAGGAAAGAACATACCGGATTTTATACTGGTTCGGAGTTACCCTACCTCCAGTCCCGCACACAAGTACGGATTTCCTTTCAGAAGCAATTGTACAATTACATCCTCGATTTCAAGGCAACGAGGTACACCCTCCAGATTCACAATCCTCTGGGTAGAGATACTTGATTTCACGGGAAACAAGTTCACCCAATTAATTTCCAAGGCTATAATCACACCTTTTCTCGCTTGATTGGTTTCCAAGGCCACAATCACACCTTTTCTCATTTAATTGATTACAAAGAAGCCTATAACTCTGAATAGCACTGAGGATCTTGTTGAGATAGTGATAGAGAATCAAACCAGAGATAATCTAGTTAGATTCAATGTTGATTTCGGCAAAGTAATGGTAGGAATATGTATAGAGAAATATGGAAGAAGAAGAGAAATGTGGAAGAAGAGAGAAATGAAAACCAGAAAATATTATTAAAAATTCGTTGAAAACGACCCTTATTTATAGAAGAACAACAACCATGTCCATTCGTGAAGAGATATGACGAATAGACACTTCTTTTGAAATTTAAATTTTGAAATTAACTGACACTATGTCGACATGGGTGTATTGACCATGTCGACATCCCAAAGAAAATTTTGGTGTTTTGTTTTTCTTTGAAAATAACTTTTATCTTATACTAAAACTATTTTAAACTTTTATGAATATACTTAACTATAGTTAAAATACATAAACAAATATAGAGAATAATATTTTGGTATATATAAAATTTTACTTTAATTTTATATTTAAATCTAAGTATAAATATTAAAAGTTAAATATATTATTTTTAAAAGATAGCTTAAAACTAAGGATAATTTGATTTTGAAACTAAAGAATATTTTGAGGCTAAAAGTATTTAAAACCAGGATAGATGATTTTGATTCTTTTAAAAAGAAGGTTTTGAAAACATTTTGAAAACAAGATATAATTTTGTAAAATCATTTTGAATAAAAGTTAGCGGATACAAAACAATGTTCCACTAGATTTTTCGTAGGTTCCATCCTACTTAAGGTTCCATTCCTTTAACAGGCTCAAAGTGGATTCCATTCCATGAATAAATTGGATTTTAAGATGTCGGTGCTTTTCTAGGAGTTTTAATAAAATTTCTAATTAATTAAAAAAAATTACTTGAACTCTTGATAATCTTGATTTTCTTGATGCTCATGGGTCTTCAATCTTGATATCTTGAATCTCTATATTGTACATTATTCATTCTTGATACCTACATGGTTAAATCCTGCATATACATATATTTCTAAACTATAATCTTAGTATTTATATTTTATAATCCTATTCTAAGGTTGTTGTCATTAAAACCATCATCTCACAGACTAAAAATCTCCCCCTTTTTGATGATGACAACCTTTGTTTATAAAATGTTACTTCTATCATAATAACTCCCCCTTAATCTATGCCTAACTATCATATTTTATATTTCTCCCCTTTTGTCATCGACAAAAACTAACTCCAAACTATATAACTCCCCCTCATTCTTGGACTAAAGTACCCGCATTAATAAACTTTACAAATGGAGTATATATAATAGATAGATTAAGAGGTAATTATACTGATAGACATGATAATTAATTAAAGATCATATAAATATTTATACATGTATTTCACACAAAATATCAACCCAAATCAATTCAAATCAAATCAAATCAAACAATTCAAATCAAACAAACCAAATCAAACAAACTAATCAAACATTACGAGGAACTTCCACCCATCCTTCTTCTCCAAATATAGGGTCTGCTTTAATGGCATCCCAATTTTTATTATCATTAGCGAGAGAGATGGAGGATGTGCTTCGTTATCATCCTTGTGCAGGGAGGAAATCATCCATCGTATTGCATCGAAATGCATTTCTTGCTCTTTAATCATCTGCATTTGACTCAATTCTAAGTGTCGCTGGTTATGTAGAATGAACGAAAGAATATTCTTAAAAGAATTAAGAGTCTCTTCAAGATTTTCTGATAGATTATGAATTGGATTTGCCATATTCGAGTTTGTGAGAAGAATGAGAGATAAAGTGGATAAGAAATAATATTCAGTGATGAATTCTGGAAGAAATAGGTATTTATAGGTATAGAAATTCATTTGAAATGAATGGACATAAGGTAGTTATTCAAATTTCAAATTCAAAATGAAATGTCATTTCTGACCAATACATGTTGACATGGTCATAGGGGGGATGTCGGCATGGTCCAGTGAATTTTGATGACTTATTTTGATTTTGTGAATAATTGTGTATATATATATATATATATATATAATATATTAACATTTATTCTGGAGATAAGATAAGCTAGATAACAGAAAAGAAATTCCATTTCATTTCATAGTAAGACGATACAACGATTAAACACAAAGAACTACACGAACATTCAAATCAAAATAAACTAAAACAAATACAACGAGATACGAAAAGTAGAACAAGTTAGAGGATGATGACGATGAAGATAATCCAAGCTTCTTGCTGACTTTGGAAATAAATTGTTCATCTTGGATGAAATTTTTTCCAACTTCTTACTAACGGATCGTTTAAGAATCTGTTGATTCTCAACAATGGTCTTTTGGTTTTTGAGAAGGGTTTTGCTAGATGGATTAGGAGGATAGTCGATGCTTTCCAAAGAAGTTTCACCTTCTTTTTATTCTTCTTCAATTTCCATTTCATCCCCTTCTTCTTCTTCCTCTTCCTCTTCTTCCATCTTCTCATGAGCCAAACGCTCTTCCTTTTCGACAAGAGTCTCATAAGGTTGAAAAACAAATGGAATTTTCATAAGCGAAATGTTGGAATGATTGAAAACTTTTCTAGAAACAAATTCTTCTCCTTTGAAATCCACTCCAAAATAGTTAAAAATCTGAGTGAGATAAATTCCATGATACAAAGTATTCTCACCCATTTCAAGATTTTTGGGACGAAGTTCATCCAAAATAACTTGCGTCCAATTAATATCATAATTTCCAAAAATAGGAAAAAGTGCTTTGCAAACTTTTGTAGTAGGATTGTTAAAATTTCCCGATGTTGGGGTCAAAGTATGTTGTAAAAGAAGATTGGCAATTCTAGCTTTTGGTTGAAAGTTTCAATTTTTAAATTCAAAATTATCATTTCCTTCGAAAGTGTGATGAAATGTCTCACGATCATTTTCATTGATTTTAAAATTAGAAAGATCCATTCTCGTACTCTTGCAATTGAGAATGGTACCCAAAAGATCACAATTCAAAACAATTCTTGTGCCTTTGACACTACTCCAAATTTCATCATCATTTCCAATATAAAATCCACAGTTTAAATTTGCATAGAAAATTTAACAAGATTTGGATAACAAATAAAATCATTTTGAAAAGCATCAACAAGACTAAGAATTTGATTATTTGCAAAAGGAGAATCAATTTCATAAGAAAAGAAATCTTGAAATATAGCAAGCTTTCCGGGATGGACTTTTGCGTTAGTTAGTATAATTGATGTATGCTTTTATAGCCTCCGGATCATTGAAGAGTTTCTCTTTTATCTTTCTGGAAATTCTCATGGTGGAGGGGTTGCTTGAAGAAGCCATTAGAGTAGAGAGTAGAGAGCTTGAAGCTTTGAAGAGAGAGTTTGAATTTGAAAATGAGAGTGAAAAGATGTGATAAAAGATAGTGAATAAATAATTCTCAAAGGACATGTTCTCTGGTCAAAAGATGCCTTTTCAAAGAATTGCATGAAGTGAAAAGGTGGAGGGAAATACAACCATTTGAATTCAAATTTTGAATTTCAAATTTTGTACCCATGTCGACATCATCTTAGGGACCATGTCGACATGTGCTTGTGAATTTCTATGATTAATTTTTCCTAAGTACTCTAATATATATATATATATGCTTATTATTTTTAATGTATATATATATATATATCTGGAATATTATTAGAATTATAGTATATTCCATAATATATTATTATGATAATAAAAAAAAATAGTAATAATAAAAATAAAAATAATAATTATAAAAATAAAAATAATAAAATAATTGTAAAAAAAATTTAAAATTCAAATAACACACCAATTCAAAATCAATCAAGCATCTAATTCTAAGCATGCAATTTCAACCAATTATATTGTAAATGTGTACCTTTTTCTGAGTCTGTTTCTCTGAGTTCGTCGGAGTCATGAACTGCCGTAAAACACAAATTTGAATTATCTGTCTTTTGATCATCATCGATTGAGGACGAGTCTGAGTCATCAAGAGTAGCAGTAAATGCACGCTTCCATTTCTTTACTGCATCATTGTTTATAGGAGGATTTTGCCTTTCTAGATACGGACAGTCTCTTTTAATATGGCATGGTTCATCACAGTTGAAACATTTGACATTGTTTAGCACTACATTCTGATTTCCAAAGTTCTTATAGTTGTTTCTCTTGAGACTATTCATCTTTCTGTATTTCAGAAATTTCCGAAAATTCCTGGTCATCAAGGCTATCTCTTCATCATTATCGCTGTTTGAGTCTGATCCATCAGTCAATGCATTAAATTCCATTGATTTCTTTTCAGATGCTTTGCTTTCTCTTCTCCCGATCATTCGGACTTCAAACGACATTAGATTTCCAATTAATTCGTCTATCTTTAAGGTACTAATGTCATTTGCCTCTTCGATCGCAAGTGTCTTTTGATCTCAATCTGGAGTAAGAAAATTTGAAAATTTTCTAACTTGATCTTCTTTCGAAAATTCCTTTCCCAAGGATATTAGAGAATGCACAATATCCTAAAATCTACTATACATATCTGAAATAGACTCATTAGAATTCATTTTAAATAATTGAAACTGATTTGTGAGCATGAAAATTTTGGTCTGTTTAACTTTGGTTGTTCCTTCGTGAGTAACTTGCAAAGTTTTCCAGATTTCATGTGCAGACTTACAAACTGACATTCTATTAAATTCATTTCTATCAAGTGAACAAAACATAATATTCATTGCTTTAGAATTATTTTGTGCACTAGTCTTTTGCTCAGCGGCCCACTGTGCAAAATCAGTTATGGGTTCAGAATATTCAGTTTATGCGATATTCCAAGTGTCAATCCTACATATTCTAAATATATTTTCATCCTAGATGCCCAATATGCATAGTTACTGCCATTAAAAAATGGTGGTCTAACAGTAGACTAACCTTCTACAAATGAACTGGTGACAGGAATACTAGTGTTAGTAACAGTACCAGTGTTGGTAGCCATTTTGAAAACTTCTCAAAATTCAGGTTATGAAAATTTGAAAACCTTTCTCCGATACCAAATGTGAGAAATGCGGATTACGGATCTTAAGGCTAGGATAAACACTAGAGGAGGGGTGAATAGTGTTTTAAGGAATTATTAAATCTTTTTGAGTTTTTGTTAATTTGAACACAAATGTATGCAATATTCAGACATAAATATGATCACATAATCAAACATGGATGCAGAAATAAGTAAAAGCAGTAAAGGAAAGAACACCGGATTTTATACTGGTTCGTAGTTACCCTACATTCAGTCACGCACACAAGTACGGATTTCCTTTCAAAAGCAATTGTACAATTACACCCTCAATTTCAAGGCTACGAGGTACACCTTCCAGATTCACTCTGGGTAGAGATACTTGATTTCACGGGCAACAAGTTCACCCTACTGATTTCCAAGGCTACATTCACACATTTTCTCGCTTGATTGATTTCCAAGGCCACAATCACACCTTTTCTCGTTTAGTTGATTGCACTGAAGCCTATAACTCTAAATAGAACTGAGGATCTTATTGAGATAGTGATAGTGAATCAAACCAGAGATAATCTAGTTAGATTCAATGTTGATTTCGGCAGAGTAATGGTAGGAATATGTATAGAGAAATGTGGAAGAAGAAGAGAAATGAAAACCAGAAAATATTATTAAAAATTCGTTGAAAACAGCCCCTATTTATGAAGAACAACAGCCATGTCCATTCGTCAAGAGATATGACGAATAAAAACTTCTTTTGAAATTAAATTTTGAAATTAACTGACACTATGTTGACATGGGTGTATTGAGCATGTCGACATCCCAAAGGAAATTTTGGTGTTTTGTTTTTCTTTGAAAATAAATTTTATCTTATATTAAAACTATTTTAAACTTTTATAAATATACTTAACTATAGTTAAAATACATAAACAAATATAGAGAATTACTTAAAATCTTGAACTCTTGATAATCTTGATTTTCTTGATACTCATGAGTCTTCAATCTTGATGTCTTGAATCTCTATACTGTACAGTCTTCATTCTTGGTACCTGCATGGTTAAATCCGGCATATACATCTAAACTATAATGTTAGTATTTATATTTTATAATCCTATTCTAAGGTTGTTGTCATCAAAACCATCATCTCACGGACTAACAGTAATTAATTAAAGGATTGATAAATTGAGGAAATTAATAAAGGATTGGTTAATTAATGAGTATTGATGAATTAAAGGATAATTAATCAATGTAAGTGATTATAGGATAATTAATTTGAGTAGTTAATTAAGGATAAATGTGATTAATGTGAATGGGTGGGGATTAGTTATTTTGTATTATTAATTAAGGCTAATTACTTAATGTAATTAAAAGGGATAATTAAAGGGATGATTAATTAATGGTTTGTAATTAATGTTAAGTAAGCAGGATTAAAGGTGATTAAAGGAATTTAATTAATTTATTTAAATTAATTAGTATGGTATGATTAATTAATCCTGCTTATAGATGATTGATTGATATTGAATGCCTTGGATTTGACATCTTCGATATGAGATGCTTTGTGGCATGTTATGTTGGATTAAACTATGATATATGGTTTGTCTATCTGTGATGAACGATAATGTAAATATGTAATTTTGGATAAATGGAACTGTTTAAAACTTAAACAGTTGTTATGTAATGACATTGGAATCGAAGAGACCGGGGTCGGGTATCAGTAAATACCCAAACCACTTTGATTCGTAATCTATAATAATTCTAGATAGATTTGATATGTGAAATCAATAGGCTGGAATGGAATGATTTGAGTGAATTGGACCATTTAATCTAAGTTTTGGTACTTAGAAACTGATGTGTGAAATAAGTGTTGTCTATAACAAATTGTGAATTTGTAATTGATACAAGTTACCCTGGGTTTTAAATAAGTTCTATATATTGAAATTTCATGTTAGATGAGTTTACTCACGCTAGTTTCCAGCCTGATCCGGGTATTACTTTAATGTAATGCTCGGGTCAGACCGAGTACTACAGATTTTCAGGTGAGGACGTTCTGAAGCTCTAAAGGCGAGCTGGATGGCAGGAACGAATGAAGTGCATTTTTGCTGTAATATATTTTAGTTTATTTGGGTCATGTTGATTGTATCTGTCCAGTGTTTTGTGATATGTTGTAACTCTGATGTATTGATATAAACAACTAATACAGTTTTCCTTTGTATAACTGTTATAATTTGATATTATATTTTGATCCGCTGCGAATGTGAGAATCTGAATTTTGGTGCTTCTGTTTCTTCTTTTCCTTCTATCTCTTTTCTTCTTTTCCTGACTATCTGGAATTTTTGGGATCGAAATATCTGGATCATTACATTTGGTTTCAGACCTGAAGGTTAAGCGAGAACCTTGGCTCTGGTGGGTGTACTCATTAAGGATACGGTCATGGTACCCTAGAATGAGTGTGTGTGTGTGTTTATATATATATATATATGAGAGCGTATTTGTTATTTTCTTATATAAAGGTTTTAAAAATGGTTTTAAATGAATGATTTTTTATAAGAGCATATATTTTATATATAAAGCAATAATTGGTGGTTGGAACTTGGATATTGAAATTGAATAAGAATTAAGTGAATATATATATATATATATATATATATATATATATATATATCAAAATGGAATTGAATAAAATGAACTATATAGATAAGATGAATTAGAATTGGTTTCAAACCAGAATATGGAATGGTTATTGTGTATAATAATGGGATGTTGTTTGATAAAGCAAAACGAAAAAATTTAGGGAAGAAAACTTTTAGATGAGTATAACTTATAAACTGAAGTGGGTTTTAAATTAAGAAGTTTTGAATTCTAAGTTTAGAAACATTTGAAATTGTATTCAAAAAGTTAAGAGATAATAATAAATAGTATTATTCAGAATATTTTGAATGTGATCTAATTTTAAAATAAGAATTGTTTGAAAGCTTTAAAGAAAACTGTTTTGAATTAAAACTAAGGTGATTTAAATTTTCAAATTTGGCTTAGTGGGCCAAGAAATAAATATGTATATATGAATGGATATACATTGTTGAATAAGCGATTATATGATTTTTGCTTGATGATAATAAACATATATATATATATATATATATTCGTGTAAATGTATTAGTTAATGTACTATTTTATTTTTCATAGATTAAAGAAATACTTGCTAAATAAAAATAAATAACAAAGAATTTGAATTCAAACAGAATTTTTATTCAAACAAATATTTATTATAATTTTGAATAGTACAAATTTGAGCTCTCACTATATATATACAAATTAAATAATACAATTTCTAATTCACAAATGTCCTCACTGCATATCGCTCATTCACTCGTATTTTATCTTCAACTTCACTTCAAATTGAATCCTGCATCTGAGCAATCTGTAAAAATAAATATTGACGCAGTAAAATTGAAAAGGAAATATTTATGCAGTATAAAACAAAATGTGAATTTTGAAAATAATATTTGCCACAGTTATTTGGGTTGTTCGTCATCATTTAATTTTCAATTCATCATACACGAACAGCTTGTGACATACACAGTGTATCACTGTATATGCCACAAGACCGTGCACACCGATATATACACTTGATAAATTTACAGGGACCGATGAGCACAGGTCAAACCCAAAATACCGGATTCAACTCAAGTGCAATATAATAATGTCACAACTTTCAGCACAAGGTCAAATCTGAACTACAAGCTGGATTCAACTCAAGTGTAATGCACAGTCCAACTAAAAGTCAACATGCTCACAATTCAAGAAGGCACCAAACCACAAACAAAATGCAAAGGTCAAGTCACTACTACCATGACTCAACTCAAATGCAAGACCGAACTAACATAACAGCAACCAAAACATACTTGAACCAATGGCCAGACCCAAACAACAGTGCACAAGGGCAGTTGTACCAAAACAAGTCGATGCAAACATTCATGAACACAAATATATGGTCTGAAACTCCAAGACAGCTAGTCAATTACAAATGCATGGCATACATATGAATCAAGCTCATATATACTACAATACAGAGCAACATAAATGACCAAACTCAATGAAACGCCAACTTGACACAGTTACAAGCCAAGATGAACACAAGCTTCAGACTAATGTACACATGAATGCAACAGCGACAGTGAAGGCAACAAAGATCAGTTTCAAGCATATCATTGAATCACACAGCAGCTCCAATGAGCAACTACACAAGACAATTAACTTGAAAGCAATATCAAAGGAAATGTCAACAGATCAAAGTCAGGAAGGTTCAAAAGTGGTCTGCAACAATACCATGGGAGTATGACAGTATGCAGTGCGAAACCAAATCAAAGTATAACAAAGTCAAGGCGGCAAGTAAAGCTAATACACAAAGATGTCGAAGTCAGGTGAAGAGATGAAAAAATTAAGCCAGAAAATCATCAACTAGGCCAATGCAAACCAGTGAACATCAGTGGCAAGGTCAAGTACAAGTTAAAGCCAAAATAGTCATAGTATAATCATCAAAGCCGTATAAATGAACAAGCCGTGAGCTACTGATCGGAGTCACAGAAAACAAAGAACAGAATCAACAAACGACAGAGACTTCAAAACCATGACCATGCTACAGGTATGAACGAAGAATACTTGCAACAGTGGTGATGCAATGCAAACAACATGAATGGTCACAGGCATGAACATAGGAATACTTGTATGCAGCAGAGACAACATCAAAGCAATGGTGATGGCCGAAGTTAATACAGAGTCATGGTGTCGCATACACAATATCCAGTGCCGAAGTCAACATAAAATCAAATGAAAATCAAGTTTAAAAAATCAAGGCCGATACACAAAATTATACGACTGAAGTCAAATGAAAATCAAGCCATGGCGGCCATGAAATTTAACGGTGCCATGATAACCAAGCAATCAAGGAATCGAACCAAGTCACAGTTCAAAACCGCGTGAATTGAAAAAGTCAGAGAAATCATCAACGTCCAATAATAATCAAATGGACGAAGCACAATGTGGAAAAAAATCAGACGAACGCAAATAAAAGAAATCGATTCCATGTATAAACCCACAAAATCATCATCGGCATTTTGCAATCGAGATCAAGCATTCAATCAGAAAAGAAAAAGAGCAAAAATCACATATCGAAGTCATCTCGAATTCAATTAAATTCGAAGCAGTCGAAGCGAATCACAGAGACCATCGATTGACAGAAAAGAGACGCCAAATCATCTATTCAATCGAACAATTAGAATATGCTTCTTCGAATTATACGAAAGCCCTAATTTTGATCGAACAAAGAAATGGAACAGAGCCGCCATTATCTCACAAAGGAACGGGCCGATAGAAGATAAAGAGAAAAGAAAGTTTGGGCTGGCCTTTAGTTTAGATTTGGGGTTCAAAAATTATAATAAGGCTCTTAAATATATTTAGGGTTTAGTTTTAAAATTTTAATTGTTTTAAATTTGTATTTCATTTTAAACCGTTGTTATTTCTAGTCATGTGACTAGGGGACAAACTACGTGGCATAGTTTGAGAATTCGCAACTCAGTGGCTGAGTTGTGGCAGGTTTTTGAGCGTAGAGTTAGGTTAGTCAGTAGCGGGTATCGCGGGTTTACATGTCTAAGCGTGTGACTACTTAATTTCTAGTAGAAACCTTGAGGGCAGCACGTAGGCAGGGTTTTGCCGAAGCTGGGTAAATTCTGTGTCATTCTATTTCTGCATTTATTATTCTGCTATTATCTTTGCTGCTATTATTCTGTGATCTGTGTTGAAATAATTTTATAAGCTTCCGCAATTAACTTTTATAATTAATAGCATCACCCTATTCAACCCCCCCCCTTTAGGGTGAGTTCGATCCTACAAGTGGTATCAGAGCTTGGAATAGAAGTCAACTTTTGTTTTAAAAAATTCGTTTTTTTAAAAACCAATTTTGTTTTAAATATTTGAACTTTTAAAATGGATTCTTTCAATAATGCTTTTGCTGTGGGTCAGTCTATAGTTAGACTACCAATGTTCAACGGTGAATATGCTTACTGGAAAAATAGGATGGAAATTTTTCTGAAAACCATTGATGCTTGGAATATTGTTGAGACCGGTTATAGAGCACCAACTATAACTGTAGATAATAAGGAAATAGATAAACCAAAGGATCAATGGACAGAACTAGAAAATAAATTACAAAATGATAATGCTAAAGCTATGAATTCTATTATCTGTTCATTGGATCAATTTGAATTTAATCGTGTCTCACATTGTCTAACTACGTAGGAAATATGGCACACACTAGAAGTGACTCACGAAGGAACGTCTCAAGTCAAAGAATCTCGCCTTGCCATGCTAAGTAGAGAATATGAGAACTTCACAATGGAGAAGGAAAAAAATGTCAAAGAGATGTATGAACGACTTTCCAATATTGTATACAAATCAAAAGCTCTCAAAAAATCATACACGGAATTCGAAATAGTCCGAAAAATCCTCAGAGTCCTTCCACGAAGATTTGAATCAAAAGTAATAGCCATTCAAGAATCAAAAGATTTAAAATAGAAGAAAGTTGACGAACTCACCGGAAATCTCACCACTTATAAACTAGAAATGAAATTCAAGGAAGAGCGTGAAGGAAGTGACTCTCGAAAGAAATCAATAGCGCTCAAAGGAACAACCGAAAGTGATGATGATAACGATGATGATGATGGAGCAGCAGAATTGGAGCTGTTATAAAGAAATTCAAAATGTGGAATTACAAATACGGAAATCCAGCTCGAATTCAAAACGTGAAAAGCAGAATAGCCAAAGCACTAGACAACTCAGAAGAATAGAAGATCATCTGTTATAAGTGCAACCAACCCGGACACATTAAGCCCAATTGTGCTCAAAGTCGACACGACTTTAAAAAGAAATCAAAAAGGAAAAGTTTTTCAGCCACATGGAATACAAGTGATGAAGATAATCAAAGTACTAACAGTGAGAGTGAGAAGGCAGATATGTGCCTTCATGAAAATATAACTGATAGCGACGATGATGAGCCAAGCGAGGTATCAAAACTCACTCACTCTGAATTACTTATTTATTTCCATGAAGTAAATGGTTGTTTTGAATGACTTAGGGTGAAATATGCTAAAATTGAATCACAAAGAGACACCTTGACAGAATTAAATGAACAACTTGACCAATTAGTTAAAAACCATCAAAGTAGGATCCCTAAGTGTGATAAGTGTCCAACATTCGAAGAAGAAATTAAAAAAATCAGAAATTAATATAAAATCACTTGAAAATGAAATTCAGATTTTGCAAGAGAGTGAAAATACTAAAGAGAAAATTCTATAAAAAAGTGCATACAATTATTAAATGAAAATGAATCTCTCAAAACACAAGTCCAACAACTGTCAACGACTTTAGATAAATTTTCAAAAAGTGAAAAATCGTTGAATATGCTATTAGGAAAGCAAACTATTAATATAGTTAGACAAGGACTTGGATATAATCAATCTGAAAATGTTGAAAGCAATATTAATCAAGGTAATTCTATGTGCACAATTTGTAGAAAATATGGACACAATCACAATAATTGTTGGTATAGACCCAAACATGTGAAAACCATATCAATTTGGGTTACAAAAGGCACAAATATAAAATCTCTCAAAGTTAAACAAATTTGGATGCCGAAGGGAACAATTATAAATAGTTTTGGGTCTCCACAAAATTATTTTTCTAAATATTCTACCACTAACTACCATGGACCTATAAAAACAAATAGGTCACAAAAATCTTTCATCGTGTTGGTGTGGTGGCAGGCTAAGGAACAACAACTGTGTTCTCTGGATTTTGGTTGTTCCAGAAACACAACGGGCGACAAAGCAAAGTTTCTTAGCCTAGTATAAATGTGACAGAATCATAATGGACAACAGCGAAAAATTATCGTAAAGGTAAAACAGGTAATGGTATATTTATTTTGAACGATATATTAAATGTGGTAATCTGCACCGTAATCTAAGTTAAATCAGCCAATAATGAGATGATGAAATAATGATGATTTTGATCCTGACTTATTCAAAATTGTTGGCAATTATATTCTTATGCCAAGAAACAATACAAAAATCTGTAGATTCTTTGAATTACTTCATATATATTAGTTTGGATTAATAATAGTGTTTTGTTGGATGATAATACATTTGGTTATAATTTGGCTAACTCTATATTCACGGTTTCTAATTATTTACATGACTTCAATTCAAATTTAAGAGAATGTCATTTAAAATGCTGTTAAAATTGAGTTTGAAATTTTTGGTGCACACTTCATGATCTGGTCTATCAAATTCAATTAGTGAAAATTTTAAGTGAAAAAGAAATTCAGATGCAGATTACACTGGTAACCTAGTCGATAGAAAAATTACTAGTGAAACGTGATTTGCTGAGACATGTAGTAACTGCATCGTTTTGCAAAGAAAATATCTGCATATTTTTCATTTCAAATAATTTTCAAATAGCAGAAATTTTTCTTATAAAACCCCTTCTAGAAAATCATTTTTGACCTTGTTTTCCACATTGGTCGTTTTCAGAAAAAATGATTTTATAATTATTTTTGAATTTGATTTTAAATGATTACATTGACTAATCTGACTCCCTAATGATTATCGAAAAGACGAATGAGATTAAAAAAGTGATGAGTGTTGATATTAATCACACATTATAACTCGAGACGGTATAATTAGTATATTTCTTTAAGAAATTTAATGAAACGACCCGACTTCCTATCTCCAGGAAATCGCATCATTTTGAAGAAAGAAAGGGATAGAAGAAGAAAAGAAAGAGAAAGAAGAACACAACAACATCAGAGAACTCACAGCGGAACGAATAGAATATAATATATCAAATAAAATATTACATAGTATCAGATTACATCAGAGATACACAACTTATACAACACATATTAGACAGTTATAAACATCTGTCTAATTCATACAACTCAAGTACAACAGAAGAAACAGATACCAAACACAGCGGAACCAATATATCTACACGTCGAAGCCTCCTGCTCCATTACTCCTCCAGAATTCGTCAAGCTAACCTGAATCACTTGACTACTCATACATAATATGAGTACCCAAGAGTTTAATAAAACAGAAAATAAACACTCGGGTCAGACGGGGGTCTGGTGTGAGTAAACGGTTTAAAATTTCTTAACTTTAGAAAACCTTTGAAAAGAAAAGGTATCACGTAAGACTTCCCACACATAAACATGGAAAAGTTTTTACCTTACGCTAACCAAAACATTTGATAGGAAATCCAGTGATATTATAATAGTGTCTAGGGTTTTCAAGTAAATATGAAATAGCCGAAATTGTTACATCTATTAAATTCCAGCTACTAGCCACAAAAGTGGGTAATACAATCAAAACCGTAGGGTCTCGTAGGAAAAATGGGTTTCCATCAATGGCAGGGCTACTGGGGTACCGCCCGTCACAGTACGTGGCCTAGATCACCGTACCGAGGAGCCACCCTAACTCCCCTGCAACACAAGGCCGGGACCATTCCTTACTGAACAGTCCCAAACAAGACAACCCCGGCGGTTGTCCGGATCAACCGCCCACACAGCCGAAATAAAAGGGACCTCTAGACAGGGGTAAATCTTGATCTCCAGTGGGAGCTACCCACGAAGCCTTGCTGCACCTCCCCTGTTTTAGCCATTCCCGGTTGATGAGGCTTGAGGCTGCGATTACCTTTATAGAACACATCTATCTTAGAATGCTCATCGTCCGCCTGACGATGTGCTGAAAGCATTCAATCCATACAAGTTCGTTCCGGGTTCGAACGAAACCGAAGGCACTATCTCGTTGCACTCATTTTGGAATCACCCTCAGAGTCAACGACCATAGCCCTTGCACTCTGATTCGCCATCTCGAATCTATAAGTACTATTTCGTCAAACTCATTTCGGAATCACCCACAGAGTTATACTGACGTATAGCCCTTACACCTCGAGTCTTCACTTGCTCCACTTGGATTAACGACCTAACGTTTAATTGGAATCGATGTGGTTTTCGGATTCCAAATATGGAAACCCGATCCCGGTCTCATCGAAACCAAACGCCATTTTAATGTCCAAGTTGTACTTAAGGGATTTAAACAGTTTAAAACTTATATACATGATGATATATAACAGGTAGATGAATAACATTATCACAATAGATAATTCATATCAACATTCATCTCATAAAGCAACATATCACATATATCATAAACATCCAAATCATCCATTATCAACCAAACACCCTATATCAATCATCCAATATCATTCAACATCCAATATCAATCATTCAATATCAACAAATCATCCAAAGCAGAATTGATTAACTCTTAATCAATTTAATTAATCTTTAATTAAATTAATTACAATTCTTTAACCATTTGGATTATCTTAATCCTGCTTCATTGATTTATTACAAATCAAATTCATTTATCATCTTCTAATGATCTTCCTAATTAATCTTCCTTGATTAATTATCTTCTAATTACATTCAAGTAATTATCCATAACCATATTCAGTAATTAACCTTTAATTACTATCATTAATTACAATAATTAATGATCCTTCATTAATTAATTAACTATAATTAATTACATTAAACCTTAATTAATTACAATTAATTAATCATATTTAAATTAATTACATAAATTAATACTTCATTAATTATATTAATTAATAATCTTTATTAATTAATAATCCTTTAATTAATTAAATAATTAACTTGTAATTAATTATCTCATTAACCATAAACAGTAATTAACAATTTGTAATTACTTATTTTAATTAATTAACTTCTTAATTAATTATTTACAAATTAATTATATTAATCCTTGATTAATTAATCAAATTAATTAATCTTTAATCACTTCATTAAGTAATTATTAAACAATTAAATTTATAAATAAATCCTTAATTAATTACAATCTTAATTAATTACACTTAGTATTTAACCTTAATTTAATCTCATTTATTAATTAATCAATCACATTAATTAATTATCTAAAATAATTAAGTAATTAACTCTTAATTACTTAACAAGTAATTATAACTAATTTCTTCCTTAAATAAACCTTAATTACTCTCTTAACAATAATTGATTCCCTTATTAAATAAATCTTAATTCATTAACAAATTAATTACTCCATAATTTAATTAACTTTAAAACAATTAATTTAATCAGTTCCTAATTAATAACTTTAAGTGATCATCCATTAATCACTTCCAATTAATTACTCACATGAGTAACTCCTCCAATTACTTCCATAAGTAATTACCATTCTAATTACAAAAAAGTTAACCATTGATTACTTTATTAAGTAATCACACTTAATTAATCCATAATTAAGTGATTATTTAAAATTAATAAAACAATTAACTAATTATTTAAAATTAATTAAACAATTAATTAATTTCTTATATTTCAAAATCTTTAATTAAGAATTAATCTTAATAACAAATCATGTTTATTAAGATTCTCAATTTTGTTTCAAAATAATTTAACCTTACTTATCTTTATAAATAAGTTATTTGAAGTTAATCAATTTTTAACAACTTAAAATATATTATTCTATTTTGATTTCAATATTATAAAAATAACCTTATTCGGAAATAATGTATTTTGAAATCAATTTCAAATTTAATACAATATAAATTAACTAATTTAAACTTATTAACTTTCAATATAAATTTGAAACTTGTTATTAAAACATTTCTGAATACTTACTTAAACTTTGATTTAATTCAAACACTCTTCTTAAATTAAAAATTCAACTTAAATTATGTAAATCTACTTCAAGTAATTATCTCAAACGTTTTAGATTTAAAAGTAAACTCAATTTACATTTAAAGTTTGACTAACATAGTTTTCAAAACAAACAAGTTTAACCTTGTAAATTTACTTCTTCTCAAACTTAGGCCATGATTTCATTTACTGGAAAACTTGCTTATAACTTAAAACTTAATCAAAATTTATTCAATAAGTTTAAATAGCAACTTATATTACACAGCTCAATAACCCAGAAACACTCCAACTACACGAGACGATCCCAACGCAACCCAGCGACCCCCCTCTCTTCGAGACAATCACGAACGTAACACGGTAACTCACTCGAGTTTTCCCCAGTTTCTACGCGAGAACCCATCCCTGCTTCTCTTCGTCCCCAAATCTTCTTCCCAGTGCACACAACCACACGGTGCACGTGCACCAACAACGTCGACCAACGCCGATCATCAAGACCATCGTCCCTCGTCACTTCTCCCCTCGCGACCCTGAATCCACACCCAGAAACGAAATCGAACACGCGAATCAATTTTTGACCCATCGGCATGAAACCTCAGAAAGCACAGATGCCAAAACCACCCCATCGCCGCTCATCACAACGACGATCAACCCTGCCGACTCCACCATAGGAACACCGCACCCAAGAACTCCATTCTTTCCAAATGCTGTCAACCCCGATCCTCAATTCTCGATGCAAAAGCCACGACAAAACAGCCGTAACCACAAACTCAAGTAACCCTAGTTCATCCAAATCCTTCCAATCCATTCAATAGAAAAATTATTTTGTATTTTTCCCTTGATCCTTAGCCCAAAGGCTTGCTTAACCCACAAATTCAATTCAAAACAACAATTGAATCAAAGACAATTTACCAAAGTTCCCCAAACACTCAAACCCAAGATTCGAATAAAATACCATACTAAAAATTACAAATTTCATATCTAAATTCATGATTTAACTTCAAGATTTCATATATGTAGTCAATTTTGGAATTTAAGATAAATAATTTTTCACCAAAATTCAAATTCCTCTGTAAATTTTATTTTAATCAAGATTTTATGATATTTCGAATTTCCAGACTATTTTAAAATCTTTATTATACAATTACAAATCTATTTCATTCACATATTAAAGGCTACTATGGATTTGAGGTGTTGATATTGGATTTCTTTGAATGGTAATAAACCTGGACATATAACAGGGATGTAGATATTCACTGACTTTTCACAACATAGCATATATACAACATGCATTCAAATCCAGGCATACATATAAACATATCATATCACTTTACTTCAGACTTTCTTCATATTTTCCAGATAAATTTTAAAGGTCAAACTGTTTTTGAGATAAAGATTTACTCACCTTAAAGATGCAGGCAGATTTTAACAGAGCAGGGAACAGAACAAGCTTCACTTCTTTTACCCAGGCTTGAACAAATTTTAGTGTAAAAAATGTTTTTGCTTTGCTTGCAGCAGTTGATTCCTTTGCATGCTTTTAGTTTTGAAAAATGTTGAAACAGATCTGAAAATTGCTGTTGAAAATCCATGCATGCTTTTAAATTTGCATATTTTAGATTCTTATTTTCCAGGCTTGCTGTTGGAGTTAATTCCCTTGCATGCCTTTGATTATGATGTTGTAATAGAATGCATGCTTCCAATTTGATGCTGTTGATTTCTTTTGCATTTGAAATTGCAGATTACAAATGCAGATTGAAGATTTGCATTTGCAGGCTTACATTAGCAGTACTTTTAAATTTGGATTTACAAAAGACTTCATTTGCAGGTTGGAGTTTGTACACATGCAGATTGAGGTTGAAGATTTTCAGGTTTTTTATTTGTGGTTTTACTTTTGGTTTTGATTCATATTTGAGGAAGTGGTGTTTTTTTCCATTAAAACATTTGAAAGAAGAAATATAAAGAGAAAAGTTATGTTTATAAAAATATAAAATCAAGACACTTGTTTCTCAAAGAATAACACTTGTCATTTACACTCCTTAATTTACTAACAAGTGTTATTTAGATATGTTAATATGAATACACATGTCATTAAGTATTTTTAATTTGAATTTTATTTAATTTTAAATGTAAATATAAACTTTCATTTTTTACTTTCTTAATTGATAAATACTTGCATGTATATAAATAAGTTTACTTTTTAAAAGAAAATATACTAATCTAATTAAAATATAGATAAATCTTAAACATACATTTTTAATGTAAACATTTTAAAAGAAAACAAACCAAGCTTGTTTAAATTCCTTTAAAACTATTCTAAAAATAAATAAATAACAATCTTATATTTGAAACAATTGAATTAAACTAAATTTTCTTTTGAAAAAAAATCTTATTGAATTTAAAACAAAACTTCAATGACAATATTCATTCATATATAGTTTATTAATAGATTAAATTAAATTTTCAAAACAATTCAAATTATAACATATACATACATATATATTACAATTTAAAAATTCAACTTTTAATTTAAAACAAAAGATATTCCCATTCACAATATACATAACATATATATCATAAACAGAATAAAATTTCATTAGCTTTGGAAAATAACTCTTATCAATATTGCCAGATTATAAATTCAATAACCTTTTAAAAGATTAAATTAACCAATTTAAATTAAAATTATAAAGAAAATCATTAAACCAATTAAATTATTTATACAGATTATTAAATTCTTATTGCCCAAAATTCCGGGTCGTTACAATCCTCCCCCCTTAAAAGAATTTCGTCCCCGAAATTTAAAAGCAAAGGTAATTTAATAACCCAGCAAAGATTTTAATTCAATTAGCAAAGCATTCCTAACAACCAGTTACTAACAACCATAGCAATCAATCAAACAAACAAACCTAACTAATTATCCTGACATGCGTCAGAATAAAACTCTAATACTATTTCGAGTTTCCCAAGTAAAAATCACCGCGAGACTCGCTCCACCAAAGCTAAACTAACAAGCTACACCATCTAAATACAGAGCTCCACTCTTCTCTAGATCCATCAATCTGAACAAAATATCAGATTACCCTTCAATCCAGCTCAACATTCAACTCCAACTGAACTACAGATTCAACAACCAATAATGAATCATACACGTACTCCCTCAGAGATACGTGAAATAAAATGAACTCCAGCTATCCAAACTGGCAATTCAATCTCATAGACATCAAATCTTATCTTATCAGAACACAGATAAGAAATCTCAAATGCCTCAGAACTACCCATCCAATCTTATCCACTATTAGTTCTCTTAACCAGAGAAATCTCAACAATGAAGTCTCCAACTTCGAATTCAAACTCCTTATCTCAAATCTGCATAACTCAACAGACAATCATGGACTACCAACTCTCTTCCTGATCAGCTCAACCTATGCTGATATTTACAGAAACAACTAGACCAAAGCAAACTAACTTCTGGATCCTATTCAGCAGAAAAGTCTTCCAAAATCCGTCGAAATCCAGAACACAAATCCTATTACTCAAGCAATAGCAAACAGAACTTGCTTCCTTCCTTGCACAGCAGCTACCTCGCTTCCGCTGCACAACTCTGATTCAGAAACAGAGGAGAATATTGTTGATGAACACAAGTATAACTTATCCAATATATACCAGAAACCTTGTTCATCAAATCCATACAATCTGAGCGACTCATCCGACTTGGTCACACAACCTTACTACAGAATCCAATTCAAAATTGGATCTGACCAATCCAAATTCCAAAAATAAATTCTTGAGCTGCTACACCAACTCTACTTCTCCAAGAACCATCCTACAACCGGGCTAGCTAACAAATCACTTCTTGATCCAAAACAATATGGAACTCAATTCCAGATGCAAACAACTTACTGATTATATCAGTAGCTCCTACTTCCTCATGAGAATCCTCAGTCTCAACAAAGAATGCTCAAGAAAATCCCAACTAATCGCAAGTCACTTTTGCGATCCAAACTAATTTGAATTCCAAAGAAACTGTCCTCTCTTTACCAATTAGAACAGCTTCGAGCTTTTCCAAACAAGGTTAACTCTTCAATAAAACTTCACCATCTGCTCGAACTGCTAAAAGAAGAACCACAAGGATTTTTGAACCATCCGAGAAACAATCAACTCTGCTGCTTCCAAACTCTACTTTGATGATATTGCAAAGCTAAAAGATCCACTTGTCAGCACACCAACACTTTCGAGTTGCACTGCTGCCACGGCTATCCAAGACTTCCAAATCCAAATGCTTCTCGAAAACCAAAACCATCTACAAACCATACAATTAACCTCTGAGATGGCAGACAATCCAAAAGAAACTCGAGCTCCAAACCAAGCATCAACATTTCACTCTCCTTAAGGAATGACAAATGAGACCACGTCGAAGCAAAACAACTCATAGACCTTAGTCTCATATTCCAGAATAGCCAACTTCCAAACTAAAGATCCAGATAACTTCTCCACAAACGAGTCTTCCCTGATCAGGTAAAGACTGCTCCTCAACTACCTCTAAAACTGCTTCAAGAGAAAACATCTTCAGAAAATATTTAAGGATACTGCATCTCATCATGCATCACTTACTACTGCACTTCCATCAAATCCAAACTCAAGAAAAATTCGCTCACCCTAGCGAAATCCAAGCTTACACTTCAAAGATAAACTCCGAATCTTTTTAAAAGATTTTCTTCGGATATCAGAGAATTCCTTACTCCAAATAACAAATCTCAATCGAGACGGTATTAGATCTACAGTCTCGACAAATACTTCCAACCTCTACATATGGACCTTTTCCATCAGTGGTAGTCGTGTTACACACATATACCACTTACTCCATCTACCTCTATAACTTATGTTGGAAAATCCGAACAGATAACCCAACATATCAAGTAGATATAAATATATATATATAGTTATATATAAAAATTACAAATACGCTCTCTCAAGAAAGACACCACTACAGAGCCTAGGTATTCACTCAACCTAACGCTCTGATACCAAGTGAAACGACCCTACTTCCTATCTCCAGGAAATCGCATCATTTTGAAGAAAGAAAGGGATAGAAGAAGAAAAGAAAGAGAAAGAAGAACACAACAACATCAGAGAACTCACAGCGGAACGAATAGAATATAATATATCAAATAAAATATTACATAGTATCAGATTACATCAGAGATACACAACTTATACAACACATATTAGACAGTTATAAACATCTGTCTAATTCATACAACTCAAGTACAACAGAAGAAACAGATACCAAACACAGCGGAACCAATATATCTACACGTCGAAGCCTCCTGCTCCATTACTCCTCCAGAATTCGTCAAGCTAACCTGAATCACTTGACTACTCATACATAATATGAGTACCCAAGAGTTTAATAAAACAGAAAATAAACACTCGGGTCAGACGGGGGTCTGGTGTGAGTAAACGGTTTAAAATTTCTTAACTTTAGAAAACCTTTGAAAAGAAAAGGTATCACGTAAGACTTCCCACACATAAACATGGAAAAGTTTTTACCTTACGCTAACCAAAACATTTGATAGGAAATCCAGTGATATTATAATAGTGTCTAGGGTTTTCAAGTAAATATGAAATAGCCGAAATTGTTACATCTATTAAATTCCAGCTACTAGCCACAAAAGTGGGTAATACAATCAAAACCGTAGGGTCTCGTAGGAAAAATGGGTTTCCATCAATGGCAGGGCTACTGGGGTACCGCCCGTCACAGTACGTGGCCTAGATCACCGTACCGAGGAGCCACCCTAACTCCCCTGCAACACAAGGCCGGGACCATTCCTTACTGAACAGTCCCAAACAAGACAACCCCGGCGGTTGTCCGGATCAACCGCCCACACAGCCGAAATAAAAGGGACCTCTAGACAGGGGTAAATCTTGCTCTCCAGTGGGAGCTACCCACGAAGCCTTGCTGCACCTCCCCTGTTTTAGCCATTCCCGGTTGATGAGGCTTGAGGCTGCGATTACCTTTATAGAACACATCTATCTTAGAATGCTCATCGTCCGCCTGACGATGTGCTGAAAGCATTCAATCCATACAAGTTCGTTCCGGGTTCGAACGAAACCGAAGGCACTATCTCGTTGCACTCATTTTGGAATCACCCTCAGAGTCAACGACCATAGCCCTTGCACTCTGATTCGCCATCTCGAATCTATAAGTACTATTTCGTCAAACTCATTTCGGAATCACCCACAGAGTTATACTGACGTATAGCCCTTACACCTCGAGTCTTCACTTGCTCCACTTGGATTAACGACCTAACGTTTAATTGGAATCGATGTGGTTTTCGGATTCCAAATATGGAAACCCGATCCCGGTCTCATCGAAACCAAACGCCATTTTAATGTCCAAGTTGTACTTAAGGGATTTAAACAGTTTAAAACTTATATACATGATGATATATAACAGGTAGATGAATAACATTATCACAATAGATAATTCATATCAACATTCATCTCATAAAGCAACATATCACATATATCATAAACATCCAAATCATCCATTATCAACCAAACACCCTATATCAATCATCCAATATCATTCAACATCCAATATCAATCATTCAATATCAACAAATCATCCAAAGCAGAATTGATTAACTCTTAATCAATTTAATTAATCTTTAATTAAATTAATTACAATTCTTTAACCATTTGGATTATCTTAATCCTGCTTCATTGATTTATTACAAATCAAATTCATTTATCATCTTCTAATGATCTTCCTAATTAATCTTCCTTGATTAATTATCTTCTAATTACATTCAAGTAATTATCCATAACCATATTCAGTAATTAACCTTTAATTACTATCATTAATTACAATAATTAATGATCCTTCATTAATTAATTAACTATAATTAATTACATTAAACCTTAATTAATTACAATTAATTAATCATATTTAAATTAATTACATAAATTAATACTTCATTAATTATATTAATTAATAATCTTTATTAATTAATAATCCTTTAATTAATTAAATAATTAACTTGTAATTAATTATCTCATTAACCATAAACAGTAATTAACAATTTGTAATTACTTATTTTAATTAATTAACTTCTTAATTAATTATTTACAAATTAATTATATTAATCCTTGATTAATTAATCAAATTAATTAATCTTTAATCACTTCATTAAGTAATTATTAAACAATTAAATTTATAAATAAATCCTTAATTAATTACAATCTTAATTAATTACACTTAGTATTTAACCTTAATTTAATCTCATTTATTAATTAATCAATCACATTAATTAATTATCTAAAATAATTAAGTAATTAACTCTTAATTACTTAACAAGTAATTATAACTAATTTCTTCCTTAAATAAACCTTAATTACTCTCTTAACAATAATTGATTCCCTTATTAAATAAATCTTAATTCATTAACAAATTAATTACTCCATAATTTAATTAACTTTAAAACAATTAATTTAATCAGTTCCTAATTAATAACTTTAAGTGATCATCCATTAATCACTTCCAATTAATTACTCACATGAGTAACTCCTCCAATTACTTCCATAAGTAATTACCATTCTAATTACAAAAAAGTTAACCATTGATTACTTTATTAAGTAATCACACTTAATTAATCCATAATTAAGTGATTATTTAAAATTAATAAAACAATTAACTAATTATTTAAAATTAATTAAACAATTAATTAATTTCTTATATTTCAAAATCTTTAATTAAGAATTAATCTTAATAACAAATCATGTTTATTAAGATTCTCAATTTTGTTTCAAAATAATTTAACCTTACTTATCTTTATAAATAAGTTATTTGAAGTTAATCAAATTTTAACAACTTAAAATATATTATTCTATTTTGATTTCAATATTATAAAAATAACCTTATTCGGAAATAATGTATTTTGAAATCAATTTCAAATTTAATACAATATAAATTAACTAATTTAAACTTATTAACTTTCAATATAAATTTGAAACTTGTTATTAAAACATTTCTGAATACTTACTTAAACTTTGATTTAATTCAAACACTCTTCTTAAATTAAAAATTCAACTTAAATTATGTAAATCTACTTCAAGTAATTATCTCAAACGTTTTAGATTTAAAAGTAAACTCAATTTACATTTAAAGTTTGACTAACATAGTTTTCAAAACAAACAAGTTTAACCTTGTAAATTTACTTCTTCTCAAACTTAGGCCATGATTTCATTTACTGGAAAACTTGCTTATAACTTAAAACTTAATCAAAATTTATTCAATAAGTTTAAATAGCAACTTATATTACACAGCTCAATAACCCAGAAACACTCCAACTACACGAGACGATCCCAACGCAACCCAGCGACCCCCCTCTCTTCGAGACAATCACGAACGTAACACGGTAACTCACTCGAGTTTTCCCCAGTTTCTACGCGAGAACCCATCCCTGCTTCTCTTCGTCCCCAAATCTTCTTCCCAGTGCACACAACCACACGGTGCACGTGCACCAACAACGTCGACCAACGCCGATCATCAAGACCATCGTCCCTCGTCACTTCTCCCCTCGCGACCCTGAATCCACACCCAGAAACGAAATCGAACACGCGAATCAATTTTTGACCCATCGGCATGAAACCTCAGAAAGCACAGATGCCAAAACCACCCCATCGCCGCTCATCACAACGACGATCAACCCTGCCGACTCCACCATAGGAACACCGCACCCAAGAACTCCATTCTTTCCAAATGCTGTCAACCCCGATCCTCAATTCTCGATGCAAAAGCCACGACAAAACAGCCGTAACCACAAACTCAAGTAACCCTAGTTCATCCAAATCCTTCCAATCCATTCAATAGAAAAATTATTTTGTATTTTTCCCTTGATCCTTAGCCCAAAGGCTTGCTTAACCCACAAATTCAATTCAAAAAAACAATTGAATCAAAGACAATTTACCAAAGTTCCCCAAACACTCAAACCCAAGATTCGAATAAAATACCATACTAAAAATTACAAATTTCATATCTAAATTCATGATTTAACTTCAAGATTTCATATAGGTAGTCAATTTTGGAATTTAAGATAAATAATTTTTCACCAAAATTCAAATTCCTCTGTAAATTTTATTTTAATCAAGATTTTATGATATTTCGAATTTCCAGACTATTTTAAAATCTTTATTATACAATTACAAATCTATTTCATTCACATATTAAAGGCTACTATGGATTTGAGGTGTTGATATTGGATTTCTTTGAATGGTAATAAACCTGGACATATAACAGGGATGTAGATATTCACTGACTTTTCACAACATAGCATATATACAACATGCATTCAAATCCAGGCATACATATAAACATATCATATCACTTTACTTCAGACTTTCTTCATATTTTCCAGATAAATTTTAAAGGTCAAACTGTTTTTGAGATAAAGATTTACTCACCTTAAAGATGCAGGCAGATTTTAACAGAGCAGGGAACAGAACAAGCTTCACTTCTTTTACCCAGGCTTGAACAAATTTTAGTGTAAAAAATGTTTTTGCTTTGCTTGCAGCAGTTGATTCCTTTGCATGCTTTTAGTTTTGAAAAATGTTGAAACAGATCTGAAAATTGCTGTTGAAAATCCATGCATGCTTTTAAATTTGCATATTTTAGATTCTTATTTTCCAGGCTTGCTGTTGGAGTTAATTCCCTTGCATGCCTTTGATTATGATGTTGTAATAGAATGCATGCTTCCAATTTGATGCTGTTGATTTCTTTTGCATTTGAAATTGCAGATTACAAATGCAGATTGAAGATTTGCATTTGCAGGCTTACATTAGCAGTACTTTTAAATTTGGATTTACAAAAGACTTCATTTGCAGGTTGGAGTTTGTACACATGCAGATTGAGGTTGAAGATTTTCAGGTTTTTTATTTGTGGTTTTACTTTTGGTTTTGATTCATATTTGAGGAAGTGGTGTTTTTTTCCATTAAAACATTTGAAAGAAGAAATATAAAGAGAAAAGTTATGTTTATAAAAATATAAAATCAAGACACTTGTTTCTCAAAGAATAACACTTGTCATTTACACTCCTTAATTTACTAACAAGTGTTATTTAGATATGTTAATATGAATACACATGTCATTAAGTATTTTTAATTTGAATTTTATTTAATTTTAAATGTAAATATAAACTTTCATTTTTTACTTTCTTAATTGATAAATACTTGCATGTATATAAATAAGTTTACTTTTTAAAAGAAAATATACTAATCTAATTAAAATATAGATAAATCTTAAACATACATTTTTAATGTAAACATTTTAAAAGAAAACAAACCAAGCTTGTTTAAATTCCTTTAAAACTATTCTAAAAATAAATAAATAACAATCTTATATTTGAAACAATTGAATTAAACTAAATTTTCTTTTGAAAAAAAATCTTATTGAATTTAAAACAAAACTTCAATGACAATATTCATTCATATATAGTTTATTAATAGATTAAATTAAATTTTCAAAACAATTCAAATTATAACATATACATACATATATATTACAATTTAAAAATTCAACTTTTAATTTAAAACAAAAGATATTCCCATTCACAATATACATAACATATATATCATAAACAGAATAAAATTTCATTAGCTTTGGAAAATAACTCTTATCAATATTGCCAGATTATAAATTCAATAACCTTTTAAAAGATTAAATTAACCAATTTAAATTAAAATTATAAAGAAAATCATTAAACCAATTAAATTATTTATACAGATTATTAAATTCTTATTGCCCAAAATTCCGGGTCGTTACATTTAAACAAGAGTTATAAAACTTTTTGTTGGTAAAAATTCCATGACCATCTCTATTCTATCATATTTCTAACAACCATCACTCATCAAAACACAATATAGTTTGTCAATATGTGGTACTTTAAACAGGAATCATTCGTTTTTCATTTTATATTTCTTTTTTTTTAAATAAATAAATAAATACCAAAGTATTCACTCTCATTTAAAAGTCCTCACGGTTATGCATGGGTGAATTACTTGGAATTTGTTATGTGCTTCCATGCTCATTTAAAAGTCCTCACAGTTATGCATGTATGGAACGCATATCAAAAATTGATTTTTAAAATAAACAAGTTGATTCTAATCCCATTTAAAAGTCCTTACGGTTATGCGTGGTTAGAAGGTACTAGAATTCATCTTTTTAAAATAAAATTGGAATACTACTAATCTCATTTAAAAGTCCTAACGGTTATGCATGGTTAGTAGATATTCAAATTCCTGATATAAATATACCACAAATAGACACAACTGTATGGTTTTATATGATGACATCATTCTCATCATTCTAAAAGTGGAATATGCGCCTAACAAAGTATTTATGATTTTTGTTTGATTTTTTATTGAAATTTAATTTATATTCAATTGAGTTTTAATGCTGGATTAACATCGATCACTTTATCTTTATTTTCTCTAACACTATTACTCTTTTGCTGATAATAAAAGAGGGAGAGAAAAGTTAAGATTTTGTCAAATAAAATCAAGCAAAGGTCAAATATTTTCCATTTGCATCTAGGATCATGTGCATATTTTTAATTGTATGCATATATGTAAGGGGGTTTTCTATAGAGAGGAAGCATACAAATAGGGGGAGCAATTAGAATATATCTATGATCAAATGCGTTTAACATATTCAAAATCTTAAATATATGTTTGTTATCATCAAAAGGGGGAGATTGTTGAATAAGCGATTATATGATTTTTGTTTAATGATAATAAACATATACATATTCATGTGTATGTATTTGTTAATGTACTATTTTATTTTTCATAGATTAAATAAATATTTGCTGAATAAAAATAAATAACACAGAATTTGAATTCAAACAGAATTTTTATTCAAACAAATATTTATTACAATTTTGAATAGTACAAATTTGAGCTCTCACTATATATATATACAAATTAAATAATACAATTTCTAATTTACAAATGTCCTCACTACATATCGCTCATTCACTCGTATTTTATCTTCAACTTCACTTCAAATTGAATCCAGCATCTAAGCAATCTGCAAAAATAAATATTGACGCAGTAAAATTGAAAAGGAAATATTTTTGCAGTATAAAACAAAATGTGAATTTTGAAAATAATATTTGCCTCAGTTATTTGGGTTGTTCGTCATCATTTAATTTTCAATTCATTATACACGAACAGCTTGTGACATATACAGTGTATCACTGTATATGCCACAAGGCCGTGCACACCGATATATACACTTGGTAATTTTACAGGGACAGGTGAGTACAGGTCAAACCAAAAATACCGGATTCAACTCAAGTGCAATAAAATAATGTCACAACTTTTAGCACAAGGTCAAATCTGAACTACAAGCTGGATTCAACTCAAGTGTAATGCACAGTCCAACTAAAAGTCAACATGCCCACAATTTAAGAAGGCACCAAACCACAAACAAAATGCAAAGGTCAAGTCACTACCACCATGACTCAACTCAAATGCAAGACCGTGCCAACATAACAGCAACCAAAATATACTTGAACCAATGGCCTGACCCAAACAACTGTGCACAAGGGCAGTTGTACCAAAATAGGTCGATGAAAACATTCATGAACACAAATATATGGTCTGAAACTCCAAGACAGCTAGTCAATTACAAATGCACAACTTATATATGAATCAAGCTCATATATACTACAATACAGAGCAACATAAATGACCAAACTCAATGAAATGCCAACTTGACACAGTTACAAGCCAAGATGAACACAAGCTTCAGACTAATGTACACATGAATGCAACAGCGACAGTGAAGGCAACAAAGATCAGTTTCAAGCATATCATTGAATCACACAGCAGCTCCAATGAGCAACTACACAAGACAATTAACTTGAAAGCAATATCAAAGGAAATGTCAACAGATCAAAGTCAGGAAGGTTCAAAAGTGGTCTACAACAATACCATGGAAGTATGACAGTATGTAGTGCGAACACAAATCAAAGTATAACAAAGTCAAGGCGGCAAGTAAAGCTAATACACAAAGATGTCGAAGACAGGTGAAGACATGAAAAAATTAAGCCAGAAAATCATCAACTGGGCCAATGCAGACCAGTGAACATCAGTGGCAAGGTCAAATACAAGTTAAAGCCAAAATAGTCACAGTATAATCATCAAAGCCGTATAAATGAACAAGCTGTGAGCTACTGACCGGAGTCGCAAAAAACAAAGAACAGAATCAACAAACGACAGAGACTTCAAAACCATGACCATGCTACAGGTATGAACAGAGAATACTTGCAACAGTGGTGATGCAATGCAAACAACATGAATGGTCACAGGCATGAACATAGGAATATATGTATGCAGCAGAGACAATATCAAAGCAATGGTGATGGCCGAAGTTAATAAAGAGTCATGGGGTCGCATACAAAATATCCAGTGCCGAAGTCTACATAAAATCAAATGAAAATCAAGTTTAAAAATCAAGGCAGATACACAAAATCATATGACCGAAGTCAAATGAAAATCAAGCCGTGGTGGCCACGAAATTTAATGGTGTCGTGATAACCAAGCAATCAAGGAATCGAACCAAGTCACAGTTCAAAACCGCGTGAATTGAAAAAGTCAGAGAAATCATCAACGTCCAACAATAATAAAATGGCCAAAGCACAATGTGGAAAAAATCAGATGAACGCAAATAAAGGAAATCGAATCCACATATAAACTCACAAAATCGTCATCGCTATTTTGCAATCGAGATCAAGCATTCAATCAGAAAAGAAAAAGATCAAAAATCTCATACTAAAGTCATCTCGAATTCAATTAAATTCGAAGCAGTCGAAGCGAATCATAGAGACCATCGATTGACAGAAAAGGGACGCCAAATCATCTATTCAATTGAACAATTAGAATCGGCTTCTTTGAATTATACGAAAGCCCTAATTTCGATCGAACAAAGAAAAGGAAAAGAGCCGTCATTATCTCACAAAGGAACGGGCCGATAGAAGATAGAGGGAAAAGAAATTTTGGGCTGGCCTTTAGTTCAGATTTGGGGTTTAAAAATTATATTAAGGCTCTTAAATATATTTAGGGTTTAATGTGACGACCCAGGATTTTCGATAATTTAAATTTGAATATTTGATTAATTTTAAATATTAATAAGTGAAATTTAATAGTCGAATAATTTATTTATCGAATATTGGATTTAATTGGACAATTAAATCGATAATTTAATAATTGAAATTCCAGAA
Organism: Allium cepa; assembly: GCA_030765085.1. Lineage (NCBI taxonomy): Eukaryota > Viridiplantae > Streptophyta > Magnoliopsida > Asparagales > Amaryllidaceae > Allium > Allium cepa. The sequence goes on along the minus strand of CM060938.1, from coordinate 119,964,843 downwards.
ATAATTGAAAATTGAGTTTAATATGATTGAAAATGATTTGTAAAATTTTATTTAATCATATTCAAGTTATAGAGATGTTATAGAACTTTTAAAATTGAATTTAAAGTTAATCTGTGAAAATTGAATATTTTAATATTTAATTATCGACTGTAAAATAGCCAATTTTCGAACAGTCTCGGAATTAGACGAAACTAGTTTCATTGGGTCCATAATATTTTGTTATTATCGGATTTCAATTTTCGTAGCAATCGGAGTTGTCGTTTGATCGTGGCAACTCGAAACGCATCGAAATTGTTTTAATATTAATTTGGCGAGTTAAAATAGTCATTTTTCAAAAAGTCTCGGATTTCAACGAAACTAGTTTCATTGGATCCGCAATGTGATATTATTGTAAGGTTTCAAATTTCGTGTCAATCGGATTTATCGTTTGTCTGGTGCAAGCTAAAATGCCTAGAAAATCGTTTAATCGGTTTAATTTTAAATCAAACGTTTATTGCCATAACTCGCACAGATGACCGAAATAGCTCCTGAAACATATTCCATTGTGTTCGGAACACGGGGTAAACCTTAGAAACGCCACCCGGCACGCTTCGTTTGGAGTTCGGAAAATCCGGGATGAATAGTGTCGATAAATTTTCTATAAAAGCCCCTAGAATATTTCATTTTTCACTAAAATCCTAGAAACTAGGTCAGGCCGCCTCTTATACAATCAATGGCCAGAAATCGACTTCGTTTCCTCCTCAATCACTCTCAATCTACAAGGAATTACGCGAAGTGTTCAACACGAAAGTCAAAGAGCTCGACGAGAGCTTCGATTCCATATGGTGATGATCGACAATAGAGCAACGAGGGGATCTCTAGAGAGCCGCGTACATCACAGGTTGTACACGTGTTTTCACGTGAAAAGGGGGGCCGAGTTCAAGGGGGTTGCGGCCGTGGGTGAAGGCGACGTAGAGCTGCAAGTTGGTGGTCCTTGATCTCGTTCTAATCGAGTGTGGTGGCTGCAATTCTTAACCCTAGATGATGAGTGTTGGGTTTGGGTTTGCGTACGCGACCTGGGAAGAGGAAGACAAAGATGGACGCCCTGATGATGAAACTTGAATTTGCACGGCTGTGATGAGCTTGGGTAAAAAAATAATAATATAAATGTTGTAATTTATATATTAAAATTCGTTTAAACTTTAAAATGATGTAACTTATTCATACGAGGTCGAAAACGCACGAAACCAGTTGCGTTGGAATCGTATCGTCGAGCACTACGCTATGGAATTGGATTGGAGTCGTTTGGAGTTAGTGAGAATTTTGGGTTAAATTAAACGCCCGTTTAATTTTATTCGAAATAAATCGCTGAAACGAAATTGAAATCAAGGTGAGAACTTCTCACTCAATCGAATCGGTTTCGATTTTAATTTTAAATAGTTAGATTTAAAATTCTTGAATGCATGTTTGAATGATGATTGTTATCTATTGATTGTTAAAATAGACATCATGCGCCGTTAGTAAGCGGATGTTATTTATTAAAACATATACCGCGAATATTTCATAAACAGTGAAATTGGTATTATTTATGTACTTGGAGTTGATTTCCCACATTATATAGCGGATGAGACCCTATTGCGCCGTCTATTCAGCGGATAATAAATTATGAATCCTATATATCGCGATAATTCCGTACTGGAGCAGAATTGGTATTGTGCTAACATCTTTGGATGCAGGGAAACAGGTTGGAGGGATCCAACTGGATTCCTCAACTGTATTGATTTATTTACAGATATTGTGATTATTTGTTGATAATCATATCGATATATGATATTTGGATGTCGTGATTGACTATTTGGTGCTGCTGCATCATCGGATCCATTTCTGAAATTTTAAAATAATGATTTTGATTTTTAAAAAAGGAATTTTAAAGTGATTTTCGAAAGTATAAGTTTTATTAAATTTTGAATTGTTAAAAATAAATAAATGTTAAAATTTTAATGTTATAGAAGTATGGTTTTTATGAAATGTAAGCGAAAGTTGATTTTTGAAATAAATAGTTAATAAATTTATGAAATGGTTTAAATTGGAATTTTTGAACCATTACAAACAATTTTTATAAAAGATTTATAAAGTGGATATCTATAAATTAAAAATATTGGAATTATAAAACAAGTTTAGTAAGTGTTAAAATGAAGAATAAAATGGATTTCATTGAAAATTATTGATTTATAAATTGTGAAGATTATAAAATGAATAGATGTTGTAAAATAAAAGATTTATAAGTAATTAACTTATAAACTGGGTTTTAAGCATATAAATGGGATATTTATAAAAATTGTTAATAAAGGAGATTTTATAAGTTGAAGTTGTTATAAAATATAAAGGAATCTTATAAGTAATAAGATTTATGATTTGTGAAGTTTTGAAAGAACGATTTTGTAAATAAATGAATTATAAGTATTTAACTTATAATATGGACTGTTGGTATATAATTGAGATATATAGATTGAATTGGATTAATAAAGGAGATTTATAAATCGAAGTCTATAAATAGAAATGGAATTTATAGACATTGTTTATAAATTCGAAATCAATGGAATTTGATAAATTGAATGTTGAAATTGGTTAAGGAAGTATATTCACGATTTTGGACAGTGAATATATCATCAAGTAAAATGAATATGCTTGGGGAAAATGAATATTATAGAATGAAGTTAATCGTTTTAACGATGTTTTAAAATGTGTTAAACATCGAAAACATAGTTTTCAACATTCATTGTTGAAATAGACATTTTCGAGAAAGAAGGAAATGGTGGACTATAACACTATTGTTATAGTAAATGATTTCCGAAAGGAAATATTTTGTCTAGTATTGGGATTTATATATCTATTTAAACTTTGAATCCCTATACTAGTGATTTTGGGTCGTCGTAACGATGTTTTACGTAACATTCGTTTTGACTCAAATTTATGTGTTAAGAAATGATTTCTTAAAGAATGAAATATATACTTAATTTCGATTTAAGTATATTGGATATTTTCCAAGTATTGAAAATAAATGGGTATGTGAATTACTTATTATTAAATAAGTATGGAAATGTTTTTCCAATATGAAATGAAACGTTTTTAAGAATTTTTCTTTTTAAAAAAGATAAATTGAAAATGAATATTAGAAATCGATTTGAAATCGTATATTATAAATATTTTGGAATGTAAATTCACTATGGAATTTATAAAGGAAAAGGGGAATTTGTTTAAAAATAAATGTTGTTTTATTTTTGAAGTATGGGAGTAAATTTACGGATTAGGAACGTAAATATAAAGTAAATCGGTAAGGATTTATTTGATTGGTTTAAATGAACCATTTTGAAATGAAAGTATTTCCGAGTAAGGAAATGATTGAAATTTGTTTTCAAAAGTGATAAAGGATTGAAAAGTGATTTGAAAAATTGTTTTCAAATGGTTAAAGTATGGAAATTATATATCTAGTAAAGATATTTGGAAAGTAAATAATTTGGGAAATTATTTGGAATCTGGTGATGTTGAGCATACCTATTGATAGTTAAATATCCGACTATCAATATTTACCTTTAAATAGGTATTTGTTGTGAATTGCTTGAATTGGATGCCACATTATTTTTAAATAAGCGCTCACTATTCGGGTTAGCCGGGAAAGGACCTTTGGGTCGTATAACCCATTCTGAATATGTGATACGTCATTATGGATTGCATTTGAAGACCGGTGTTGAAGACCGGATATTTGTGAAAACGATAGAATGACCTATCGATTGTCTCCGCACCATTAGCTACGGTATGGAGATTTCCTTTGTGATGGGAAATTCGATCGGGTTTGTGAATACCCGGATTGCAAGGACTTCTTTGGAAGTGCCTTCGGTTACGTTCGATCCCGAAACGTACTTGTCTGGATGTGTGTCTTACATTACAAATTGAGATGTAAAGCTAGTTTCTATCAAATATATTTCTGTTGGTGGCGGAGTATTTATTCTCTTAGCTTAACACCCTTCTCTGAGACGTACGAGCTCAGAGGTTATGTAGTTGATGGTTACTAGTGATACATTCCCAAGTTGGTAATGTGGCATATAAGTGCTATTGAGCATTTGTGAATTAAAGCACAGCTTTTATATAAAGCATTGCTTTGTGAACGAGACTTCGTCAAGCCTCACAGACCGGTTGTGGTCAAAACAGGAATCGGGGCAGCAAGGTTATTTGGGGGTCGCTCCTCCATAGGGTATGTCATTTCCTATCTAGATTATAAGTGGTATCATGGTATGGAGCCCAGATACTTACTTTGTGGACACACTATATTTATTACTGTGTGATGTTGGTTATCGAGCGCTCGGTTTAAGGTCCCAAAGGACCTGGGGATGACATACACGTGTCAGTTGTTACCCAGTTAGGGGTAACCCGGCCTTGTGTAGTAGAGATCCGGTTAGGATCCGGGAACGTTTCTCTAGAGGCGTTCTATTTTATTTGGGAAGTTCCTTTTCCCGACCATTTGTTGGAAATCCAAACAAAACAAAACAATACATGCCTTGTACGGTTTTAGTTGTAGAACCTGCCATTTAATATGGTAGTTATAGTAAGCATACTATAATGGTAACTATGCTGGCTAAGATTTATATTCTACTTTCGAAATGTTTTCTACACTATGCACTAGTAATAATATCAAATGTTTCTTTTTAATGCGAATCAAGCATCTTTGACTATCATAAGGAGAAATCTCCTCCAATTCTGCGTTTGCATTGTGTGTGTGGCGGGAGATCTTATGGTAGTTTCATTTTCAAAACACATTGCGAATTGACTTTGAAAATTTCTCCTATTCTTTGTTTTAATGATATTCATTTATCTATTATATGTTATTCCGCTGTGATTGTGAGATTCTGATGTTGTTCTGTTGTTTCTTTTCTATTCTTCTTCTATCTTTTTCTTTCCTCTTCTATCTTTTTCTTCTTCTTAAACCATAATAGTTCGATTTTCGGCATTCGATTGCTCGGCAGTTGATACAGTGTATGTATTGATGTCGAATTTCGAGCGACGAAAAATCACAAACGTTACATTTGGTATCAGAGCATATGGTTAAGCGACAACCATGGCTCTGTTGGGACTTCCTCATTAGAGATAGAGTCAGTAGTACTCTAGAATGAGTGTGAGTGTAATAATAGATATGAGTGCGTATTTGTTAGTGAATATGAAATTGTTTTATATTGTGTTTGCTTATCCGTTGAGCTGTTTGTGGATTCTGATCGGTGTGTGGGACGTCATATTATCGATAGGGATTTCTAAACACTTAAACGAGGCATGTTGACATAGTGTTATTTAAATTGGGTAAATGAAATAATTTTACCTCGATTATATTTTATATATAAAGGAAATAAATTTTTCAAAATTATTTAAGTGTATATGAATTGATTGTTGATCGTTGAAAATGTAAGTTATATGTTAGTAAATAAAAGTTGTTTGAATAAATTAAATAAAAACAATAGTCGTAAAAGAATAATTGTATAAGCAATAGAATTATAAGTATGGAATTATAATTAATATGATTACAATTGTGAAATAATCTTATATATAAATAGTGAAATTTTATAAGTAAAAGATTTATAAATGTGATTTATAATCTGAAATAAAATTCCAGAGAAGTGTTTTGAAAGGATTTGATATTTTGGAAAAAAAATTTGAAGAGATGAAAGCTCTAAACTCTTTTCGGTCGCTGGAAAATAATTCCGATGATGACCGCGGCATCATTGGTGTTCATTTTCGAGTTTCCAAAAGAGGAATTGCTGCCAGATTATTTTAAAAGAAAGTTGTTTGGAAAATAAGGGATTTGGTTTTGGAAATTCAGAAGGTAATTTGAATTGATTTCAAAAATGTTTTTGAAAGGTTGAAAAGACTCTGGAATCCTATTTAAAAAAAAATATTTATAGGAATGATAAATGAGTTGATAAATTATACAATTTGAATTTTGATAGAATAAATTTAACTTAAAGGATGAAGTTAAATAAAAGGAAGTATAAGTAAATCAATAAAATCCAAGTTGAAATAAATTTGAGTTGTCATCAAAGATATGTGATTTGAAATTTAACAAAAGGAAAGTTAAATAAATTGATTTGGATTTGATAAGATGTTTGAAATGGAATATAACTTAAGTGATGTTGAATGAAGTTGATTTTTGGTGTCAAAGTAAATTAATAAGTGAATTAATGAAATGAAGTCATTAAGAATTTGAACTTGAGTTATATGAATGAAATTCAACATTATATTGTTAAAGGAATTAGCAATTGAATTGAACTAATGGATTAAATGTTAATCAATTAAATGTAAATAATTAGTATGAAACAATGAATATAAGTGTTAATTCATTAAAAGCTAATGTTATTGGAAATTGAATAAATTGAATGAAAGTCAATAGAATATCAAACCAATTGGAATTAAAAGTGTTGGACCAAATTGAATGTAAATTAAATAATTTGGTTGTGTTGAAAATACATTGGTTGTTAGTTGATTGTATATAAATTCATTAAGTGTTAATGAAATTGAATTAGCGAAATTGAAAGCTATGTAATTGAATTCAAATTGAAAGTAAATAAATTTGAATAGAATTGAATGTGAATTGGATTTAAATTGGTGAATGTTAACTAATTGAATTGAGAACGAATGTTGTTAAAGATCCAATGTTAATAAATCAAATGTGATTTAAATTGAAAACCAATTCATTGAATATTAATGAGAGTATGAATGAATATTGATTTGGTTATGGATGATAGTTGCTTGATGTTGCATTTGTTGTTTTGTTGCATTGCTATGTTGGCACATGTAGTTGTTATGTTGCTATATGTTGTATATTGATACTATTTTCATATATGCATGATTCTCATGTTGTTGTTGAGTGTTTAGTAGGTGCGGATGGCGTTGCTTCGCTTTTGGAGCTCGCTTTCGCGCTATATTAGCCGTATATGCTCGCTAAATATAAATAAGGTACATATCTCGGATTACATACCGTACTTTTACACTTTTTTCCCTGCGGGATGCCTCATCACTTGATGAGATGTATATTTGTGATATATATACTGTCATTTTTTTTCGGATCGAGCCGCGCAAAGGAGACTATGGCGAATTTTTCCGAAAATTTAAGGCGTTAGAAATTTTTTGAGAAAATTGGGAAATTTTTGAAAACTAAGTTTGGATTTGGAAACTTAGTAAAGATTTTGTAAGAAGTTTAACTATGAATTTTGGGAAAGTTAAGCACTTAATAGATATGAAAAATCTAATTTGAACGTTTTGTTTTGGAATGTTAATGGATTCTGTAACTTTTTCTTACTTGATAATTTCGAGGACGAAATTCTTTTAAGGGGGGAAGTTTGTAACGACCTAGAATTTTTGATAATTTAAATTTGAATATTTGATTAATTTTAAATATTAATAAGTGAAATTAAACAGTCGAATAATTTATTTATCGAATAATGGATTTAACTGGACAATTAAATCGATAATTTAATAATTGAAATTCCAGAAATAATTGAAAATTGGGTTTAATATGATTGGAAATGATTTGTAAAATTTTATTTAATCATATTAAAGTTATAGAGATGTTACAGAACTTTTAAAATTGAATCTAAAGTTAATCTGTGAAAATTGGATATTTTAATATTTAATTATCGACTGTAAAATAGCCAATTTTCGAACAGTCTCGGAATTGGACGAAACTAGTTCCATTGGATCCGTCATAGTTTGTTATTATCGGATTTCGATTTTCGTAGTAGTCGGAGTTGTCGTTTGATCGTGGCAACTCGAAATGCATCGAAATTGTTTTAATATTAATTTGGCGAGTTAAAATAGTCATTTTTCAAAAAGTCTCGGATTCCAACGAAACTAGTTTCATCGGATCCGTAATGTGATATTATTGTAAGGTTTCAAATTTCGTGTCAATCGGATTTACCGTTTGTCCGGTGCAAGCTAAAACGCCTAGAAAATCGTTTAATCGGTTTAATTTTAAATCGAACATTTATTGCCATAACTCGCACAGATGACCGAATTAGCTCCCGAAACACGTTCCATTGTGTTCGGAGTGCGGGGTAAACCTTAGAAACGCCACCCGGCACGCTTCGTTTGGAGTTCGGAAAATCCGGGATGAATAGTGTCGATAAATTTTCTATAAAAGCCCCTAGAATATTTCATTTTTCACTAAAATCCTAGAAACTAGGTCAGGCTGCCTCTTATACAATCAATGGCCAGAAATCGACTTCGTTTCCTCCTCAATCACTCTCAATCTACAAGGAATTACGCGAAGTGTTCAACACGAAAGTCGAAGAGCTCGACGAGAGCTTCGATTCCATACGGTGATGATCGACAATAGAGCAACGAGGGGATCGCTAGAGAGCCGCATTCATCATAGGTTGTACACATGTTTTCAGGTGAAAAGGGGGGCCGAGGTCCAGGGGGTTGCGGCCGTGGGTGCAGGCGACGTAGAGCTGCAAGTTGGTGGTCCTTGATCTCATTCTAATCGAGTGTGGTGGCTGCAATTCTTAACCCTATATGATGAGTGTTGGGTTTGGGTTTGCGTACGCTACCTGGGAAGAGGAAGAAAAAGATGGATGGCCTGATGATGAAACTTGAATTTGCACGGTTGTGATGAGCTTTGGTAAAAAAAAAAAAATATAAATGTTGTAATTTATATATTAAAATTCGTTTAAACTTTAAAATGATGTAACTTATTCATACGAGGTCGAAAACGCACAAAACCAGTTGCGTTGGAATCGTATCGTCGAGCACTACGCTATGGAATTGGATTGGAGTTGTTTGGAGTTAGTGAGAATTTCGGATAAAATTAAACGTCCGTTTAATTTTATTCGAAATAAATCGCTGAAACGAAATTGAAATCAAGGTGAGAACTTCTCACTCAATCGAATCGATTTCGATTTTAATTTTAAATAGTTAGATTTAAAATTCTTGAATGCATGTTTGAATGATGATTGTTATCTATTGATTGTTAAAATAGACATTATGCGCCGTTAGTAAGCAGATGTTATTTATTAAAAACATATACCGCGAATATTTCATAAACAGTGAAATTGGTATTATTTATGTACTTGAGTTGATTTCCCACATTATATAGCGGATGAGACCCTATTGCGCCATCTATTAAGCGGATAATAAATTATGAATCCTATATATCGTGATAATTCCGTACTGGAGCGGAATTGGTATTGTGCTAACATCTTTGGATGCAGGGAAACAGGTTGGAGGGATCCAACTGGATTCCTCAACTGTATTGATTTATTTACAGATATTGTGATTATTTGTTGATTATCATATCGATATATGATATTTGGATGTCGTGATTGACTATTTGGTGCTGCTGCATCATCGGATCCATTTCTGAAATTTTAAAATAATGATTTTGATTTTTAAAAAAGGAATTTAAAGTGATTTTCGAAAGTATACGTTTTATTAAATTTTGAATTGTTAAAAATAAATAAACGTTAAAATTTTAATGTTATAAAAATATGGTTTTTATGAAATGTAAGCGAAAAGTAATTTTTGAAATAAATAGTTAATAAATTTATGAAATGGTTTAAATTGGAATTTTTGAACCATTACAAACAATTTTTATAAAAGATTTATAAAGTGGATATTTATAAATTAAAAATATTGGAATTATAAAACAAGTTTATTAAGTGTTAAAATGAAGAATAAAATGGATTTCATTGAAAATTATAGATTTATAAATTGTGAAGATTATAAAATGAATAGATGTTGTAAAATAAAAGATTTATAAGTAATTAACTTATAAACTGGGTTTTAAGCATATAAATAAGATATTTATAAAAACTGTTAATAAAGGAGATTTTATAAGTTGAAGTTGTTATAAAATATAAAGGAATCTTATAAGTAATAAGATTTATGATTTGTGAAGTTTTGAAAGAACGATTTCGTAAATAAATGAATTATAAGTATTTAACTTATAATATGGACTGTTGGTATATAATTGAGATATATAGATTGAATTGGATTAATAAAGGAGATTTATAAATTGAAGTCTATAAATAGAAATGGAATTTATAGACATTGTTTATAAATTCAAAATCAATGGAATTTGATAAATTGAATGTTGAAATTGGTTAAGGAAGTATATTCACGATTTTGGACAGCGAATATATTATCAAGTAAAATGAATATGCTTGGGGGAAATGAATATTACAAAATGAAGTTAATCGTTTTAACGATGTTTTAAAATGTGTTAAACATCGAAAACATAGTTTTCAACATTAATTGTTGAAATAGACGTTTTCGAGAAAGAAGGAAATGGTGGACTATAACATTATTGTTATAGTAAATGATTTTCGAAAGGAAATATTTTGTATAGTATTGGGATTTATATATCTATTTAAACTTTGAATCCCTATACTAGTGATTTTGGGTCGTCGTAACGATGTTTTACGTAACATTCGTTTTGACTCAAATTTATGTGTTAAGAAATGATTTCTTAAAGAATGAAATATATACTTAGTTTCGATTTAAGTATATTGGATATTTTCCAAGTGTTGAAAATAAATGGGTCTGTGAATTACTTATTATTAAATAAGTATGGAAAAGTTTTTCCAATATGAAATGAAACGTTTTTAAGAATTTATCTTTTTAAAAAAGATAAATTGAAAATGAATATTAGAAATCGATTTGAAATCGTATATTCATAAATATTTTGGAATGTAAATTCACTATGGAATTTATAAAGGAAAAGGGGAATTTGTTTAAAAATAAACGTTGATTTATTTTTGAAGTATGGGAGTAAATTTACGGATTAGGAACGTAAATTTAAAGTAAATCGGTAAGGATTTATGTGATTGGTTTAAATGAACCATTTTGAAATGAAAGTATTTCCGAGTAAGGAAATGATTGAAATTTGCTTTCAAAAGTGATAAATGATTGAAAAGTGATTCGAAAAATTGTTTTCAAATGGTTAAAGTGTGGAAATTATATATCTAGTAAAGATATTTGGAAAGTAAATAATTTGGGAAATTATTTGGAATCTGGTGATGTTGAGCATACTTATTGATAGTTAAATATCCGACTATCAATATTTACCTTTAAATAGGTATTTGTTGTGAATTGATTGAATTGGATGCCACACTTATTTTTAAATAAGCGCTCACTATTCGGGTTAGCCGGGAAAGGACCTTTGGGTCGTATAACCCATTCCGAATATGTGATACATCGTTATGGATTGCATTTGAAGACCGGTGTTGAAGACTGGGTATTTGTGAAAACGATAGAATGACCTATCGATTGTCTCTGCACCGTTCGCTACGGTATGGAGATTTCCTTTGTGATAGGAAATTCGATCGGGTTTGTGAATACCCGGATTGCAAGGACTTCTTTGGAAGTGCCTTCGGTTACGTTCGATCCCGGAACGTACTTGTATGGATGTGTGTCTTACATTACAAATTGAGATGTAAACCTAGTTTCTATCAAATATATTTCTGTTGGTGGCGGAGAATTTATTCTCATAGCTTAACACCCTTCTCTGAGACGTACGAGCTCAGAGGTTATGTAGTTGATGGTTACTAGTGATACATTCCCATGTTGGTAATGTGGCATATAAGTGCTATTGAGCATTTGTGAATTAAAGCACAGCTTTTATATAAAGCATTGCTTTGTGAACGAGACTTCGTCAAGCCTCACAGACCGGTCGTGGTCGAAATAGGAATCGTGGCAGCAAGGTTATTTGGGGGTCGCTCCTCCATAGGGTATGTCATTTCCTATCTGGATTATAAGTGGTATCATGGTATGGAGCCCAGATACTTACTTTGCGGACACATTATATTTATTACTGTGTGATGTTGGTTATCGAGCGCTCGGTTTAAGGTCCCAAAGGACCGGGGGATGACATACTCGTGTCAGTTGTTACCCAGTTAGGGGTAACCCGGCCTTGTGTAGCAGAGATCCGGTTAGGATCCGGGAACGTTTCTCCAGAGGCGTTTTATTTTATTTGGAAAATTCCTTTGCCCGACCATTTGTTGGAAATCCAAACAAAACAAAACAATACGTGCCTTGTACGGTTTTAGTTGTAGAACCTGCCATTTAATATGGTAGCTATAGTAAGCATACTATAACGGTAACTATGCTGGCTAAGATTTATATTCTACTTTCGAAATGTTTTCTACACTATGCACTAGTAATAATATCAAATGTTTCTTTTTAATGTGTATCAAGCATCTTTGACTATCATAAGGAGAAATCTCCTCCAATTCTGCGTTTGCATTGTGTGTGTGGCGGGAGATCTTATGGTAGTTTCATTTTCAAAACACATTGCGAATTGACTTTGAAAATTTCTCCTATTCTTTGTTTTAAAGAAAAATAAACTGTTTTAAGTTCTCACACCAGTCACATGACTGACTCGGAGTTTATTGTTTCCCTTCCTAAACTCTGGGTGCCCACAGATTTCCACGCGGGCAGTCTACAGTTTGGTTATCAGGTTATTCTGGATTTTGGAGTGTTATGGAGCTCAGGAGACGTACTGCATATCGAGACGTACCACTTGTATATGATATTATACTATGTATTATTCCACTGTGTATTCTGTATGAGGACAAGTTTATATAACTGTCCATTGTTGTATTGACTCTGTTGCCTATTGTTGTTATAAACTCTGATAATGATGTAATGTATAAAATGTACAGTTCTTTGTTTTAATGATATTCATTTATCTATTATATGTTGTTCCGCTGCGATTGTGAGATTCTGATGTTGTTCTGTTGTTCCTTTTCTGTTCTTCTTCTATCTTTTTCTTTCCTCTTCTATCTTTTTCTTCTTCTTAAACCATAACGGTTCGGTTTTCGGCATTTGATTGCTCGGTAGTTGATACAGTGTATGTATTGATGTCGAATTTCGAGCGACGAAAAATCGCAAACGTTACATTTAATTTTAAAATTTTAATTGTTTTAAATTTGTATTTCATTTTAAACCGTTGTTATTTCTAGTCGTGTGACTAGTGGACAAACTACGTGGCATAGTTTGAGAATTCGCAACTCAGTGGCTGAGTTGTGGCAGGATTTTGAGCGTAGAGTTAGGTTAGTCAGTAGCGGGTGTCGCGAGTTTACGTGCGTAAGCGTGTGGCTGCTTAATTTCTAGTAGAAACCTTGGGGGCAGCACGTAGGCAGCGTTTTTCCGAAGCTGGGTAAATTCTGTGTCGTTCTATTTCTGCATTTATTATTCTGTTATTATCTGTGCTGCTATTATTCTGTGATCTGTGTTGAAATAATTTTATAAGCTTCCGCAATTAACTTTTATAATTAATAGCATCACCATATTCACCCCCGTCTAGGGTGAATTCAATCCTACATACATGATATCAAATATGATTTGAAATAAACTCTAAGTTGGTGAGTTTTGATTTTCCCTGAAGTGTGATGTAAGAACCCAAAGTGATATAAGTATTGAACTTATAAGTGGGAAAGAAGTTTAAAACTTGAAATGGAGAATTCAATTCTGAGAAGGTTGACTGAATTAAGTAAATTGAATTTAACTTGGGAGAAGTTAAACAAGTGAACAGACAACCTGATTTGGAAATTTCAAGACGAAATTGAGATTTAACTTAGGAAGTAAGAAAGTTAATTTGAATTGGGAGTTTGTGTGATCTCAAACTGGGTTTGAGATCTGGAAATTGAAAATGGATGGATGTTTTAAATAATTTGGATGATATCATCCCATTGTTATTAATAATTTTTAAACTGTGAATTGGATTTGTTTAAATGAATGAAGAAATGGATTGTGGTAATACATCAATTGTTGAGATGAATGGGGTAATAAATTGAATTTTGAACATAAAAAGTGAACTTGTAAAAGTGAAATCACTTTGAACTTAAGTTTTGGATGTTTAAAGGAACTTGAAAATTCAAATTGTTAAGGATTGGTTCAAAATTTAAATTTGGGAATAAATTGAATTTCAAAGAATGGGTTGTTTAAAAAGGGTTTGAACTTTGATTTGAACTTAGAAATAAGTTTATGAAGAAGTAAAGGGTAATTTAAATTGGAATATGTGAAATTTGGACTCAGAATTAAATTATTTAAAAACTTTAAATAAGGTTAATTTGGTTTAAGAGGTTAAACCAACATTTGAAAATTTAACTCGAATTTATACAATTCAAGATGATTTAAAGTGAAATTGAATTTGAATTAGTCCAAATTGAAATTTGGTTTGAATTATTTGGAATTGTGATTAAAGTTGAGTAGTTTTAAATTCGTATGGAATTTGATTTGAATTCGGAAAGAATCGAGGTTAATTCAACTTGAATTGGGGTTAAATCAAGTTCAATGGAAATGAAGTTATTCAAATTGGAATTGAGTCAATTTAAATGGAAGTGAAAATTTAAATTAAATTGATGGGAATGGAGATTGGGAATTGAACAGTTTGGCTCTGGACTATTTTCAAAATAAATTGTTCTAATATAAACCTATTTTTTTCAAGCTATTTACTATACACAGTCTTTCTTTTAAAAGCCAAACTATTTTATACTTATTTTATAATTATTTTTGGAACGATTTAACCATTTTTCGACTGTTTTATAAACTAGTTGCTGTTTTTCAACTACTTTATAACTAATTACTATTTTACAACTATTTTGCAATTATCTAAAAATTTCTATATTTATTTAACTATTTTCCAATTATTTTACAATTACTTAACTATTTTGCAGCTATTTTACAAACTAATAATTATTTCTTAAAGTACTTATCTATTTTTAACTTTTAAACCTGTTTTCTAAATTTAAGTTAGACAGAGTGCAAACTGTTTATGATTAATTACCAATTAAGATAAGGATTAAAGTGGTAATCCAAATGGAATTGAAACATTTGTAATAAGTGAATAGAATCAAAGTTGAAGGTGAATTGAAGGAAAATTTATCTAGTTGATAATTAATGAAGTTAGATACGTAGGATGTACGTATATTATTCTATTCATATAGTAATTTGATCCAGATTCGAGCACAAAGTTTCGAGATAGTATATCGATCCAAGTTGGGATTTTTTCCACTTGATTTTCGACGTCGAACCTGGATATGGATTGTTGATTGATTCTGAATATTCTCTATCATAGTTATGGCTATGTAAGGAGAATGATGGTTTCTGATCAAGAAACCAGATCTGAGTCCGCACTAGGGAGTCGAGTGGACGATACTAGTTTGGAAGAGAAATTGTGTGATCAAGTGAGCGATCAGATTGATATTGCGTACGGATGATATGTGTACATCGTGCGGGTTTGAATGAAATCAATACTGAAAATTTATGGATATGAATTGTAGAATATTTCTTTTGAAATGAAATTTTTTTTTTTAAAATATATGATGAAATAAAATGGAAATTTGATATTTCTATAGTAGAAATTTACTTTATGGAAGTAAGTAATTTGGAAAGTGACCTTATAGAGTAATCAAATTTGAATATTTGATTTGATATAAATAAATTATATATATTTGATAAAACTTCCCTTGTTGAATCTATTGCCAGAAGAAAAAGGGTTTTCGATAGTAGTTGAAGTATAAAAAAGGAATTTATACGAGTTTGAAGTGATCCAAAGGTTTTTAAAGTTATATATATATATATAAAGGACCTTATGAGAATGATTTTGAGGAAAGGTTTTTGGAACCTTTGGATTTGGAAAGGCTTTTAATTTGTGGGAAAAATCAATTTTGAAAATTTGAAAAGCCAAGTTTGAGAATTATCAATTTTGGGATTATCGACTTTGAGAAAGGAGGTTTATATAAGATTCATACTAGGTGTATGATTTGGAAGATACTATATATGTATAGTATAAAGTGTTTTGAAAATGGCTCTGGAAAAAAGGCGCTTCCTTGAAATGAACTTCTCAGTAGTACCATAGGTTGGTACTGCCTTGAGCCTCAAAGAGGGGGAGGCTCTAAAGTGGATCCTATGAGGAAGTCCGGACAAATTGGAGTTTTTGAGGATTATTGGGCAGCGTAAGTCGGGGGCCCTGATGCCTACATGGGCATTTGGGTTATGCTGTGACGACAGTGTAACTCGATGTTGCTGCGATCTGCTATGGACCATAGCGGAAATCGTGTGGAGGTGAGTGTCAACGGTCTACGTTTGATTTTGCCGGGAAGGCAACATAACATCGATAGACTGCGATCTATGGTCGAGTGGAGTGGAGAAGTTTCATTCTTTTGGAAGCGAAATTCAAGGGCGCTGATGCCTACAGTTACATGGACTTTTGCTGTGATGACAGCGTAACCCAAGATGTAACTGCGATCTGTAGTGGGTTCCATGGCGTAATCAAGGGGCATGTAGTGCCTACAATTAACTATGGATTTTGCCGGGATGGCAACGTAACCATCGGGTTAACTGCGACCATAGATGGTGGTGATGATTTCCACAGCATTCTCACCAAAGATATTTCCTCTATTTTAAAATTGTTTCCTATATCTTTATAAAGTTTTGGAAAATGTTTTCCAAGTATTTTCACATGGTGTTGAAAATGGGTCTGCTAAGTACTTATAGATTTCAGTCCTACGCCTGATCAACGTATGACCGAATTTCTATAAGAACAAGGATGGACTGGTAGACACATCGAGCTAAAAAAAGTATCTTTATAAAACTATTCTATAATATTTTAAAACGTTATTTAAAGAATAATTTTTCTGACAATAATCATTTTAATAAATTCATGCTTCGTTCCTTTTCGAGGACGAAAAATTCAAAGGGGAAGGAATGTGATAACCCAGATTTTTGGATATCTGCTAATTGATAATTAACAGGATAAAATTATTAAAATGCTATTTTTTTTAAATTTAACAAATAAAATTCTTGTTTATATTTGAATGTATAAAGGGGATTTGAAAACCATAATTAATGTATAAATGTATATATGTAATACTTATCATTTCCAAGCAAAATTAAATATGACAACTATTTTATTATTATGCATATATTTATCGTTTGTGAGTAAAACTTGGATTTGAAAATTTAAGACAATATCTTGAAAGTAAATTTAAAAGTAGTATGTATAGATATCTGGTTATTAATTTGTTTATAATTAAAAGTTTTATATCATTTTTTAAGGTTACATAAAAATAAGTAAAGAAAATAGTGTGATATATATATAGAAAATTGAAAATATAATATAAATGATATTAAAACCACTTAAACTACATGTAAGTTACAGGTGTAAATATTATAATATAAAGATTTTATACAAAGACATGAAATACACATAAAGGACATTTGTGAACAAGTGTTAAGTAAATTTGCATGTAATTGAACAAGTGTAACTTAATCTATTTCACATAAATACAAGTGTCTTTGTTGCTTTTATTTTTTTTCTTTATAATAAATAAGATCAAATCAAGGTTATAAATATATTACTACATTTTCTAGCTTCCATTTTCAAAAACCTTAACTCAAACCAAGATTTAAGAAATCAAAAGCCTGTAAGAAATAAGAACCAGAGAGGAACCAAAGTTTAAAGCTTTCAAAACTGAAAAAAAAGAAGATAAAATCAAACAGCAACTTCAAGTTTTCAACCTGAAGCAGTAAATTCAAATCCAGTTGCAAAATCAAAAGCACGCAGTTCGATTCAGTTTTATCAAACCTCAGCTTTCAAATTCAACTAGTTGTTTAACGATCAAATTATTTCCAGGTTTCTCAAAGGCCTTGGTTTCTCTGTTTCATTTTATAGGTGAGTTAACAAAACTTCTAACCTGATTTAAAATCTTGTAGCATGTAGTAAATTTTGAGGTGAAGTGTGACTGAGGTTCATATGATTGTTTTAAGATGAATTGTATATATAAATTAAATTGTTGAGGATGTCTATTCATAGGGCATTTGCTCTATACCTGTTGTTCAAGTTCTAAGAACTGTAAAAAAAATCTTGTTCTCATTTCCTGATCTTCTTTAGAACATGTTGTATAAAAAAAAATTTCTTGTTACGTCATGATACCAATTTTAAAAACATTTGCAGAAGATAATTAAGAGTATTTTCAAAAAATAAGGAAGAAGAACAGTAGGATCTTAATAATAGTAATTATTCGACTTTAATGATTTCTGGAATCAAGTACATAGTCGAATTTGATTTCGAAATCTAGGATTTCTAATAGCAAAACCATGATTTTTAAGTTAGTAAATCTCGAGAAATCTAGGATTGAACGTGATATGGGTTTCGAGTGTTTTCTGGTGAATGGAAAAATTAGGGTCGTCGGGGTTCTTGTCGAAGGTGGATTAGGGGTTGATAATCACAGGAAAATTAGCCTGGAATTTTTTCTATTGATCAGAGAAACCATTAGAGTTCATTTTAGGGTTTAACACCCCATTTGGTCGACGATGAAAATTGGATGATTTCGTCGTCGAGAGTGAGCTGGTAGTGATCGGTCATGGGAAAAGGGAAGCTTGGGCCGTTGGCAAGGTTGTGGCTGGAGATTAAGGAACTTCTGATGGTCGGAGCACCACGTCGAGGCGATGTTTGGATGGCCTTTTTTGGGTCCAGTGGGTTAGTTGAGTTCGAATTCGATTTAGATGTTCGATCGAGATGCTGAGTGATTCGATTGATTTTGGATGTTGAAGTCGACTTGTTGGAGGAAGTCATAGACCCAGAGCGCCGCCGTGGGCCGGTGCGCATGCACCATTTATCTTGTGCACTGGAGTTTGGATGTGGAAATGAGGAAGTTTTTCCTCGGGACGAAGCACGGGTAAGACGAAGTTTTACTCGGGGATTGTTTCGTGCATACGTGGGTGTTTGAGGTATAGCAGTCTTTTTAAAATTTTAAAGGAAGAGAAAAGGGGAGCGAGAAAGCTCGGGAAAGTTGAAGTAACTCGGGTTTTGATGGTAATACTTGGGTTTGTACTCGGGTTATATAATTAGATGTTAAAGCTTTTAAAAATAAAAATTAAATTAACAAAGCTAAGATAAATTAATTATCATAAAACTATTCTAAGTATCGAATTGATTTTTTTTTTATGTTTTGTTAATTTAAGTTGTGAAAAGTATTTTAAGATATTAATCAAGATAATCCTTAAGTTGTTTAAAAGCCTAATTAATTAGATGACTAAATAGTTTCATCAAAACATTAAGTGTTTTAAACTTTAATTAAACTTAAGGTTATTTGATTCCAAGGCTATTATGTAAAATATTGAATGATTGAAAAGATTAATTAAGATAAATGATTATCATTCAAATTTATTAATTGATTTGTAATTAAAGATTAATTAATGAGTAAATTAAAGATTAATTATTGATTAATAAATTAGTAATTAAGGAGAAATCAATTGTTAGCAAAAGAATAATTAATAGTTATGATTAATTATTAATTTAGGATAATTAATTAAGGTTAATTAATCAAGGATAGTTAATTAGGATTAATTAATCAATGTAACTAACCAATGTAATCCATTAACCAATGGGATAATTACTTGATGGAAGTAATTAAAGGTAATTACTTAAGGGAAGTAATTAAGAATTAATTACTTAGTGTAATTAATTAAATGATTGATAAATTGAGGAAATTGATAAAGGATTAGTTAATTAATGAGTATTTATGAATTAAAGGATAATTAATCAATGTAAGTGATTATAGGATAATTTATTTGAGTAGTTAATTAAGGATAAATGTGATTAATGTGAATGGGTGGAGATTAATTATTTTGTGTTATTAATTAAGGCTAATTATTTAATGTAATTAAAAGGGATAACTAAAGGGATGATTAATTAATGGTTTGTAATTAATGTTAAGTAAGCAGGATTAAAGGTGATTAAAGGAATTTAATTAATTTATTTAAATTAATTAGTATGGTATGGTTAATTAATCTTGCTAATAGATGATTGAATGATATTGAATGCCTTGGATTTGATATCTTTGATATGAGATGCTTTGTGGTATGTTATGTTGTATTAAACTATGATAATATGGTTTGTCTATCTGTGATGAACGACAATGTAAATATGTAATTTTGGATAAATGGAACTTTTTAAAACTTAAACAGCTGTTATGTAATGACATTGGAATCGAAGAGACCGAGGTTGGGTATCAGTAAATACCCTAAACCACTTTGATTCGTAATCTATAATAATTCCATATAGATTTGATATGTGAAATCAATAGGCTGGAATGGAATGATTTAGGCGAATTGGACCATTTAATCTAAGTTTTGGTACTTAGAAATTGATGTGTGAAATAAGTGTTGTCTATAACAAATTGTGAATTTGTAAATTGATACGAGATAATCTGGGTTTTAAATAAGTTCTATATATTGAAATTTCATGTTAGATGAGTTTACTCACGCTGATTTCTAGCCTGACCCGGGTGTTACTTTATTGTAATTCTCGGGTCAGACTGAGTATTACAATTTTTCAGGTGGGGACGTTCTAGAGATCTAAAGGCGAGCTGGATGGTAGGAACGAATGAAGTGTATCCGCTGTGACATATTTTATTTTATTTGGGTCATATTGATTGTATCTGTCTAGTGTTTTGTGATATGTTGTAACTCTGATGTATTGATATAAATAACTGATACAGTTTTCCTTTGTATAATTGTTATAATTTGATATTATATTTTGATCCGCTGCGAATATGAGAATCTGAGTTTTGGTGCTTCTGTTTCTTCTTTTCTTCTATCTCTTTTCTTCTTTTCCTAACTATCTGGAATTTTCGAGATCAAAATTTCCGGGTCATTACATTTGCAATGAAGACGAAATCTTCTTCTTCCAAATCCAAGTCAACATTTTCAACTTGAAAAGCAATACTTTTTTCTTACACTAGTTGCTTTCTATCATGTTAGCTTCATAGGACATTAAATTTTCAATTAATTCTTCGATTTTTAGGGTGGAAAGATCATTTGCCCCTTTAATTGCAAGCACTTTACTTACCCACTCATCAAATATTTTAAAATTATAAATCAAATTTTGAAAATGTTGTTCCTAGTCTTTAAATCATGTTGAATGGTTGAAATCATGATTACATGTCTAAAATGCTTTCATTTAGTTTCATTTTTAAAGAACGAAATTAATTTTCTTTAATAAATTGATTTTAGTTTATTTATCCTTGTCTGTGCTTCATGTGTGATTTGCAGCATGTGCCAAATATCATATGCTGTTTGCACATCATAACTCTAAGAAATTCATTTTTATCCAGTATACAAAATAGAATGTTAATAGCTTTAGCATTGTTGGAAGCTAAAAAAAAATTGAGCGTCCGTCCAAGTACTCAAATTAGTAGTAGGAGCTACGTACTGAGTCTAAGTAGCTTGCCAGATGTCAAGTCTGCTAACTTTAATGTAAATTCTCATACGTCTAGCCCAATTAGCATAGTTTAAACTGGTAAAATGAGGAGGACGTGTGGTGGACTATTCTTCTTGGAATATGTTATAACTTATGTTAGCCAAATATTAAATTTTTCTCAAAACGTTGTCACAATTTTGAAAAATACTACTCTAACACCAAACGAAAGTTCAAACGGATCTCATTATATGACTAATCTAAATTAGTCTGAGAGATATGTAGTAAAATATAAATAATAGAAAATAAATAAATAAAAGCATAAGGTTCGGACCTCCCATCATACATCCAGTCTTGAAGCTTCATTTCGACATTTCGCTAACTCAAATTCTCTCTCCTATTCGGAAGGAATATGTAACATTCCTGAAATTTATCAAGCCTAATTTGGAAATTAAATTTAATTTTTTGAGAATAAATTGTGAATTAATTAGAGATTTTTAGAATAAATAAATAATTTTTAATTATAAATAGAAATTTGAGATTAATAAGATTTCATAATAAAATGCATTAAAAATAAAGTAGGATTTAAAAAGGCTAATGATAGTTTGTTTTCTAAAATATCAAATATATGTGGGAGATGTAATAAATTTCAAAAGACTATTTTTAAAGATTTAATTCTCTTCTATAAATAAATATGACCATTGTTAACATGAAATTTAAATTTTTAAATCCTTTTTTTCTTTTAAAAGTTGTAAACGAATAAATAATAAAAAAATGTATGAATAAAATATGAACATTCCTAATAACTTGAATATAAAATGCAAAATAAGATTTGATAAAAGATTTAAAATTTGAGGATTAATAAAATAAACATTTGTAAAATGTATAAACATGTTGAACAAAAAATTAAATGTTGAAAATGAAGGCATATGTATACATGTATATACCAATGAATAAAAGTTATGTTTATTTATAAAATAAATATGATATAAATTTATTTTTAAAATTCTTTTATCTTTGTATAATTACAAATGTTTAACATAAATAATGGAGATAAGTAAGCAAATCAACATGCATATATTCCATAATCAATTTCTCTTTACACATGGCATCCAAGTTATTTAGTTGAATAAAATAATGGAATTTAAAATTTTGAAATCTTTTCGGTTTCCCATATGAAATCATTAAGTGTCTCAGCAAATCTGTAACTACAGTAACAAGAGATTGTATATCTCAAATCTCAAAACATAAAGAAGAAAATAAAGCAGAAAGAAAGAAATCAGAAAGAAAAAAAAGACTGTCACTCTCTTTTAAAAAAAATCTAAAACAAGATCTGTTCAAAAGGTTTCTAGCAAGCAAAAGAAATCAACCAGAAGCAAATGTAGAAAAAGATCAGATCATAAACAAACTCAAGCAAAGTAAAGGAATTCAAAGAAAAATTTAAATCTGGAAATCAAAACCTGGAATAAAACAAGTTTCTATGGAAAAAAAAAGGAATGAAGGCAAGTAAATTTCCTTTTAAATTTTTTTTTGTTTAATGCTGTAATCAGTAGATAAAACAAAGATTGAACAACTTTATTTAATAAGTAGCAGGAAAACAGACTAAAAGAGCAATTGAATCTGGAGCTTCAAAAAAAAACCTGTTGTGATCAAACTCAGGTAATTCAGAAGAAAAAAAACCCATAATTAAAATTTTAAAAAAACTGAAGCAATTTAAAACCATGATTAACTTTGGTATTTTCAACTTGAGGGAAATGATGATCAACTGAAACAAAATCAGAAGCAGATTAACAGGTAAAGCAAAAATTCCAAAACATCTTTAAAAAAAAATGGAAAAAGATCAAGGCTTGGGCAAGCAACCACTGTTCTCCGTCAACATGATATTTAGGTGAGCAACTTTAATTTTTAAAACAATTTATTTGAATCCAATGCTTGAAGAATCTGTAAGCAAGCCTGCATCTTTTAAATTAATTCTTATATGCCTGGTTGATGCTAATTGGCTCCTCTGTCTTCAATCTAATGTGAGCAAACCTTCTTTTAAACCAACCTTCTTTGTTTCTATGGATTATCTTGATATGATTGCTTGTTGATATTGATAAATGCTTGCCTGCCTATATGTTTCGTGCGTATACAGGTATGTATATCTCTGGTTATACATAACTGGGACTGAATAAAACCTGTTCTAAAATTTAAAACATCCCAACAAAAACACTGAATGCTTTGATTACTGAATGAACTGCTGGAAAATGTTTATATGAGAGTAACATTACTTATAAAAATGGAACTGAGTGCATATGCTTGTGTATATATATAAGAAAAAAAGAGATAGATCCTGTTCTTATTAACAGGTTTCCAAATTTAAGTCCTAAATTTAAATTCTCTTTGTAAACTCAATATTAGACTTAAATCTTTGAAGTAGAAATGTTTAGAACAACATTAACTATTTTTTGGAAAATACTGTTAAGTACAAAATATAGATGGGTTTACTGAAAGGAAGGAAACCACCGTAAGACTTCAAGGTACGAAAATATTTGACTTAAATGGTTTATTGATTCAATTATAGAATCTGTTTTGTAATCAAAATTGATGAATTTTAATGCAAATTTCAATATTTTCGATTCAGTAATTCATGAGAAAAAAGAGATGAACGAAAACGGGTTTATAGCTAAATTCTGGCGCGTGATGGATCTGGAATCATCGGGGTTGGTGGAGAAGATAGTTTAGGGGATGCTGATCATCAGAAAAATCTTCATTGATTTTTTAATTCATCGTGGAAGTTAGTGGAGGACGATTTGGGGTTTAACCCTAGTTTTGAGTAGAGGTGTGAAAATCTGGTCGCCCCAACTTCGTCACTGCGTCGGACTGCATCAGCCGTGGGGAGACCCCTCATGGGTGATAAAGGAAGCTTCAGTCGAGGTTACAAAGCCACTGGTGGCTTCACGAGGTGGCGCAAGTCAATTGAGTTGGTCGTATTTGGGCCAGTGGGGGTCGAAGAATGTTCGATTTTGATTCTTTAATGATCGTGTCAATTTGGATGGTCAGAAGTCTCGTGAGTATCGTCAGCAGCGTGTCGAAGAGTTCGACATTGGTCAGAAAGTTGACGATCATCGGTGCACGTGAATACGTGCACCTGTGCATTTTGTCTGGGTTGTTGGGGAAGAAAGGAATTCGAACTCGAAGCGTGTCTTGGGGGAGATTGTGTTCTGACTCGAGCATGAGTCCGGGAATTTTTGGGAGCATATCGGGTTAACACTTAAACAAAAAATTGAGTTTGAAAAATTTAAGCATACGGGTTGATTTTGTGGGAAACTCGAAGCAGATGGTGATATTGCTCAGGGCAAACTCAAAGTGGTTTGAAAAACAACCCGAAGTCGAGCTTGGGTTAACAAAAAAAAATCCTGCGTTGGGTTGGATTTACCTGTTCCAGTTTCAAGCCTAAAAGGAAAAAAAGATGTTTTCAAGTTTTGAATTGCAACAGTTCTTTTAGATTACAAAAACAAATTTTTAATTTAACAAAGTTTTAAAACATATTTAAATTTAACAAGTTTCCAAAGGAAAATAAATGGAGTTTCAGATTTTAAAACGAGTTTCAACGTTTTAAATGTTAAAGTAAATATTTGAAATCGTTTTGTTCTAGAAAAAACCATATATCGGGTTGATTATTTAATTTAAAATCTTTAAGTATTTTCCCAAATAAGATTTAGGAGGTAATTGATTAATTTATTAGTTAAGGAAGATGATTAATTAAAGGAAAAATTTATCTATGATTAAAAGATAATTATTCAAAGAGGATAAATTGAGGATTAATTGATTTTAGTGATAAATTAAGAAAGAATTTGTTTTTAGTAAATCAATTAAGGGTTAATTACTTTAAAGTTTGATTAATGTGGTTAATTAATTAAGATAATTAAATTAAGAATAATTAATTAAAGGTTAATTAACTTAAAGTGGTTAAGAAATCATTATCAGCTAAGGAGTAATTAAATATTGTAATTAATTCAGGAATGATAAACCTATAAAGATTTAATAAAAAAAAAATCTAAGGGTTTATTTATTAAAGTGATTAATTAAGGAATAATTAATTAATAACGGTAATTAAGATTCAATTAATTACAATTAAGGGTTACTTAAGATAATTAATTAAGAAATGATTAATTAATGAAGGTGGTTAAGACTCAATCAATTATAATTAATGATAACTAATCATTGATAAAAAAAATTCCTAATGAAAGTAATTATGTGAGTGATAAATTTAAAACCACGTGATTTATTCACCTTAATCAAAGATGTTTGATTGTTATTGAATGCTGTGTGATGTATTGATATATTTGATATGCGATGTGATGTTATGTGATGCTTTGCGCTGAGCTGATATATTTGTGATGAATATACTGTTACATGAATATAAAAACCCCTTGACCCGTAGAACGACATTTTAATTTTGATGCGACAGGGAGTCGGATTTCATTTGGTTATCCGAAACCCACATCGAATCATATTAGTGAATCTTTGTGATTGGTAATTTACTTTATCTATGAATCTGTGAATATAGATAAGCGTTATGGGTTATACCGCTTATCGATATGATTGAATCCGTGATGATGTTGTGCACTATTGTGTAGAACCCCTGGACCACACTTATACACACACAAATATGGATTGCACGAGGAAATGGGTTAAGTCACAGATTTTTGAATATATTTAGAATTGTATTTTCGAATCCAAAATAGTTTTGGAATTAGAATTGAAGCTTTTGAAAATGGTTATTTTGAATAACTCGATTGAGTTTTGAAATTTAAATAATTTGATTTAAATATAAATTTAATATTTGAAATTGAATTCTTCGATTTAGGAACTAGGGTTTAAAAAGGTTATTCAACTTATGTGTTTATATGGGGTTTAAACCATTTTAAAAAGTGATGTTTTGGGACTTTTAAAAAAATTTAACCCAAGATTTTAACTTGTGTAGATATAATTGGATTTTTCTGAAACGAAAACTATTCGTTTTCAAACAATAGAAGCTTTCACATAAGAAATGAATTTCTAATTTGTGTAAGAAGTATTTCAAGTCTAAAATAAAGATGGTCTTCCAAGTTACAAATAAATCTTTGAAAAACATGTTTTGAAAGCTATAAATCTTTAATTTAAAGATTTCATTGAGTTAATCCAAATTGAAATGGAAATTGTATTGAAATCTATGAATAGATCTTTGTGAAACTAAGTGAACTTTGTGGAATAAGTCTTTTTGTTTAAAGATTTAGAATGGTAATTTGTTTAACCATTTAAAAGAAAGATTTTGGGTTTTATAAGTTGTGACTTAACTGAAATCCCATATCCATATGTTTTTAAATATCGCGCTCACTATTCAGTTTAGCCGGGAGAGGACCTTGTGTCATATAACCCATTTCGAATAGTGATACGTCGTTATGGATTGCATTTGAAGACCGGTGTTGAAGACCGGGTGTCTTCAAGAACGTTAGGATAACCTATCGATTGTCTCTGCACCGAGTAGCTACGGTATAGAGATTCCCTAAGTGATGGGAAGTCCGATCGGGATTGTGGATACCCAGATTTGCAAGGGCTTCTTCGGAAGTACCTTCGGTTCTGTTCGAACCCGGAACAGACTTGTATGGTTGTATGTCTGACGCTACACTTTGAGATATTAAACTGATCTCTATCAAATACATTTCTGCTTGGTGGCGGAGAATTTATTCTCTTAGCTTAACACCCTTCTTTGAGACGTACGAGCTCAGAGGTTATGTTGTTGATATTGATCAGTGATATACTCCTAAATTTGGTAGTGTGGCATGTTTAGTGCTGCTGTGCGTTGATGATCATTCGTTGATCATTTGTGATCAAAGCATGGCTTTTGTATAAAGCGTAGCTTTGTGGTCGAGACTGCATCAGGACCTCACACCCCGGAAATGGTCGAAACAGGAAAGATGCGGCAAGGTTATGAGGGTCGCTCCCTTTAAGGTTTGTCATTCCCTTCTGGAAAAGGGTGGTATCATAGTATGGAGCCCAGATACTTAATCATGTGGATACTGCAGATTATTACTTTGTGATTGCTTTGTGGTTGATGGATTAGAGGTACCTCAGATAAAGGTCCCAAAGGACCGGGGATGGCACGCTCGTGTAGTAGTTACCTAGTTACAGAGGTAACCCGGCCTTGTGTTGGCAGAGATCTAACCGTAACGTTAGGTTCTCGGGACGTCCCGCCAGAGGCGATCCCATGTGGCAGTAGGAAGTTCCTTAGCCTGACCATTTATTGGAAATCCATTCTTCAATACGCGCCTTGTACGGTTTTAGTTGTATTACCTGCCATCTACTTATGGTGGCGCCCCACTGTTTGGATGGTAGCTATAGTAGGCATACGATACTGTTCGTATGTTGGCTAGGATTTATATTTTACTTTCGAAAGATTTTCCTACACTTTGCACTTACAGTAATAATATCAAAGAATTTTCTCGTATCAAGCATATTTGACTATCATAAGGAGAAATCTCCTCCAATTCTGCGTTTGCATTGTGTGTGTGGCGGGAGGCCTTATGGTAGTTTCATTTTCTAAAAAGCATTGCGGATTTTCAAATTTAAATTCTTTGCGTGTTTTAAAAGACCAAATATTTTTGTTTGCTCATACCAGTCCCATCACTGACCTGGAGTTTATTGTTCCTTTCCTAAACTCTGGGTGCCCACTATTTTCCCACACGGACAGTCTAGAGTTGGGATTTTCAAATAATCAATAGTAGGTGTAGATTCGATAGCTTTTAGCCTAGGATTTGGCAATCCTTTGCGGACGAGACTTGCTTATCCTTGTGCATTGTGATTGGGAGTTCGAGCTATTGCTGGATTGGTGTTTTGAAGATGGAGTTCTTTCTTGAAGACTATATTGGAGATTTTTGTTCCGCTGTTAGTGTTGTTTTTTTCTTTCCACTGCTATTGTCATGTATCATATCTCTGATGTATATTCATTGTATCATTCTATTGTATCAGATATTGTATCATGTTGTATATCAAATGTATATTCTGTTTCTTCTGCTGCGTTGTACTTAATGTGTTATGAGCTCCGGCACGACTCGAATTTCAACGTTGAATCTGTGGCATTCAAGTACAGCGGAGTACAGATGTAGATTTTCGAACGCTGGAATTTGGACCGTGACATTTTGGTATTAAAGCTGAGGGTTAAAATTTTAGCTCATGAGTATAACACATTAAGTAGCTCATTAGAGATAGGGTGAAGTATACCCTAGAATGAGTAATCCCTAAGATATCTGTTCGAATGCCTCAGTAAATTCTCTTACTATCCACTGATAGTAAGTATGAGTGCGAGAAGAGGACGAGATAGGGGATGGGAAAATACCAGTACAAATGGTCAATACCCTGCAATAGCATAATAACTTTCTCTATCAATCTCCTTTGATTCGTCTTTCCAAAATTCTTTGATATCTTCGTGACAACTTCGAGAAAGAAGTTTCGGTGTGATGGTGGCCCTACGAATCGTCATAGAAAATTCTTACTTCGTATCTTCATCGGTTTCTTATCAGTTTTTCGACCTAAACTTTAATGAATTTGAATTTGAAACAAATTGGAAATTTAAATTAAGTAAAATTGGTTAACAAATATGAGGCTAAATTTGAATTGTATCAATAAAACGATATCGATTAAAACCAAATTTGAAATTCTATTGTAATTTCTTATGTATATCAAAGTCCGAAGAGGGACAAGTTATATATACTTTGGGGTATTCCGATCCGAATTTGGAATCCATACCTAGCGTTTGAGAAATTGTAGAAGATTAAATCCATCTATCTATTCTATGGGATCCAATATATTCTACGAACGATAAGTTATCCCTTCGAACTAATCAACGCCCTTGCATATTCGTAGACCGATGGACCCAAATCTCTTGTGAAATAATTGTATGAGTTTGTTCTCATATTGTTGATATTATGATTTGGTAGACCGATGCAGAATAAATATTTCGATCTGATTTGATCAATCATTTCTTTATCTATCATCTATTATTTCTCGTCTCCCTAGCAAATTTCGAGGACGAAATTTTTTTAAGGGAGGGATATGTAACATTCCTGAAATTTATCAAGTCTAATTTGGCAACTAAATTTATTTTTTTGAGAATAAATTGTGAATTCATTAGAGATTTTAGAATAAATAAATAATTTTTAATTATAAATAGAAATTTGAGATTAATAAGATTTCATAATAAAATGCATTAAAAATAAAGTAGGATTTAAAAAGGCTAACGATAGTTTGTTTTCTAAAATATCAAATATATGTAGAGATGTAATAAATTTCAAAAGATTATTTTTAAAGATTTAATTCTCTTCTATAAATAAATATGACTATTGTTAACATGAAATTTAAATTTTTAAACCCTTCTTTTCTTTTAAAAGTTGTACAAGAATAAATAATAAAAAATGTATGAATAAAATATGAACATTCCTAATAACTTGAATATAAAATGCAAAATAAGATTTGATAAAAGATTTAAAATTTGGAGGATTAATAAAATAAACATTTGTAAAATGTATAAACATGTTGAACAGAAAATTAAATGTTGAAAATAAAGGCATATGTATACACGTATATACCAATGAATAAAAGTTATGTTTATTTATAAAATAAATATGATATAAATTTATTTTTAAAATACTTTTATCTTTGTATAATTACAAATGTAAACATACATAATGGAGATAAGTAAGCAAATCAACATGCATAGATTCCATAATCAATTTCTCTTTACACATGGCATTCAAGTTATTTAATTGAATAAAATAATGGAATTTAAAATTTTGAAAACTTTTCAGTTTCCCATATGAAATCATTAAGTATTTCAGCAAATCTGTAACTACAGTAACAAGAGATTGTATATCTCAAATCTCAACACATAAAGAAGAAAATAAAGAAGAAAGAAAGAAATCAGAAAGAAGAAAAAAAAGATTGTCACTCTCTTTTAAAAAAAAAATCTGAAACAAGATCTGTTCAAAAGATTTCTAGCAAGCAAAAGAAATCAACCTGAAGCAAATGTAGAAAAAGATCAGATCATAAACAAACTCAAGCAAAGCAAAGGAATTCAAAGAAAAATTTAAATCTGGAAATCAAAACGTGGAAGAAAACAAGTTTCTCTGGAAAAAAAAGGAATGAAGGCAAGTAAATTTCCTTTTAAAAAAAAATTTGTTTAATGTTGTAATCGGTGGATAAAACAAAGATTGAACAACTTTATTTAATAAGTTGCAGGAAAACAGACTAAAAGAGCAATTAAATCTCGAGCTTCAAAAAAAAACCTGCTGTGATCAAACTCAGGTAATTCAGAAAAAAAAACCCATAGTTAAAATTTAAAAAAAAACTGAAGCAATTTAAAACCATGATTAACTTTGGTATTTTCAACTTGGGGGAAATGATGATCAACTGAAACAAAATCAGAAGCAGATTAACAAGTAAAGCAAAAATTCCAAAACATCTTAAAAAAATCTGGAAAAAGATCAAGGCTTGGGCAAGAAACCACTATTCTCTGTCAATATGGTATTCAGGTGAGCAACTTTAATTTTTAAAACAAATTCTTTGAATCCAATGCTTGAAGAATTTGTAAGCAAGCCTGCATCTTTTAAATTAAATCTTATGCCTGGTTGATGCTAACTGGCTCCTCTGTCTTCAATCTAATGTGAGCAAACCTTCTTTTAAACCAGCCTTCTTTGTTTTTGTGGATTATCTTGATATGATTGCTTGTGGATATTGATAAATGCTTGCCTGCCTATATGTTTTGTGCGTATACAGGTATGTATATCTCTGTTTATACATAACTGGGATTGAATAAAACCTGTTCTAAAATTTAAAACATCCCAACAAAAACACTGCATGCTTTGATTACTGAATAAACTGCTGGAAAATGTTTATATGAGAGTAACATTACTTATAAAAATGGAACTGAGTGCATATGCTTGTGTGTGTGTGTGTGTATAAGAAAAAAAGAGATAGATCATGTTCTTAATAACAGGTTTCCAAATTTAAGTCCTAGATTTAAATTCTCTTTGTAAAATCAATATTAGACTTAAATCTTTGAAGTAGAAATGTTTAGAACAACATAAACTATTTTTTGAAAAATACTATTAAGTACAAAATATAGATGGGTTTACTGAAAGGAAGGAAACCACAGTAAGACTTCAAGGTACGAAAATATTCGACTTAAATGGTTTATTGATTCAATTATAGAATTTGTTTTGTAATCAAAATTGATGAATTTTAATGCAAATTTCAATATTTTCGGTTCAGTAATTCGTGAGAAAAAAAGAGATGAACGAAAACGGGTTTATAGCCAAATTCTGGCGCTTGATGGATCTGGAATCATCGGGGTTGGTGGAGAAGATAGTTTAGGGGATGCTGATCATCAGAAAAATCTTCATTGATTTTTTAATTCATCGTGGAAATCAGTGGAGAACGATTTGGGGTTTAACCCTAGTTTTGAGTAGAGGTGTGAAAATCTGGTTGCCACGACTTCGTCATGGCGTCGGACTGCATCAGCCGTGGGGAGACCCCTCATGGGTGATCAAGGAAGCTTCAGTCGAGGTTACGAAGCCACTAGTGGCTTCACGAGGTGGCGCAAGTCAATTGAGTTGGTCGTATTTGGGCCAGTGGGGGTTGAAGAATGTTCGATTTTGATTCTATAATGATCGTGTCAATTTGGATGGTCAGAAGTCTCGTGAGTATCGTCGGCAGCGTGTCGAAGAGTTCGACATTGGTCATAAAGTTAACTATCATCGATGCACGTCAATACGTGCACCTGTGCATTTTGTCTGGGTTGCTGGGGAAGAAAGGAATTCGAACTCGAAGCGTGTCTCAGGGGAGATTGTGTTCTGACTCGAGCATGAGTCCGGGAATTTTTGGGAGCATATCGGGTTAACACTTAAACAAAAAATTGAGTTTGAAAAATTTAAGCATACGGGTTGATTTTGTGGGAAACTCGAAGCAGATGGTGATATTGCTCGGGGCAAACTCGAAGTGGTTTGAAAAACAACCCAAAGTCGAGCTCGGGTTAACAATAAAAATCCTGCGTTGGGTTGGATTTACCAGTTCCAGTTTCAAGCCTAAAAGGAAAAAAAGATGTTTCCAAGTTTTGAATTGCAACAGTTCTTTTAGATTACAAAAACAAATTTTTAATTTATCAAAGTTTTAAAACGTATTTAAATTTAACAAGTTTCCAAAGGAAAATAAATGGAATTTCAGATTTTAAAACAAGTTTCAACGTTTTAAATGTTAAAGTAAATATTTGAAATCGTTTTGTTTCTAGAAAAAACCATATATCGGGTTGATTATTTAATTTAAAATCTTTAAGTATTTTTCCAAATAAGATTTAGGAGGTAATTGATTAATTTATTAGTTAAGGAAGATGATTAATTAAAGGCAAAATTTATCCATGATTAAAAGACAATTATTCAAAGAGTATAAATTAAGGATTAATTGATATTAGTGATAAATTAAGAAAGAATTTGTTTTTAATAAATCAGTTAAGGGTTAATTACTTAAGTTTAATTAATGTGGCTAATTAATTAAGATAATTAAATTAAGAATAATTAATTAAAGGTTAATTAACTTAAAGTGGTTAAGAAATCATTATTAGTTAAGGAGTAATTAATTATTGTAATTAATTAAGGAATGATAAATCTATAAAGATTTAATAAAAAAATCTAAGGGTTTATTTATTAAAGTGATTAATTAAGGAACAATTAATTAATAACAGTAATTAAGATTCAATTAATTACAACTAAGGGTTACTTAAGATAATTAATTAAGAAATGATTAATTAATGAAGGTGGTTAAGACTTAATCAATTATAATTAATGATAACTAATCATTGATAAAAAAAATCCTAATGAAAGTAATTATGTGAGTGATAAATTTAAAACCACATGATTTATTCACCTTAATCAAAGATGTTTGATTGTTATTGAATGCTGTGTGATGTTTTGATATATTTGATATGCGATGTGATATTATGTGATGCTTTGTGCTGAGCTGATATATTTGTGATGAATATACCGTTATATGAATATAAAAACCCCTTGACCCGTAGAACGACATTTGAATTTCGATGCGACAGGGAGTCGGATTCCAGTTGGTTATCTGAAACCCACATCTAATCATATTAGTGAATCTTTGTGATTGATAATTTACTTTATTTATGAATCTGTGAATATAGATAAGTGTTATGGGTTATACCGCTTAATGATATGATTGAATCTGTGATGTTGTTGTGCACTATTGTGTTGAACCCTTGGACCACACTTATACACACACAAATATGGATTGCACGAGGAAATGGGTTAAGTCACAGATTTTTGAAATATATTTAGATTGTATTTTTGAATCCAAAATAGTTTTGGAATTAGAATTGAAGCTTTTTAAAATGGTTATTTTGAATAACTCGATTGAGTTTTGAAATTTAAATAATTTGATTTAAATTTGAAATTGAATTCTACGATTTAGGAACTAGGGTTTAAAAAAGTTATTCAACTTATAAATGTGTTTATATGGGGTTTTAAACCATTTTAAAAAGTGATGTTTTGGGACTTTAAAAAAATTTAACCCAAGATTTTAACTTATGTAGATATAATTGGATTTTTCTGAAATGAAAACTATTCATTTTCAAACAATAGAAGCTTTCACATAAGAAATGAATTTCTAATTTGTGTAAGAAGGATTTCAAGTCTAAAATAAAGATGGTCTTCCAAGTTACAAATAAATCTTTGAAAAACATGTTTTGAAAGTTATAAATCTTTAATTTAAAGATTTCATTGAGTTAATCCAAATTGATATGGAAATTGTTTTTAAATCTATGAATAGATCTTTGTGAAACTGAGTGAACTTTGTGGAATAAATTTTTTTGTTTAAAGATTTAGAATGGTAATTTGTTTAACAATTTAAAAGAAAGATTTTGGGTTTTATAAGTTGTGACTTAACTGAAATCTCATATCCATATGTTTTTAAATATCGCGCTCGCTATTCGGTTTAGCCGGGAGAGGACCTTGTGTCATATAACCCATTTCGAATAGCGATATGTCATTATGGATTGCATTTGAAGACCGGTGTTGAAGACCGAGTGTCTTCAAGAACGTTAGGATAACCTATCGATTGTCTCTGCACCGAGTAGCTACGGTATAGAGATTCTCTAAGTGATGGGAAGTCCGATCGGGATTGTGGATACCCGGATTTGCAAGGGCTTCTTCGGAAGTACCTTCGGTTCTGTTCGAACCCGGAACAGACTTGTATGGTTGTATGTCTGACGCTACACTTTGAGGTATTAAACCGATCTCTATCAAATACATTTCTGCATGGTTGCGGAGAATTTATTCTCTTAGCTTAACACCCTTCTCTGAGACGTACGAGCTCAGAGCTTATGTAGTTGATATTGATCAGTGATATACTCCCAAATTTGATAGTGTGGCATGCTGAGTACTGCTGTGTGTTGATGATCATTCTTTGATCATTTGTGATTAAAGCATGACTTTTGTATAAAGCGTAGCTTTGTGGTCGAGACTGTATCAGGACCTCACACCCCGGAAATGGTCGAAACAGGAAAGATGCGGCAAGGTTATGAGGGTCGCGCCCTTTAGGGTTTGTCATTCCCTTCTGGAAAAGGGTGGTATCATGGTGTGGAGCCCAGATACTTACTCATGTGGATACTGCAGATCTATTACTTTATGATTGCTTTGTGGTTGATGGATTAGAGGTACCTCGGATAAAGGTCCCAAAGGACCGGGGGATGGCACGCTCGTGTAGTAGTTACCTAGTTACAGAGGTAACCCGACCTTGTGTTGGCAGAGAGCTAACCGTAACGTTAGGTTCTCGGGACGTCCCGCCAGAGGCGATCCCATGTGGCAGTAGGAAGTTCCTTAGCCTGACCATTTGTTGGAAATCCATTCTTCAATACGCGCCTTGTACGGTTTTAGTTGTATTACCTGCCATCTACTTATGGTGGCGCCCCGCTGTTTGGATGGTAGCTATAGTAGGTATACGATACTGGTCGTATGTTGGCTAGGATTTATATTTTACTTTCGAAAGATTTTCCTACACTTTGCACTTACAATAATAATATCAAAGAATTTTCTCGTATCAAGCATATTTGACTATCATAAGGGAAATCTCCTCCAATTCTGCGTTTTCATTGTGTGTGTGGCGGGAGGCCCTATGGTAGTTTCATTTTCTAAAAAGCATTGCGGATTTTCAAATTTAAATTCTTTGCGTGTTTTAAAAGACCAAATATTTTTGTTTGCTCATACCAGTCCCATAACTGACCTGGAGTTTATTGTTCCTTTCCTAAATTCTGGGTGCCCACTATTTTCTTACACTGGCAGTCTAGAGTTGGGGTTTTCAGATAATCAATAGTAGGTGTAGATTCGATAGCTTTCAGCCTAGAATTTGGCAATCCTTTGTGGGTGAGACTTTCTTATCCTTGTGCATTGTGATAGGGAGTTCGAGTTATTGCTGGATTGGTGTTTTGAAGATGGAGTTCTTTCTTGAAGACTATATTGGAGATTTTTGTTCCGCTGTTAGTGTTGTTTTTTTTCTTTCTGCTGCTATTGTCTTGTATCATATCTCTGATGTATATTCATTGTATCATTCTGTTGTATCAGATATTGTATCATGTTGTATATCAAATGTATATTATGTTTCTTCTGCTGCGTTGTACTTAATGTGTTATGAGCTCCGGCATGACTCGAATTTCAACGTTGAATCTGCGGCATTCAATTACAGTGGAGTACAGATGTCGATTTCCCAACGCTGGAATTTGGACCGTGATAGAATATGTTTGTATAATAGAAAGATACTAACAAGAGTTGTGTTCTTATAATACTGATCAAGTTCTCTCTTCCTATAACCTTCTTTAATAGTGGTAGCATATATTTACGCAAATTATCGAAGAAACGGATCACTTAGATTAAATATAACTTGAAAACTAGATCTTTCTTTAAGTATATTGAGTTTTTAAAATATTTGAAAGTAGAGAATAATATACAATAGGTACCGAAATAGAGTAAAAAATTGAATGTTCTATTAATCAAAAACTCATTTATATAGCTATGAAAATTCTTACTGAAAATTTGCAATCACTTACAAATAGTAATCACCATTGAAATCAGTCACAACCTTTTTCAAAAGAAGATGAAATTTTAGAAAAGAAAGTAGAGTTTTCAAGAAAATAAAAAACCAGTCGTTATAGTGCAACGGTCGTTGACTGTTCACTTTTAAACAATTAACTTTTTAAACATTAGCCAACTCTTTAAATGTGGATAGTCGACTTATTATATATTGCTTTAAAAAAATTAAATACAAAGAAAGCAATTCAATAAAAAGCTCAAACAGTCGACTCTTCAAATTTGATCATCGACCAGTTGATGTTTCAGTCAACTCTTCCTTTTTGATGTGTCAACCTTTTGCTTTGTAATTTCATAACTATATATTTGTTGAACCATTTTAAAACTTTTTTTTTTAATTTTAACTTTTTGTATAAAAACTAGACCACGTGTATGTGTCTACCACCATGAAGGAGTTTTAACATTAAGGACCGCTAAGACTATAAAGAACAAGAAATTTTACAATAATTTATTCATCTTTGATCTTATTTGAGGCTTTATAGATTCTATCATCTTTGATGCAGTAAACTTTAAAAGCTATTTCCTGTAATAAATGAATATTACAGAGATACAATTTGTATAGTTGTTATTATCAAAAAAATCTAAAGTAAGATTCTAATAGAAACGACTTACAACTAGCCAGGCCTCCCCACTTTTAGAAAATCCATGTGATATTAGAAAGTACATAGATGGTCATTTGGAATTGATACCACGTCATATTTTCCAATATGTGGACTCAAAAGTTGCCAGTAAAGTTGGACTCTACCATTTCTTTGCAGAATGGAGAGGAGTTCACTTCTCTCATCCCCCTTTGATTAGTTTGCTAGCAAAGTTGGACCAGTTGTTTAACCTTGGCTTTCAATGCCCTAATCTCTTCATCCTTTACCTTGTTTTTTGATGAGTTTGCCCTTTGAAACAAAGTCGATCGATCTCACCATCTTCCTATACACTTTGTTTATTGGTCTTCTCAAGCAAAAGTGGATTAATATTGGGCTACCTAAATTTGATGCTTGAGTTAGTTTTGGTTTGTTCATAAGCTTTCCCCATGCTCTTGAAGCCAAGATTGCCATTCTTGTTATCTAAATTGCTATTTTTACACTCTAATATTGCAGTTTGTGCGACTGACAAATGATGACGAGGAGCTGTGAAGCTTTGGGAGTGAGTTAGATTTGAAGGTGGATATTGGGTCGTTATTCTTTCTAGGACAGCCATTCCTTCCTTTATTTAGGCCATGAATAGGGTTAAGAATTATAGGATGAGATTCGAGGAGGAATTTTGAGGTGGTCCCATCATCGATTTAGAAGAGTTGGGGTTGTTATGGAGTTTTGCCTTAACGACATGATGTTCATTTAGATCGGAGAAGGAGTGAGAGATTGCTATTTTAAAGGATTACCAAATGCATGGTTATAAGAGTGTGGTTTCAAAATTTTGTGAAATAAAACTTCTGGTGACTCGGCTCCCCTCCTAGCATTAAAATGTTATTAATTGTAACGCCTCTAATTTTAGATAAAATTATTCAAGATTTTAATTAGCTAAATTAAATAGAATAATGTAAAGATTAAAATGGTTAAGGGATTGAGATTTGTGTACTTAGAAGGGTAGCCATGCCTAATAAACTAATGAACTATAAGGAAATTAAAATGAAATATATAATAGCAAAATAGGAATAAACTATATTCGTATACCCTAAACACTCATACCACTTTCATTTTACACATTCATAAGTAAAACTAAATTAAAGAAGAGGCCGACCACCATTAGGAGAAATCAAGAGAATGATAAGCTAAGTTAAGAGGAAGAAGCTTAATCAATTCATTCAAGAAGCAAATCTCAAATCCTTAATAAGCAAGCTAAAGGTGAATAATAGATACATCTCATTTTTGATAATTTCGATTCTAGATTAGATCCGTATATATTTTGTAAAGTATATTTCCATGTTTTGAATGATAAATATATATATACACACACACACACATATAGATATATATATATATGCTTTTTGATGAACTATGGTTGTTCATATTGATCTTATGACAAGTTTTGATTTGAAAAACATATTAAATGACATCCAAATGCCTTATGGTTTTGAGATAAGGTTAAAAATATTATTTTAAAGATGGTTTTCAAGTTTCATAATTTTCTGAATTAATGTAGGTTTATTATGAATTTTCTAGCGAATAAAATGGTTAAATTGAGTTTAAAATTAATCACGACTACTATAAGTTAGCTTTGGGTCAGAAAATTATATACGTTAGAAAACATATAAAATGTAATTTATGGGAATTTTTGGACAACTTTCCTAACTGTTTTAATAAGTATATAAAATTATTAAGGTATGAGACTTAAATGTTTTATATGTTTATAAAAGGAGAAGGGACAATTTTTTAATTTTAAAATTAATCTCAGAAATTCAGCAGCTCTTTTAGAAAAGATTTTAGAAAATAATCTGGCAACCAATTATATGATGGCAAATAAGCAGGTTAGTTGGAAAGAAATCGCTTTTTAAAGTCAAAAATCAGCTTTTAAAAGGTTTTGCTGTTTCGCCACTTTCGGCGGCTAACTTTCGACTACATGCTTCCGCCTCCAACCAGTTCGAAACCAATATACATGGTATCATAGACTTGGTATGTAGTGGATTGGAGATAGGCAAAAGGTATAGAGTCTAAATAGGGCTTTCGAAGGGGTCAATTATTTTAAAGAAAGATTTCGAAAGAGTTACTGCCTTTGTTTTAAATAGAAACTTTTGAAGGGGTCGATAACTTGCTGTCGCGTCCTACCTTTCGAAGCAATGCCTATGAAAGGGTTCTTTCACTTTAGACCCTGAGCCGCTTCTCCAATGCTTTCGAAAGGATTGGTTTTGACACCATCCACTTCTTTTACTCAGGAAATTGCTTTCAACAGAGTTGCTTTTGACATGGTTCATTTAAGACCCTTTTGAGATTTTGAAAGTAAAACCCAAAGGTTTTGAAAGGAATGGTTTTAAATGGTTTCGATAGGTTGTTCCACATGTTTTATTTGAACCTAATTCTTTCGAAAGGTTTGATTTAAGTAAAGGACTTTAATGCCTTCGAAAGGTATATGATAAAGGTTATGAAAGGGTGATTCTCAAATGTTTTCGAAAGGTTTACCTTTAGTGTTTGAAAGAAAGGTTTCCAATAGTTTCGAAAGGCAAGATTGAAGTATTTTAAAAGAGGATGTATGAGGTTTCATAAAGCTTTCGAAATAGACTCACTCAATGTTTTTGAAAGGTCTATAGTAAATGGTTTCGAAAAGTATGTTTTGGCCTTTCAGCCTAATGTTATATAGTAAAGTAGTTAATATGTTTTGAAAGGGGTACTTTCAATAGTTTCGAATTAGGTACTTTCAATGGTTTCGAAAGAGATTGTTTATGTGACGACCCGCCTTTCTCAACCCCAGAAAGACGTTTCATCATTAAGAAAGAAAGGGATAGAAATAGAAAAGAATAGAAAGAAAGAACAACAACATCAGAATCTCACAGCGGAATGGAACAAAATATAATACATCACATAACTATTATATAGTTATACATACATCAGAGTCGTACAATATCATATAACAGGACTGTCATATACATACATGACCATACATACACCCAAAATACAGCATAGACTAACTACATAGCGGAACTACATATATAGATACATACGTCTGGTCTTCTCCCAAAATAGCTCCTCCAGAAAAGCAACACTTCTAGATACCTATCACTTGGCTACTCGTAAAAATTTGAGTACCCAAGAGTTTATGAAAACACAAAATATAAACTCCGGGTCAGACATGGGTCTGGTATGAGTAAACAGGTTAAAATTACTTAACTTTGAAAATCATTTGAAAATAAAGGTATCACGTAAGACTCCCCACAAATAAATACGGGTAAGTTTTTACCTTACGCTAACCAAAACATTTTATAGGAAATTCTGTGATATTATAATAGTGTCTAGGGTTTTCAAGTAAATAGAAAATAGCCGAAATTGTTACATTCATTAAATTCCAGCTACTAGCCACAGAAGTGGGTAATACAAATCAAAACCGTAGGGTCTCGTAGGGTAAATGGATTTCCAACAATGGCAGGGCTACTGGGGTACCGCCCATCACAGTACGGGGCCTAGATCACCGTACCGAGGATTACTCCCTTCATCCCCTGCAACACAAGGCCGGAACCATTCCTTACTGAACAGTCCCGAACAAGATAACCCCGCAGTTGTGGCCAACAACTGCCCACTAAGCCGAAATAAAAAGGGACATCTAGACAGGGGAAAATCTTGTCCTGTTTGGGCATGACCCACCTAACCTTGCTGCATCTCCCCTGTTTTAGCCATTCCCGGTTGATGAGGCTTGAGGCTACGATTACCTTTATTGAACATATCACTTAGAATGCTCATCGTCCGCCTGACGATGTGTTGTAAGCATTCAATCCATACCAGTTCGTTCCGGGTTCGAACGAAACCGAAGGCATTATCTCGTTACACTCATTTTGGAATCACCCTCAGAGTTAACGACGATAACCCTTGCATTCTGAAACTCCATCTCGATCTCCATTTGTTAAGTTACGACCTATCGTTTAATTTGGATCGATGTGGTTTTCGGAGAATCAAAATGATTCTTCCGATCCCGGTCTCATCGGATCCAAACGCCATTTTAAGGGCCAAGTTGTCTATTTAACTTAACAATTTAATTAAATATCAGAAATTAACATAACAGATATATCAGATAAATCATATACAGTTAACACAGATATCCATAATATATCATAACATATCACAGGAATATCATCAACAGATATCACAGTCAACCAAACAGAGTTATCAATGCATATCAAACAATTTGGTTTTACTTAACTAAATTATCTGCTTAAGAATAAACTATTTTATTCTGTAATTAATTACTGATTAATGATCAATTAATTAATTAGTTAATCATTAATTAGTAATTTATAAATTATCTAACCTTTATTTAATTATTTAACTAATTAACTTCTATTCATTAACTATTACTCAATTACCCAATTAGTTAGTTTATTCTTAATTATTAATTATTAAAATGAATTAATTATTTAATTATTACAAATTACTTTAATTATTAATTTAATAGCATAAGTCCTCATTAAACACTTAAGTAAATTTTAATTAATTAACTCCCAGAAATAAGTTAACGTTATTAAGTTTTCAAAAATTTCTTTAACATATAATTTATTTTAATTAACAAATTTAAAGTTATCAATTAAATTTTCAAGTAGAAATTCTGCTGTATGCTCACTTGATAAAGGACCCGAACATCTCCCATGTTTCCTCGTGACAGTCTCGTGCTTTTCCCCTACCTTCCCCGTGTTTCTCTCCCTTCCCCTTTCTTCTTCTCTCCAGTTTTTCTTTCCTTCTCTTTTTTTTTTAAACAGTTTAAGTTAGAGTTTAAGTACAACACTCACGCGATCACACCCAGGCAAACCCGAAGACAAACTCGAAGAAACATACCCATATCTCGAGTATGAGCACGCGTCACCCCCCCCCCCCTACGTATCATCAGACATCCCTTACGCCACCGTGCACGTGCACGGTGGTGCGCTTGGCCACTGGCGACTCGCGGAAGCCCCCACATATCCCAAAACATCACTACTACCAAGATCTAAACCCAAAACCCATCGAAAAGTTCCAGATCAAAAAATGATCTACTGCTCGAACACGAACAGGAACGTCTCACCGTAAATTACCTCACGCGGCCACCATCCATCACCGGAGGTGATGAAAATTCGACAAGACGTCGCCTACACCTCCACCTAGCTCCTCCAAGCGTCGCGGCCAACTCGATTTCTTAACGGAGCTGAAATCAATTTGTTTACAGAGCTTTGAAAAAGAATGGGTTTAAACCCTATTTATGATTCAAACTCAAAATATATGAATTCGAAAAATAAATTACTATTTTTCTAGTGTTAATATCTCTTTCATCTTGCTTCATGCCAGATTTCAGGAATTAAAATTAACTCTATTACCCACAATTCACAAAAACCCATTTTTATTTGATTTCGAAACTGCTCTTAATACTTTTGCATAAAAATCATAATCTTTATGTTAAAAATCATAATTACTTGTATGAATTCTAAATATGTTATTGAAATTTCAAATTTAAACATTTGAATTTAAACTTTGATTTCTTGTTTACCTGTAGTTGGAAAAATACAGTATTATTATCGTACTGTTAAATCTTAAACATGTTTGCAGGCTTGTTTTCATATAACAACTTGAATTTATTCAATACAAAATTTAAATTGTTATATGAATAAGATCTGTAAATTTATTTGCTTCACTTTGTAACAACTTGAAATATTAATCAAGAACAGCTATAAGAGTTTCCAGATCAAACCAACATACACAGAGCAGTAAATTAAACTATATAAAGCACATATCATAAACAAAAATACAAACTAAAGTTGAAATTAGTTTGTTTACTCACTTAATCAAATTGAACAGAAGATGTTGAAGAAGATACTTGCAACTGAAACTTCCTGAAGCTCCCTTCTATTCTTCTTTTCTGTTTCTCTCTTCTTTGTTTGTTTACAGTTTTTTTTTTCTTCCTTTAGGTTAAGTTTATGTTCCGTGTTAATGGGTAAACTGAAGGTTATAAGTGAATATATAGATGCATAAATATAAGTTAAAGTTACTTAACAATAGGTTTTATCTGGCCAGTTCCATCTGCATGTCATTCTTTCTTTTTAATGGCTAGTAAAAGTCTGCAGAAAATAATGATATAAGAGATTTCGGCTGTGTACTTAATTAAACAATATGTTATGCTATTTAATGTTCATGTTATTAATTATGACAGCAAGTTATTAATGGTTACTGACAGTAGCTACTTATTATAAAGATATTTATGGTATTTTCTTACTTTGTTGTATAAGATATTATCATTTCGGCCAGTAAGTTTTACAGCTACAGATTTTAAATTTTATTTTGTTTTTATTATCTTTGAGTTGAAAAACTGGTTTTACATTGAAGTTGACTCTGATTTCTTAGGCCTGAATGTTTTTATTTGTTAAGTAACTTATCTTGTTTCTTTGCTTCATTCCATTTGCATATGCAGGTTATATGTTTTCCAAACTTCCTGATATGATTATATTGTTAACATGTTTTTGTTTACTTATTTTGTTAGTTATATTCTATATGAAATTTCATACTTGTTCAAATGATTTTTAACATTATATTTAAGGTTGTTGTGTTCCACAATTTAAATGTTGTAGATCATTGTTTGTCTAAAAATAC
The DNA here is from genome assembly GCA_030765085.1 of Allium cepa. Classification (NCBI taxonomy): domain Eukaryota; kingdom Viridiplantae; phylum Streptophyta; class Magnoliopsida; order Asparagales; family Amaryllidaceae; genus Allium; species Allium cepa. The sequence goes on along the minus strand of CM060938.1, from coordinate 119,921,203 downwards.
TTGTTTTTGTATATTTCACATTATAATTTATATGTTGTATTTTTATGTTACTTTGATTACAAATATAATATATGATTGTGTTTTATACTAACTTTGTATGTTTACGCTTATATTGTTTTGCACTTCCATGTTTTATTTTAAATAATTTCATGTCTGTTTATTTTAAATACTATCATATTAAAAACTAAAAGTGTATTCATATGTATTTTATCAAATATCAAATAATGAATCTTTTATTTAATTCTATTGAATAAATCCTATTTTGTTTTAAATGGTTTTGAAGTATTTAAATTTTAAATTTCAAATCAAAATTTCCTTTTACAAACATACATAATTGTTAAACATTTAATATCTCTTCAATTTAAGTATTGACAATCTTATATTTGATTTAATTTAGATTTAATATTTATTAAAATATATCGTCAAAATTCCGGTTCGTTACATTCCTCCCCCCTTAAAAGAATTTCGTCCCCGAAATTTAAACAACAGTAAATTCAAAAGCTTTTATATTAACAATCCAAACATACATATCATTCATACAATAGCAAACAAACAAACAGTCTATTCTAACAAACAACACTTGTTATCCGAACATAAATCCGGATAAGCACTCCTAAAACTATCAAGAGCTTCCCAGGTACAATCTCTGGGATCCTCACTCCATTGCACCTTGACGAGTTTCACCACTTTGTTCCTGAGTTGCTTCTCGTCTCTATCGACAATCTGAACTGGATTTCTGACCACGGTTAAATTGGGTTCCACTTCCAAATCTTCTTGAATTACCGGTTCCACAATCAGTGAGGGATCATGAACAAATTTCCTCAAATGCGATACATGAAATACATTGTGAATCCCAGACATCCGTTCTGGTAATTCAATCCTGTAGGCCACAGTTCCAATCCTCTCCAACACTCGGAATGGTCCAATGTATCTCGGAGCAAGTTTTCCCGTCTTTCCGAATCTTATAGCACCTTTAATTGGGGAAACTTTAACAAAAACCAAGTCTACGATCTCAAATTCCAATGGCCTTCGTCTTCTATCCGCATATTTCTTCTGACGATTTTGAGCAGCTTTCATTCTTTTCTTAATAAGCTCAACCTTCGCAGAAGCTTCACGAATAAGATCGGGTCCTAACACAAGACGATCCTTCGATTCAATCCAACAAGATGGAGATCTACATGGCCTTCCGTATAAAGCTTCATAAGGAGCCATCTTAATACTTGCTTGATAACTATTATTATAAGAAAATTCCACTAAATGAAGATGGTCCTCCCAAGATCCTCCAAAATCTAAAACACAAGCCCGTAACATATCCTCAAGAATACGATTCAGCCTCTCTGTCTGTCCGTCCGTTTGAGGATGATAGGCTTTACTTAGTCTCAAATCTGTTTCCATCGCTGATTGTAGAGCTTCCCAAAATTTGCTAGTGAAAATAGGATCACGATCACTTACTATGCTGACTGGAACTCCATGCAATCGAACTATCTCCTTCAAAAATATTTCTGCCAAAGAAACTGTAGTACGGGTTGCCTTTACTGGTATAAAATGGGCACTCTTAGTTAAACGATCTACAATAACCCATATACCGTCATTTCCTTTCTTAGTTCTAGGCAAACCATCAATAAAATCCATTGAGATCATTTCCCATTTCCAATTCGGAATTTCCAGAGGTTGCAATAACCCGGCAGATTTCTGTTGATCACCTTTCACTTGTTGACAAATGGCACAACTGTTCACAAAGGCAGCTACATCCTCCTTCATGCCCTTCCACCAAAAGACTCTCCTCATGTCCTTATACATCGTCGAGATTCCAGGATGAATATTTAATTTGGAGCGATGACTTTCTGATAAAACTTCCTGCCTCAACTCCTTGTCATTCGGAACACAAATTCTCCCGTTGATCCTTAGTGTTCCTTGATCATCAATTTCAAAACTGGGACACTGACCCTTCCTGACTCTCTTGATGATCCTCCTCAACATTTTATCAGATTCTTGCTTGCTTGAGATCCTCTCAATAAGAGATGGAACCACTTCCAAAAGAGATAAAACCGCATTCCTACTGAGAGCATCAGCTACGACATTCGCTTTCCCTGGAGTGTACAGAATATCCAGATCATAGGATGCAAGAAATTCAACCCACCGCTGCTGTCTCGGATTTAGGCCTTTTTGAGAGAATAAATATTTCAACGGTTTGTGATCCGTGAACAATTCGAATTTCTCTCATAAAAGATAATGTCTCCAAATCTTCAGAGCAAAAACAATGGCAAGCAATTCAAGATCATGCGTAGCATAGTTTTTCTCATGAGGCTTTAACTGTCGACTAGCATACGCAATAACCCTTCCGTTCTGCATCAGAACTGCTCCCAAACCAACAATACAAGCATCAGTGTAAACCTCGAATTTGCTCTTCCCATCCGGAACAGCAAGTACCGGTGCACTAGTGAGCCTTATCTTCAATTTCTGAAAAGCTTCTTCACACTGAGGCGTCCATTTGAATTTCGCTCCTTTCCTGGTCAGCTTAGTCAAATGCGAAGAAATCTTGGAATAATCTCTAATAAATCTCCTGTAGTAACCAGCCAATCCTAGAAAAATGCAAACTTCCGTCGGTGTCTCTGGCTGTTTCCACTCAAGAATAGTTTCAACTTTCGCTGGGTCTACAGAAATGCCTTCCCCCGAAACAATGTGCCCTAAAAATTTAACTTCCGATTTCCAGAAATGACACTTCGAAAACTTCGCCTTCAGAACATTCTTTCTCAGAGTCTCCAATACAATCCTCAAATGTTCCCTGTGCTCTTCTTCGGATTTGGAATAGACCAAGATATCATCAATGAATACCAGCACAAACTTATTCAACACATCTCTAAAGACTCGATTCATGAGGTCAACGAAATAAGCAGGAGCGTTGGTTAATCCGAACGGCATAACCAACCACTCATAGAAACAATTCGGTCCCCTAAATGCAGTCAAGGGAATACTGTCTTCAGCTACCCTCAACTGGTGGAAACCTGAAGCTAGATCCAATTGAGAAAAGATAGAAGCACCATGCAACTGGTCAAAAAGATCATCGATGCGAGGAAGAGGATATTTATTACGGATAGTCACTTTGTTCAATTCTCTATAATCCACACAGAACCTCAGTGATCCATCCGATTTGGTCACAAACACCGCCGCTGAACCCCAACAAGAAAAACTAGGCCTAATCAATCCCTTCTCTAAAAGATCCTGCGTCTGCTTAACCAACTCTTCTCTTTCCCTGGGAGCCATTCTCCTACTGGAATCACTGGCACAGCTCCTGGAATCAAATCAATACGGAACTCTATTTCTCGATGTGGTGGCAAACACTTAACTTCTTCAAAAACATCATCAAAATCCTGAACCACATCAATAACTTCAACACTCTCTTCAGATGTCTCCATTCCATGCAGAAGACTGCTCAAGTGAATTCCAGAATTATCACACGACACTCTGGCAATTCTACCCAGATCAGTTTCCAACGAAACTGTTCTCTCATCACAATTCAAGACGGCTTTATACTTATCCAGCCAATCCATACCCAAAATAAGATCAAATCCCTTGAAATTCAACACATACGGGTCACAAGAGAAACTGTGGGATAGATAAGAGATCTTCAAGTCCTTACAAATAGAGTCTAATTTGGTCACCCCTCCTATAGGATTAGACACCAAGATAGAACTATCTACTGAACTAGGGGTAAGAGAAAACTTTTCAACAGAATCCAAAGAAATAAAACTCAAGGAAGCACCCGAATCAAACAAAACTCTAATATACTTTCCATTTAAAAGTAAAGTACCTTCTAATACTCCTTTGCCCATCAAAGAAGAAGATGGTCCAGCTTCCAAAGCAAAAATTTTATTCTGAGGTGCTCTCTGTAGAAGTGGACAGTTCTTGATCATGTGCCCTGGCTGATGACAATTAAAGCACAATGATTTCTGAACCATAGCTGATCCTGGGCCACTCTGGTGCGGTTGCTGCTGTTGCTGCTGGAATCCCTTCCTAGGACACTTATTTGCCAAATGCCCTTCCTGATGACAAATGTAGCACTTTCGGGGTCCGTTGTTATTCCCAGGTTTCTTCTTATTTGGTTTCCTCCACTTGGGATCAAACTTTCGCTTATTCGGATTAGTGAAATTCCCACTTGAAGTTGCATCTGGAACCCCTGGTTTCTTACTCATCAAACTTTCATACCTTAATGCCATATCAATCAAATCAACAAAAGATCCCTTCAGAAGCACTGTCAATTTCCCATGGAATTCAGGTCTCAATCCTTGCACAAATTTCTCATTCTTTTTCAGAGGAGTATCGATGAGTCCTGATCCATAACAAGAGAGTTCGTTGAATCTAGTTTCGTACTCCGAAATAGACATACTACCTTGCTTCAAATTCAAAAAATCCTGATACAGTTGCGTTCTCCCTGCCGTCGGCACATACTTCTCTTCAAACAACTCCTTGAATCTGTCCCAAGAAATATCATCCTCAGAGATATTCGCAATAATTGAATCCCACCATGCTGCTGCACCACCTTGCAACTACCACGATGCCATATGCCTCTTACGCGCATCAGACAATCTCATGCTCTTGAAAATGCGCTCACAAGAGCGTAGCCATTCCTGAACTTCAATTATAGACTCCGAACCCTTGAATGGTTGGCCTCCAAGATGTTTGAAATCCTTGCATAAGGCTGCAAAACTAACTTGAGATGGTACTGGATTGACAGCCTCACTAACATTCTGACTCCGTCCATTATCTGTAGAAGTACTGGCCCTAACTCTGCCTCTTCTTCCTGAACTCATGTCGGTCACCTGAAAAGGTAACTCAACCAATTTAGATATATATATATATATATATAATATTATATGAAAATACAAATACGCACTCTCAAGAGAAATATACACAAGAGCCTAGGTACTCGCTTTACCTAGCGCTCTGATACCAACTGTGACGACCCGCCTTTCTCAACCCCAGAAAGACGTTTCATCATTAAGAAAGAAAGGGATAGAAATAGAAAAGAATAGAAAGAAAGAACAACAACATCAGAATCTCACAGCGAAATGGAACAAAATATAATACATCACATAACTATTATATAGTTATACATACATCAGAGTCGTACAATATCATATAACAGGACTGTCATATACATACATGACCATACATACACCTAAAATACAGCATAGACTAACTACACAGCGGAACTACATATATAGATACATACGTCTAGTCTTCTCCCAAAATAGCTCCTCCAGAAAAGCAACACTTCTAGATACCTATCACTTGGCTACTCGTAAAAATTTGAGTACCCAAGAGTTTATGAAAACACAAAATATAAACTCCAGGTCAGACATGGGTCTGGTATGAGTAAACAGGTTAAAATTGCTTAACTTTGAAAATCATTTGAAAATAAAGGTATCACGTAAGACTCCCCACAAATAAATACGGGTAAGTTTTTACCTTACGCTAACCAAAACATTTTATAGGAAATTCTGTGATATTATAATAGTGTCTAGGGTTTTCAAGTAAATAGAAAATAGCCGAAATTGTTACATTCATTAAATTCCCGCTACTAGCCACAGAAGTGGGTAATACAAATCAAAACCGTAGGGTCTCGTAGGGTAAATGGATTTCCAACAATGGCAGGGCTACTGGGGTACCGCCCGCCGCAGTACGGGGCCTAGATCACCATACCGAGGATTACTCCCTTCATCCCCTGCAACACAAGGCCGGAACCATTCCTTACTGAACAGTCCCGAATAAGATAACCCCGCAGTTGTGGCCAACAACTGCCCACTAAGCCGAAATAAAAAGGGACATCTAGACAGGGGAAAATCTTGTCCTGTTTGGGCATGACCCACCTAACCTTGCTGCATCTCCCTTGTTTTAGCCATTCCCGGTTGATGAGGCTTGAGGCTACGATTACCTTTATTGAACATATCACTTAGAATGCTCATCGTCCGCCTGACGATGTGTTGTAAGCATTCAATCCATACAAGTTCGTTCCGGGTTCGAACGAAACCGAAGGCATTATCTCGTTACACTCATTTTGGAATCACCCTCAGAGTTAACGACGATAACCCTTGCATTCTGAAACTCCATCTCGATCTCCATTTGTTAAGTTACGACTATCGTTTAATTTGGATCGATGTGGTTTTCGGAGAATCAAAATTGATTCTTCCGATCCCGGTCTCATCGGATCCAAACGCCATTTTAAGGGCCAAGTTGTCTATTTAACTTAACAATTTAATTAAATATCAGAAATTAACATAACAGATATATCAGATAAATCATATACAGTTAACACAGATATCCATAATATATCATAACATATCACAGGAATAACATCAACAGATATCACAGTCAACCAAACAGAGTTATCAATGCATATCGAACAATTTGGTTTTACTTAACTAAATTATCTGCTTAAGAATAAACTATTTTATTCTGTAAATTAATTACTGATTAATGATCAATTAATTAATTAGTTAATCATTATTAGTAATTTATAAATTATCTAACCTTTATTTAATTATTTAATTAATTAACTTCTATTCATTAACTATTACTCAATTACCCAATTAGTTAGTTTATTCTTAATTATTAATTATTAAAATGAATTAATTATTTAATTATTACAAATTACTTTAATTATTAATTTAATAGCATAAGTCCTCATTAAACATTTAAGTAAATTTTCATTAATTAACTCCCAGAAATAAGTTAACGTTATTAAGTTTTCAAAAATTTCTTTAACATATAATTTATTTTAATTAACAAATTTAAAGTTATCAATTAAATTTTCAAGTAGAAATTCTGCTGTATGCTCACTTGATAAAGGACCCGAACATCTCCCCTGTTTCCTCGTGACAGTCTCGTGCTTTTCCCCTACCTTCCCCGTGTTTCTCACCCTTCCCCTTTCTTCTTCTCTCCAGATTTTCTTTCCTTCTCTTTCTTTTTAAACAGTTTAAGTTAGAGTTTAAGTACAACACTCAGGCGATCACACCCAGGCAAACCCGAAGACAAACTCGAAGAAACATACCCATATCTCGAGTATGAGCACGCGTCACCCCCCCCCCCCCCCCCCTCCTACGTATTATCAGACATCCCTTACGCCACCGTGCACGTGCACGGTGGTGCGCTTGGCCACTGACGACTCGCGGCAGCCCCCACATATCCCAAAACATCACTACTACCAAGATCTAAACCCAAAACCCATCGAAAAGTTCCAGATCAAAAAATGATCTACTGCTCGAACACGAACAGGAACGTCTCACCCTAAATTACCTCACGCGGCCACCATCCATCACCGGAGGTGATGAAAATTCGATAAGACGTCGCCTACACCTCCACCTAGCTCCTCCAAGCGTCGCGGCCAACTCGATTTCTTAACGGAGCTGAAATCAATTTGTTTACAGAGCTTTGAAAAAGAATGGGTTTAAACCCTATTTATGATTCAAACTCAAAATATATGAATTCGAAAAATAAATTACTATTTTTCTAGTGTTAATATCTCTTTCATCTTGCTTCATGCCAGATTTCAGGAATTAAAATTAACTCTATTACCCACAATTCACAAAAACCCATTTTTATTTGATTTCGAAACTGCTCTTAATACTTTTGCATAAAAATCATAATCTTTATGTTAAAAATCATAATTACTTGTATGAATTCTAAATATGTTATTGAAATTTCAAATTTAAACATTTGAATTTAAACTTTGATTTCTTGTTTACCTGTAGTTGGAAAAATACAGTATTATTATCGTACTGTTGAATCTTAAACATGTTTGCAGGCTTGTTTTCATATAACAACTTGAATTTATTCAATACAAAATTTAAATTGTTATATGAATAAGATCTGTAAATTTATTTGCTTCACTTTGTAACAACTTGAAATATTAATCAAGAACAGCTATAAGAGTTTCCAGATCAAACCAACATACACAGAGCAGTAAATTAAACTATATAAAGCACATATCATAAACAAAAATACAAACTAAAGTTGAAATTAGTTTGTTTACTCACTTAATCAAATTGAACAGAAGATGTTGAAGAAGATACTTGCAACTGAAACTTCCTGAAGCTCCCTTCTATTCTTCTTTTCTGTTTCTCTCTTCTTTGTTTGTTTACAGTTTTTTTTTCTTTCTTCCTTTAGGTTAATTTTATGTTCAGTGTTAATGGGTAAACTGAAGGTTATAAGTGAATATATAGATGCATAAATATAAGTTAAAGTTACTTAACAATAGGTTTTATCTGGCCAGTTCCATCTGCATGTCATTCTTTCTTTTTAATGGCTAGTAAAAGTCTGCAGAAAATAATGATATAAGAGATTTCGGCTGTGTACTTAATTAAACAATATGTTATGCTATTTAATGTTCATGTTATTAATTATGACAGCAAGTTATTAATGGTTACTGACAGTAGCTACTTATTATAAAGATATTTATGGTATTTTCTTACTTTGTTGTATAAGATATTATCATTTCGGCCAGTAAGTTTTACAGCTACAGATTTTAAATTTTATTTTGTTTTTATTATCTTTGAGTTGAAAAACTGGTTTTACATTGAAGTTGACTCTGATTTCTTAGGCCTGAATGTTTTTATTTGTTAAGTAACTTATCTTGTTTCTTTGCTTCATTCCATTTGCATATGCAGGTTATATGTTTTACAAACTTCCTGATATGATTATATTGTTAACATGTTTTTGTTTACTTATTTTGTTGGTTATATTCTATATGAAATTTCATACTTGTTCAAATGATTTTTAACATTTTATTTAAGGTTGTTGTGTTGCACAATTTAAATGTTGTAGATCATTGTTTGTCTAAAAATACTTGTTTTTGTATATTTCACATTATAATTTATATGTTGTATTTTTATGTTACTTTGATTACAAATATAATATATGATTGTGTTTTATACTAACTTTGTATGTTTACGCTTATATTGTTTTGCACTTCCATGTTTTATTTTAAATAATTTCATGTCTGTTTATTTTAAAACTTATCATATTAAAAACTAAAAGTGTATTCATATGTATTTTATCAAATATCAAATAATGAATCTTTGATTTAATTCTATTGAATAAATCCTATTTTGTTTTAAATGGTTTTGAAGTATTTAAATTTTAAATTTCAAATCAAAATTTCCTTTTACAAACATACATAATTGTTAAACATTTAATATCTCATCAATTTAAGTATTGACAAGCTTATATTTGATTTAATTTAGATTTAATATTTATTAAAATATATCGTCAAAATTCCGGGTCATTACAGTTTAAATTATTTAAAACAAAGGTTGTGAGTGGTTTCATCAACAAAGTTTTGAGTAAAACATATATCATGGCAAAGAGATTTGAGTAAAGCAAAAGTATGCTTTCCTTATTTAAGTATGATTTAAAGGGTTAAATCATTTGCAAGAAACGTTTTCAGGGAAAATTTGGATGGGTAGTTAGCCCTAAGTAAATGACTTGGATATTTGAATACCAGATGGGACTAGTATAGGGTTGCGTCCTATATATTAGCTATAGCCTCTAGCTAATTTAGTCCAAAATTCCAGTGTATAGGACTTAGTCACAAGTAAGACTTAAATGATGGTTACACATAGAAAGTAATATATGCAGAGAAGAAGAATAGGTTATTGGTGAGCTCGAAAAACCATTAGGATCAGGTGACCCTAGGAGAAGTAAGTTTAGGACAAACCATCCAGATGTGTGTCTAACAGGAGTTAGATAAATTTTTTATTTTGTCTAGTAGGCCCGAGTCAGCCAATGTTTAGTAGTTAGCCAAACAAAACTATATTTTGTGATAGATAGTCCATTGATCACCTTATTTATATGCATATATGAAATTGTTGTTCTTTCTCTAATCAGTTTGATTATAGGGACATTAATTTGCAAAAATATATGTTTTAAAGGGATACTAGTGAGGGGAAACCTGTTCAGCTAAGCAGCATAGTCTCACTTAATATCAGTAAACCGAGATGTAATAGTATTATTCACACCAGACTTTATGTCTGAATCAAAGTTTATGTTTTCCCCTTAAACTCTCGGGTGCTCAAAATTATTTTGAGTGTATTGAGAGTTGAGATTTTACAGGTTTAGAAAGTGGACGAATAAAGCTTCCGAAGATGTGCAAGAGACAATGCTAGTTATATTTAGGAGTTATTTAGTTTTATTTCTGTTATGATGTATAAAGATTAATTGTCTATATAGTACTCTGACCATCCAAGGGGGCATCTTCATAAGTCATTCTTGGCGTATTTTGTAGTAATTATATTTGACCAAAACCTGGGAAACATTTGGGATTATGTAATGGAATATGAAACATGATTTTGCAATGTAATCAATAAAGTTGTTTTTGAAATCTGTGATTCTGTTTCATAGTCATGTGCTTCTGATATTATGGATACCATTAACATTACTGCATTTTATCACCAAAAGTTAATACTATGGATGATTGCAGCATTTGTAACACTTAGCTTCGAATCTCAATATAGGGGATGTTACAACTTGGTATGAAAGCATAGGTTTATGAAAAACTTTAAACCTAAAATGATTTTGAAAACATAATCCCAAGGAATTAGAGAAAAGATTGGGGTATGAGATAACGCTATAATAAAGTACTTGTATTTTCTATATATAAGTATTCGCTTTATCCCTGTTCTCCCATCTCTCTTAGGCTATTCTTTTGTATCATATGAAGACTCGAATGCAGATATGGATGCTAGAAGTGGAAGAGTTAACCTTGGTAGGGGGAGCACCACAACTAATGGAAATGCTTGACCAAATACCAGGAGAAATCAAGGTCAGGCACAAGCTGCAAATGTGGGTGCTAGAGTCCCATAAGTCGACATGGAAGCAATGTATCAGTCCTTCATAAACATGATGCAAGCGGGAGTTGCTGCTGGAGTAGTTGGAGGAAATGCTAGAGGAAATCAAGAAGCTTTGGTAGTGAATAACTATGCCATTTTGAGTAGAGATTATGCTCGACTAGAAGGAAAGTCGTTTATTGGTACCGAAGACACAATTAAAATGGAGAACTGGTTACTTCATTGCGAGAGGATGTTTAGGGCTCAATGATGAGAAAAAGAGGAGGCTCGCTTCTAGATAGCTACAAGCAGCAGCACTGTATTGGTGGAACAGTGTTATTGTTGGAGTCAATGAGGAGACTATGACTTGGGCTAATTTTAGGAGGAGGTTTGAAGAAAGGTTTATTTCATAAATTGCTAAGTCTACTCTGCTCAAAAAGTTTGTTGAGTTGGAGCAGGGAGATATGGCAGTGCTTGAGTATGCAACCAGGTTTCTTGAGCTAGCAAGGTGTGGATATGCTACGGTTGATGCTGTCATTAGGAGGAATGAAAAGTTCATTCGTGGGTTGAAGCCTGAGCTTGCTAAGGTCACATTACCGCATATTAGTGATCCATGTGATGTTGTTGTTGAGATGGCCTTGAGGAATGAAGAGATGCTTTCTCTTTTTGAAGGAAATAAGGCAAAAGACGCTCAAGGAAGGCAGATGTAACGACCCGTTAAATTAATAATATTAAATGAATTGAATTAATATAATTTCTAATCTAATCTAATTTAGAATAAATGTAGAAATTTGGTATAGTAGTTGTAATTTAGTGTAACAATAAAATTTTATGACAATAGATTTGGATAATGTAATTTGTCACTTTTTGTTAAAAAGTAAATTATAAGAAATCAATAAATGTTGAATTGAAAATATTAATAAAAATATTAACTAAAATGAGATTCATTAATATAAAATCAGTAGTGAAGAGGTTACCTTTGGTTGTAATAAAGGTGAATTCTATTAGTGGATGTCAACACTTAATAAAATTTATTTAGAATAAAAAGGTTTCAAATGCATGTTTGCATTGAATATGTAATTGATGGATTAAGGGTAAGTAATTAGAATTTAATCCTATAAGATTTGGAACTAAATGTATGAAGATAATTTGGTAGAAATAATTAATTAACCTCTTAATTGTGCATACCCAATATAATATAAATAACAACAGGACTAGAACTTGATTTGCCTAGGTATGTATATAGGTTTATAAACTATATCCAAGTGAGAAATTTGGTAGTAAATAGGGGATAAGTTGACTAAGGCAATTAGTAATTTAATAAATGAATGCATAGTAAGTAAGTGGAAATGTATGCATAAAAATATTTTCATATATGGGATAATTAAAAAAGTTTACCCATTTATCTAATGTATATAATTGAATCTAAATTTAGGGCAACATTTTGTTATTGATGGTATAAGTGAATTTGAATAAAAGGGTAAAAATTTATGTAGATTTAACATGTATTGAGTATATAGCTAAGAAGGGCATTCGATGTAAATGAATCTAAATTAATGTGTCTAGTCAATAAAGGAGAACTTTAAGGGAATAAATATAAATGAATGTATTTGGGGAATGGAGTCCTTTTATATGTTGAATAGTATAACGTTGTTATTAAGAATGAACGTTACTTTAGTAATTATTAATATGGTAACGGAAGAGTGTATAAATTTTATAGTAACGTAAAAACGTATTGTAAGATAATAATTAAGTGTAGACTTATAAAATATATTTATGACAACAAATTTTGTAAGTTATTTATTCTATTAGTTGTTAAGTTTTATTTATGTGTAAGTTAGCAATATTACAATTCAATTGAATACAGTAATTTATGCAAACAAAGGATGAACATTTGGAAGTATTACTGTAGTGATATATATATAAGAAACGGTAACTTTGTAGTTGGGGAATAATTGATTTATTTGTGAGTTGTAATCAAATAGAGTCAAATTTATTAGAATTTATTGCAATTTATGGGATTAATTGCAGTAACCTTTGAAGATTTATTCACTAAAATAATTGACGATGGAAATTATATGTAAATTTGCTTTTAGTTAATTTAAAATATCCAGAGGGCTAGAAATGACACAAATCTACTAGTTTAGAAATTTACAATAAAAAGTGGTAAGTAATTTTTCTAAATATTTAGATAGTAGGAAGATGTAGATTTAGATGGAATTTATTATTTAACTATTTCATAAGTTGAGATCTAAGTTTAGAATTGAGATTTTTAATGTATAGATATTGAGCCAATGTTAGTTTCATTAAATTGACATCAATAACTTTGAATAATAGAAAGAAAGTGAATTTAATAAATTTAATCAAACGTATAATGTTGAATTTATTAAAAATTGGAATTTAACCTTTAAGTAAGGATTAACATCTAAATTGATGAATAGAACAACTATGTATTGACACTTGAATTGTTTAGAATTGGAGTAAATAATTAAGAAATTTTAAAGGAGAAAATTTGGTCAATTTTTGAATTTAGATGTAAAACTTGGATTTTTATAATTTATTTAATTTATTTAATGAATATTAAAAATAGCCATTTTGGCCACGGACTCGGATTTTGACGAAACCAGTTTCATCGGATCTGTATCGGTGAATTATTATAGGGTTTCAAGTTTCGTATCGATCGGACTTGTCGTTTGATCGTACGGGCGTGAAACGCCTTGAAATCAATTTTAATAAAATCAATTTGAAATCAATTTGGAAATTTTGTTTTCAGCACAACTTCTTCATACGATCAAATTTGGACGTGAAACTTTTTCCATCGCGTTCAGAATATTTTAAAATACCTATTTGGATATATGGGTTTAATAAATTTTGTTCCGAAGGCTAAACGGGCTTTTTGGGCCATAGTTTGTGGCGTACGTTCATCCTTGTAGTCTATACGCTCTAACCCAACCCTAACTATAAATATACATTTATAAACCCTAGCTCCATCCTATTGCCATTGGCTGTACGTACATTTTTCTTCATCTCCTTCTCAACTCCTCATTCTAATGGCAGAAAAAAAAAACCTAATTCTCAAATTCCAAAAAAATAATTTCAATTTCAAAAAAAAAAAAAAAAATTGCGGATCTGCAGCAGCTTCTGGTCGCGCTTCGGGTTTCAGGGGAGAGAACCCTAGAGCAACTTGGGTCAGGAAGAAAATGACTCGGGTCGCTCCGGGTCGTTTTGGCGAAAACTCCAAGCAAGCACCGGGGAATTGAGGCGGCGCACCGAAGTCGAACCCGAAGTCGACCCAGGACCAGAATTTTTCATTTTTCAAATTTTCATAACTTTTGCATACGAGCTCGGATTCGCGCGCGGTTTATTTTGATGGGATCGTATCGGAATTTCTGACATTTTGGCACTAGTTTGGATGAATTTGGAGACTATCCAATTTTTGGGTTTAAATTGGATTTGAATTCGATTTAAATTCCAAAGGTGAGTGTTTAAACCCACTCACAACTACTAGAAGCTTTTATGTTTGTTAAATTAATTTTAGAAATGAATAGAAATTTATTTATGAGTATTTGGCATGTTTATTTCACTCATATTTGTTGAATTGCATTTATTAAATTTAACTGTTAATTTAATTTATTTATTGTGTATTAATTGATAGTTAGAATTTATTTGTTTGCCTATAAACTGCTAGTTAACAGTTATATAGATTATTACTGAATATAAACTGTAGATTAATATTTGTTAAATTTAATCTGAATAAAATTGCCAGTTATTACCTGTTATATATTATCAAATATAAATTGTTATTGATTGATATTGCTTGATGATTGTGATTGGATGATGGGTGATGTTGATGGATGTTTTATTGTATATCATTAAATTGCAAATTATCATGCATATTTCCTTTCATTCGGGATTGTGGTTTGAAATGATATACAACCGTAAAATTTTATATCTTTTAAATTGCGGATTGAAATGATAAATATATGTATCACTTGACCATAGGATAGAAAATTATATACAGGCACCGCGGTCTATATATAACTATTTTAATGTGATTTCTATGGTTTGGATGGAATACGGTTTATAATAATCTTAAATTTTATATTGTATAAATATTATTCTTCCATATATATACATATGAAGTTGAAAATTTTGAAATTAAAAGGTGTATAAATCTCTTTATTAAAAATGGAAAAAAAATTAAGAAAATGGAGTTTGATAATTTATATCATATGTTTAAATGTTAAGTTTGGAAATTTTAAGATATGATATTTATAATTGGATTTTTCCCAAGATTAATTGAAATGAATATTCTAGTATAATTTGAATTGAAAAAATATATATATTATTACTAGAAATTGGAGTTTTATTTATTTATGGATTTTATGTGAATATTCAAGACTAATTAATAGAACATTCGATTTGTTGAAAGAATAAAATCCAACTTTAGTTGGAAATATTAATACTCCAAATGGATATACGTATATATATATATATATATATATATATAAATTGAAGTGGTTTTGGAACTTGAGAGAGATAATACAAATTTTGGTTTAGACTTTAATAAAGAAATGTATTTGTAAAGCCATGAGAACTATTTTCTTTACAAAGTAACATTTAAGTTAAACCTTTTAATTCATATACCGTTGAATATCCAAACCATTCAAGTTTTAAAAGTTATGGTTTTAAATTATGATTTTCAAAATATTATGCTTTGAAAATATTTGATTTTCAGACGTTATGAAGTTAAAGCATTATGATTTTGGAAAAGAATTATATTTGGGATAAGTGATAAAATATGGTTTTGGGTTTTGAAATGATATCGTATTCATGGTTATGAAATGGAATGTTTATTCTGATTTTTAAAGTATAACCTATTTTTAAATGACCGCGGTGTTATAATAACGATGGGTTGGCAAAGAGACCGGGATCGGATATGGACATACTCTCTATCGATACCGAAAACCACTTTGACTAACCGTGTACGCGGTGGGGATTCCAGAATGAAGTAGGTGGTGGCGACGTTTCCTGTAAGGTAAATACGTGGACCCGACTCCCGTGAGTTGGCATAAGGTGGCTAAAACAGAAGCGATTCTCAGGCCAATGAGGTCATTCCTCTGATCGGACCCTCCTCTTCGATATTATACTTTGACTTGGATTGATTCAGTGGCCACTTCTATATTTTGATTTTGGGGAGTTAGTCCGAGGTGGGCGGTAACTGCAGCTACGCGTTTCCACCAGCCTGGATAGCAATTGGTATATCTACCCTGGCATTGCCTAGTTGTGCCGTGTCACCTACCATACCGAGCCTTTACTACGAGTTTCTATTTGTGTCGTACCTATGAAGTATCCTCTGTTAGCCTCCCGATCAGGAGGTATTACGGTACTGTATAGACTATTGGCATTTTACGTGTTAAGGTGGAAAATGTAAAGCCTTAACGCTATTTAAAAGTAAGTTTATTTTATGAATAGACACTATTATAATAGCGCAATATACTACATAGTAAATAGTTTAACGGATCCTTAGGAGATGTAAATCCCGAACATCTCTTGAGTTACTGTACTCATATTTATTTCTGTTAATTTAACTCACATAAGATCTTTTAGTCTGACTCGAGTGTTTTTGTCTTTTCAAATTCGCTCGGGTCAGTCCGAGCGTTTCAGGATCGAAGACTTTAGCTTTGAAGGACGAAGACGAAGGAGTCGTATTATTATTATATATAGTATTGCACCACACTCATACTGTTCCGCTGCATTGATTGTATTGGTATGTGTAACTCTGATATTTATTGTATAAAGCAAATCAAGTGTTTGTAAACTGTTTTGAACTGTATATTTATTATTATATTTTATCCTTCCGCTGTGAGATTCTGTTTTGTTTTTATTTCTTCTCTGTTTTTCTTATTTACCCCATAACAATCCGCCCTTGCGTATGTTTTGAATTGGCACGTGTGTCGGTTTAAAGTGTGCGAAAAGGTGGGATGTTACAGTTGGTATCAGAGCTTTGGTTTAGCGATAAACCTTGGTTTTGTGGGGTTTGACTCTTTGTTAATAGGGTAGTAATACCCTATGGGAGTCGCTGAGTGTATATATATGAGAGAGCGTATTTGTTAGTGTTGATAAAGATTTTGATATTGTGTTAATCTGTTCCGCTTTGTATTTATAAATTCTGGTTGATGCATGGGACGCTATGACATCAATAGGGATTTCTAAACACTTAATAGGACAGACCGACATAATATTTGTTTTTAATATAGGTGAATGAAATAATTTTGCCTATTATATTTTCTATATATAAAAATATTTTTATAAAGATATATTTTGGTTGCTATAGTTGGGTGTTAGTAATAAAAATATTTGTAATGAATTAAAGCTAAGTTGAATTTTAATAAATCAAATTGGAGATTTTAAAACTTAAGTCCGGGATTTTTGAAATCTTCTTTCAAAGGATTTATGAAATATAATGATTTGGTTTATAAATATTTTCTTATATAAATATTTAGTATAATTCGAAAGAATTGGTTTAAGAGGATTTTGAAGAAAATAAGTTTGTACTTTCCTCTCTGTCGCTGGAAAATAATTTCGGTGATGACGGCCGCATCATCGACTTTCATTTTCGAGTTTCGAAGGGAAAGGCCACTGTAGTAAACTCTACTGCAGATTTGTTTTGAAATTATTTAAAATTTTAATTGTTTAAAGGTAATTAGAGATATAAAAGTTGTAAGAAATTAATTATCTATTATTTTAAAGTAATTTTGGAATTTGACCCGGTATTAATTCTTGAATTTCCATTAATTAGTTGTAAAAAAAAATTAGGTTAGTAAAATAAAGGTTAAGTAATCAATGAATTAAAAGGGTTGAGATTAAACTTGTATAAGTTCTTTTGCTTTTTCTTTAACATAAATAACTTACCAAGTATAAAAAGTTGAAATGTAAATTAAGAGTGGAATAGAATATTATGCAAGTAGAATTTTGGAAAAAAAAATGAAGTATTCAATAAATTACTATTATAAATAAGAATTTAATGGTATTAACTTAAGTGATGATTGGAATTTTACTAAAATTAAAGGTTGTATTATTAATAGGTGATTTTAACCTTAAGAAAGTAAAAATGAAATTCCTTAATTTATAAAGTTTGATTGTAGGGTTATTAACTTAAGTATGCTTTAATTCCCCCTATTCTAATATAATGGAAAGTAGGAAAAATATAAATGACTGCAATCCATAGTTAATGAATGAGTAAAATCTTTCACTTATAGGAATGCAGGTTATAAGGTTAATAAATTAAGTGGAATTAGAGGGTTATTGTAAATAAATATAATAGGAACGTAAACATTAAGTAAATGAATGAAATTAAAGGTAAGTCGAAATTGTAATTTATAAAACAAATATATATTAATTAAAGGAATGGAGAAGAAACTTGTAAATTTTCACTTACATTCTTAAAACATACATAACTTACCATATAATAAAAAGTTGCAATGTTAGTAGGAAAATGTAAGGGGAAATCTTACAAGTGAAGAGTAAGGTAATAAAGGTATTCTATTAATTTGCTATTATTAATGAGAATTAATTGTATAGACTTAAGTTAAATTAGAAATTTTACTATAAGTAAAGGTAAGTAGTATAAATAGACGATAGAAACTTTAGTAAATAAATTGGAATACAAATATAATGAATTTTGTGATAAATGGAAAATGAAAATTTGTAAGAAATAAAGAAATCACTCCATAAATGAAAGAAAGAAAATCAAACCATTGAAGCATGAGATAAATGTATAATAAATAAATTTGGGTGTTGGTTTGAATTGTGTTGTTTAATTTATGTTGTTGGGTAAGAAATTTGAAGTGGTTAAATGAATAAGTATCTATTTTTGTTCCATCTAAGACTGTTGAGTAAAGGATGCACTTGATAGTTAATTTCATTTCATACAAATTTCAAGTTTGAACCCAAACAACTATTTGTTTGATGGATTAAATGGTTGCTTTGTTTGTGTATGTATGTTGTTTGTAAGGTTGATGGTTGTTGAATTGTTTGGTTGATTAATGATTGAATCCACCTGAATAGTTCACTTTAAAATAAATATTTAACCTTTTAGATTATATAAGTGAATACAGGTGATGGAAGCAACTGCTACTGCTTTTGGTTCCAAAATAATAAGCGTATATTGCCCGACAAATACGTACGTTTTGGGATTTCGTTTTATAGCGCCATTTTATATAGTTTCCCGTGTTGGGATATAATATTTTGATAATATATGTAATATATTTGTATATTTGGATATTATATTTTCTCCAGAGTCTCTCCGTACAAAGGAGACTCTGCCAAAATTTTCCGTAAATTTTGAACTTAGAATTTTGTTGAAAATGATTTCCAAACTTTAATAATTAAGTATAAAATAATATAATGATTATAAACAGGTATATTTTATTTAATAAAATAAATTTAGTAAATGATTGTTATAAGTTAATATTTGGAATAAGATGTACTGTTTTATTCTTCCTTCTCCCTTCTTTTTCCTTTTCGGGGACGAAAAGTTTTGAGTGGGGGAGATTGTAACGACCCGTTAAATTAATAATATTAAATGAATTGAATTAATATAATTTCTAATCTAATCTAATTTAGAATAAATGTAGAAATTTGGTATAGTAGTTGTAATTTAGTGTAACAATAAAATTTTATGACAATAGATTTGGATAATGTAATTTGTCACTTTTTGTTAAAAAGTAAATTATAAGAAATCAATAAATGTTGAATTGAAAATATTAATAAAAATATTAACTAAAATGAGATTCATTAATATAAAATCAGTAGTGAAGAGGTTACCTTTGGTTGTAATAAAGGTGAATTCTATTAGTGGATGTCAACACTTAATAAAATTTATTTAGAATAAAAAGGTTTCAAATGCATGTTTGCATTGAATATGTAATTGATGGATTAAGGGTAAGTAATTAGAATTTAATCCTATAAGATTTGGAACTAAATGTATAAAGATAATTTGGTAGAAATAATTAATTAACCTCTTAATTGTGCATACCCAATATAATATAAATAACAACAGGACTAGAACTTGATTTGCCTAGGTATGTATATAGGTTTATAAACTATAACCAAGTGAGAAATTTGGTAGTAAATAGGGGATAAGTTGACTAAGGCAATTAGTAATTTAATAAATGAATGCATAGTAAGTAAGTGGAAATGTATGCATAAAAATATTTTCATATATGGGATAATTACAAAAGTTTACCCATTTATCTAATGTATATAATTGAATCTAAATTTAGGGCAACATTTTGTTATTGATGGTATAAGTGAATTTGAATAAAAGGGTAAAAATTTATGTAGATTTAACATGTATTGAGTATATAGCTAAGAAGGGCATTCGATGTAAATGAATCTAAATTAATGTGTCTAGTCAATAAAGGAGAACTTTAAGGGAATAAATATAAATGAATGTATTTGGGGATCCTTTTATATGTTGAATAGTATAACGTTGTTATTAAGAATGAACGTTACTTTAGTAATTATTAATATGGTAACGGAAGAGTGTATAAATTTTATAGTAACGTAAAAACGTATTGTAAGATAATAATTAAGTGTAGACTTATAAAATATATTTATGACAACAAATTTTGTAAGTTATTTATTCTATTAGTTGTTAAGTTTTATTTATGTGTAAGTTAACAATATTACAATTCAATTGAATACAGTAATTTATGCAAACAAAGGATGAACATTTGGAAGTATTACTGTAGTGATATATATATAAGAAACGGTAACTTTGTAGTTGGGGAATAATTGATTTATTTGTGAGTTGTAATCAAATAGAGTCAAATTTATTAGAATTTATTGCAATTTATGGGATTAATTGCAGTAACCTTTGAAGATTTATTCACTAAAATAATTGACGATGGAAATTATATGTAAATTTGCTTTTAGTTAATTTAAAATATCCAGAGGGCTAGAAATGACACAAATCTACTAGTTTAGAAATTTACAATAAAAAGTGGTAAGTAATTTTTCTAAATATTTAGATAGTAGGAAGATGTAGATTTAGATGGAATTTATTATTTAACTATTTCATAAGTTGAGATCTAAGTTTAGAATTGAGATTTTTAATGTATAGATATTGAGCCAATGTTAGTTTCATTAAATTGACATCAATAACTTTGAATAATAGAAAGAAAGTGAATTTAATAAATTTAATCAAACGTATAATGTTGAATTTATTAAAAATTGGAATTTAACCTTTAAGTAAGGATTAACATCTAAATTGATGAATAGAACAACTATGTATTGGCACTTGAATTGTTTAGAATTGGAGTAAATAATTAAGAAATTTTAAAGGGAGAAAATTTGGTCAATTTTTGAATTTAGATGTAAAAAATGGATTTTTATAATTTATTTAATTTATTTAATGAATATTAAAAATAGCCATTTTGGCCACGGACTCGGATTTCGACGAAACTAGTTTCATCGGATCCGTATCGGTGAATTATTACAGGGTTTCAAGTTTCGTATCGATCGGACTTGTCGTTTGATCGTACGGGCGTGAAACGCCTTGAAATCAATTTTAATAAAATCAATTTGAAATCAATTTGGAAATTTTGTTTTCAGCACAACTTCTTCATACGATCAAATTTGGACGTGAAACTTTTTCCATCGCGTTCAGAATATTTTAAAATACCTATTTGGATATATGGGTTTAATAAATTTTGTTCCGGAGGCTAAACGGGCTTTTTGGGCCATAGTTTGTGGCGTACGTTCATCCTTCTAGTCTATACGCTCTAAGCCAACCCTAACTATAAATATACAGTTATAAACCCTAGCTCCATCCTATTGCCATTGGCTGTACGTACATTTTTCTTCATCTTCTTCTCAACTCCTCATTCTAATGGCAGAAAAAAAAAACCTAATTCTCAAATTCTAAAAAAATAATTTCAATTTCAAAAAAAAAAAAAATTGCGGATCTGCAGCAGCTTCTGGTCGCGCTTCGGGTTTCTGGGGAGAAAACCCTAGAGCAACTTCGGGTCAGGAAGAAAATGACTCGGGTCGCTCCGGGTCGTTTTGGCGAAAACTCCAAGCAAGCACCGGGGAATTGAGGCGGCGCACCGAAGTCGAACCCGAAGTCGACCCAGGACCAGAATTTTTCATTTTTCAAATTTTCATAACTTTTGCATACGAGCTCGGATTCGCGCGCGGTTTGTTTTGATCGGATCGTATCGGAATTTCTGACGTTTTGGCACTAGTTTGGATGAATTTGGAGATATTCAATTTTTGGGTTTAAATTGGATTTGAATTCGATTTAAATTCCATAGGTGAGTGTTTAAACCCACTCACAACTACTAGAAGCTTTTATGTTTGTTAAATTAATTTTAAAAATGAATAGAAATTTATTTATGAGTATTTGGCATGTTTATTTCACTCATATTTGTTGAATTGCATTTATTAAATTTAACTGTTAATTTAATTTATTTATTGCGTATTAATTGATAGTTAGAATTTATTTGTTTGCCTATAAACTGCTAGTTAACAGTTATATAGATTATTACTGAATATAAACTGTAGATTAATATTTGTTAAATTAATCTAAATAAATTGCCAGTTATTACCTGTTATATATTATCAAATATAAATTGTTATTGATTGATATTGCTTGATGATTGTGATTGGATGATGGGTGATGTTGATGGATGTTTTATTGTATATCATTAAATTGCAAATTATCATGCATATTTCCTTTCATTCGGGATTGTGGTTTGAAATGATATACAACCGCAAAATTTTATATCTTTTAAATTGCGGATTGAAATGATAAATATCCGTATCACTTGACCATAGGATAGAAAATTATATACAGGCACCGCGGTCTATATATAACTATTTTAATGTGATTTCTATGGTTTGGATGGAATACGGTTTATAATAATCTTAAATTTTATATTGTATAAATATTATTCTTCCATATATATACATATGAAGTTGAAAATTTTGAAATTAAAAGATGTATAAATCTCTTTATTAAAAATGGAAATTTTTTTTAAGAAAATGGAGTTTGATAATTTATATCATTTGTTTAAATGTTAAGTTTGGAAATTTTAAGATATGATATTTATAATTGGATTTTTCCCAAGATAAATTGAAATGAATATTCTAGTATAATTTGAATTGAAAAAAATATATATATTATTACTAGAAATTGGAGTTTTATTTATTTATGGATTTTATGTGAATATTCAAGACTAATTAATAGAACATTCGATTTGTTGAAAGAATAAAATCCAACTTTAGTTTGAAATATTAATACTCCAAATGGATATACGTATATATATATATATATATAAATTGAAGTGGTTTTGGAACTTGAGAGAGATAATACAAATTTTGGTTTAGACTTTAATAAAGAAATGTATTTGTAAAGCCATGAGAACTATTTTCTTTACAAAGTAACATTTAAGTTAAACCTTTTAATTCATATACCGTTGAATATCCAAACCATTCAAGTTTTAAAAGTTATGGTTTTAAATTATGATTTTCAAAATATTATGCTTTGAAAATATTTGATTTTCAGACGTTATGAAGTTAAAGCATTATGATTTTGGAAAAGAATTATATTTGGGATAAGTGATAAAATATGGTTTTGGGTTTTGAAATGATATCGTATTCATGGTTATGAAATGGAATGTTTATTCTGATTTTTAAAGTATAACCTATTTTTAAATGACCGCGGTGTTATAATAACGATGGGTTGGCAAAGAGACCAGGATCGGATATGGACATACTCTCTGTCGATACCGAAAACCACTTTGACTAACCGTGTACGCGGTGGAGATTCCAGAATGAAGTAGGTGGTGGCGACGTTTCCTGTAAGGTAAATACGTGGACCCGACTCCCGTGAGTTGGCATAAGGTGGCTAAAACAGAAGCGATTCTCAGGCCAATGAGGTCATTCCTCTGATCGGACCCTCCTCTTCGATATTATACTTTGACTTGGATTGATTCAGTGGCCACTTCTATATTTTGATTTTGGGGAGTTAGTCCGAGGTGGGCGGTAACTGCGGCTACGCGTTTCCACCAGCCTGGATAGCAATTGGTATATCTACCCTGGCATTGCCTAGTTGTGCCGTGTCACCTACCATACCGAGCCTTTACTACGAGTTTCTATTTGTGTCGTACCTATGAAGTATCCTCTGTTAGCCTCCCGATCAGGAGGTATTACGGTACTGTATAGACTATTGGCATTTTACGTGTTAAGGTGGAAAATGTAAAGCCTTAACGCTATTTAAAAGTAAGTTTATTTTATGAATAGACACTATTATAATAGCGCAATATACTACATAGTAAATAGTTTAACGGATCCTTAGGAGATGTAAATCCCGAACATCTCTTGAGTTACTGTACTCATATTTATTTCTGTTAATTTAACTCACATAAGATCTTTTAGTCTGACTCGAGTGTTTTTGTCTTTTCAAATTCGCTCGGGTCAGTCCGAGCGTTTCAGGATCGAAGACTTTAGCTTTGAAGGACGAAGACGAAGGAGTCGTATTATTATTATATATAGTATTGCACCACACTCATACTGTTCCGCTGCATTGATTGTATTGGTATGTGTAACTCTGATATTTATTGTATAAAGCAAATCAAGTGTTTGTAAACTGTTTTGAACTGTATATTTATTATTATATTTTATCCTTCCGCTGTGAGATTCTGCTTTGCTTTTATTTCTTCTCTGTTTTTCTTATTTACCCCATAACAATCCGCCCTTGCGTATGCTTTGAATTGGCACGTGTGTCGGTTTAAAGTGTGCGAAAAGGAGGGATGTTACAGCAGAATTAGAAGAGAAAGTTTTTCCATATGAAATGAGCTCAGAAGGGTGGAGCTGCTAAGAAAGGAAAGGCAAAAGTTGTCCGTTATAAGTGTGATAAGAAAGGACACTATGCCCATGAATGCCGAATAGGCAAAGGAAAGAAAGCTGCTGAGAAGAAAGGGGTGAGGTGTTTCAACTGTGATCAGATTGGACACTATAATAACCAGTGCAAGGATTCAGCCAAGGACGGGAAAGGCAAAGTGTTTGCATTGGAACTAGCTACCTTGAGACGAACAGTAGAGGAGAGGGGAAAAGCTGTGTTGGGAGTTACTCTTTTCATTTATAATGTATCAGTTATAGTTCTATTTGACATGGGTGCATCACATTCTTTTATATCTCGTTATTTGGTAGACAAGCTTAACGTAGAACCCTCGGACCTAGTTACTTCCTTAAGGAATGTAAACCTGATAGGAGATTATGTGACTCTTGGGATGAGATGTGATCTCCTAGAGTTCGAATTGTTAGGTCACACCTTTGTTTGTAGTTTGCATGTGCTTGATTTCATAGGGTTCGGAATTATTTTGTGTATGGATTGGTTAAGTAAATACGATGCTAGGATATTTATCCATGATAGTAATACATCACTTAGACACCTTGACAGTAGTGATTGGATAGTATACTCTGTAGAAAACCCAAGTTTGGAGGTTAATAATTTGTTGGATGTTATGGAGGCAGAAGATGAATTGAATCGAGTTTTCATTGTTAGAGAATTCGCAGATTTCTTTGAACCTATAGTAGGTTTACCACTGAAATAAGCTACTGAGTTTCGGATAGATTTAGTGCCTGGAGCAAAACCGATGAGTAGACCACCAAGTAGTATGATACCTACCGAGATGAAGGAGTTGAAGATGCAATTGGTGGATTTCAAAGGTGAGAACTTTATCAGACTAAGCAGTTCACCTTAGGAGCAACCATAGTGTTTGCCAAGAAGCCGAATGTATCGTTAAGGTTATGTATCGATTATCGTAAGCTGAATGAGAAGACAATAAAGAATCGATACTGTTACCTAAAATTGACAATTTGATCGACCAGTTAAGCAGAGCCAGAGTATTTTCCCAGTTGGATTTAGCAGCAGGGTTCCATCAGCTTAGAGTGGTAGAGGATATTATTCCTTTGACGGCATTTATAACTAGATATGGATCATATAAATGGTTAATGATGCCGTATGGACTAAATAATGCACCGACATTCTTTGTAGATTTGCTGAACTGAGTTTTCCAAGAGCAATTGGATAGAATCATGTTCGTATTCATAAATGATAAATTGATATACTCTAAAGATGAAAGAGAGCATGAATCATCTTAGGGTGGTGCTTGAGACGTTGAGGCAGCATCAGCTGAAAGCGAAATTTTTGAAGTGTTATTTCTGGAAGAAGGAACTGAAGTTTCTTGGTCATGTAGTCTCAAAGAAAAGGTTGTCTATAGACCCGATTAAGATAGAAGCGGTAAATAATTGAAAATGATCCGAGACGGTAACTGAGATAAAGAGTTTTCTCGGATTAGCTGGGTATTATCGTAGATTCATAAAGGATTTTTGGCAGATAGTGGCACCGATGACCAAGCTAACGCAAAAGGATGTGAAGTTCATTTGGACCGATAAGTGTGAAGAAGCATTCCAGAGATTGAAACACTTATTCATCTAATGCACCTGTGTCAGTTGTTCCAGAAGGAAATCATGATTTAGTAGTATACACGGATGCATGTGGAACATGATTAGAAGCTGTGTTAATGCAAAGGGGTAAAGTGATTGCCTACGCTTCTCGACAGCTCAGACCGCATAAGGTTAGATATCTGACTCACGACTTGAATTAGCTGTAGTAATTTTTGCGTTAAAGGTGTGGAGACATTACCTTATGGGAGAGAGATTTTAATTGTATATGGATCATAAGTCGACGAAGTATTTATTCTCTCAAAATGAGTTGAATATGAGACAACAAGGTGGTTAGAATTTTTTTGCCACTTTTGACTTTGGTATTGAGTACACACCAGGAAAAGGCAACAAGGTTGCGAATGCACTTAGCAAAAAACATCAGAATGCAGTATTGGCAATGCTAGCTAAGTGGAAAGATTTAGAGGCATTGACTTCATGTAAAGTACAGTAGGGATCTAGGAGTAGTTCTAGTACAGGGACTGCTATGTTTTCATGTTTAGAAGTTAGACCAATGATGATCAAAAGGATTTCTTCTAAACAAGAAGAAGATCCATTATTTGTTGAACGGATTAGGAATTTAAGGGATGGAATAGAGAGTGATGTCTTGAAATATTTCTGTCTTAACTAGAATAGGTGGTTGAGGAAGAAAGGAAGACTATGTGCTCTACATGTTGAGGACTTAAGGAAAGAAGTTCTTGGGGAATGTCATCGATCCAAATTTACGATTCATCCTGAAGGGACCAAGATATATCAAGATATGAAGAGAAGCTTCTATTGGGAAGGTATAAAGAGAGATGTAGGCTTATGGGTGAAACAGTGTTTGAACTGTCAACAGGTAAAAGCTGAACATCAGAAACCAAGTAGGTTACTTCAGCCTTTAGATGTTCCAGTTCGGAAGGGACTCTATCTCAGTAGATTTTATAGACGAGTTGCCAAGGTCGAATCGAGGAAATGAAAGTATATGGGTTATAGTGGATAGATTAACCAAGAGTGCCCATTTCATTCCAGTTAAGTCAACCAAGATGACACTTGTTTTAGCTAAGTTGTTCATGAAGAATATAGTTAGACTACATGGAATGCCTAGTAGTATAGTAAGTGATAGAGATTCCTTATTCACTAGCGAGTTCTGGAAGAGTCTACAGGATGCTTTAGATACCAAGCTCAAGATGAGCATTCTACGGATAGGCAAATGGAAAGAGTTAACAAAATCTTAGAAGATTTGTTACGAGCTTGTGTGCTAGATTTTGGAGGATCATAAGGAGACCTTCTACACTTGGTCGAGTTTTCGTACAACAAAGGTTATCAGACTAGTATAGGAATGGCACCATTTGAAGCTTTGAATGGAAGTCCATGTAAATCTCCAGTTTTTTTGGTTAGAGATTGGGGATAGGTTAGTTCTTGGTCCGAATTTGGTTAGAGAAGCTATAGAAAAGATTGAGTTAATTCGAGATAGAATGAAGGAAGCTCGGTCTAGGCAAAAGAGTTATGCTGGTATAAAAAGGAAAGACTTAGACTTGTCGGTTGGAGATCATGTTTTCGTCAAGGTATCACCAATGAAATGTGTGATTAGATTCGGGAAATCAGAAAAGTTGGCACCAAGATTCGTTGGACCAATTCCTATTATAGAGAGGATCGGGAAGCTCGCGTACAGAGTAGAGTTACCGAATAGTTTGAGAGGAATCCATAATGTTTTTCATATTTCTCATCTAAGTAAATGTATTTGAGATACAGAGACTACAATAGCACCGACTATGTTAGATGACTTAATAGTGAAACTGAATTTGACTATAGTTAGAAAGCCATTTCGTATAGCCGCGAGAGCTGAGAAGAGGCTAAGGAACATGACAGTCAAATTAGTCAAAGTCCAGTGGAGCGACGACGAGAGAGACTGTACTTGGGAAACCAAGAGCAGGATTAGAGATACTTATCCTGACTTATTTCATGGTATGTTTTACCTTTATGATTGATGTTGATGAGTAACTTATAATAATTTCGAGGACGAAATTCTTTAAGGAGGGAAGACTACAACACCCTTAATTTTAGATAACATTAGTCACGAGATTTAATTAGCTAAATTAGATAGAATAATGTAAAAATTAAAATGGTTATGGGATTGAGATTTGTTTATGTATAAGGGTGGCCGTGCCTTATAAACCAATGAACTAAAAAGAAATTAAAATGAAATTGATAAGGGAAAAATAGGAATAAGTTATATTCTTATACCCTAAACCCTCATGTCACTTTCATTTAACATGTTCATAAACAAAACTAAATTAAAGAAGAGGCCGACCACCATTAGGAGAAATCAAGAGAAAGATAAGCTAAATCAAGAGGAAGAAGCTTAATCAATTCATTCAAGAAGCAAATCTCAAATCCTTAACAAGCAGGCTAAAGGTGAATAATAGATTACATCTCATTTTTGATGATTTCGGTTGTAGATTAGATCCATATATATTTTGCAAAGTATATTGCCATGTTTTGAATTATATATATATATATATATATATATATATATATGTATGTATGTATGTATGTATATGCTTGTTGATGAATTATGGTTGTTCATATAGATTTTATGACAAGTTTTGATTTAAAAAATCAATCAGTGATATCCAAATGCCTTGCGATTTTGAGATAAAGTCAGAAATATTATTTTAAACATGAGTTTTAAGTTTCATAATTTTCTGAATTAATGTGGATTTATTATGAATTTTCTAGTAAAGAAAATGGTCAAATTGGGTTTAAACTTAATTGCGGCTATTATATGTTAGCTTTGGGTCATAAATTTATATCCATTAGAAAACATATAAAAAGTGATTTATGGGAATTTTTGGAGAGTTTTCCTAACTGTTTTAATAAGTGTATAAAATTATTTAAGGCATGAGACTTAAATGTTTTATATGTTTATAAAAGGAGAAGGGGCAATTTGTAAATGTTTTAAATTATTAATCTCAAAAATTCGGCAGCTCTTTTAGAAAAGATTTTGGAAAAGAAACCGGCAACCAATTGTATAATGACAAATAAGCGGGTTAGTTGGAAAAAAATTGCATTTTAAAGTCAAAAACACATTTTTCGAAGGTTTTGCTGTTTCGCCATTTTCGACAACTACCTTCCGACTACATACTTCCCCCTCCAACCAATTCGAAACCAATACACATGATATCAAAGACTTGGTACGTAATGGATTGGAGGTAGGTGAATGGTATAGAGTCAAAACAAGGATTTCGAAGGGGTCGAGACCTTGTTTTGTTTTTAAAAGGAAATGTCACTTGCTTTTCTTTCGAAAAGTACGCTTTCGAATGAGATAGCTTTTGACTTGGTCAATTATTTAAAGAAAGATTTTGGAAGAGGTTGCCGCATTTGTTTTAAATAGAAGCTTTCGAAGGGGTCGAAACCCTACTATCGCATCCCACCTTTCAAAGCAATGCCTTCGAAAGGGTTCTTTCGCTTTATACCCTGAGCCACTTCCCCAATGCTTTCAAAGGGATTAGTTTCGACACCATACACTTCTTTTACTTAGGAAATTGCTTTCGAAAGAGTTGTTTTCAACTTAGTTCTTTTAAGACCCATTTGAGATTTTTGAAAGTTAAACCTAAAAGGTTTCGAAAACAATGATTTTAAATGGTTTCTAAATGTTGTTTCACATGTTTTTGTTTGAACTCAATGCTTTCGAAAGGTTTAATTTAAGTAAAGGACTTTAATGCTTTCGAAAGGTATATGGTAAAGGTTTCGAAGGGGTGATTTCCCAATGTTTTTGAAAAGTTTATGTAACGACCCGATATTTTCAACCATTCGCATCCATTATAAGTGTATAGGTAGACACTCATGCTAGAATTGGATAGCTCAAAATACCGCGTCGTAAATAAAAATTTGGCAAATCTCAGAATATACAGTAAATAAAATCACAGATCACAGACACAGAGTATATAAAAATGCAGCGGAAGAAAAAGAGATAGTAGTTCATGAAGCTACTATATAAATATGAGATACATCAGAGTTAAATAAGATACAACAGAAGAGTAACAAGATACATCACTGAAACACTGGATACAGAAACAAAATAGAAGGCTGGATCTTCAAGGAAAGCTCCAACGCCGAAGGTGAATCTGGAATGCTAACTCACTCAATCTGACCCGAGCGTAAAGCAAAACACAAAACCCTCGAGTCAGGACATAAATACTTATAGACTGTAAATCAACTCAAGTGAACAGTAACAAAATGCATCAGTAACTTAAAGGATGCTTGGGACCGCCCATCCTCTAAGGATCCGTTAAACTATTCACTATGTAGTAATATACGCTATATACGGTAGTGTCTAATCAGTAAAGTATAATCATATAGAAAATAGCGTTAAGGGGATGGTGAACCTTAACGCGGTCGGATCTTTAAAACCAAAATCGTAGTGGGCTCGATATAAGGATATGACACGGCACGCGAGGCAATGCCAGGGTGGATACACCGTTTGCACTCCCGGACCGGTGGTGACGGCAAGCCAGCAGCTTCCGCCCACCTCGAACAATCCCCCCGAATCAAAGTGGCGCCACCGAATCGAATCACAACAGTAATAGAATAGTTTCCGATGGAGCATGCTCGATGAAAGGGTGCGACCCTTTGTGTAGCCTGGTATAGCTCCTGTTTTAGTCATATATGCCAACTCACGGGAGTTGGGTCCACGTAATATACCTCGAGAACGTCGCCACCATCCTACTTCATTCTGTAATCTCCACTGCGTACACAGTTGTTAAAGTGGTTTTCGGTATTGGCCGGCTATGAGACAATATCCGATCCCGGTCTTTTTAACAACCAATCGTTATTATAACCCACGGATATTTATTTCAAATAATTTATACTTCCAAGACCAAAATATCATACTCATTTCAAAACAATATCACAATTGTATCATTTCCATTTCAAAAATAATTCAATATTATATCATTCAAATAAAACCCAAATTTTCAAATCATTGAATATTTCTTTAAATTTATTAAACTTGGAATATTCCTTTAAATTATCATAGCATTTTGGAAATGTTACCTTAAGGAATCATAGCATTTTTGGAATGTACTACTTTCCACTTTACATTGTATATAATCAAAGTATTGATAAGCTTAAAATTTTAACATGTCAATTTATCATAGCCTTATAGTTAAATAAACTTTCTTACTGTAATATACAATTTAAACCGAAATTCTTATGTTAAGTTAAAAGCACCTTATTAACTTACATTATTATTACCATGAGTAACATTTATCATTTTAATCAATTTAAAATACACCATTACATTGATTAAAATCTACGTGTCAAATGTACGTTTTAAATTTTATATTCCTGTTACAATAATGAACATTTATTAATTAAATCAATACCACACTACTTAAAACTTTACATGTTTCTTTCTTAATTAAAACTTTACATGTTCTTGCATTAATTAAAACTTTCATGTTCTCTCATTAATTAGGACTTTACACGTTTCTTTCATTAATTAAAAACTTATACGTTTCTTTCATTAATTAAAACTTATACCTTCTTTCATTAATTAGGAATTTACATGTTCCTATCATTAATTAGAACACCATACGTTCTTTCATTAATTAAAACCTATACGTTTCTTTCATAAATTAAAACCTATAGGTCTCTTTCATAAATTAAAACCTATACGTTCCTTTCATAAATTAAAACATATACGTTTCTTTCATAAATTAAACCCTATACGTTTCTTTCATAAATTAAAACCTATACGTTTCTTTCATAAATTAAACCTATACGTTTCTTTCATAAATTAAAACCTATACGTTCCTTTCATAAATTAAAACCTATACGTTCCTTTCATAAATTAAAACCTATACGTTCCTTTCATAAATTAAACCCTATACGTTTCTTCCATAAATTAAACCTTATACGTTTCTTCCATAAATTAAAACCTATACGTTTCTTTCATAAATTAAAACCTATACGTTTCTTTCATAAATTAAAACCTATACGTTTCTTTCATAAATTAAACCCTATAAGTTTCTTTCATAAATTAAAACCTATACGATTCTTTCATAAATTAAAACCTATACGTTTCTTTCATAAATTAAACCCTATACGTTTCTTTCATAAATTAAAATCTATACGTTCCTTTCATAAATTAAACCCTATACGTTTCTTTCATAAATTAAAACCTATACGTTTCAGATTTATATTACCATTTTACAAATTTAACTAAACTTTCAATTTATTTGATTAATTTAACATCTTTAGTTAAAACTCAAATTTCACATTTTCAAGTCAAGTTATATTTTAAAATTTCATTTTCAACAGTCATTTATTCAACCACCTAAATTTATAGAAAATCAATAATTCTTTAATAAATCACTTAAATTCAAATATAAATCAATTTATCATATTTACCATTTCCAAATAAAGTTATAGTCCATTTTATTCATGTAACTTAAATATCATTTTTGGTCAAAATTCCAAATTTCAAACATAAGTTATATTTCAAAATCCAGTTAATCCATTCATAAATTACATTTTTAACACATAGAAAAATCATAATTTATTTATTTTAAAACCTTTCAAAATCTATTTAAACCAAATTTCATAATTTTATATTTTTAAAATACTTAAAATATTCAAAGCACTTTATAGAATAACCACGGGTCTGTATATAGTTTTCTAACCTAGGTCAAGTGATACGGATATGTATCATTTCAATCCGCAGTTTAAAAGGTAAAAATCCGGGTTCTATCATTTCAAACCCGCAATCTCAAGTTTAAATAAATAAATAAAATAACTCAGGCCTATCATTTCAGCCCATAATGATTTTTTATCCTAACAGGGAACTTGCAGTGTGATCATATACAGAAATAATAAAAACAATGTCAATATCACAATATACAGTCATGTATCAGATGTCAGGTGAAAATTAACAATTTTAACATGGTAATAACATGGTAATAACACGGCATAGCATATCATATGATCATCATTAACTTGCACAAACATTTTACATTACTAAACACTTGTCATCAATCCACTTTTCATAAGTATATATGTCAGAGTGAGAAAGACTCACCTTTTCGAAGCTAGAGACCAAAACAACAAACACAAGAGCGATTCCAAAACCACGACAAACACGATTTGAATTGAATGAATGGAAAGCCTTGATAATGATCTTGTATACAACAAATAAACAAGACCATATAAACATATGCATACAATATAAAGATTTGTTGAACAATAGAAAAGTAGAAGCAACAAATGACATTACCAAGCTTTTCAACCACTTTTGCTTGACCACAACTCCATGTATGCTCGGCCATACATGCTTAGGGCTAGGCCACACATGTTTTCAGGTGGAAAAGGATCTGGTTTGGCATCACAAAGGCATGGCAAGCACAAAAATGTGAAGTTGTAGGAGATGATATTAGGAGGTGTTAGGGTTAATTGGTGAAAGGTTAGGTTAAAAGTAAAAGGGTGGACTATAAAGGCCCATAGAAAGATAGAAAGTTTAAGGCCTTTCAAATTTCCTTTTCTATTTAATTTTATAAAAACAAAATAAACTATGACTTCAAAAATACAAGACCACTTTTAAAATAGACTATAACTTCAAAACAAAGGTGACAAAACAAATTTTGTTCATTTCTTTTTTTTTCAAACAAAAGGGCAGAGGGAATATAGACTAGAATGCCAAATTACAGAGGTGACAAAACAATTTTTTTTTTCTCATTTCTTTTTTCCAGAACAAGGGCCAGTGGAAAAATAGATTATAACTTCAAAAATACAAAGTGACAAAAGCAACTTTTTTTTTCATTTCCCCTTTTTTTTTCAAAACAAGGCTCGGTGGAAATATTACTTCAAAAACAAAATACAAAGGCGACAAAAATGGAATTTTTTTCATTCCTTTTTTTCTCAAACAAGGCTCGGTGGTCTGGCATGGGTAGGGTCGGAAAAATATGGTGAATGGCCAAGCACGGTGGCAGGCAATAGGATAAAGCAAAACAATGAAAGGAGAACAAATGAAATAAAACAAGAGTGAAAAGAAGAAAGAAAGAAAAAAGAGAAAAAAATGAAAGGAAAAGCATGCGTCGGTTCATACCTTCAGGAGATGCTCACGCAAATTTTGATGGAAGCAAAATGAATAATTTGTGGTATGGAACTTTTGAACGTGAAATATATATTAACATTTGCTCACTAATTTATGTAGAGGGCAGGCAAGAGTAAATGCTTGAATGGTAGAGGCAATTTAATTCTATCCAATAGGTGGAAACGTATGGTAGGCAAGAGGAAAAGAAATAATTCACACACGGAAATGATTTAAGGCAAGATTTGAGCAAGATTTTGGATTCTCAAAAGAGAATATACGGCTGAAAACTTTGCATTGTTAACGCAAGAAAAAAAATCAAATAGATAACGAAAAGGCAAGAGCAACAATTAAATATATGCCCAAAGTAACGTACAAATTATTTTGTTTCTCTTATTAAATAAATTTAAAATACTAACGTTTCTATTAGGAAAAATAAACCATCACTTTAAACCAAAATTTAATAACTATTATACCATAATTAATAACATTTGATTTAGCTTCATCCAATTGATTGTTAAATATAAAGTTAAGAAACAGATGTAAACATATGTAAAAGAAATGTAAAGTTTATTTCCCGTTTCACACTAATTATTACTAACTTTTTTAAAAAAAAAAAGTATACAACAAATCTGACCAAAACAAAAGTGAAACAAATGTTACACAATTGTATACAGTTCAAGATGAAAATTTTGCCTTTAGAATTATAAAATTTAGAATTTCTATTAAAGTTACACTTTTTATCCAAATCAAATTTTCAGACATTGTTTATTTTTATTTGGACAAATGATCAGAAATCATTTCAAGAAAATTTCCAAAATTAGATTTTTAAGAAAACAAAAGCCAAAGTCTTTAAATAAATGAAATAAATTAAATTTTTAAACTTTTAAAATTTTAAGTTGAAAGTCACAGTTTGACTATTTTGACCAAAATCAGCATTTCAGGCAAATATTCAACTTACACAAGTTTGGAATTATAACTCATAAAAATCAAGATTATATTTAAATAATAAATTTAATCATTTCAAATAAGTAAAATAAGTTTTTAAATCAAAATCTTACATTAAAAATAATTAAAATATACAATAAAATAATTACAAAATACAGGGTTGTTACACTCTCCCCCACTCAAAACTTTTCGTCACCGAAAAGGAATGAGGTATGGAAGGGCACAGAAAAGATAGAGTGAAATAGGATTAAGATAAGATGACAAGAAGATTGAAGTTATACCTGATAACTGTTGTTATAGGTAAGTTTTACAAGGTGGAGATTATCAAAGATTATAGAAAGATTTCTAAACAGAAAGATCATAGAAAGATGCATATACCAGTCTATAGCAAGATGAGGACGATAAGAACAACCAAAAGATAGTTTGAAAAACAAAATAAGAAAATGAATTTGAAAGCATGGAGATTTCAACTTAAATAGAAAATAAACTTTTACACAAGTTACATAAATCTTAACTATCTCAAATTTCATTATCTTATTATCCAATCATCTTAAATTAACAATTTTTTTTTAAAACCATGGGTTAGAAAAATAATCATTTATTACACTCACAATGTATTTAATAAATTTTATTCTTCTTTATTCCTAATAAAAATTAAATTTATTCCTCTCAATATATTTATCACTCATGTTCAATATACTTACACTTATTATAACTGCTTTCTTTTATTCTTAGTTCTTTTAACATCCTTTTATTGTAAGTTATTCAATTACCCTTTATTATATTTACCTCTGTTAATCATTTTATAATTAAAATTTAAGTGTATAACATTTATTATAACCACCAAAATTTTATTTATAAAATCTTTTTATATTGTATATTACCCAATTACATTGTTAACTTCTGAAATTAAGGTAAGTTATATTGGAATGGAATTGTGTCATACAAATAAAACTTTCCAGTTCAATTATCTCAAGTTTAATCATTTATCCAAAAAAAAATTGATTTTCTTTTTATAATTGAAATTATTGTTAAAAATAAAATTTAAGAATTAAATTTCCGATTTCTTCAAACCATTTAGAGATAAGTAATAATATATATATAATATGTCAAATCAAATTTCAACCATATATCTATATATATTATAAATTAAGTCATATTTTAGAAATTCAAATCAATTTAATTTCCCAAAACAAAGCTGTAGCAAGACTACAGAACAGTCTCTTCACTTCGAAACTCGAAAATGAATGTCGATGATGCTGCAGTCATCACCGAAGTTATTTTCCAGCGACAAAGAGAAGAGTACTAATTTTAAACTTAAAATTCTTTGGAAACAAATTTCTATTTGAAAATATTTTAAATATTATATCCCTTTAAACTTTTAAACAAAAGGTTTGGAACCATCGGAAATTGAATTCTCAAATTTCTTTTTTCTAAATTCATTTAAGTTCCCATATAAATTTATAAACAATTATTTATAAATTCATTTATAGAACAATAAATGATAAATCAAGTATTATCATTTAAATTATCAATTTGAATCATTTTATTAAGTTCCATAAATATATATATCAAAATTTTATTTCATTAACCAAATTTTAAAATAATATCGTGTCAGTTTGTTCTGTCAAAGTGTTTTAGAAATCCTATCGATAGCGTTGATCAGACGAATCGATGGGAAACCCAACTCAACATCAACAACTCAAACAACACAATATATAAACAAAATATAGATTGACAAATACAATTCAAAATGTTTGAAAATATGTTGGAAACAAAAGACAAGATGATTAAATACAGAGTAGTGAGGCGGATAAGCTAAAATAAATCACGGGCAACCTTAATCGGGTCAACCGTGACTTAAAGTATAAGATCGAAGTGGATTTTCTGGGGTAAATCTACATTCGACCTCAAGAGATAGAGTTTGGGATAATAGGAGATACTAGCATCTAAACCGAGGATATAAAATTTTTGGTGAATCGATGTTGTTGTAAAGGAGTTTCACTCCTTTTACAAGAAAATTTTTGAGATTGGCGGGACCGCCAATTCACTATAAAGATCATTCGAAGTGGAGTTATGGGATACTCCAGAATCAAGTGAAGATGAGTAGCGGGGAATAAGAATGGATTTTTGGAACCGCGGGGAACGTTCCAAAATTCAAAGGAATCGAGTCAAAAGAGAGAGAGATTCAACTCGAATGAAAGTGATTCTGTAAATACATCTACTCCATATGCTGATTTTTGCCTAGAGCTAACCAAAGCTCTGATACCAACTGTAACGACCCGATATTTTCAACCATTCGCATCCATTATAAGTGTATAGGTAGACACTCATGCCGGAATTGGATAGCTCAAAATACCGCGTTGTAAATAAAAATTTGGCAAATCTCAGAATATACAGTAAATAAAATCACAGATCACAGACACAGAGTATATAAAAATGCAGCGGAAGAAAAAGAGATAGTAGTTCATGAAGCTACTATATAAATATGAGATACATCAGAGTTAAATAAGATACAACAGAAGAGTAACAAGATACATCACTGTAACACTGGATACTGAAACAAAATAGAAGGCTAGATCCTTAAGGAAAGCTCCAACGCCGAAGGTGAATCTGGAATGCTAACTCACTCAATCTGACCCGAGCGTAAAGCAAAACACAAAACTCCGAGTCAGGACATAAATACTTATAAACTGTAAATCAACTCAAGTGAACAGTAACAAAATGCATCAGTAACTTAAAGGATGCTTGGGACCGCCTATCCTCTAAGGATCCGTTAAACTATTTACCATGTAGTAATATATGCTATATACGATAGTGTCTAATCAGTAAAGTATAATCATATAGAAAATAGCGTTAAGGGGATGGTGAACCTTAACGCGGTCGGATCTTTAAAACCAAAATCGTAGTGGGCTCGATATAAGGATATGACACGGCACGCGAGGCAATGCCAGGGTGGATACACCGTTTGCACTCTCGGACCGGTGGTGATGGCAAGCCAGCAGCTTCCGCCCACCTCGAACAATACCCCCGAATCAAAGTGGCGCCACCGAATCGAATCACAACAGTAATAGAATAGTTTCCGATGGAGCATGCTCGATGAAAGGGTGCGACCCTTTGTGTAGCCTGGTATAGCTCCTGTTTTAGTCATATATGCCAACTCACGGGAGTTGGGTCCACGTAATATACCTCGAGAACGTCGCCACCATCCTACTTCATTCTGGAATCTCCACTGCGTACACAGTTGTTAAAGTGGTTTTCGGTATTGGCCGGCTATAAGACAATATCCGATCCCGGTCTTTTTAACAACCAATCGTTATTATAACCCACGGATATTTATTTCAAATAATTTATACTTCCAAGACCAAAATATCATACTCATTTCAAAACAATATCACAATTGTATCATTTCCATTTCAAAAATAATTCAATATTATATCATTCAAATAAAACCCAAATTTTCAAATCATTGAATATTTCTTTAAATTTATTAAACTTGGAATATTCCTTTAAATTATCATAGCATTTTGGAAATGTTACCTTAAGGAATCATAGCATTTTTGGAATGTACTACTTTCCACTTTACATTGTATATAATCAAAGTATTGATAAGCTTAAAATTTTAACATGTCAATTTATCATAGCCTTATAGTTAAATAAACTTTCTTACTGTAATATACAATTTAAACCGAAATTCTTATGTTAAGTTAAAAGCACCTTATTAACTTACATTATTATTACAATGAGTAACATTTATCATTTTAATCAATTTAAAATACACCATTACATTGATTAAAATCTACGTGTCAAATGTACGTTTTAAATTTTATATTTCTATTACAATAATGAACATTTATTAATTAAATCAATACCACACTACTTAAAACTTTACATGTTTCTTTCTTAATTAAAACTTTACATGTTCTTGCATTAATTAAAACTTTCATGTTCTCTCATTAATTAGGACTTTACACGTTTCTTTCATTAATTAAAAACTTATACGTTTCTTTCATTAATTAAAACTTATACCTTCTTTCATTAATTAGGAATTTACATGTTCCTATCATTAATTAGAACACCATACGTTCTTTCATTAATTAAAACCTATACGTTTCTTTCATAAATTAAAACCTATACGTTCCTTTCATAAATTAAAACCTATACGTTTCTTTCATAAATTAAACCCTATACGTTCCTTTCATAAATTAAAGCCTATACGTTTCTTTCATAAATTAAACCCTATACGTTTCTTTCATAAATTAAAACCTATACGCTTCTTTCATAAATTAAAACCTATACGCTTCTTTCATAAATTAAAACCTATACGTTTCTTTCATAAATTAAAACCTATACGTTTCTTTCATAAATTAAAACCTATACGTTTCTTTCATAAATTAAACCCTATACGTTTCTTTAATAAATTAAAACCTATACGTTCTTTTCATAAATTAAACCCTATACGTTTCTTTCATAAATTAAAACCTATACGTTTCAGATTTATATTACCATTTTACAAATTTAACTAAACTTCCAGTTTATTTGATTAATTTAACATCTTTAGTTAAAACTCAAATTTCACATTTTCAAGTCAAGTTATATTTTAAAATTTCATTTTCAACAGTCATTTATTCAACCACTTAAATTTATAGAAAATCAATAATTCTTTAATAAATCACTTAAATTCAAATATAAATCAATTTATCATATTTACCATTTCCAAATAAAGTTAAAGTCTATTTTATTCATGTAACTTAAATATCATTTTTGGTCAAAATTCCAAATTTTAAATATAAGTTATATTTCAAAATCCAGTTAATTCATTCATAAATTACATTTTTAACACATAGAAAAATCATAATTTATTTATTTTAAAACCTTTCAAAATCTATTTAAATCAAATTTCATAATTTTATATTTTTAAAATACTTAAAATATTCAAAGCACTTTATAGAATAACCACGGGTCTGTATATAGTTTTCTAACCTAGGTCAAGTGATACGGATATGTATCATTTCAATCCGCAGTTTAAAAGGTAAAAATCCGGGTTCTATCATTTCAAACCCGCAATCCCAAGTTTAAATAAATAAATAAAATAACTCAGGCCTATCATTTCAGCCCATAATGAATTTTTATCCTAACAGGGAACTTGCAGTGTGATCATATACAGAAATAATATAAACAATATCAATATCACAATATACAGTCATGTATCAGATGTCAGGTGAAAATTAACAATTTAAACATGGTAATAACATGGTAATAACACGGCATGGCATAGCATATCATATGATCATCATTAACTTGCATAAACATTTTACATTACTAAACACTTGTCATCAATCCACTTTTCATAAGTATATTTGTCAGAGTGAGAAAGACTCACCTTTTCGAAGCTAGAGACCAAAACAACAAACACAAGAGCGATTCCAAAAGCACGACAAACACGATTTGAATTGAATGAATGGAAAGCCTTGATAATGATCTTGTATACAACAAATAAACAAGACCATATAAACATATGCATACAATATAAAGATTTGTTGAACAATAGAAAAGTAGAAGCAACAAATGACATTACCAAGCTTTTCAACTACTTTTGCTTGACCACAACTCCATGTATGCTCGGCCATACATGCTTAGGGCTAGGCCACACATGTTTTCAGGTGGAAAAGGATCTGGTTTGGCATCACAAAGGCATGGCAAGCACAAAAATGTGAAGTGGTAGGAGATGATATGAGGAGGTGTTAGGTTTAATTGATGAAAGGTTAGGTTAAAAGTAAAAGGGTGGACTATAAAGGCCCATAGAAAGATAGAAAGTTTAAGGCCTTTCAAATTTCCTTTTCTATTTAATTTTATAAAAACAAAATAAACTATGACTTCAAAAATACAAGACCACTTTTAAAATAGACTATAACTTCAAAACAAAGATGACAAAACAAATTTTGTTCATTTCTTTTTTTTCAAACAAAAGGGCAGAGGGAATATAGACTAGAATGCCAAATTACAGAGGTGACAAAACAATTTTTTTTGTCTCATTTCTTTTTTCCAGAACAAGGGCCAGTGGAAAAATAGATTATAACTTCAAAAATACAAAGTGACAAAAGCAACTTTTTTTTTCATTTCCCCTTTTTTTTCAAAACAAGGCTCGGTGGAAATATTACTTCAAAAACAAAATACAAAGGCGGCAAAAATGGAATTTTTTTCATTCCTTTTTTTTCTCAAACAAGGCTCGGGGTCTGGCATGGGTAGGGTCGGAAAAATATGGTGAATGGCCAAGCACGGTGGCAGGCAATAGGATAAA
Source organism: Allium cepa (assembly GCA_030765085.1). NCBI lineage: Eukaryota > Viridiplantae > Streptophyta > Magnoliopsida > Asparagales > Amaryllidaceae > Allium > Allium cepa. The sequence goes on along the minus strand of CM060938.1, from coordinate 119,879,544 downwards.
GCAAAACAATGAAAGGAGAACAAATGAAATAAAACAAGAGTGAAAAGAAGAAAGAAAGAAAAAAGAGAAAAAAAATGAAAGGAAAAGCATGCGCCGGTTCATACCTTCAGGAGATGCTCACGCAAATTTTGATGGAAGCAAAATGAATAATTTGTGGTATGGAACTTTTGAACGTGAAATATATATTAACATTTGCTCACTAATTTATGTAGAGGGCAGGCAAGAATAAAATGCTTGAACGGTAGAGGCAATTTAATTCTATCCAATAGGTGGAAACGTATGGGAGGCAAGAGGGAAAGAAATAATTCACACACGGAAATGATTTAAGGCAAGATTTGAGCAAGATTTTGGATTCTCAAAAGAGAATATACGGCTGAAAACTTTGCATTGTTAACGCAAGAAAAAAAATCAAATAGATAACAAAAAGGCAAGAGAAACAATTAAATATATGCCCAAAGTAACGTACAAATTATTTTGTTTCTCTTATTAAATAAATTTAAAATACTAACGTTTCTATTAGGAAAAATAAACCATCACTTTAAACCAAAATTTAATAGCTATTATACCATAATTAATAACATTTGATTTAGCTTCATCCAATTTATTGTTAAATATAAAGTTAAGAAACAGATGTAAACATATGTAAAAGAAATGTAAAGTTTATTTCCCGTTTCACACTAATTATTACTAACTTTTTTTTTTAAAAAGTATACAACAAATCTGACCAAAACAAAAGTGAAACAAATGTTACACAATTGTATACAGTTCAAGATGAAAATTTTGCCTTTAGAATTATAAAATTTAGAATTTCTATTAAAGTTACACTTTTTATCCAAATCAAATTTTCAGACATTGTTTATTTTTATTTGGACAAATGATCAGAAATCATTTCAAGAAAATTTTCAAAATTAGATTTTTAAGAAAACAAAAGCCAAAGTCTTTAAATAAATGAAAAAAATTAAATTTTTAAACTTTTAAAATTTTAAGTTGAAAGTCACAGTTTGACTATTTTGACCAAAATCAGCATTTCAGGCAAATATTCAACTTACACAAGTTTGGAATTATAACTCATAAAAATCAAGATTATATTTAAATAATAAATTTAATCATTTCAAATAAGTAAAATAAGTTTTTAAATCAAAATCTTACATTAAAAATAATTAAAATATACAATAAAATAATTACAAAATACAGGGTTGTTACAGTTTACCATTAGTATTTGAATGGAAGATTTTCAATGATTTCGAAAGGCAGGATTGAACTATTTTAAAAGAGGACGTCTAAGGTTTTATAAATCTTTCGAAAGGGACTCTTTCAATGTTTTCGAAAGGTCTATGGTAAATGTTTTCAAAGGTATGTTTTGGCCTTTTGGCCTAATGTTATAAAGTAAAGTAGTTAACATGTTTTGAAAGGGTTACTTTCAATATTTCGAAAGGGGTACTTTTAATGGTTTTGAAGAGATTGTTTAAAGGATTTAAACAAAGGTTTCGAGTGATTTCATCAACAATGTTTTGAGTAAAACATATATAATGGAAAAGAGATTTTAGTAAAGTAAGAGTATGTTTTACTTGTTTAAGTATGATATAAGTAGTTAAATCATTTTGCAAGAAACTAATTCATGTTCTGCTATGCGGCATGGTCTCACTTAATATCAATAAACCGAGATGTAATAGTACTATTCACACCACGCTCTATGTCCGACTCAAAGTTTATGTTTTCCCCTTAAACTCTCGGGTGCTCAAAATTAACTTGAGTAGATTGAGAGTTGAGATTTTACAGGTTTAGTAGGTGTATGAATAAAGCTTCCGAAGACGTGTAGGAGGCAATGCTGGCTATATTTAAGATTATTTAGTTTTATTTCCGCTGTGATGTATCAAGACCGATTTTCTATATAGTACTCTAATCATTCAAGGGGCACTTCGTATATCGCTCTTGGCTATTTCATAATAATTATATTTGATCAAAACCTGGAAAACGTTTGGGATTTTGTAATGGAATGTGAAACATGTTTTTGCAATGTAATCAGTAAAGTTGTTTTTGAAATCTATTATTTTGTTTCATATTCATGTGCTTCTGACATTGTGGATACCATTAACATTACCGTATTTTATCATCGGAAGTTAATATCATGGATGACTGTAGCATCTGTAGCATTTAGCTTCGGGTCAAGATATGGGATGTTACAGTAAGATTTTTCGACCTTACAGCACTAGAATTTAGAAAGTAATTGTATTGGTGAACGCTTACACCATTAGGAATTATCAAGTTTAACGTATAGCAAATTGCCATGATTAGTGGTAATTATGTTGAACTACGCTTGCACAATTAAGAGGATTACAATTTTACCGATTGTTAAATTGTCCAAATGGACTAATTCATGTTAATACAAATTTAAACGAGAAGAAAATACAAAACAATTCAGAAAAACAAGGACATGGAGAATTCACGTAGTTATTAAGTAACCCTACGTCCACAGGCCAATCATTCAACCTTTATTTCTTTTCTAGTACAAGCATTGAAATCATTGGAGATTTTATATAGCTTTTACAGTAACTAATTCTCTAAGTATAGAAAGTTCGAAACTTTTTTCCTCACATAGTCCTTTTCTTTTATAAGCGGAAAAGACATCACATGGATTGCGGACGTCATACTTCGTATACATTCTTTGCTGTTAGATTTTACCATGTGTCTTCCATCCGTGGTGCTTGGATTAGGTGTTGTGGATTGTTGACCTAGATTTACGTAGGATAATTTGGTTTAGGTAGGATAATTTGAATTTAAGTAGGGTAGTTTGAATTAGGCTGGATAATTTGAATTTGAAGCATTGAAATTGGCTCGATTCCATTGGATGTTTCCACCTGCCTTGGGTTTGTGCTATCTATCGAGGAGTCGGCTTTGTCGATTAATGATAGTGCAATGAGCTACGTTAGTCACGTGGTAGTTCTGGCTTATGTTGTGAAGGCGCGTGTGTGCTTTGTGAATGTTTAAGGAATTATGTTATTGATCATTTGACAGCGCATCTTCAAAAGAAGGTACACAGATTGGTAGTGAAAAGCCTTTTGGTCGGTGCAGCCTAAAGTGGAATTTGTTGAGTCTTGGATGATGCATCTGGAACTTGCGTAGTTTCTTTGTGATGTAGCTTTCGACCTATTTTTTCACCACGGCACTGTTTTGCCTGTTGACTCGAATATTAGAACCTGCGTTTATTGCTTGATTGAAAAAAAATAGATGTAACAATGTGCCTAATTGAATTTAGTCTCATTTCTAAGAGAAATCGAAGCATAAGAACATATATAGTTGTAGAAAAGTAAAAAAAACATAAATATTTATGTGGTCTGAATGTAAAGGAATCTACGTCAATTGGTTAATTAATCTTCCCTTTTCAAATCATTTGTTAGTACAACCACCGAATTTAATGGAGGTTGTTTACATATGTGCAGTAATAATTCTTGGACTTCTGAAAAATTCGATCTCTTCTGCTACAGCGATCCTAACCTTTTATGGAGGAATGACATAACATAGACTGTGGTCATCGTTCTCTACATTTGTCATCGGATGTTGCCATGTATCCTCCATCGGCTTACCATGGGTTTGGTATTGTCGATTACTTTTTTGATTTAAAAGGTGCACCGTGCTCGTGGTCTATTCGTAGCCTTTTGGTGTATGATAGCATAACAAGAGGTACATGACAGCCTATATCCCATATTTGAAAATGCGTAGTTGTTGACTTATATAGCTTAAGGTTCCATTCTATGTATTGCATTGATCTAACAAGCGTAATTTGTAAATTTACAAGGGGCGAGGAGTTCATATCAGCTCAGCAAACGTGAAGGTATACATTAATAAATGTCCATTCCAAAATTATAAGTTCAATCATATTTTGTTTGGGTCGTCAGTTTAAACCTTCTATCCTCATTTTGTCTGACCTTATATGCATACACATTTCAGTCATTTGTTTTTCATCATCATCTATTCATGTGTTACGATGGTGTCACAAATTTATTATTTTAGTACAATAGTGATCATGATCTCTAGTGGCATGAAAGAGGTAATACGATGACAAATATAAAAATAATATAATGTTTGATCATGTGTTTTACTAGCTAGGGATCAGACCATTGCATCAAAGTTTCTAGATCCAACTCCTGTTTTCTCAAACCGAGAATTTGCAAATGACTTCCACTGTGATATCTTCGTTTTTCCTTCATATTGAAAGTTCATCTTGTATTTTATAAATTGAGACGATTCAATAGCAAAGGGGTTATTGTTGTCAAGTTCGGTGTTTAGCGATCAATAATGCAAACAAGAAATTATTGTCAAGGACAAAATTTTACAGCTTTTTAGCCTCAAGGACAGACCTTCAATATTTTATCCTGAAGGACAAATTTCTGTAGGTATCAGTTTTTAGTTATTGATAGCAGTTTTTAGGTATCAGTTTTAAGTTATCGGTAGCAGTTTTTAGGTATCAGTTTTTAGCTCGGTATCAGTTTTGTTGTCCTTATGAATAATTTTGAAAAATATTTGTCCTTGTGAAAAATTTTTAGAAGAATGTTTGTCCTTGTGGTAAAAATATTGAGGTCGTGTCCTTGAGGCAAAAAATACAGAAAATTTTGTCCTTTAAATTAATTCCCCCTAATGCAAAACCGTGCATGTGGAGTTATGGGATAAAAATGGCTTCTTTCTTACCCGTCGCAAACTATTAAAGCCTTTCAATAAACTACAAATCCAAATCCTGCCCATAGTTTTCTTTCTCCCACTTATTCACTCGGTAGGAATACGTTGCCATCATGGGCCACACATGCTTACACCTTACCAATGGCCTTTCTCTCTCACATGTTATCGAAAGTTCCAGTCTCCTAATTTGTGCTCATATAGAAGAACCATTATAAGCCAACTAACATACTATATAATTTTTGTGTTACGATGGCCTCTCGCACTCATGCTTGCAAACACACTCCCTTTTCAAATTTGTAGTTCAATGGTTTTTGATGTCATGGAATTTTTAGATTGAGATCTAAGATAACAGTTAGCAATTAGCGTTCTATAAATTTGAATCATTTCGCACATATTTAGCGTATAATAATAGTACTTCAGGTAATTAACAGTATTTGCATGCTTAATATAACATTAACCTGATACTATCTTGTAGATACGTACGTAGTACTGTGCGAGCGTGATGCCAACTTGGCTTTCAACAAATAATTTCTCTCGAACCGGATACAAAGTGTTATTCCCAGCAAAGTCATAATTCATTTGATCAGTATATTGTACTAGCCTCAAGCATATTCAAATTGGTAAGAAGTGGTCAGAGATTTCAGGATCAACTTATTTCAAGTAGGATCATGGGTTCCAATATGTGATGGCCTATACAAATTTTTGCTTCAAAGAAAAACGTGCTCCTGGATGCTTGCTTCATGAATTTTATAATGAAAATTTGTGTAAAACATACAGCGCAAGGGCACAAGAGAGTATTTTGTTGCTCCGTTCTTATTTTTTTGGGCCAGAGATGCGGACCTGCTCCTTATCCATACAGAAATAAGAACATTATCTATCGTTTTCATCACATGTCCAGATCCTCACTCAACTGAGGCCTACGCAAAACACCGTTCACTGTCAGTCATCATGTATCCGTCACATGTCGGCTTTCACTTCAATTGGTACACGTAGAGCCACAAGTCATCAATGACTTTGTATACTGGCTGCTATTTTCATATCATTTAGAAGTTGAAAACCAAATTCAAGGACAACAGCACATAGTTTTTAACTACTAAAGGTCTAAAATTCGGTATATCTTTGCATTTTTATTTCATGTAATATTTTGAGTCTATTTTCAGTGTCCCTGCTCTCTACTAAATTCAATTCATAAGATGATATTTAGTAGTACAGAATGAAATTAAGTTGGTAACTTGATAGTTAATCTTGTAATAGCAAAAATACCAAATTTATATATACAAACATAAACATCACTGGTAGTAACAATAGTACAACCCTCAATCATCTAGAAAAGAGTAAATAACACAAACTCAAACTGGAACTGCAAAGATTTAACCATCTTGTCCTCAAAAACTTATATATTTACATAGTACAACCTAAGCATGCCTTTGTGTCTTCATTTCACAGTCTTCATCAGCGGTGATTGCTCCTTGTTTCCCCGCTGTAAAGCCTACAACCAACAAACATATTTACTCTCTGCAAGACTATTAACGCTATGAAAGAGTGTTGTAACACATAATCCCTTCCGTACTGATTTGAGATACCCTTAGCTGGGACAACATTAGTTTTATAGTGGACTATGTTTGCGATAACGATTTACTAAATGACTAAAGTTAATTGTAATAATAAACTTTGAAAAGTAGACAAAAAATATGAGTGATAATAAACTTTAGTGGAACATAAGATTTGAGAGATGGTGAGTGTGGGTACCAGTCATAAATAGTAGGAGAGTTGGGCTGTGGCTTATCGAACATATCAGCACCAAGGTGCTTCGTGTTCAGATTGCTTCCTGGATGGAAGACGCTTCTCCACACGTTCTGCTTCGCCATACTCGTCGGCGTTGCAGGAGTCACCGGAGTTCCCGGCGTTCCCGGCGTCGCAGGCATCGAAATCGATCTCTGGTAGGATTTGCCGCCACTGCTCTCGCCTTCTTCATCTGTGTGTACTCATAAAGTCATCATTCATTCTGTAAATCATATGATATGTATGAGCAAGTCAACTATGTATGTATCGTGCTTGGTACCTTTGATTATCAAGGGCTTTGCCGTCACTTGTTTTCTGAGCCTGCCCAGGCCTTTGTCTGGGCTAGGGCCGGCTATCACTTCGTCCCATATCTTGTCCAGAAGAACCATTTTTTAAAGCATTGAACTGTGCTTACTGATTAATTGCTTTGCAGTTAGTAGTGTTTTTATAATGAAAATTTTGGATAATGTCACCTACCGGTAACCTCACCTAGTACTTTTCTTAATAATGTTTGTTTAACACTTAGTTGAGCAGTCTAATTTATTTACCTCAAACTTAATCAACTTTTAGTCAAAGATATCATGTTTGAGATCGATGATTATCTGAAATGCGTGGATTGATAATTTAAGTCTTTGATGCCTTCAACATATACCAAGTATTACATAAGGCTTGTTTATTTTCAGCTCAAACCGGGCCGGGGTTACCATGCGCTTTTCAGTACGCTTACATATTTAGTAGCATTTGGTTCACTGAAGTAGAGGCATTGCATAATACGATAGTTAAATGCTTAATAATACAATCATAAGCAATCTTTTGAATGCTATACCCGAGAATAAATATGTTTTTGCGACTGGTAATATCCTAAACAAGCTAAAATTTACGTATTCAACGTAATTTGAAAGAAGTTAAGCTGATAAATGATGTTGAAAAGATGCAAAAAGTGAGTTGTGTGCACGGTAACTTAGGTAAGTCGTACATAACAATAATTTATGCCATGAACAGGTGGCGGATAAGGATGGAGTGTGGAACCCACGTTGGAAATATCTTGGTTGTAGTAGATCAGAAAATATCTTATTTAAACTTCCGGACAAGTCATTAGTTATCACGTGGTGTGAGGAAGAAAAGCAAGTGGTACTTCCACTGGATTCATCCCATTGGGCTTTTAATTTGGACAAGTCCAAATCAGTCTACTCGTAAATTTTTTGTTTTGATAATTTTTTGTTAAGAATGCCTAACCTACTTTCATTTGTGGATTTTTTTTTCTTTTTTCCAAATGAGTAATTTTGTGTAAAAACTTCGCTTCTGATGTACAAAAAGAAAATGCTTGGTAATAAATCATACGTTGCAGTTTACCGCGCAGGCGGCAGTTTGTAGCTTTCTTTCTAATCCATTGTATGTGATAAAACCCCTGCTTCACAGGGGTGATAGTGGGAATTTTGTGTTGAATGGTTGCTATATTTTGAATACGTTGATGAATCAAACAGTGTAAGACGCATCATTGCGTCGAACATCATATGAATGGTGCTTTGGTCAGCTCTTAAGCTTCCATTTTGTAGCCTTTGTCTACACTATTGGCATTGCTGTAGATGGAGATTTCGGGCACCTCTTCGACATCCTGAAAATATTAATTTATGCGCGAAATATCCAAGTAGCAAGGTAGTTTGGTCAATGCATAAAGTTGCAATTTTGAAATTTAGATGTCAATTATATGCTGAATTTTATATTATGTTAAATCTACTCCTAATATAACCATTTAACGTGCGTGGTTTATGAATTTAAGCTTTAGGCCTTCGTGGCGTGTATCATATTAACATACAGTGAATACGTTTTGCGTTATCATTGTGTTTAAGTATGTATGAATCTTGATACCTCTTCTACCTGGCAGTACAGCGGGGGTGACTGACCGTCTTTTATTTCTCAAGCTTAAATAATAATCATATATAGAAAGCACTCAGACCACGTCAACTGTGCATAGCATACATAAAGACAAGTATAAAACACCATTCACGTAAAAACCCTGGCTTCGCTGTTTCAATAAAAGCCATAATTAAAACATAATATTTAAATACAATATAAACAGTCATCTTTCATATTCTTTCTGCCTCCCCGTTCTCTCTAACTCAACATTATAAAATTGACCTAGACTAAACTGTCAAGACATAACTCAACTCATTTACCATAACTAGAAATTGGTTGGGTAAATCCATTTATGAATGTTTATTAAATGGATCATAAACGGATAAGCCCATTTTTAAAATGATGATAAATGAGTAACCTATATATCCATTTATTAAAAACTTAAATTTCAAAAATATAAATTTTAGAACAAGAATTTTAAACTTTTTTACTTAGACCATTAGGAAGAAACAACTATATTTTTTTCCAACAAGCAATAACTTCTTCATGCTAACTCAGAATCAAACGAGAATTCGATCGATGAACTCCCACTTAAATTACGGACAATACGGAACACTCGGATGCTTCATTTTGCGAACGCAAACTGTAGTCCTCCATTGGGACTAACGATCATACTTAACAAATAACAAACTACGTCAACGTATTTGAACTCCAACTAAGAAGAAGCTGCTATTTTTTTTGTTCAAACTACAATAACTTCTTCATGCTAACTCGAAATCAAATGAGATTTCGACTGATGAACTTCCACCTAAATTATGGACAATATAAAACACTCGAATACTTCATCTTGTAAATGCACACTATAAGTCTTCATGGCAATTGACGGTTGTACTTAGCAAATAACATGCTGCATCTCTATATTTAAACTCCGACTAGGCAGAGGCGGCTATTTTTTGTGCAAACCGCAACAACTTTTTCATACTAACTTGAAATTAGACGAAACTTCGACTAATGAACCCCCACCTAAATTACGGACAATGGAATATTCGGATACTTCATCTTATGAATGCGTGCAGTAGTTCTTCATGGTGACTACTGGTTGTACTTAGAAAATAACAGAATACATCCCTATATTTGAATTACGACTAGGAAGAAGTCACCATTTTTTTGTTCAAACTGCAATAACTTCTTTATACTCGCTGTCGGACGAGACTTGGACCAATGAATTTTCACCTAAATTGCGGACGATATGTAACACTCGAATGCTTCATCTTGTAAACGAGCATTGTAGTTCTCCATGGTGACGAAAAGTTGCACTTAGAAAATAACATACTGCATCCCCATATTTCAACTCTGTCTAGGCAAAACCCGTTATTTTTTGTTCAGACTTAAGTAACTTCTTCATACTAACTTGGAATCAAACGAAACTTCGACTAATGAACTCCCAACTAAATCACGGACAATATGAAACACTCAGATAATTCATTTTCTGAAAGAATGTTGTAGTTCTCCATGGTGATTAATGGTTGTACTTAGCAAATACATGCTACATTCCCATATTTGACCTCCAACTAGGTAGAAGCCATAACTTTTTTTTTCAAACTGCAATAACTTTTTCATATTAACTCGGAATCTGGCGAGACTTGAACCGAAGAATTCTCGTCAAAATTACCAACAACATAAAACATTTAAATACTTCATCTTATGAATGCACGTTGAAGTCCTTCGTGAATACTAATAGTTGTACTTAGAAAATAATAGAGTACATCCCCATATTTTATTTTAATGAAAATTAGTCAAACTTTTAAAATTCGAAATTTTGATTTTTACCGAAATTTAAAACGTAAAAATTAGAATCAGAATTACTTTATATCTTTTTTTATTAGTCTAATCAAATTTAAATATCGAATAAAATTTAAATATTTGAATGAGTTAAATGGTAACTCACTTATTAAATGGGTTAAGTTAGACTGGCCCTGTATTGAATGAATTAAAAAGAATGGATCATAAATGAGTTGAGTCAAAATCAACTTAACCCATTTTGATTCAACCCAACCCGTTTGATGAGTCTAACCTAGCTAGCTAGATTGGCCATCAACATAGAAGCTCGAATACATAAGCATGCCACCACTAGCCAGCTCCAGCTTTTCGTCATCCACATACTTACACCTACTTATACTCACATTTCCACCCCAAGTCCTCACACATGCACACCCACTGAACACAACCATAACAGTAGAGAATTACTTAGACCCAAATCATTCCAACACCCTATCCACAAGCCCATCGAAGCCCACCTTTACCTGGTCAAAGCCGTTATCTCATAGCTTGTGTAGTTGAACCCGTCCTCTAGAGTAGTATGCATGGGCAAAAAAGCCCGACTATGGATCAATCCTCATCCTGCTTTGATGCAATTCGATCCAAAAGAGATGAAGAAGCTACAATCTAACAGAAGAAGGCTTTCTTCCGACTCAAAGTGTCGACCACAACATTGGCTTTCCCATGGGTATGGTTGATGTCAAGATCATGAGATGCTAAGAACTCATGCCATCGAACTTGCCTCTAGTTTAAATCCTTCTGGTTGAAGATATGTTTAAGAGGCTGGTGATCGGTGAAAAGCTTAAACTTGGTTCCCAAAAGGTGGTGCCTCCACAACTTCAAAGCAAACACAACAACAAGCAAATCTAAATTATGGGTGGCATAGTTTGCTTCGTGGGGGCTTCAACTGACGACTAGCATAAGCTATGACCTTCCCATCCTACATCAACATAGCACCCAAACCTTCTTTACTAGCGTCGGTATAAACCGATAGTCGTTCCCTTCCGTTCTGAACGGTGAGAACAAGAGCCGAGCCAAGATTTTGCTTCAAGTTGTTAAATGTGGCTTCACACTTCTCATTCTAATAAAAATTGGTCTTCTTATGAGTTAAAGCAGTGAGAGGTGTAGCCATATGGGCAAAATTGTCAATAAATCTCCGATAATAACTGGCAAGGCCTAGAAAGGTACGAATATCAATCGGAATCTTAGGTGTCACCCAATCTTGATAATGGATAAGGGAATAAGTTCAAAGTTAGATAAGATGAATAAATTCAAAAGAGAAAGGTGGATAGACTTGCATTAATCGCGATGACCTAAACCAGGTCAACCGAGACTCCATTTTCTGAAACATTGTGCCCAAGGAATCGGACTTCATCTCTCCCGAAATGACATTTAGAAAATTTGGCTTTTAACTGATGTTTCTCAAGAGTATGAAGGACATAACTCAAGTGAGATTCATGCTCCTTCTTAGACATAGAAAAGACAATAATATCATCTACGAAAACGAGAACAAACTTGTTAAGAACATCACGGAATACGCGATTCATGAGATCGACAAAGAAGGCAGGGGATTGGTTAATCCAAAAGGCATGACTAACCATTCGTAGAAACCATTTTCTGTTCGAAAAGCAGTCTTGGGAACGCTGTCCTCCACAACACAAAGCTGATGGAAACCAGTAGCAAGATCAAGCTGGGATAATACTTTAGCTCTGTAGACCTGATCAAACATATCATTGATGCAAGACATTAGATATCGGTTCTTGAGAGTAAGCTTGTTCAGCTCTAGATAATCAACACACATCCTCACAGAGCCATCAGATTTGGTGACAAAGACCACAGCAGCTCCCCATTCAGAAAACTCTGCCTAATCAAACTTTTGGAGAACAACTCCTCAATTTGCTTCTTCAACTCAAATTTCTCCTTAGGTGCCATCCTTCTGGGAGGGAGAACAATAGGCCAAACACTAGGAATAAGATCAATGCAAAATTTAATTTCCTTCTTAGGAGGAAGAGAAGTGACTTCACCAAAAACCTCAAGATAATCCCTGACTGTCGAGGTGGAGTCCAGGCCACTAGGATAAGAATCAAGAGAAAAGATAAAGCTACCTGCGACATCCTGAGGCATTCGACATTCAATTACAAGAGGATTGCCCTGATCGTCTACTAGAGAAACGGTTCGGGCCTTACAAGAAATGACCGCATCATAATGCTTTAACGAATCCCCTCCGAGCAAGATATCAAAAGCATCAAAACCCAAAATGTAGAAATCTCCGGTGAATCGACGTTTCTTGTAAAGGAGTTTCATCCCTTTACAAATCATACTAAGATTGGTGGGACCGCCAACGAGATTACTCACACATAATGATGAGGTCGCCAATTTAGGTTGCAAAATATGCTTGAATTTATTGCAGAGGTCAACAGATATAAAACTATGGGATGCACCGATATCAAATAAAACACGAATAGGATAGTCATGCAAAGAAAAAGAACTCTAAAGAGTACCTTGGTTCTCACTATCAGGTAGAGGAGGAGTGGAAGAAGTCATGGAAAAGACTCCAGATGTCTTGCCTCTCTACTGGGTGGGACAGTTATTCTTGAAATGACCAGGCTGGAGACAAAGATGGCAAAATTATTTCTAGTTGCCTGGGCAGGAGGAGAATAGCAGCTCCGGAAGAGGATGGAAAGCTGTTGCCATATTGACCTTGCCGGTCGCACTTGAAACAAGTGATGGAAGATAGGTTAAGAGATCGCTTCTGAGGAGCATATCCAGTACCATGAGTATCTTGTCACTTTTTCTTTTGCTGCTGGAAGTTGGGCTTCCTCTTCTTAGAACCATTGGAAGTACCCTGAGATACTGAAACAGCTTGTTTACCCTTGGAAGTAGGGTTCTCGAATCTGGTAGCCATATCTATTAGAGAAGTGAAGGTGCCATGAACATGACAAATCAAGCAGTCATAAAACTCTGGACGAGCACCATAAATAAACTTCTCATTCTTCTTGAGTTGAGTGTCAATTAAACTGGGACCAAACTTGGAAAGCTCATTGAACTTCCTCTCATACTCAGCAAAAATCACGTCTCCCTGCTCGAGATCCATGATTTCCCTATATAACTGGGATTTTCCAGCTTCGGGCATCCATTATGCCACAAAAACATCCCTGAAAAGAAGGGATCCAAGACAGGGCAAAGATAAAGGAGATCAGTTTCAAATAAATAGATTCGATGGAAAATAAGCTAGGAAAGACAACTAAGAATCTCACCTGAACTACTGCCAAGTGATATTAGCCTCAACAGTTTGGGCGGTAATAGATTCCCACCAATCCTAGGCGGACTCCTATAACTGCCATGTGGCTAAATGACACATCTGGGCATCAGTAATCTCAAGGTCGGTGAAAATCCTCTCAAGACTCTTTAGCCATTGCTGAGACTCAATAATACTCTCCGCTCCAGCGAACCTACTACCTCCAACCTGAGAATACTCCTTACAAAGCTGAATGAACCTAACCGGCTGGGCATGTGCGACAACAGGAGCAACAACAGGTGGGACAGGGGCAACTGGTGGTGCAGGAGCATTTTCACGACCCTTACCATGGACATTTCTATGGTTACTCATCTGGGAAATAAGAATTTTGATTTCAGAACAAGGATACAGTTTAAAAAAATTCAAAATAAATCCTATTTAAAGAGAGTTCCAACTTAGAATTTCAAGCACGAACGAATATCATTCTGAAATTAATTTGACTCATTCTAGGTTAGTACCGCCCTATCTTTAATGAGTTTTCACTCCATATGCTAAGATTGTCAAAACCAAAGCTCAGATACCAACTGTAATGAACCGCTCTTTCGAACCATTTAAGTCGACAATAATCCACACATGTCAGACTTGAAGCATCCAAAACAAAAGATTGTTAATATATTTATTTGGCATAACTTAGCATATACAGCAAAATAAATAAATCATGGAATCATAGACATAGAGTTTACATCAAAGCAGCGGAATAAAATAAATAGTATTTCATGAATCTACTACAGAAATAACATAGTCTAAAAACATAAGCTATAAGAAATCCAATACACAAAATTCTCTAGTACAAAGCAAATGATGAATCTGAGATATACAATCCAACAACAGAAATAACTAAAGGCTGAAATAGATAAACTAAATCTTCCAAACGACTTCCACCTCCAAAATATGAATCTCAACTGCGCCACTCAGGCTGACCCGAACGTAAAGCAAAACAAACCACTCGTATCATTATTAATATTCTTATGTGGATAGATCAAGTTCAAGTGAAATGTCAAGTAAATGCAATATAACTTAAAGGAATGTTAGGATTCCATCCTTTAAGGATTCGATAAACTATCTACATACATAGTATAATACACTACATATATAATGTCTACCGTAAAGTAAAAATACCAAAATTGCGTTAAAGCGTTACCCCTATCCCCTTAAACACATTTTTATATATTCTCATAGTCTATGCAGTACCGTAATTGCTCCATAAACGGGAGGGCTATCCGAGGGAACTCCATAGGTATGGTACAAACCAAATTCGTAGAAGGTGTGATAAGGCATGTGACAAGGCACACGAGGCAATGCCGATGGTAGGATTCTACCTTTTTGCGGATCCGGACTGGTGGTAACGCATAGCAGCTACTACCGTCCACCTCGACACATACTTCCAATCAAAGGTGTGCACTCTAAAATCAAATCACAAAAGCAAAAGATATGGTTTCGAAGAAATATGTTTGATAGGAGGAATGACCTCACTTGGCCCGGCATGGCTCCTATTTTAGCCACATCAAGCTGACTTACGGGAGTCAGGGCTACATAAATACCATACAGAATCGTTCGCCAAACCATCCTACTTCATTCTGGAATCTCCACCATGTACGTAGTTGTTAAAGAGGTTTTCGGTGTTGGCAAAGATTGTGAGAATATCTGATCCCGGTCTTTTTAACAACCAAATGCTTATTTCACACTATGGTCATTTTTTAATATTTACTTTACAAAAATAATTGAATAGAATCTCAGAATAATTTAAATCAAAGCGAAGAATCAAATGTTTATTCTATCAAATTTTAAAGTATTCATTTAATCACCTTTTGTTAAAACAATTATAAATCATTTCCAAAATTATTAAGTTTTGATTCAATCTTTATTTAAATTCCATTAATAACCTGTTTAAGTTACCAACCAAATTCAAGTTATAAAAATCTATTTATATTTTTTTAAATATAAATTAAATGAACCCTTTAAAAATATTATATATTAAATAAAAAATAAATTTATACAATTTAAAATAAATTTAATTTTTTATTTATCCATTTAAATCTTATTTTATATATTTTAGAAAATAAAACTAATAGTAAAAATTTATAAATTACGTTTAAATTAAACTCGTACTTTTTATATCTCCAACATTAACATTTAAGGTTGTAAAAAATTTAAAAAATATAATAAAATACTTATTACATTTCAAAATCAAGCTCATATTTTTCCTTTCAAATATTTGGGAATCATTTTTCAAAAATAGACCAACGGTGACCATATATAATTTTCTATCATGTGATCAAGTGATACAGATATTTGTTATTTCAATTTGTAATAATAAAAATTTACAAGTTTATATTGTTAAACCTGCAATCCCAAAATTTCAATAATAACTGAAAATTGTTTGGGTTTATCATTTCAACCTATAACGAATTTTTCCTATTCTAAAGTCCATTCGGGTATGTATCATTTCAACCTATAGCTATTTATAGAATTAAGGAAACTTGCAGAGTGAGAACAATAAATAACATAACATAACATAACAATTACTGGCATGTATGGTCGAAAATAATAACAGTTATATAAATTAATTAATTAAAATATAACAGTGTCTGTGTACGTAAGTGATCAATTTAAATAACTTACCATATTTATCAGTTTAATAACGAGCAATTCAAATTTAAAAGTACATTAAAATTGCCATTTCCTATGAAATCAATTTAATGGGCATAAGAGTATTAATCGTGAGTGATTGCTCACCTTTTGTAGCTAGAGGACGATGGAAAACAACTACGACAGAGGATAAAGCAACGGACACTGGCATGAATACGACACGATAAGTCAATTTGCTGCGAAAAGCAAGAATAGATTTTTAGCACGGTAAGTCGTTGAAAACAACGAAAATATATATACATACATACATATGCACAATTTTTTTTTAATTTGAAGGCATAGAATATACATGCATATATTACCCTTTTCATCAATAATAAATGCAAAGATTTCCGACGAAAGTATATACATATATAAACGTTGCATAAATTATAGAAATAGGCCTAGATTTATAAATAAATGTTTCACTCTAGTCGGTTCGTACATCTTAAACAACTACAAAAGGGTAAAGTATAAACACGGAATATAACACTGTTATATGTTAGGTATATATGTATACACACACACTCTTGGTTCTATAATACTTATGCAATCACACTAATTAATAATGTATGTTCTGCACTTTTCTATACAACAACAACCAAGAATGAGCTGTCATATGCATGCACATTACAATTTTTTGGATATCCTCATTGATTTTGTACATGCGCAACTTATATGCTAACCGAGCAATATATATAAGATAGTATACTTCACACTACCTTAGGCGAGCAAAAAACCCGTTGTTGTTTTAGTTAAGGCTGGGATGCTTCGGTCAAAGTGAAGACTTGGTAAGGTTTCGGGTGAAAGCAAGGACATGGGCGGTGGTTAGTGAAGCTTGGTGCGGGGAAATGCTTAGGTAAGAGGGTGGAAGGGGAGGTCGCATGGGGTGATTTGAATTTTTTTGGGTAAATATGGAAGATCATGGCCAAACAAAAATAAAAATAAAAAAAGGAAGTAGAGCTACGGGGAGAAGAAGAATAAAAGATGCGTACCTATTTTCACTTTTCGAATGAACAATGATGTAATTGTAAAGCCTGAATGAGTATTATATAAAATAAATGTAATTTCAACAGTCAAGCCCTTTGATTCAGGTGAAAATTATTAAAGCAATTTATTGTTGCTTGGACTACACGACTATCGTTTGAAAGGAAAAAGGAAAATAAAAAGTCAAGTTTTCGGTGCCGATACGACACTGTTTTTATCGTTTCCGTCGCGTGGACCTCAAAATACAGAAATAAATATATTCTGAAGATCAGCACGATGAGGTGAATAAAACGGTACACGGATATCAACGATACGATAAAATTATAAAAAATAAATTTTCGCTACCGAAAATGCTGCTAAAATGCAAAAACTAAGATAAACGGAGCTATAGAATTCCATGATAGATGAAACGAATTACGACGTCTAAATCAAAAATGATTTACATTTTTATTATACAAAAAATCCAGATTTCGAAAATATTAAATTTTCAACAAATAAACTGATAAAATTTATAATTGAAATTTCACAAATGAATTAACTTTCATATTTATCAATAAAACATTATCCATCACTATAATTAAATAGACGCATTCTAAATATCAAATTTTTATTTCAAAATTTTATTATTTATATTTGAAGAAATTTTCGTTATCTACGTTATAAAATGGTTAAAATTTCATGGATCGTTACATATATAGGTATGTATGTATGTTTATGTATATTTATATGTATGTATGTATGTATATGTAAGTAAATGTTTTAACGGTTATTATGGAAGCATTTGTCTTTACAGGAAATTGCTAAAACAATAAATGTTTGTTTTCAAAAGGGAAATAAAATAGTTATCTTTTATTTTAGAAGTATTTTGCATTTAAAAGAAGATATAAATATTTAAAATGGATATTTTTGAATATTTTTAGATAAATACATTATTTTATGAGTGGAATATAGTTTTTATAAATAACATTTTATAAATTATAAGAACTGTTTTTCAAATAATAGCCTATAAAAGAAAATCAATATCATTTTGATAAATTGGAATAATTAATTCCAGTTGTGAGTTTACTGAATATATGGAATCATCATGTTATGGGAAAAATATATGAGTTTATACTTATATTTAGGGTTTAGTTTTATAATTGGAGTTCTGTTTTACATTGGAGTTTGTATTTATATTTAGAATTTTCAAAAGAATTTATAAATAGATTTAGGGTTTTAAATTGAAGGTTTGAATTTTTGATTAGATATTTAAAAAAGGGAATTTATATGTGACGACCCGTCTTTCATTCCACAGAAAAACGTATCATCAATAAGAAAAGAAAGAGATAGAAACAGAAAGATAGAAAGAAAAGAAACCACAATCATCAGAATCTCACAGCGGAAACGAACAAAATATAATATTACATATATCCCTTACATAATTTACATATCAGAGTTCACAAAATAATACTACTCCATTACATCAGCCATTCATAATAGTTCTTACAACCCAAACAACTCAAACATAACACCCAAAATGCCACTACAGCGAATATAGATAGATAGTACGTCTGGACTCCAGCTTCAGCCTCCAAAATATATGTTAATCCAAACCTAATCACTTGGCTACTCATAAAAATTTGAGTACCCAAGAGTTTATGAAAAACAAAATAAACTCCGGGTCAGACATGGGTCTGGTGTGAGTAAATCAGTTAAAGTTGCTTAACTTTTAAAATCATTTGAAACAAAAAGTATCACGTAAGACTTCCCACAAATAAACATGGGTAAGTTTTTACCTTACGCTAACCAAAACATTTGATAGGAAATTCAGTGATATTATAATAGGGTCTAGGGTTTTCAAGTAAATAGAAAATAACCGAAATTGTTACATGATTAAATTCCAGCTACTAGCCACAAAAGTGGGTAATACAATCAAAACCGTAGGGTCTCGTAGGGAAAATGGGTTTCCATCAATGGCAGGGCTACTGGGGTACCGCCCGTCACAGTACGGGGCCTAGATCACCGTACCGAGGATCACTCCCGATCCCCTGCAACGCAAGGCCGGACCCATCCCTTACTGGATAGTTCCGAACAAGATAACCCCGCAGTTGTGGCCAACAACTGCCCACACAGCCGAATAAATAATAAGGGACTTCTAGACAGGGGTAAATCTCACTCTCAAGTGGGGGCTACCCACGAAGCCTTGCTGCACCTCCTATGTTTTAGCATTCTCGGTTGATGAGGCTTGAGGTTACGATTACCTTAATAAAGAACTCATCTCTTAGAATGCTCATCGTCCACCTGACGATGATCTCAAAGCATTCAATCCATACAAGTTCGTTCCGGGTTCGAACGAAACCGAAGGCATTATCTCGTTACACTCGTTTTGGAATCACCCTCAGAGTTAACGACGATAACTCTAGCACTCTGATTCTCCATCTCGAATCTATAAGTACTATTCCGTCAACTCATTACGGAATCGCCCACAGAGTTATACTGACGCATAGCCCTTACACCTCGAGTCTTCACTCTCCACATAAGATTCACGACCTAACGTTATTTGGAATCGATGTGGTTTTCGGATATCCAAATATAGAAACCCGATCCCGGTCTCATCGAAATCCAAAGCGTGTCTTTTAGGTCCAAGTTGTTTTAAAGGTTTAAACAATTCAATTCAGATTTTAAACATAGCATCACATAACATTATCAACAGATAATAACCAATATCTATCACAGATATACAACATCTTATCACAGAATATCACTCAACTCTCAGTCAATAGATATCAACCATATACATATATCAATACAAATTATCATCCACAAGCAAGCACTACTTAATTCATATCATAATTAATTTAATTAATTTAAATTAAATTAATTACTTAAGAATTTATCAATTAATCTTGCTTAACCAAACATTAATTAATTAATCCCAATTATTTAATTAATTAATCACCTCTTAATCATCTTATTATTAATTAATTTCTACTTAATTAATTAATAATCTTTATTTAATTATCAATTAATTACTATAATTATTTATTAATTAAACTTTGATTAAAAATTAATCATTCTTTAATTGGTTATTAATTAACCCTTAATTTATAATTAATTAACCTTAATTACCTCTTAATTACCTTAATTAATTCTTAATTACCTTAATTAATTTCTTAATTAATTACAAATTAATTTCTTAATTATATAATTAATTATTCATTAATTAACCTTAATTATTTAATTAATTAAAACTTAATCATTAATTAATTTACTATTAATTATAAATTAATTAATGTGTAATTACTTGATTAATTAACTCTTAATCAATTCATTAATTAACTTCTTAATTACCAATTTATTAATCATTAATCAGTTAATTAATCAATTATTAATCACTTATGAATTAACCTTAAATTAATTAATAAATTAATCAATAACCTATTAATTGTTATTAGATTTAATCCATAATTACCTATTATATAATTCATGATTAATTAATTAAATCTTAACAATTAATTAACCAAAATTAATTAATTAATTCCATCACTAAATTACTATTTAATTTAAGTAAACTTTAAATTTAAAAATCTAATTAACTTCAAACAAATCAATGTTCATTCCTCTTAAAACCCTTACCTATTTTAGTATTCAAAATAAACTTAAACTTAAAACAAAATTTAAGTTTCAAAAACAAGTTTAAACTTGTCTTCATAAATTAGCTTAAAGCCCGGCCCAATATCACTACATAGACCCAACTCCATCTCCTTCCTACCTCTCACCATACTTCCCTGGACCCAACACTCCAACCACGCAACAACTCACCCCTCAACCCGAGCCACACACGACAAACACGCGACCCAAACACGAGCCTAACTCGAGCGCGACTTCGAGCTTCTCCCTTGCGCACAAACTCTTCCCTGACACATACATAAACGGCCTCGACGTGCACCTGCACAGTGCCACCGCGCCACCATCGCCACCCCTGGCCACTCGCGCAAACCACACTTCGTCCCCTGTTCCAGAATCTCAACCCAGAAATCAATAACTCGAACTCAAACAAAAATCGAGAGTTTGAACCAAAATTCGAAACTGCAGACGCAACGAGAAAACCCCACAACCACAACCATCTCACCTCACTTCGGCACCAAACTCCGGCCACGCGTGCACAACAACCACACGCCACTCCTCCTCAAACCATATGAAGCTCGGTCCCTTCTATAAATCTCGCGATCGAAATACTGAAGCTCCCAAAAACAGTACTCAAAACCCTTCAAACCCAAATTCCAATTTCTATGTTGCAAAATAAATTCGATTTGTATTTTTCTAGTATTATACAACATCTAACAAAGCTTCAATTTAAATTTCAAAAGCTAAAATTAATCCAGGCTCGAGAATTTTACAAAAGCCCCAAATACAGTAATCTTTAAAATTCAAATTCAATTGCAAGTTATAAATTCTAATTTCAATTTGAAAATTCATAACATGCATTATATATTCAACATATATATTTGATTCATCAAAAATTTACATAATTTACATGCTATGATTTTCTTTTGTTTTTACTGCATATACTTTTCTTCCTGCAGTTTACTGTAGTATCAATATATATATTTAATTCTTATAACATATTGTCTCTAACTTATATATATTTGAAAATATATATCCAACATCACCATACTATATTTTAGTTTAAAGTTGCTAAGAAAATTTTCTTGATCTTGAAGCAACGGAGGTCACAGTTTCATTAGTAGGCACAGTCAAATATTTAAACTGTAAACAACATTTCACAAATCAATTAACATGCAAGCATTCATTTCTAATATTCAACATACAACTTTTATACTTAAGGTTTAATTTAAAGATTTACTCACCTTATTTTTTCTGATGAAGATTCAAATTTGCAGGAACAAATTATGTAAGAACTGCAGGCTTCTAAAAACTGAGATGAATTGATGTTGGTGCTTTAAATCTTGAATAAGTTGATGCTAAAACTTTGTGATTGTTGCAGAAATTTTGTTGAAGATGTGAAGATTGAAAAGGTTCAGATTTTTGGAGAGAAGAAATGAAAATTTTCTTTTTAGTAAAATGAGAGAGTATGCATGAGAAATTTGTTTTATAAAAATTTAAAGAAAAGAAAAACTAAATTTTATGACACTTGTCAAATTAAGGGTTAAATTCCTAACACATGTTTTATTAATAAGCTTAGATGTTAACATGTGTTTTATTTCATGCAAAAATGAAATTTAATATTTACTTAATTGATTTCCTTATATATGTTTATTTTTAAATCCTATAAAATAAATTCCCTTTAAAGAACGAAGATAAAACAAATTTTTTAACATAATTAAAATCATGAGAATATTCTTCAGAATTCAAAGTAAAATTTAGAATAAAATTTAACATAGTTTAAATCCTTCAATATATCAATTCAAACACAAATTGAATTCTAAAAATCCAATTCAAGATCAAATTTGGTATGAATAAAATCTTAACACATTCAATTCCTTATATTAGTTTTTAATTGAAATGAATTTATATTTACCATTCATTTATTAGTTGTTGAATAAAATAACAAATTTATTAATTTAAATTAATTTATTATATAGATTATCATATTTAAATTGGGTGTGAAATTCCGGGATATTACAATCCTCCCCCCTTAAAAGAATTTCGTCCCCGAAATTTAAACAAAAGATAATCCAAAAAAATTTCATTTTATTCAACACTTCAAACATACATAACATCCATACATAAGCAACCATCAAACAAAACATCCAAACAAACATACATCAAATACAAACACCACTAGCTATCCGGGCACATATCCGGATAAGCTTTCCTAATACTATCCAGAGTCTCCCAGGTACAATCTCTGGGATCATCACTCCACTGGACTTTAACAAGCTTCACAATCTTGCTTCTGAGATGTCTCTCATCTTGATCAACAATATGAACAGGATGTCGGACAACTGACAAGTCCGGCTCAACCTCCAATTCCTCCTGCACAGCTGGCTCCACAATAAGAGATGGATCGTGCACATATTTCCGTAGATGAGATACATGGAAAACATTATGAATTCCAGCCATCCGTACTGGCAATTCAATCCTGTATGCTACAACACCAATCCTCTCGAGAACTCTGAATGGACCAATGAATCTCGGAGCGAGTTTCCCTGTCTTCCCGAACCTTACAGCTCCTTTAATAGGGGAAACTTTGACAAAGACTAGATCACCAATCTCGAACTCCAATTGTCTTCTTCTTTTATCAGCATATTTCTTTTGTCGATCCTGAGCAGCTCTCATCCTTTTCTTGATCAGCTTGACTTTAGCAGATGCTTCCCGGATCAGATCTGGTCCAAGCACAATACGATCCTTCGACTCTATCCAACAAGCTGGAGATCTACACGGTCTTCCATATAATGCTTCATAAGGAGCCATCTTGATACTTGCTTGGTAACTGTTATTATACGAGAACTCCACCAGATGTAGATGATCCTCCCACGATCCTCCAAAATCTAATACACAGGCTCTCAGCATATCTTCAAGAATTCGGTTAAGCCTTTCTGTTTGTCCATCAGTTTGTGGATGATATGCTGTGCTCAATCTCACATTAGTTCCCAAAGCTGATTGCAATGCCTCCCAGAATTTGCTGGTGAAAATCGAATCTCGATCACTTACAATGCTAACTGGAACTCCATGCAATCTCACAATCTCCTTCAAGAAAATTTCAGCCAAAGAAACTGCAGTTCGGGTTGCTTTAACTGGTATAAAATGGGCGCTCTTGGTAAGACGATCCACAATTACCCATATTCCTTCATTCCCTTTCTTAGTTCTAGGCAGTCCGTCGATGAAGTCCATCGCAATCATCTCCCATTTCCAAGTCGGGACCTCCAAAGGTTGCAACAAACCGGCTTGCTTCTGCTGATCTCCTTTCACTTGCTGGCAGGTAGCACAATTATTGACAAATCTGATTACATCCCTCTTCATGCCCGGCCACCAGAAAACTCTCTTCATATCCTTGTACATCTTTGAGATTCCTGGATGAATATTTAATCTGGAGCGATGACTTTCAGACAATACTTCCTGCTTCAATTCCTTGAAATTTGGAACACAGATCCTTCCATTAATCCTTAGCGTTCCTTGATCATCAATCTCAAAACTAGGACACCGCCCCTTCCTAACTCTTCTGATAATTCTTCTTAACTTACTATCAGATTCCTGCTTGCTTGAAATCCTTTCCAGAAGAGATGGAACCACTTCCAAAAGAGAAAGAACAGCATTTCTGCTAAGAGCGTCTGCCACGACGTTCGCCTTCCCTAGAGTATACAGAATATCCAAATCGTATGATGCCAAGAATTCAACCCATCGCTGCTGTCTTAGATTAAGATCTTTCTGAGAGAAAAGATATTTCAACGGTTTATGGTCCGTGAATAACTCAAACTTTTCTCCTAAAAGATAATGCCTCCATATCTTAAGAGCAAAAACAATAGCCAATAGCTCTAGATCATGCGTAGCGTAGTTTCTCTCATGTGGCTTCAACTGCCAACTCGCATACGCAATAACTCTACCATTCTGCATAAGAACAGCTCCCAATCCAACAATACAGGCATCAGTATACACTTCAAACTTGCTCTTACCATCAGGAATAGCCAATACAGGAGCACTTGTCAACTTTGCCTTTAGTTTCTGGAAAGCTTCCTCACACTCCGGTGTCCACTTGAATTTAGCTCCCTTCCTTGTCAGCTTCGTTAGATGAGAAGAGATTTTAGAAAAATCCTTAATAAACTTCCTGTAGTAACCGGCCAATCCAAGAAAACTGCGAACTTCAGTAGGAGTCCGAGGCTGCTTCCATTCCAGAATAGTCTCAGCTTTAGCTGGATCTACAGAAATTCCCTCACCAGAAACAATGTGGCCCAAAAATTTCACTTCTGATTTCCAAAAATGACACTTAGAGAACTTCGCCTTCAGCACATGCCTTCTCAAAGTTTCCAAAACTA
This sequence comes from Allium cepa, assembly GCA_030765085.1. NCBI lineage: Eukaryota > Viridiplantae > Streptophyta > Magnoliopsida > Asparagales > Amaryllidaceae > Allium > Allium cepa. The sequence goes on along the minus strand of CM060938.1, from coordinate 119,854,524 downwards.
TTCTCAAGTGTTGCTTGTGCTCTTCTTCCGATTTAGAATAATCCAAAATATCATCGATGAAGGCCAAAACAAACTTATTCAGAACATCTCTAAAGACTCGGTTCATCAGATCAACAAAATAAGCAGGAGCGTTGGTTAACCCAAAAGGCATAACCAACCACTCATAGAAACAATTAGGTCCCCTAAATGCGGTTAAGGGAATACTGTCTTCAGCTATCCTTAACTGATGGAAACCTGATGCTAGATCTAACTGAGAAAAGACAGATGCACCATGAAGCTGGTCGAAGAGATCATCAATGCGAGGAAGAGGATACTTATTCCGAATGGTCTCCTTGTTCAATTCACGGTAGTCTACACAGAACCTTAGCGACCCATCCGATTTAGTGACAAAAACTGCAGCAGAACCCCAACAGGAAAAACTTAGTCTAATCAAACGCTTCTCCAACAAATCTTGAGTTTGCTTCACTAATTCCTCCCTCTCTCTTGGAGCCATTCTCCTACTAGGTTGAATTACAGGTACTGCACCAGGAATCAAACCAATACGAAACTCAATTTCCCACTGCGGAGGCAAACATTTAACTTCTCAAATACGTCGGAGAAATCTCGGACTACTTCAATATCTACCACCTCCTCTTGAGAAGTCTCCATTCCATGTAAAAGACTACTCAAGTGGATTCCAGAGTTATCACACATTACTCTGGCAATCCTACCCAGATCAGTTTCCAACGAAACTGTTCTTTCATCACAATTTAAGATAGCTTTATATTTGTCAAGCCAATCCATTCCCAATATAAGGTCGAAACCTTGAAAATCCAATACATAAGGAGCATAGGAAAAACTATGGGATAGATAGGAGATTCTCAAATCTTTACAAATCCTATCCAATTTAGTTACCCTTCCTATACGATTTGATACACAAATGGGATTGTCTACGATACTAGGAGCAAGTAAGAAATTCTCTACAGTTCCCAGGGAAATAAAACTTAAAGAAGCACCAGAATCAAATAAGACTTTAATATAATTTCCATTTAAAAGTAAAGTACCTTCTAAAACTCCCTTGCCCTTCGATGAGTTTGATGGTGCGCCTTCCAAAGCAAATACTTTGTTCTGTTGAACCTTATGATGGAGCGGACAGTCTCTAATCATGTGTCCCGGTTGGTGACAGTTAAAGCAAAGCGACTTCTGAACTAAGGCCGACCCTGGTCCACTATACTGCTGCCGCCGCTGCTGAGATCCTTTGCTGGGACACTTGTTTGCCAGATGACCTTCTTGATGACAAATATAACACTTCCGGGGTTCATTATTGTTCCCAGACTTCTTCTTGTTTTGCTTCTTCCAGTTAGGATGGAATTTCCTCTTATTCTGGTTGGAAGAATTCCCTCCTGATGCAACAACTTGTGCCACTGACCTCTTCTTCATCAAGTCTTCATACCTTAACACCATATCGATAAGCTCCACAAAAGACCCTTTCAAATGTGCAGTCATTCTCTCATGATACTCAGGCCTCAATCCTTGGACAAACATCTCGTTCTTCTTAAGAGGTGTGTCTATCAGTCCTGGTCCGTAGCAAGATAACTCGTTGAACTTTGTCTCGTATTCAGCTATGGACATATTCCCTTATTTCAGATTCAGAAAATCTTGATAAAGCCGAGTTCTTCCTGCAACTGGCATATATTTCCTCAAACCTCTCCTTAAATTCTTCCCAAGACATACCATCCTCCGAGATATTAGCAGTTACTGAATTCCACCGTACTGCAGCACCACTCTGCAATTGCCACGCAGCCATTATTCTCTTCTGCTCATCTGATAACCTCATGCTCTTAAAAATCTTCTCACAGGAGCGAATCCATTCTTGAACTTCTATTATAGTTTCTGATCCTTGAAATGGTTTCCCTCCTAGATGAACAAAATCCTTGCATAAGGCAGAAAATCTGGCTGAAGACGTAACTGGATTAACAGTCTCATCATCAGTCTGCTCTCTTCTGTTATCGGTTGATCCACTCCCAACAAATCTTCTCCTTCGGCCTCTTGAACTCATATTGGCTACCTGAATGGGTAATCCAATCAATTTAGATAGGGATATAGTTATATAAGAAAATTACAAATACACACTCTCAAGATAGATACTACTTCAGAGCCTAGGTGTTTCTCAACCATTGCTCTGATACCAACTGTGACGACCCGTCTTTCATTCCACAGAAAAACGTATCATCAATAAGAAAAGAAAGAGATAGAAATAGAAAGATAGAAAGAAAAGAAACCACAATCATCAGAATCTCACAACGGAAACGAACAAAATATAATATTACATATATCCCTTACATAATTTACATATCAGAGTTCACAAAATAATACTACTCCATTACATCAGCCATTCATAATAGTTCTTACAACCCAAACAACTCAAAACATAACACCCAAAATGCCACTACAGCGAATATAGATAGATAGTACGTCTGGACTCCAGCTTCAGCCTCCAAAATATATGTTAATCCAAACCTAATCACTTGGCTACTCATAAAAATTTGAGTACCCAAGAGTTTATGAAAAACAAAATAAACTCCGGGTCAGACATGGGTCTGGTGTGAGTAAATCAGTTAAAGTTGCTTAACTTTTAAAATCATTTGAAACAAAAAGTATCACATAAGACTTCCCACAAATAAACATGGGTAAGTTTTTACCTTACGCTAACCAAAACATTTGATAGGAAATTCAGTGATATTATAATAGGGTCTAGGGTTTTCAAGTAAATAGAAAATAGCCGAAATTGTTACATGATTAAATTCCAGCCACTAGCCACAAAAGTGGGTTATACAATCAAAACCGTAGGGTCTCCTAGGGAAAATGAGTTTCCATCAATGACAGGGCTACTGGGGTACTGCCCGTCACAGTACGGGGCCTAGATCACCGTACCGAGGATCACTCCTGATCCCCTACAGGCCGGACCCATCCCTTACTGGATAGTTCCGAACAAGATAACCCCGCAGTTGTGGCCAACAACTGCCCACACAGCCGAATAAATAATAAGGGACTTCTAGACAGGGGTAAATCTCACTCTCAAGTGGGGGCTACCCACGAAGCCTTGCTGCACCTCCCCTGTTTTAGCCATTCCCGGTTGATGAGGCTTGAGGTTACGATTACCTTAATAAAGAACTCATCTCTTAGAATGCTCATCGTCTACCTGACGATGATCTGAAAGCATTCAATCCATACAAGTTCGTTCCGGGTTCGAACGAAACCGAAGGCATTATCTCGTTACACTCGTTTTGGAATCACCCTCAGAGTTAACGACGATAACTCTTGCACTCTGATTCTCCATCTCGAATCTATAGTACTATTCCGTCAACTCATTACGGAATCACCCACTGAGTTATACTGACACATAGCCCTTACACCTCGAGTCTTCACTCTCCACATAAGATTCACGACCTAACGTTATTTGGAATCGATGTGGTTTTCGGATATCCAAATATGGAAACCCGATCCCGGTCTCATCGAAATCCAAAGCGTGTCTTTTAGGTCCAAGTTGTTTTAAAGGTTTAAACAATTCAATTCAGATTTTAAACATAGCATCACATAACATTATCAACAGATAATAACCAATATCTATCACAGATATACAACATCTTATCACAGAATATCACTTAACTCTCAGTCAACAGATATCAACCAAATACATATATCAATACAAATTATCATCCACAAGCAAGCACTACTTAATTCATATCATAATTAATTTAATTAATTTAATTTAAATTAATTACTTAAGAATTTATCAATTAATCTTGCTTAACCAAACATTAATTAATTAATCCCAATTATTTAATTAATTAATCACCTCTTAATCATCTTATTATTAATTAATTTCTACTTAATTAATTAATAATCTTTATTTAATTATCAATTAATTACTATAATTATTTATTAATTAAACTTTAATTAAAAATTAATCATTCTTTAATTGGTTATTAATTAACCCTTAATTTATAATTAATTAACCTTAATTACCTCTTAATTACCTTAATTAATTCTTAATTACCTTAATTAATTTCTTAATTAATTACAAATTAATTTCTTAATTATATAATTAATTATTCATTAATTAACCTTAATTATTTAATTAATTAAAACTTAATCATTAATTAATTTACTATTAATTATAAATTAATTAATGTGTAATTACTTAATTAATTAACTCTTAATCAATTAATTAATTAACTTCCTAATTACCAATTTATTAATCATTAATCAGTTAATTAATCAATTATTAATCACTTATGAATTAACCTTAAATTAATTAATAAATTAATCAATAACCTATTAATTGTTATTAGATTTAATCCATAATTACCTATTATATAATTCATGATTAATTAATTAAATCTTAACAATTAATTAACCAAAATTAATTAATTAATTCCATCACTAAATTACTATTTAATTTAAGTAAACTTTAAATTTAAAAATCTAATTAACTTCAAACAAATCAATGTTCATTCCTCTTAAAACCCTTACCTATTTTAGTATTCAAAATAAACTTAAACTTAAAACAAAATTTAAGTTTTAAAAACAAGTTTAAACTTGTCTTCATAAATTAGCTTAAAGCCCGGCCCAATATCACTACACAGACCCAACTCCATCTCCTTCCTACCTCTCACCATACTTCCCTGAACCCAACACTCCAACCACGCAACAACTCACCCCTCAACCCGAGCCACACACGACAAACACGCGACCCAAACACGAGCCTAACTCGAGCGCGACTTCGAGCTTCTCCCTTGCGCACAAACTCTTCCCTGACACATACATACACGGCCTCGACGTGCACCTGCACAGTGCCACCGCGCCACCATCGCCACCCCTGGCCACTCGCGCAAACCACACTTCGTCCCCTGTTCCAGAATCTCAACCCAGAAATCAATAACTCGAACTCAAACAAAAATCGAGAGTTTGAACCAAAATTCGAAACTGCAGACGCAACGAGAAAACCCCACAACCACAACCATCTCACCTCACTTCGGCACCAAACTCCGGCCACGCGTGCACAACAACCACACGTCACTCCTCCTCAAACCATATGAAGCTCGGTCCCTTCTATAAATCTCGCGATCGAAATACTGAAGCTCCTAAAAACAGTACTCAAAACCCTTCAAACCCAAATTCCAATTTCTATGTCGCCAAATAAATTCGATTTGTATTTTTCTAGTGTTATACAACATCTAACAAAGCTTCAATTTAAATTTCAAAAGCTAAAATTAATCCAGGCTCGAGAATTTTACAAAAGCCCCAAATACAGTAATCTTTAAAATTCCAATTCAATTGCAAGTTATAAATTCTGATTTCAATTTGAAAATTCATAACATGCATTATATATTCAACATATATATTTGATTCATCAAAAATTTACATAATTTACATGCTATGATTTTCTTTTGTTTTTACTGCATATACTTTTCCTGCAATTTACTGTAGTATCAATATATATATTTAATTCTTATAACATATTGTCTCTAACTTATATATATTTGAAAATATATATCCAAAATCACCATACTATATTTTAGTTTAAAGTTGCTAAGAAAATTTGCTTGATGTTGAAGCAACAGAGGTCACAGTTTCATTAACAGGCACAGTCAAATATTTAAACTGTAAACAACATTTCAAAAATCAATTAACATGCAAGCATTCATTTCTAATATTCAACATACAACTTTTATACTTAAGGTTTAATTTAAAGATTTACTCACCTTATTTTTTCTGATGAAGATTCAAATTTGCAGGAACAAATTATGTAAGAACTGCAGGCTTCTAAAAACTGAGATGAATTGATGTTGGTGCTTTAAATCTTGAATAAGTTGATGCTAAAACTTTGTGATTGTTGCAGAAATTTTGTTGAAGATGTGAAGATTGAAAAGGTTCAGATTTTTGGAGAGAAGAAATGAAAATTTTCTTTTTAGTAAAATGAGAGAGTATGCATGAGAAATTTGTTTTATAAAAATTTAAAGAAAAGAAAAACTAAATTTTATGACACTTGTCAAATTAAGGGTTAAATTCCTAACACATGTTTTATTAATAAGCTTAGATGTTAACATGTGTTTTATTTCATGCAAAAATGAAATTTAATATTTACTTAATTGATTTCCTTATATATGTTTATTTTTAAATCCTATAAAATAAATTCTCTTTAAAGAATGAAGATAAAACAAATGTTTTAACATAATTAAAATCATGAGAATATTCTTCAAAATTCAAAGTAAAATTTAGAATAAAATTTAACATAGTTTAAATCCTTCAATATATCAATTCAAACACAAATTGAATTCTAAAAATCCAATTCAAGATCAAATTTGGTATGAATAAAATCTTAACACATTCAATTCCTTATATTAGTTTTTAATTGAAATGAATTTATATTTACCATTCATTTATTATTTGTTGAATAAAATAAAAAATTTATTAATTTAAATTAATTTATTATATAGATTATCATATTTAAATTGGGTGTGAAATTCCGGGATATTACATTATAATTTATAGATAATATTTTATAAAAGGGGTTTGTAAATATAAGGAGCCTTATAATTATATTTTGGAGATTTACGGAAAGTGTATGTGTCTATAATTTTATATTTGGTGATTTATCTATGAAAGTTATAATTTTACTTGTGAATTATAAAAAGGAGTTTTATAAATAAAGATGGGTGTTATAAAATGAATTTTATAAATAAATTTAGATCTCATACTTATAAAATTTATAAAGTTGTTTTTTTATAAAAGATTCCTATATGACCTTATTAATTATGGTGGTATGGAACATTCTTTTTCCATACTAGGAATGGTGTTTTGGGTTATTGTTATCTCTGCTTTTTAGTGACATGGGTTTTGACCCAATTAAGTGTAGGCTTAAATCTATCATAAGCGTTTCATGAATATACTTATACTGATGAGATAAGTATATGAATATTTTCAAAGTATAGAAAGCGTAGAGAAAGATTTTATGAAATATATCTTTGTATAATAATTTTAAAATGAGAATTTACAAAGTAGTTTTATTTAATGAAAAAATTAATTTAAGAGGTTTAGGGCTTCTTTGTGCTTAACCAATGTTTTTTTTATGGAATTAGATTTCTGGTTGAATTAATTATTTATCTGATAATTAAGTAACCGACTATTAAATGTTGACTAGTTTTAAAACTATCATCGTCGGTTCGGAGAGACCAAGATCAGATATATTATCCGTAAACTACTTTGAACCAGCACAAGTGTTCGAATTGGAGATATCTTGAAGACGATCGAAGATGGACATCTTTGAAGTGCAAGGGCTACTTGCTACTAGTCCTGATGGTGATTCCAAAATAGATGTAGTAGAAATAGTGCCTTTGATTTGTTAATATCATGAACAACTTCAATGGATGAAGGCTGGCATTGCATTATTGTTGGGAGGGCAGTGTTAGCATTCCAAGTGGGATTGCTATATGAAAAGGTAAAACGTAGCCTCAACCCTCATCAACCGAGAATGACTAAAGCAGAGGATATTCAATAGGGCGAAGTGAGTCGCACCCATTAGGGTATGTATTCACCCTCCTAGATATTTTTTATGGATTTGGTTATGTATAAGAGTTCTCGGTAAAAGGTTATAAAGAAACCGGGGTGTAACATATTCTATACTATTAAGAAAGGGGTAGGTGGGTTCTGTGTAGTAGGGGTGCAAGATGTTCTTATTGACCTCGGTACATTTTCTAGAGGTGTATAGTGACAGGAGGTACCCCATTAGCCTTGTCATTGATGGAATCAATTCTCCAATAAGCGTTGGATGGAATTAGTTGTGTCAAACTATGTTGAAATGTGAGATGCATGCATTTTATCTATTTTATATATTTACTTTCAACCCTAGGGATTATTATAATATCAATGGATATTCTATAGAAATATTTTGGTTATCGTATGATAAAACCCCATCTGTGTTTATATGTGGCATGGTCTTGCAAGGTACCTCTATTTTGGAAGGTTTATATAAAATTAAAATCCATTTAAGGTGTGTTTCTCACTTTGATTTACCAGACTAATCCAGGCGTTATTTTCTTATAATGCTCGAGTCAGACAGAGCATATTTTCAAATTCAATTTTGAATGCTTTGGAGCTTTAGAAGAAGCTCTGGATGCCTCCAAGATGTACTCGTGTATATGTTATTTTCCACTGCATTGGTTATTAATATTTATTAGCATTTGTGAGGACAGATTGTTATAACTGTTTAGGCTGATGATAGACTAGTATACTCTGATTTGATATATGTATATTACAGCTTTCCTTTTTTAAAGATCTATTGTATGTTATATATTACTCGTCATGATGTGAGATATTGTTCTATCTTCTCTTTCTTTTCCCAAAAATCGGTCTTTTCGGCACTTAGATGCTCGGCGTGTCAACGCCATCGATGTATTAGTGTCGACTTCTGATAATTGAAAAGATGGGTCCTTGCGATGACTCTATACACTATAACATAGTCTTGAGATCTTTATATCTTGATCTTTATACTCATGAGTCTTTATGTCTATTTATTGAGTCTTTATACTGTATAGTCTTCCAACTAATACATGTAAAATATCCTACACTATATTCCATATCTTGTACTATATTCTATATAACTTGACAAAAACATTAGTATCCATAATTTATATGAATGTATTAATGTTACTAAGGTTGTTGTCATCAAAATCAATAACTAAGGTATTAACAATCTCCCCCTTTTTAGTGATGACAACCATTTATACCTTGTATATATAAAATATGATATAACTCTCCCTGAGTTAGATAACTCCCCCTGAATAAGTGTATATGTATTTTTTATATTCTTCTCCCCTTATCATCAATAGAAATGGGTGAAAATTAAGACAAACTTAAGAAAAACTCCCCTAACTAAAATATATGATGATATATAATTCAAAATCAATAATCCAAATTAATAAATGATATATATATATATATGATGCGTACGACGAATGATACTATTCTACATTAAATAGGATGATAAATGATAAAGTAAAATTTGTTAATTTAGTTTCGAACTATACAATTCCAATACATTTAAGTCAATCAAACCATATCATTCATACAAACAATCAAAACCAATCAAATTTAATCACACACGCCAAATCCGAAAAATTAAAAAGCACATATAACCAAATTCTATCCTATCAAACCAAACTATTACATATTGTAATTAAGTCTATGGTTTTCTCTTAATTATAGAGGACTTGTGGAGGGGATAGAAAGGATAATGAAGATAGATGTTCCCTTTTTCTTCGACGAGATTTCCATCTTGATCGAAGCACACTTCCACCTACGCATTTGACTTCATCGTCGTCTTATTTTTCTTCTTCTTTTTCTTCCTCTTCCTCGTTATTCATTGCCAATGACAACGTTAGGAGTGTCCTATTCGATTTTTTGGATTATCTAATAGATATTTCCAATGATTATCCAACAGATATTGCTTCTTATCATTCTAAATTTTCGTTATTTTAGCCATGGCGACGTTCTGGAGAGAGCCTTGAGTGGAAGTTTGGAAGGAAAAAGGTGCATTTTCTTCTCTTAGGTGTTTGAAACTTGAGTAGGCCATGGTTTAATTTTTATTTGGAAATTAGAGAAGGAGAAAGACAGAAAAAAGAGTTTAGTTTTGAAATTTGGTGGTTCTGTAAGTGTATTTTGAATTTTCACTTTAGGAGGAAATTTTTTTTTCTTCTGAAACTACCAGTATATGTCGACATATAAGATGGAAGTATGTCAACATATGTAGGTTAATTTTGAAAATTTATTTTTCTTATAATTTTCTAATTTTTCTTTTATGACATCTATATTTTAAAGAACGAAGATATTCCTAACTCTCTTCTAAGCTTAATAAAAGATGTTTGATCTAATGGTTTTGTTAAAATATCAGCTATTTGATTTAAATATTTGTAAATTTGAATGAAATTACCTCCTTATTTACGTTATCTCTCAGAAGATGATGTCTTATATCTATGTGTTTGGTTCTACCATGATGTGTTGGATTTTTAGATAGATTTATTGCACTAGTATTATCATAGTATACTGGTGCTTTAGTAAAATTCAAACCAAAATATTTTAACGTTTGTTTCATATAAATAACACGTGAATAGGCTAGTAGGGCTGACATATTGCTCAACCGTAAACCATAGAGTGCCCTAAAAAGTGACAAGTTCCACTTGTAGTTTTGTGTCTGATTTGCAGCCACCGAGTCAGCATCATTATATGAAATTAAATCATTTTTGGATAAAATAGTCCATAATCTAGGGTACCATTTTCATATCTTAATATTCTTTAACTGATTTTAGATGAGTTTCTTTAGGTTTGGATTGATATCTTGTACAAAGACAAACACTATGCATTATGTCTGGTCTAATAGCAGTTATATAAAGTAATTATCCTATCATATCTCTATATGATTTTTGATCTAATCTTTTGAGTTTTCTTCTTTATTTAATTTCTCATTAGTCGTTGTGGGAATTGGCTTACCACTATTATTTGACATACCAAATTTCTTAACTAAGTCTTTGGCATATTTTCTTGGCTTATAGAAATTCAGTTAGTTAATTGCCTTATTTATAGTCCTAAAAAGAATGTTAGTTCTCCCATATGACTTATTTCAAATTCCTTAGTCATTATATTTGAAAATTCTTTATTTAATTTTTCATTTGTTAATCAAAAAATAATATCATCTTCGTATGTTTGTATAATTTGAATATCGTTATTATTTCTTTTAATAAATAGAGTACTATCTACCTTTCATATTTCAAAATTGGATTGTGATGAATAGGTTTTTAGTCAATCATATTATGCTCTAGGAGCTTATTTTAAACCATATAAAGCTTTCTTTAATTATAAATGTGATTAGGTAGTTTTTCTTCTTCAAAAAGCAGAGGTTATTCCACTTATACATCCTCCTTAAAAATTCATTTAAAAAGATGATTTTGATATCCATTTGTAATAACTTAACGTTATTACGATTTGAAAAATCAAGTAAAATTCTTATAGCCACCAATTTGGCTACAGGAGCAAAATTTTCATCAAAATCTATACATTCTTCTGGACTATAACGTTGAGCAATAAAGCATGCTTTATTTCTAATAACTTCTCCTTTTTCGTTCATTTTATTTCTATATACCCATTTAGTTCCTATTACAAATTTATCTTCAGGTTTTGGGACTAATTCTCAAACATCATTTCAGGTAAACATATTCGGTGCTTCTTGCATAGCAAGAATCCAAGAATCATCTAATAAGCTTCCTTTGGATTTTTAGTTTCAATATTTGAGATAAAAGAAACATTACTCATTTTATTTTATTTATTTCTTGTTTTTAAAATAGATTCTATATTTCCTAGAATATTTTATATACGCTGATCTTTCAAACATTTTGTTCTTTTATTTGGATGTAAATTTTCGAATTTTTCTTCATCATTAGTGATTTCATTATTGGTAATTTCATTAGTTTTATCAACATTTTTCTACTTCATCAAAACTGGTATTATTGCTTTTAAAATTTTCATTAAATGAAACATGTAATGTTTGTTCTATAATGTTAGTTCTGGTGTTAAAAACTCTATAAGCTTTACTTCTATTTGAGTAACCAATAAAAATATTTTTATCTGATTTAGAATCAAAATTATCCTTTGTGTTTAATATAAAACATTTACAACCAAAAACTCTAAAGTACGATAATTTAGACTTTTTATTATAAAATAATTCACATGGAATTTCATAGTTAATGGTCGTATTAAAATTCTATTTCAAATATAACATCTTGTAGCAACTACTTTTGTCCAAAACTTTTAGGTAATTTACTATTGTTTAACATTAGTCTAGGACATTCTTGTATATTTCTATTTTTACGTTCTATTACTCCGTTTTGTTGTGGTTTTCTTAGAAATGAAAAATTATGGGTTATTACTTTCTTATTAATTTTTTTTTTTCAAAATTATCATTTTCAAATTCTCCTCCATGATCTCTCCTAATCGTTTTAATTTTAGTTGACATTTGATTTTGGATTCGTTTAGTAAAAAATTTAAAATATTCAAAAGCATCACTTTTAAGTTTCAAGAAAATTGTCGATGTAGATCAAGAGAAACCATCTACAATTACAAAGGCATGTCTATTATGATTTACTAATTGTATTTGCAATGGTCCGAAAAGATCTAAGCGAACATTCAAGAGGATGAGAAGTAGAAATCTTATCTTTAGATTTAAAGGAACTTTTACGAAGCTTTCCTAGTTGACAGGCATTACATAAATTATTGATATTAAAACTCATTTTAGGAAGACCCCTAACAAGTTCATATTTAGCAATTTTCGAAAGGTGTTTAAAATTTATATGACCAAATCTTTTGTACCAAATCCAAGGGTGATTAGATTCAGCAAATTGAAATAAATTGTCATTGGACACCTTTATACTCAAAATACAGATGTTACATTCCCTAATACCTTCAAAGATAATGTTTGACTCATTATCTTGGATATGGCAGTTATCTTTTTCAAACTTAAATTTAAAATCAATTGCGTAATGCTAAGAAAATTATGTTTTAGATTCATAAAAACATTTGAAATCATAGGAGTTTTTTAGAGTTCTCGATATTGCTGATGCCAATCACATATCTTTTTGAGTTGTCTCCAAAATTTACAGATCCACAACCTTTATATACTATATCTTTCAAAATCTTCTGATTTCCTGTCATGTCTCTTGAACATCCACTATCTGATATCCACTGTCCTTCTTGATTTATGATATTTGATTTTTCAATTGTCTGTTCACCATTAGCCATATAACAAACTTGTTCCTGCAATTCAAAATCATGCCTTTCTAAAAAATCAACTGACTATTCAAAACAATTAGTTTCTAAAAACAGATTGGTTTCACAAAATTATTTTTCTGCAAAGTTATTAAAAATATTACTAGCCATTTAACTTTTCAAAAAAAAAATTCAAATTATGAGTTTTGAAAACATAGTGCTTTGGTACAAAATGTCGGTTCTGGAACTATGGATCTTAAGGCTATTAAACACTAGAGGGGACGGAATAGTGTTGTCTGATTTTTTTTATAAATATTTTTAAAATTCTTTCAAGATTATTATTAATAAACATAGGTGAACAATCACGGATGCAAACATACGTAAATATAAATATAGTAAAGTAAAAATAGAGAATTAGAGAGATCACACTAGGGATTTCTATACTGGTTCGAGGTTAAATACATGCAGTCTCATATAATTGCTTGTACATATTTATTTTCAAATGCCAATCTTTGAATGCAAAGAATGTGAACCAATATAATCCTGATTTCAAGGCTATGAGACACACCCTTCAGATTTTTTAAGCTCTAGGTATACTCACTTGATTTGGACGGGACATAATCGCACCCACTTGGATTTCCAGGACATCAAGCATACCCAATTGATTTAAACGGGCTACAATCATACCCAGGCAAATTCAACTAGAGTTTGATAGCTTTTTCAAAGACAATTTCTTGATCCTTGGTTACAATTGACCCTATAACCTCTTGGACAGCACTTTGATCTTTGATTGAGAGAAACAGATGATTGAAATTACAGAGTAAATAGTAGGGAACCAATAAAATGAAGGTTGATTTGATTCTGGTTTGAATTTGAGAAGATTTAAATAAATTTTCATTAGAATTTTGACAAAGTAAGAGGGGAGAAGATAATAATAAAGTAGTTGTTAAAAAGTTCATTTGAAACCTAAATATATAACGAATAAGAAGACATCTCCATTAGTGAAGAGTTAGGATTTATAGACACTTCATTTCAAAATTTGAATTTCAAATTAGCGACATGTATGTCGACATATCATCCGCCTATATATATAGGCTAATATATTTTAAAAACTTTTTTATTTTAAAATGTCTTGAAAATCTTATGTTTAGTAAAATATTTTGATACTTTATAAAATAATTTAAACATAATTTATTAAATTTTAAACTTTAAAAACTTTTATAATATTTTTAAAAATATTTTAAAAATACAAGAATAAGAAAATGAGGAGATAGAGATCAAAGATTGTTACCACAGACTTTAATAATATTTTATAACTCTATATACCATATCATAGTCTTGAGATCTTTATATCTTGATCTTTATACTCATGAGTCTTCATGTCCATTTCATGCGTCTCTATATTATACAGTCTTCGAATTAATACTTGTATAATATCCTACACTATATTCTATATAACTTAACAAAAACATAGTATCCGTATTTTATATGAATGTATTTTTGTTACTAAGATTGTTATCATAAAAATCAATAACTGAGGTATTAACAGTCGTAACACAATTTAACTATAATCAAAGCGAAGCTTCCACATTGAAGATCAAAAGTATTCTCGAGTCAAGAAAACTATGTAATTTTGTCACATGGATATTTTTTGTTTGACCTAAAGTTATATTAACTAACAAAAATTATCAAGTCAGTCATTTCATGATTATCAAATAACTATTAGTATGTAATGTCTTGGTGCCCCCAACAACTATGAGCAATACACTGCTCAACATTAGAGAGCATTTCGTACTCTAGTCTCAACGAATATGTGATGACCTGGAATTTTGCCACTTTGATTTGCGGATATTTAATTAATTTTAAAATTTCCTATATTAGAATTTACAATTAAAAATAAAAATATTTTAGATGATAGTTATTGATGGTGAAATGGTTTTCAAATTTTTTTACAAAAATAATTAGTTTGAAGAAAAACAAAAAATGTGACCGGAATTCGTTTTTTCGAGTTTTCGACTTTTCGTCGACTAAAAGTTGTTGGAAACGTTATGAGCACTTTAATGTAAATGTACACATTCATTTTTAAGTAAGTAGGATTATATATATATATATATTATGAAAAATGAAAATAAAAATTAAAAGATGTTTAACTTGAAAAGACACCTTAGGAAAACTTAAGTACATGGGCTATTAAATGCATGTTGGCACAAAACAAGAGAAGGGGGCAAGCTCCATGCATGAGCAACAGATGAGGTGGAGAGGGCATGGTGATGAGGTGCAAAGCATTTGTGGAGGGTAGGTACTTGAGAGATTTTTAGTAATTTGGCAAATTCAATTTGTATAAAAACAAATTCCTAATTTCCTTTCTTATTTTTTCATTTCCAACTTCTACTCTCAAACTTCCTTAAGCTTCTCAAATTGTTTTCAAGGCTTCAAAGAATTTTTAAAAGTTTAAAATGCTAGATTCTACCACTTGTAAAACTCTTAAACCTTATTCAAACACTCCTCCTTCAATTGCTATGCCTCCACCTTTCCCAAACAAACCCACACCACCCTTTTCCATGCATAGTCGTACGCCATACCCCCTAGGCCGAGCCTTGTCTCATCATGGCCAAACCACCTTGGTCTTAAGGCCGAAAAAACTTTATCTTTTCAAGTTAAAAGCAAGGGTCTATGGTTGTTTCAAAAGTTAGGTGGCAGTTGCTTTGGTTTGGTTAGCTTTAGGGAGTAAAGCTAAATTTTTTTAGAGTTTATAACTTTAATCATATTGTATTCTTGATTGTTAAATCATTGCTTGTTTGGAGGAGACAAATGTGATTTGTATATGTGTATATGCTTGGACGTGATGTTGTGTAAACTTTGAGAATGTAAGTTAATGTTAGTTAGTTAGCAAGTTATGTCCCTTGCTTGTGTATGTTGATTATGACATTAATATATGTTCATGCTCTTGTTTATGATATTCTAAGCTAAGAGAGTTAGTATTTATAGTGGTTAATTTGCGGCTTCGAAATCCTTTGGTCAAAAACTTATTTTCTAACTTTGCTTTCTTTAAATGTTTTAATACAGCTTCAAAACTCTTGCCTTTGTTTTCAAAGCTATATTCAAAGTTTATAAAATTTGCTAAAGTACAAAGTTAAATATTTGAAGGCTATTTGGAATGAAAAATCAAGTATTGAAAATACGGGTCATATTGCAATAGTAGCTAAGGATGCAATTTGTGAGGACAAACTCTTTTTTAATTTAAAACTTTTTCCACCAAAGTACCTTTTTGAAAAGTGTTTTAAATTTTTTTTATAAGTAATAAGAAGTAATTATTTGATTATTTATTTAGTTAGTTAGTTAATGATTATTAAATTAATAAATTAAGTAAGGTAATTACTACTTAATCATTAGTTAATAACGGAAATTAGTACTTAATTATAAATTAAGTAGGTAATTAATTAGTTAGTTAGTTAAAGATTAGTTATTAACTGTTGATTTATTTAAGGATTAAGTTTATTTAATTATTAATTAAGAGTTAATTATTATTTAAGAAAGGATTTAAATATTTATTAAATTACTAATTAATTTAAGATTTAATTAGGACTTAATTAACATTTAAATTATTACTAAATGAAGGTCTAATTTATTATTTAACTATTAATTAAAAATTAATTTTGATTTAATTCTTTATATAAGGGTTAATCATTATTTAGTTATTTACTTAAAGGTATAATCTATTATCTAAATATTAATTATGATTTAATTATTTATTTAAGTGTTGAATCATTATTTAAATAGATATTTTAATGTTATTTAATAGTTAAATAAAGGTTTCAAAATTTCAAAATACTCTGTTTCTAAAGATTGGTTTGTTTTTAAAGCAATTATCTTTTAAAGAATGTTTTTAAATCTAAGAGATTTGTTTGTCGATTACTCTTAAGTAACCCTAAATGGATATGAAATCCAGTGACATCTATTTAGCAGTATAAATCACTATCTGCTATAAATCACATAATAGATTATGTTTGACATTGTTTAATCAGAATAAGATCTTAATTCTGCTACATTGGTACTTGGACATTTACCTATATGATGGTTGATGGTTGATTTTTACTTGTTGATTCATTATACATATCTGCTTGTTATGTAAATACTCATATTATAACTAGAAAGTTAAACGGAATTAAATGAGAACCCTTTTAGTTATTACGCCTCTTTCCGAACATGTGAAGTCAAATGTTTAAATTTTATTCTTTTTAGAAATGGTTCAAAGTTTATTATTATTTTTAAAAAAGGATATTTAAAGGATAATTGAGCAATTATTTTATTTAAATGGTTGAAGTCAATTTAATACCATTTAAATAAATTATTTAAACTCATTGTTTTGTTAATGAGATAAGAATAATTAAATGAAAGATGTTTAAATAATAACTTGTTTATTTAAAGGTGTTTTAAATAATTGATTGTTTATCAAAGGAACTTTACTGATTATAGTTTAATAAATAAGTTTTTTTTTTAAAATAAGGAAAGTTTATTAAATAGTTTTATAAATGATTTTGGATATTTATTGTAACACCCTATGTTTTATTGATAGTTATATTAAAGTAAATTTAATTGAAAACCATGAAAATAGTGAAAAATGAGTTTTTGCGAATGTTGGAATTCGACCATGAAACAAAACATAAAAACATGGAAATTTAAAGTTGGGAGAAATTTTAGCATTAGAATCAATTACATATGCAAACATGAAAATTTTATCAATTATAAACATTTGCAATTAATTCATAGGATATTCGTAAAAGTAGTAACAAATTTATTATGTTTGTAATGAATGTAAATTATTAAGAGAATTAGATGTAAGTGGAAACAAATAAGCGGAATAATTAACATTGCAAATAGAATCAGCTAAAAAGTGCAATTAATTAATAAGTGAATTAATATTGGAGATTAATATATAACGTGTTTGTATATATACATATTAAATCCCTCAAGTTAAAGAGGTTTACATGTAAATGTAACAAATAAATGTTCAAATTCAAATTTGGGTAAAAATTGTATGCGCATTAAATATATATGTTAATTGAATGGTGGAATTAAGTGACATGCCAATTAATGGAACGTTGCAATGTGTAAAATATTAATCAAGAAAATTAACTAATAGAGGTGACATGTTAACCTATTAATGGGTCTATTAATTAGGATTGTCAACGTAATCAGTAGAAAATGTCAATTAATCAAGAAAAGAAACAATAGTTGATCTAGATTTGAATGTATACATATATGCAGTATATTGCTGCATGTAAAAATTAATTGAAGGATCAATTAAGCAGATGATTAATTAGATAATTGGTGGGTTGCATCTATATAAGAGAGAACATAACCTAATTCGTTCCATCGACCGTCAATTTCTTCATCCCTCTCTTACAATAAACAATGGCTTCTTTCTTTCTTCTTTTCTCCCATTTCTCACAAATCTTCAACAAATAAATCCAAATAAGCTATATGTGAATAAAATAGAGAAAATGCAACAAGTTAAAGGAGAGAAGTTGTAGAACGGCGTGATAATTTTAGAAGATAGAGATTCAAAGCTTAGGTCACCGAGTGAGTGGTTAAATTATATAATTTATATATAATTTTTTTATTGTTGAAAATAATATTTATATGGAATTGTCAGATTTGTTTATATGTTGATTTTGATGTAATTGGATTGGCAGTATAATCTCATGCTATTGTTTTATTTTAAACAGAATTAATGAAATATGCTGTAAATTGTAAATGTTTATGTAAGATTTTCATATCTGTTTACATGTGTTGATTTTTGATTTTTTATTAGATTGGAAATGTTATTTTTATTTAATTTGCATCAGATTTGGCTTATATTCTCTATCTCCTTTCAGATCTATATTGAGTCTAAGCATGATCCACATTTTTATAGTTAATTATAAAATGTGAATTAAGACCTATTTTTTGTATTTTCCTTCAGTTCTATATAGTTTTTATGTTCATATTGAGTTGTTGTTACAAATCTGAATTATCAACAAAGAATATAGAATTTATCTGATTTGAAATTAAGTAAATCTTCATATATCTATGTATTGTTGTTTATTTTATTATTTCCTATAAAAGGAATAAATGTGAAGGTATGTCACATTTAGTGGATTACGCCGTAAATGAATTAATAAACCTTATTGAAATTTAAAATGTGATTTTTGGACTAAACATAAAGGGACATATTTTGTTTCATTTCTGGAAGGTTTATATTTTTAGTTTGTTGGAATGGATATTGGAACAAGTAAATTTCCATATATTATCAAATAAAAATCCTCTGAAATGGCGTTGCATAGAATTGCAAGGAATACTTATATATTTTCCTCAAAAGAAAGCAAAGTACAAAGTAAGGTTGATTGCTGTATTTTGTACTTTTCGATTTCCACAACAAACAGAGAATATCTTGCAATTATAACATCGCATAAATCACCTCTTTAGGATAAGATGTGGAAATAGACAAAGTGTCAATTCGGTGTAAAAGCCAAATTCCAATGTACTAAACCATAATAAGTTCTAGAAGTGAGGTTTTAAATAAGGAATGAAATTAAAAAGGTTAATTAAAAGAGGAATAGGCGTAACAGTGTATTCGATGGGAAATATAGGCAAAGATGAGAATATGTGGGATAAATGGACAACAACAATTTGATTAACCAAATGAATTTAAATGAGAGTTAGTTAAAATAATAATGCATACGGATATATATATATATATATATATATATATATATATATATATATATATATATATATAAAGATAGAATATGTTTAATGACCCGTAATATTCAATAATTAAAAATTGTTTAATTTAATAAAGTTTTGTAATTTAAAGTTGGAAGAAATTAAAAAAATTGTGAATTAATAACAAAAAAATATAACTGAAATAGCTTTAATTTAAGGTAACTGATAAATGCTTTAAATGTAATTACAATTAATTAAAAGAATTAAAAAGTTATAATTAATATAGGTTGTAAATAAATTACAATAATGTATGTATTAATGGATAATTAAATTAAAAGAGCAACTGATAATTCATATGTTGATTAATTAACGAAATAAGGTGTAATTGATTGTAATTGATAAAAAATTAATTGTAATTGTTAAAACGAGTGTAATCAGAGTTGTTATAACATTTGCTTGTAAATAATAAACTTACACATGTTACTAAATGTAGGAATGATGACAATTGTTATTTCTTACCAATTCATTTAATCAATTACAAATATATGTAATTAAATGTTGCATTAATGTGAGTCAATACAATAACTGCAAGTTGTGAATGTAATTAAATGAATAAAAATGTAAATTTTATTCATAAGGTAATAATTAATCTAATATAAAAAATGAAACCAAGATAAAATAATTAATCGGGATTTTAAATTATAATCAATGTGTGTAATTGACAAAAATTCAATATAATTGAAATATAGTAGCTACACAAATAAAAAGATGGAAATTGTAGTGTATTAGTGAAATAAGATATCAACAAATATTAACTATGTTATTAGAGTAATAATTGATTGAAAAATAAGATTGAAATCAAAGTATAATCAATTTATTGGAAATAAATTACAATTAATTAGATTTAATTGCAGTTGAAACTGAACACTATATTTTGGGAAATAATTAACACTGAATTGACATGTAAACTTGTTTTAAGTTATTATAAATGTCTAAGTGATCAAAAATGATGAAATTTGTTGGTTTATAAATATTGAATTAAAAAGTGATTTAATTAATTTAATATTAATTTATTTAATTATTGTAAAAGTAGCAATTTTAGCAACTATCTCGGATTTCGATGAAACCAGTTTCAGCAGATTCATAGCAGTAAATTATTGTAAGGTTTCAAGTTTCGTAGCAATCGGACTTATCGTTTGATCGTACGGACTCGAAACGCCTAGAAATCAATTTAATTGAAATAAATTTGAAATAAGATGATTTTTTAAGCTAACTTTTGTATACAATGGAATTTGGATTTGATACTAGTTTCGTTGAGTTTAAAAATATTGAAAACCTAAATTATGATATATTAGATGTCCCATTTCTGTTTCGGGAGCAAAACGTGCGTTTCGTCTCGTTGTTATCGTTTTGAACCAACCCTGCCAATATATAGATTGTTATAAACCGTAACTATTTCTCACTTTATTATTTTTGTACGTACATCTCCTTCCTCCTTCTCAACCAACAGAACATCAAACCTAATTCCCAAATTCCAAAACCTAATATCAATTTCACAAAAAATGTGGATCTGCATCAACTTCGGGTCGCGCTTCGGGTTTTAGAGGCAAAAACTCTACAGCAACTTCGTGTCAGGAAAAAATGACTTGGGTCTCGGGTCTTTTTGGTAAAAAATCAAGAGCAAGCACCGGGGATTTGAAGCGGCGGACCGTAGTTGAACTCGAAGTCGACTCAGGACCAGAGTTTTTCGATATTCTAATTATCATAACTTTTTTATATGAGCTCGGATTGACGAGTGGTTTGTTTCATTTGGATTGTATCAAAATTCCGACATTTTGACGCTGGTTTGGACAAATTCCAAGACTGTTGAAATTCAGGCCTTTATTTGAATTTCAAATCGATTTGAAATTCAAAGGTGAGTATTTTAACCCACTCACAACTTTTAAAATTTCTTAAGTTAGTTAAATTAAGTTTATGATGTGATTAGGAATTTATTTATAGCTATTTGGTATATTTAAATTGCTATTCTAGTTACTTTGAATTAAATTTTCATTTAATTTATTTTGAATTTAAATTGCCAGTTAATTTCCTGTTATTGATAATTTGTTAATTGTTGAAATTTATTAGTTGAATTGAACGATGATTATGATGGATGTTTGGATATTGATATTGGATGATTGGAAGTTATGCTTGATTTATATATTGTTACCACTCTGCAAGTTCCCTATGGGCTGAAATATTACATACGCGAACGATCTATAGATTAGGGAAAAATCATTATGTGTTAAAATGATAGACTCAAGCGATTTTATGAATTTAATTAAATTCGTATTGCGATTTGAAATGATATATAACCATAAAATTTTAAATTGCGGATTGATATGATAAATATCCATATCACTTGACCCTAGGGTGGATAATTATATACGGACACTAGATTAGTTAAATTAAGTGACTTTTAAATCTTTAAATTTTGAATTCCATTAAGTGGTATTTTGAAATAGAAATTTAATTTATATAAACTGAATTATTTCCAAAAGTTCAAGCGTAAATGTTGAAATTAAAATTTAATGAATCATCCAAAGAATAAATTTTGAATTTTCAAAGTTAAAGTGTCAAAAATAAATGTATTTATTGGAACTGAGTTATGGAAAATGCTTAGATGTAACTTTGATATTTATTTTAATCAATTTAACCATTTTATTCAATTTAAACTATTTTAATTCATTTTAATCTATCATAACCTATTTAATCTAATTTAGTCTATTTTACCAATTTTAAACAAATTAAATTTATTTAATCTATTTTAAATCTATCTAATATAATTTAGATCTATTTAGTCTATTTTAAATTTATTTAATCTATTTAAAACCGGCTTAATAAAATTTAAATCTATATAATCTATATTGAATCTATTTAAACATTGTAAATCTAATTAAATCCATTTAATCTATTTAAATCATTTTAAATCCAATTAAATCAAATTTAAATCTATTTAAACTAATTTACAATTTAAACTATATTAATATGTTTAAAACTTTTTTTTACTACTAAAACTATTTTAATCTATTTAAACTTTATTTAAACTATTTATGACTATCTAAATTATTTTATAAAATTGCAAACCGTGTAAGTTGAAGTATTTATAGTAAATCCTTGATGATGATACAACTTAAGATTGGGATTTGGAATTGATACCCTTTTTATGGAATGACATTTTGAGTAAATGTGATTTTGAAAGTAAACACGATTTTGAAAGTGAATATGATTTGAAAGTGAATAGGATTTCGAAAAGACATATGATTTGAAATCAAATATGATATTTTGATATTAAGTATGAATTGACTTTTGAAATGTAAAAGAACCAACTGGTGCGAAATAAGCGTTTGGTTGTTAAAGAGACCGGGATCAGATATTGTCATACTCTCTGCCAATATCGAAAACCACTTTAACAACTGTGTGCTTGATGGAGATTTCAGAAATGAAGTAGGATGGTTTGGAAAAAGATATCTGTATAAGGTATGACGTGACCCTAACTCCCATGAGTCAGCTTAGTTGTGACTAAAACAGGAGCTACGCTGGGCCAAGTGAGGTCGCACCTCAGATCAGACACATTTCTTCGATGCTATATTATGACTTTGTGATGATTTGGTGTCCACCCCTTGATTTTGGTTTGGGAGTGTGTTTCGAGGTGGGCGGTAGTAACTGCTATGCGTTACCACCAGTTCAGATATGCAATTGGTATATCTAACCTGGCATTGCCTCGAGTGCCATGTTCACATGCCCTAACGCGCCTTCTACAAGTTTGGTTTCTAACATACTTATGGAGTGCCCTCTGATAGCCTCCAATTTACAGAGGAGTTACGGTACTGTATAGACTATGAGAATATATATAAAAATGTGTTAAGGTAGTGTATGGGTAACGCCTTAACGCTATTTTAATACTTTTACTTTACTATAGACATATTATAATAGCGTATTGTACTACATAGTAGATAGTTTAACGGATCCTTAGGAGGTGTAAATCCCGAATGTCTCTTAAGTTAGTTCACTCATGTTTGACACTGGTTAGGAGATGGAAAACCTCGTAAACATCTCTGACGCCATCACATGCATATTTACTATTGATTATACTTAAATAAGATCTTTTACTTCTGACTCGACTGTTTTGTCTTTTCAATTCGTTTGCGTCAGCCTGAGCATTTCAGGGTTGAAGACCTTAATTCTGAAGGAAGAAGATGAAGATATTTTGCTATTATTACTTATTATATGTATTCTACTGCATCATGTTGTTCCATTGCATTTATTTATTCTCATTGTTTGTAAGTCTGATTCTGCATTGTATTAGTATAATCAAATTTATTTGTAAACAACTTCATGAAGTGTTATTTGATTATTATATTTTGTCATTCCGTTGCGAGATTCTGTATTTATTTTATTTCTTTCTCTTTTTCTTATTTACCCCATAACAATCTTCCCTTGTGAATGGTTTGAGTCTGGCATGTGTGTTTTCTTAAAACGTCCAAAAAGCTAGGTCGTCACAATATGTATGAATAAGCTATGTATATGCATTGATGACTTGTTTGATTTGAGATCCGCCAATAGTCCGGCTTTTCGAAAATTTGTGTGGTAATTGGTAAGGTTCAGTAAACTGTGACTGTGGACATAGTAGTAGTCTATGACAGTAACTGAGATTTAGGCTCGCGTTGGTCACTAGAATGTTGTGTCCCAGGTTTCATGAGGTTATCCCCTGGTTTTATATAGGTCTGCTTCCAAATTTAGTAAGAGAGGGGATAATGCCTTGATTGCAGTTATGCAATCTAAAATGTCGATACGTGGTATGGGGTCGTGTAATCATTGCAGTACTTGTGCTAAAAAGTGGTAGTGGGTTGCATGATTTCAAGGGCCAGCACGACCAGCGGTTACAAGGAAGGATAAGGTTAACCCCTCTATTAGATGGCAATCTATCGCATCGTCTTACAGGGAATGCATTGCCAAATTGGTTGTTATATTGGTTGCGTTAGGGGTTGGCTAGTTAACCTAAGGAGAATACCTTCCAAATAACACTATTTGTTAGGATGGCTAGTAGGGCCGAGTCTGCATAGGAAGCAGACAGTTTGGTTTTTGGGGGCCTTATTGGCAGTCCAGAGTAGTATGGTATTTCCCACAAAATAGGAAGACCCTTGCTTAGGGTCATGTGTGTTGTAGAACCTAGAAAAGGGGTTACATGTTCATGCGGCTTTGGATGGATTATCGTGGTGAGGTTATAAGAAAGATAGCGTTGTGTTCGATGATCCCTTGGGTATGGCTTTCTTCACCTACTTTTCTTACGAACTCATTACGGACGAGCCTAAGTCGGCATGGTGTTGTTGTGCGCTTGCATTACATGATAATGTATCATGGGGTGTGGCGAGGCGATCGATGTTAGCGTGACACTAATAGAAGATATTGGGAAAGATATCTTGTAATAGGATATATATATATGTATGTATGTATGTATGTACTTCATATAATCTATAGAGGGTGTAGATGGGTACAGACGGTAACTATAATGGAGTCCAAGTGACTAAAAATGAAGTTATAACATAACAGTAAAATTTAAGAAGTCAGTATATGATGATGTTATATATGAAGTATATAGTTTTCCATTTACCAAAACGATTGTTCTGTCCCCCTCCTTATTATAACCTACAGGATTTATAGAAGGAAGATACTGGTGGTTGGACAGGATAGGTGCAGATCTGGACACTTATTACAAGTGTTGATTATGGTTGGTATTTATTTTCTATTATATTTTAATTATTCTGTTATGAGATATCATTATAATTAGAGCTCAGATATGCACCTTTTTCTTTATTTGCACGAAACCAAACCAACAATTTGTATTCTATTGGACTTGGGTTTTCTGGTTTTTGCGAAAATTCGGGCCCACCGGAGTATAGGTTGTTACATTTATAAAGGATGTTTTATAAATGATTTTGAATATTCATAAAAGAGTTTTATAAATAAAATTGGAGATTTATAAAAAAAGTATAAATGAATTTGGAATTTTAGTACAGAAGATTTACATAAATGAAAGAGATTTATTAAAAGGATTTATTGAAGAATTTATAAATGAAATTGAGATAGGATTTTTCCCAAATTGACTTTCTTAATTTTGGTGATGTGGACGTTTGTTCCATACTTAACATTGAAGGAATAGTGTTTGGGTTTATCCTTATGTCCATTTCTTTTTAAGTAACTTTTGTTTGATCCTAAAATATGATTTTGAAACAAGAAGTCTTTCACATTGTTTTGCGAATTTATTTGTGCCAGTGAGGTAAGTATATGAATATTTTGGTAAATATTTTAGAAAGAGATTTAAATAAATGAAAGATTTATTTTAAGGCTTAGTGGTTGCTATAGGTAATTAAATCTCTGAATTGTTGTTGTTTGTTTATTTAATAGTAAAATAACCGACTATCAAATTTAGGCCAGTTTTGTTTTAGGAAGTAAAAAAAGCTTCCCAAGTCATACGGTTTAATTTCCATCAGGAGAACTCATTCGATGAAACATATCTAGCTTTAAGGGATATATTAGTGGTATAGTCCGCTTACTTCCAAAAGAACCGTGAATATGTCAACCGTAAATTATCAATTATTTTTTCGAAAAGGTCAGGATCAAATATGTAATCGAAAAACCACTTTAAACCAACATATGAGTTCAAATGGAAGACATCTTGGGGATGATCTAAGGCAAAATTCATTGAAATGCAAGGGATACTCGCTACTCGTCGGATGGATGATTACAAAATAGATATAGTAAAGGTAGCTGTAGTAAAGGTAGTGCCTTCAATTTCTTTCAGACCCAGAACGAACTTGTATGGATGAATGTTGCCATTGCATTTCTGCCTGGTAGGAAGTGTTAACATTAAAGAGGGAATCGCTAAAAGGTAAATGCGTAGCCTTGAGCCCTACAACTCGAAAATGGCTAAATAGGATGGATGCAATAGGCTATGTTGGTCGCTCCCATAAGGCTGTGTCATCATCTTTCCAGATTATCATATTATAGATTTAGTTGTGCATGAGAGCTATCTCTAAAGGTTAGGAATAACCGGGGTGATGACATATTCAGTACTATCCGGTAAGGTATATGCCAGTTTTTTGTTAGTAAAGGTTGAAAGGTTTTCGTCTTCAGGCACATTTAATCTAATGATGTACCATTTTCGAAAGGTTGTCCCTTACCTTCCCTTTGGTTGGAATCCAATCTCCAATAAGCAACTTTGGTTTTAGATTGTATATCAATTATTGTTATGATCTACACATACTATAACTACTGGATTATTGATGATTTAAATCCATAGACATTATTATAATATCACTAGATTTTTATAATAAAATGGTTTGGTTATCGTAAGGTAAAAACCCATCTATGTTTATGTGCGAGGTGGCCTTGATATCTTCAAAAGGGTTTTCAAATGTAGAAATCAATTTGATTTGATTGAGCTTTCTTACGTTGGTTTTACTAGACTGATCCGAGCATTATTTTCTTATAATGCTTGGGTTAGTCCGAGCATATTTTCCAGATTTAGTTGGATACTTTAGAGCTTTCAGGAGATGAGTTGGACGCCTCCAAGATGTAGTCACGTATCTTTTACTTTTCCGCTGCTTTCTTTTATGTTTGTTTCAGCCAACATTTATAAAGACAAACTGTTATAATTGTTCAGGCTGATAACAAGATAGTGTACTCCGATGCTGTGTCAACAAAGATGATTTCTTTTTGTAAAGATTATTTGTACATTATATATTTCTCGTTAGATGTGAGATTCTTTTCTATCTTCTTCTTTTTTCATCCCAAATGACATGTCATTCAGATATTTAAATGATCGGCATACGAATACTGAGGATGCATTAAGTGGCGTCTTTAGGTGTAAGAAAGGTAGATCGTTATAAGATGATTTGATATCCAGTCTCGCTACATCATGACCAAGAATATTTAAAATGATACGTTTATTTTATTATGATAAATCACTCATGGTTACAAAATATTGTAACTACTATCACAAAATGTACCATATATGGATTCTCTATTAAATACACTTTTAAGTAAATTATTTAACTAATATATAACACATTATATCTATGTCTAATAGAAAGAAAATACCATTTATTTCGAATAAGATTACTTATTTAGTTAGATATTCGTAACAGTTAAATAATTACCCATGTGACATACCCCTAACTCTATCAATGATTGGTTGAAGTTAAGAAAGAGATGGAATGGAATGACATGACACCACGTAAATGAAACTAAAAATTTGGAATGAAATATCACATACCACAAGGGAGGTAGACAAACCTGAAGTTCATAACACCTTTATTGTGTCAAGCTTGGAAAATTATATGAATGGTATAACCGTTAAGATAATTCCTGACCGGTTGGGGATGTACAAGCAGAGACGACCTAGTTGAAAACACCTAGGAAAGAAAAGAAAAGATGATGGATTCTCATCCAAAGCTTCTCTGATAAATTTCACCTTTATAGATTTAGTGCTATATAGGATTTCATTTCATCATGGTTGCTGGATTAGATGGTAGGTAATGGTTGCCAAACTTATTCCTATAATATTTACACTCATATAAATTTTATACATATTTAGATTGTTTGCATACAAGCTTATATGTCATAGTCTCGTATTCATACTAAGGCTGAGCTCACCTATAGATATGTTTATGCATAATATTACATATTTGGTTGAGTAGATAGTTGTTAGATAACTTGGTCGTACAACATGATTGTAGAATACAAACTACATTATCTATCCTTTAGGAATTTCTGGAATAAAATACTATCAACAGTGAAGAATGTAACAACCTATAAAATTAATAGGAAATTAATTAAGAAAAATCAATTGATTAATAGTAACACTAAAAATGGAATTAATGAACATCGAAATTTGGCCACAAAACTTGCACTATTGAGTTTGTGGCAATCTTCTAAACATCATTCATAAAAAGCTTCATGATCGAAGTTCAAACGAAGAACTTATTAGCATTTGAAAATTTTGGTTCAAAAACAATACAAAACAAATTATAGTAATGAATATCAATAAAGTTAATGAAATAATAGCTTAATGTTTAAGTAAACATGAACCATAATATCTTAACGTTAACAAGTAGTTGGACCATCATTGGTCGTCCGCTTGTTTGGGTCGTTTAACCGTATAGGCAACCGGTCGACCAATCATACTCTAACAGCAAGGTTTTAAGTGGCCAAATGACATGGATTTCAATTTATTAAAAGATTCTCAACCTGACTTCCTAGCATATCCAAGCAACTATAAATAATAGGTTAGCCCATCATTCTTTTCATATAAATCTAATGCCGAAAACGATACTATGCCAATTCTCTTCCTCAATAAAGATCTCTTTAACTCGAAATCAGAAATAAATACATATCTTCAAAGATTAGGAGAAGGATTGAAAGAAGCAAGCTAAAGTAAAAGGTAATATTATATATATATATATACCTATGTATGTATGCATGCATGTATGTAAGTATATGTGTGTGTATCTTGCTAATCCATAAATTCTGAATCTAATATGTATAAATAATTCATTATATGGTATACGATAATAGTGGATAAATTGGAGGAAGATATAAGGCTATCGCACGAAACAAATCCAAAGGAGATTCATTAGGAATTATCTATGAATGAAAATCTTAATTTTTCTGTTTTAGTATATTGTGTAGTTTGATGTGTAGATTTGTATAGTACCTGGGAAAATTTTGTATGTGAATATTTATCAACCCAGAACCCCAAAATTTCCCCATAATATGTAAATCTTGAATATTTGGGATCTTGTTGTTTTATTATAATATTATAGCATCAGATTCATTGATATTTCCAAAAATAAGCATTTTGTATTCTATTTGATTCCACTTTTCAATTTGTGATTGTAATGGCAAATAATTCTGAAATAAGAAAATAGGAAGAGGCATGGAAAGTAGGGAAAATGGCAATTAACAATCAATAATCAATCTAATAAAATGAGTTAGGGGCAGTTATGGAAGTTAATCCATAAACAAAAAAGGTGAAATAAGGAGTCTCCATTATAATGCCTTTAATACATAAATACGAGTGAGGCGTGTGTGTCTATTTATATATATATATATATATATATATATATATATATATAGATGAAATGTTACATTAAATGCGAGGTTAGTTGAAAGAACATAAGAGTATGCCTAAGTAACCTGGCCAGTAGCAGCATGACTTTTATAACTGATACGGACATTGTCTATAATAAGTACGCATGGTGGACATGAGATTAATCCCAATTTTGTAGAGTAATTCGGCCCAGCTAATCTAGCTACCTTCAGCTATAAATAATCGGACTAATATGGAACCTAATAGTTGGGTATGGGCCATAAGAAAGAGGTAATCCCAAGACGGTCCTGCTTCGGGGTTGAGGTATTAAATGGCTAGTTAGGGTTTGCCTCTGCCTACTTATGAAGTATTAAATGGTTAGGATTATCATTTAGGTGAGTTAGTTAAAATCTCTTGGGGAGGTCTGCTTCGGGGTTGAGGTGTTAAATGGTTGTTGGAGGGTTTGCCTCTCCACTATCATAAAAATTAATTGGCCTAGAAAAGATTTTGTATGATGTCAGTTAGGGAGTACCAGGAGGGGTTCATTCGAGGTTAGATATTAAATGGATGGAGGGCTAGTCTACTTCCCATTTAAAGGATATTAATTGACACAAGTGCTCCCTCACGCATTAGGATATGATTGGATGGAAATGGGTTGTTGAACCCAATATGCTCCATAGTTGTGTTGCACCCACTTTTATAGTCATAAGGTAGGATTCATTAGGCCACTAGCTTATAGTTGGAGTTATATGTGGATAAATATAATAAATTCGTAAGACAGATTCCTAATCTGAATGCTTGTGATCCATATGTTATTATTGTAAAACATAGGATTTTCATTCATCGGAAATTGTTATTCCGACCCCATTCTCATTACAACCCACAAATTAGATTTGGTGATGAGTGCGGAGGAGGAGAAGGCGAAGACCTAGTGGTAGTATTAGTTATTTATTTATGATTTTGATCCATCCGAACAATGTATTAAACTTGGTTTATGTGTTATTGATACATTGTATTTCTAAGACTGAGATATTATTGTAATACCCCAGAAAATTTAACAAAAATTTAACAAGAAAAGTAAATTTAATTAAAAAAAGACTAAAAAGGAAATTTTCATAGATATCCAAATTTGGCTACGGAACAGGTACCATTGTGTTTGTAGCGATTTTCTGGACAATTTTCATATATAACACTTTTGGAGTTAATATGGAGAAGTAATGGATGTTTGAAAATAAAAAATAAAAAAATATATTGATAATAAGTGATTTAGGGTTGACCCCTAAATTTGAATGATTGACCAGTAGACTTGATTGGTCAACCTATGGAATTGAATGGTAGACACATGGCTACGAATGGTCGACCATTCGCATTAATAATTTGATTGTTCTAAACCATGTTTGAATAGCTGAGATAAATTGCTTCGGAGCCAAGTTTTGATGAGCAGTCTTAATGTTAATAAAGTATGCTTCATCCCAAATCAACATCCTAATTTAATTGCAAACCTCTATAAATTCTAATTTAACCTAACCCTAAAATCAATATAACATTTTACTGTAATGAAATTCTGCCAGATTCTATGATCTCCTTAAACCCTTAACCTCTTAAATAATAAAAATAAAATCAACCTAGAAGAACACAAACAAGTGGATCTAGATGGAGCAGGCGAAGATAGCATACAAAGGGACAATTCTCAAGAAAGCAAACAGGAAGAGCTTAGGCTTGAGGTGAGTGGGAACAATTTTTGTAAGATGATTATAACAGTTAGGTTTGACCTATATTATTTGATTTAGGATGTTAGAAACCTAATTCGAAGCATGTAAAACACTAGATTAAAATCTATAAATTGTTGAACCTGATTTGATGCAAGTACAACCTTTCTGCTACTTATACTATGAAACCCTAAATTGTAATCTATAATTTCAGATTCAAAATTAAAGTAAATTGTTAACCTGGATAATTTATCAAATTTGCAAACCCTAAATCAAAAAACCCTAAATTGAATTGCAAATTGATGCTTAGACTAGTCATCTAGTAATTAGGTTTAGTAATTAATGCTAACAACATTAATTAAACTGAAAAACGATCAGCATTAAAGGTATGTACGAACCCTAATTTTACTACGCGACCGATCGACCTTGGTACTATAGCGGTTGACTGGTAGCGATCGATCGAAGACGTCTGGTGGTCGACCTTTAAAAACGAAAACTACCGATGTTGAACCTCGGCCTAAGGCCTAAGTTTATAATAAGAATTATATAATTTAAATTAAAAACCATATAAGCGTGAATTATTTTTGAATCTGTTCTAGTTAAGTACGTGCGCTAGAGAAAGTTGGGAAATCAGTTCCCTATCAGAGATAACAGGTTAGTGCAGTATTAGGTAACAAACAAATATCCAATTGGGAATTGATAATCTATTAGGGCGATATATTTCACAGATGGAGAATCGATAATCGTCTAAGGAAACGTATTTTGCAGATGGAGGATCGAGGGTCGAATAGGGAAATGATTTGGCAGGCACTCAGAGGGTGTTCCACAATCAAAGCGCAACATTGTTGGAGATGTGAATTGAGTGGGTCCAGTGCTAATAGAGAATTCTGTATGGAAAATCAGCTCTGGTGTAACGCGATAAGTGGCTATAGAGTAGAAAAGATTCTGGTGCTAATGGGGATTCCATATAGACAATCAGGCCCTCGCAGCATGATAAGTGACTATAGAGTAGAAAGAAGCTCCGTACTAACGCAAGTCCTTGTATGCATAATTTTTAGGGTACGTGGCACAGGTGGACGCCACCATAGTACGATAAAAGGCATTTTTCTACTATGATCAAGAGATGAACATGGGTGCATACGATGAGTCACATAGCAAGTTTTCATTTCTAGGTTCTCCCTCTCTAGGCCTAGTGATGGTTATACAGAATTTTAGGAGAGGAATTCCCGCACCAGCCTATAGGTGACTTTTCATATTGTAGGAAATGCAGATTAGGGATCTTAAAGCTGGATTAACACTAGAGGAGGGTGAATAGCGTTTAATGGATTTTATGGAATTTTTGAATTATTTTCAACTTAAATATATACGTATGCAATTTCATAAACACAGAGACAACCACAGAACTAGACACAGATGCAAATAGTGAATAAAAGCAGTAAAGGAAAGAACACACCAGCATACTGGTTCTCAATTACCCTACATCCAGTTCCTCACAATTTCTTGTGCAGATTTCTTTTCAAATATAATGTCGATATTACAACCTTGATTTCAAGGCCACGAGATACACCCTCCTTTCTCCAAGTCCAGGGCAAACTCTCTTGATTTAACCAGGCTACAAGATCACCGAATTGATTTACGGGCTACAATCACACCCAATTGATTTACGTGCCACAATCGCACCATTTCCAATCATAATTTGATAAAGAGTGCAACGACCCAAAAATTTCGTTAACTAAATTTGTCATATGTTCCATAATTTTTAATAAAATGAATGTTAGGAATTTGGTGTTGCCATTTGTTCTTATTAAAAGTTAACAATTTAAAATGAGATTTCCAATTCAATAAAATAATGTAAATATTGTGGTTTAATTTTTGAATGGAATATGTGAAAACAAGAGTAATTATGGAATAATATGTTATTTATTTAGAGTATTGAATAAAAAAAATTTGTAAGCCAATTTTAATTAATGGTAATAATGCGATATAAGCTAATAAATTTGATCTCAATGCGATAACCATTTAATGAAGGTAACGAAACAGGATTTAGGAAAATGTATACTAGGTATAAATCAAATAGAAGGAAACAAACGTATATATCGAATTGATTTATGAATAAATACTTTGGATAGTAATTGAATGTACAGTAATGGTAATTTAAAACCTATTTATAGTAAGACTGCATAAGATTCAGTAAATTAAGTGGTGGAAAGATTTTTCCTAGATATACTTTGAAGATGTGAAATTAAAGGTGAATATTAAAATTGGTTAATGTAAAATAACATTGATTAACCGTAAATGGGAATAAATTTGAAAATAAAAATTTATGTTACAAGTGGGTGAACGTAAAGATAAGGGTTAAGAGTGTTGGAATAGGTATATTAGAATAACTATAAAGTGTAAATGTACGTATTTATAGCAACATGAATTATTGAAGGAAAATAATTGGTAAACGGGGTTTGGGCTAAGGAAATGTTATTGATTGTTTTGAAACCTTATTTATTATGGGAAATTAATTTAGCATAAGCAAAACCAATGCAAATATCTAATTTATCAGTAAAGCAATAATAATAAATAGTAATCAATGCAAATTTATGTAATAATAGAATGTGAAATTTGGGGAATAGACGCAAAGTATATATGAGTTGCTAAAAGTATGCATAATAAGTGTAAATTTAATAAATCAATGTCCTGTAGAGGCTGGAGTATGGTTAGTAATAAAAGCTTTTAAAGGAAAAAAAAAACTTTAATTTATAAATGAAAATCAATGCATTAAATTAGGTGTAACTGAATGCATGTAAATAATTTTGTAAGAATAAGTTAATAAACAATTTATTTGTGCATACCCGATTTAATTGAAATAACAGAGAAGACAAGAACTTGATTTGCCTAGGTATATATATATATATATATATATATATATATTGATAAACTATAACTAAATAGAAAGTTTGGTAGTAAATAGGATATAAGAAGACAAAGGCAACTAGTAAATTAATAAATGAATTCATAATAATAAGTAGTAATTAATGCATATATATTTGGCATTAGTGATAATTACAAAACTTTACCCATTTATCTAATTTATTTAATTAAATCTAAATCTATGGCAACATTGTTGTAATGATGGTTGTAAGTGAATTTGAATGTAAAAGGGTAACAATTATTTAGGTTAACCATTTTGAGCATGTTAAGTTAAGAATGGCAATCGATTGAAATAAATCTAAATTAATTATTTTGTTTTGGTTAATGTGTTCTAGTTAATAAAGGGGAGTTTATAAGAAATGAAGCATGCACTAATGACATGTGTTATAATTCAAATGTTATTTATACCCATAAAATGTCTATTTACTGAATAGAAAGATTTTAAATCAATAAGCGAATTTATTGAGTTTCCAATTTATAATTTATAACATTTAATGTAGACTCAATTACAATTAATTGACTTAAATCGTGCAGTTAGCGTAGATTTGTTTTGTAATTGGAGTAGTTAATCCTATAAGATGAAGTTAATGCTAATTCTATTTATAATTGGACCATTTGTTGATATAGATTATAGGAAGCAAGATGTATAAATTTAATTAAAGTATCAACATTCAACGATTGTAATTATTGAAAATTAAAATGGAATTTGAGGATAATAAAGGGAAACCATGAACAAATGTTAATGCATCCTTATTACTGGTAAAAGATGAGTATATAAAAGTTTGAAAATCAAAAATAGGT
Source organism: Allium cepa (assembly GCA_030765085.1). NCBI lineage: Eukaryota > Viridiplantae > Streptophyta > Magnoliopsida > Asparagales > Amaryllidaceae > Allium > Allium cepa. Next base: position 119,819,454 of record CM060938.1, on the reverse strand, counting down.
TTTTGAAAACTTAATTTATAATTTCTAAATATAAGGAAGTGGAGAAATTAACACTGCAATGGATAGACTTATCAGCTTTTAATTTACATCTAAATTTGTTTAGATCAATTTGGAAATTAATAAAATTGTGGATATATTTTGAAACGTAAACGAAACGTCTAGATTTACATTTGTAAATACGTTTAAAATAAAATGTAAATGATAAGGAATTTATTTATTTCCTAAATCCGTAACGTGTGTAATTAATATTATTTATCTTTCGGGACCACTTCCGTTTGCACGTTAAAATTCGTGCACACCTATTCTTTTGCGATCTATCTATAAATAGACGATCAAAAACCCTAGCCTCCATCTTCTATCATTTGTCTGTACGTTCTTTTCTTCAACTCCTTCTTCTCCTCAAATGGATGCAAACCTAGATCTATTTCTATTCAAATTTCAAATGAAAATTCAAACATCTCAGAAAAATTCCAAAAAAAAAATATATGTTGTAGATTTCATCCATACGAATCTACGCGCAGTCTCTGTTTTCGAAATCGATACTCGAGTCAGCGGCAAATCGCGGTCAAAATCAGAAAATTCGAAACCTAAGTCAATTTAGGCGTTCTGATTTGGAGCGACTATTTGCAAATTTGTTTCTGGGTATTGGAGAGCTCGGCTAGGGAAATCGTAATGGTGGAGGCGCGTCACCATCTGGTGGACTGGGGTGGTCTAAAGGCATGGTCAAAGATGGGGAGTGCGTGCGTTGAAATGGGTTCATTCAGTGGACGAGCATACGTGAGTTGAGAAGAAGCTTTATGACGTGGCAAGCTTTAATTAGGTTGTTGTTTAATTTTGTTTTATTTAATTTTTGTTTCAACTCATTAAAATTGAATAACTTTCTCATACGACCTCGTATTCACGCGAGATCTTTTTATTAGGATCGAAATTAAATTCCGGATCTGTTGGCGCTGGTTTGGACAGATTTGGAGACTGTGAAAGTTTGGGTTTAAATCGAATTTAGATTCGATTTAAATTCAAAAGGTGAGTGTTTTAACCCACTCACAACTTCTAAAAGTTTTTATGTTTGTTAAATTTATTGTAGATATGAGTAGAAATTTAATTATGACTGTTTGGCATGTTTTTATTCAGCATATCTGTTAAATCGCATTTATTAAATTTAACTGTTAATTTCTTTTATGTATTGCATATGAATTGACAGTTAGAATTTATTTATGTGCATATAAACTTCTAGTTAAACAGTTATAAATTTAATTGAATATGAAATGTTAATTAATAACTGCCAATTATTTCCTGTTATATTGTATATGCCATATATTGATGTTTGTTTAAACTGATGATGTTTGAGATAATTTGGTTGATGATTGATGATGGATGAATGGATGCTTTGTTTCATATCATTAAACTGCAAGTTATCATGCATTTTTCATTTCATTTGGGATTGTGGTTTGAAATGATATACAACCGCAAAATTTTATATCTTTTAAATTGCGGATTGAAATGATAAATATCCGTATCACTTGACCATAGGATAGAAAATTTTATACAGGCACCGTGGTCTATATATAAAATATTTTAAAGTGATTTCTATGGTTTGGATGATACGGTTTATAATAAGTTAATTTTGATATTTTCTTCTATATATATACATATGAAGTTAGAAATTTTGAATTTAAGCTGTGTATAAATCTCTTAAATAAAATGGAAAAAATTGAGGAAATAGAGTTTGATAATTTAGATTATATGATAAATATTTAAGTTTGGAAATTTTAAGATATGATATTTATAACTGGATTTTTCCAAGATTAATTTAAAATGAATATTCTAGTATAATTAAATTGAAGAAAATATTTAATTGCTAAAAATTGGAGTTTTATTTATGAATTTTATGTGAATATTCAAGACTAAATAATAGAGCATTTAATTTGTTGAAAGAATAAATTCCAACTTTAGTTTGAAATATTATTACTCTAAATGGATATATATATATATATAGAAATTGAAGTGGTTTGGAACTTGAAAGTGATATTTAAATTTTGGTTCAGACTTTAAATAAAGAAACATATTTGTAAAACCATGGAAATTATTTTCTTTACAAAGTAACCTTAAAGTTAAACCATTTATTTTATATACCGTTGAATATCCAAACCATTCAAGTTTTAGAAGTTGTGGTTTTTAAAAAGTATGAATTCATAAATATTATATTTGAAAGTATAATTCAAATGTTGGTTTCCAGATATTATAAATTTTAAAGCAGTGTGATTTTGGAAAAGGATTATATTTGAGATAAAGTGATATCATATTGTTTGGGTTTTTAAAATGATATCGTATTTATAGTTTTGAAATGGAAATTTTTATTCCGGTTTTAAGGTATAAACTATATTTAAATGACCGCGGTGTTATAATAACGATGGGTTGGCAAAGAGACCGGGATCGGATATTGTAACAACCCGCATATTTATCGATTTTATATTTAAATATTTTATTTAAATATTTCATCGTTAGTCGGATTTTAGTCCGAAAAGCTACTTTTTGCATACGGTCGAATTAGGACTCGGGACCACTCCCATTGAGTTTAAAATGTCGTTTGCGACCTTTTTGAGTATAAGCTTCGATATGTTTGGAGAAAGTTGATTTTTGCTACTTTTCACTTTGGGTTTGGTTTTGGGCTCAGCCCTATGTTAACTTATGCTCAAATCTGAGCCACTCTTCCCCACTCACCCTCATTCTCTTCTCTTTTCAGTTCTAAGTCATTAATGGTTGGTGAGATTGGAAATTAAAACTCCAAAACCCTAGTTCTTCTTGCAAATTCAATTTCCTTGCTCCAAATTCAAGAGAACCCATTGGTAAGCATTCCCTTCCTCTTCTCCAACTCATTCTCTTACCAATTTCAGAAATTCCTAAACCTAATTTTGGGAATGTTCTTGTTTTGAGCTTAGATTAAAGCTCAATTGGGTTGTGTTGAAGAGAGGTTGATTCTCCATTTGCTTTCAAGCTTCTTCTTGCTCGATTTTGTGAAAATGTGAGATTTTATCTCACATCTATGCTTATACTTATCATCGAATGTTAGGTATGAATTCCTAACACTTATTCGTGTGCATTTGCTTTTGGTTTGGATTGAATTGGTGTATATTCCAATTTTTGGTGTTTTGGGTTCAATTCCTTAAAAATCATAGCTTTGAGGATCAAATGTGTTTTTGGTGATGCATCGAGGAGCCAATAGGGCCGGGTAGCCGTTAGGCATAATTCTCTTGCGTCCGTGCTCGTTCGGTTGCGAATTGATGGAGGTTTCATATCAATACATGGGCATAAATAGGCAGAGCATCAGGTTCGGCCGACCGACCCCCTGGTCCGGTCGACCGACCTGATGCCAAGTGCATAAGCACTTTCTGTTTTAGGGTCCGGTCGACCGACTACAGGGGTTCGGTCGACCGACCTGATGCCGAGGAGTTTTTCAATACAAGGTTCGGTCGACCGAGCACTGTATGTCAGCTGTAACATCCCGCCTTTTCGCACACTTTAAACCGACACACGTGCCAATTCAAAGCATACGCAATGGCGGATTGTTATGGGGTAAATAAGAAAAAACAGAGAAGAAATAAAACAAAATAGAATCTCACAGCGGAAGGATAAAATATAATAATCAATATACAGTTCATGATAACTGTTTACAAAATATTTATTTTACTTATACAATGAATATCAGAGTTACACATACCAATACAACCAATGCAGCGGAAATTTAGAGTGTGGTGCAATACTATAAATAATATAATACGGATTCTTCGTCTTCGTCCTCCAAAGCTAAAATCTTCGATCCTGAAACGCTCGGACTGACCCGAGCGAATTTGAAAAGACAAAAACACTCGAGTCAGACTAAAAGATCTTATGTGAGTTAAATTAACAGAAATAAATATGAGTACAGTAACTCAAGAGATGTTCGGGATTTACATCTCCTAAGGATCCGTTAAACTATTTACTATGTAGTATATTGCGCTATTATAATAGTGTCTATTTATAAAATAAACTTACTTTTTAATAGCGTTAAGGGGTTACCCATATAGCCCTTAACACAAATAATGCCAATAGTCTATACAGTACCGTAATACCTCCTGATCGGGAAGCTACCAGAGGATACTCCATAGGTACGACACAAATAGAAACTCGTAGTAAAGGCTCGGTATGGTAGGTGACACGGCACAACTAGGCAATGCCAGGGTAGATATACCAATTGCTATCCAGGCTGGTGGAAACGCGTAGCCGCAGTTACCGCCCACCTCGGACTAACTCCCCAAAATCAAAATATAGAAGTGGCCACTGAATCAATCCAAAATCAAAGTATAATATCGAAAAGGAGGGTCCGATCAGAGGAATGACCTCATTGGCCTGAGAATCGCTCCTGTTTTAGCCACCTTATGCCAACTCACGGGGGTCGGGTCCACGTATTTACCTTACAGGAAACGTCGCCACCACCTACTTCATTCTGGAATCTCCACCGCGTATACGGTTAGTCAAAGTGGTTTTCGGTATCGACAGAGAGTATGTCCATATCCGATCCCGGTCTCTTTGCCAACCCATCGTTATTATAACACCGCGGTCATTTAAAAATAGGTTATACTTTAAAAATCAGAATAAACATTCCATTTCATAACCATGAATACGATATCATTTCAAAACCCAAAACCATATTTTATCGCTTATCCCAAATATAATTCTTTTCCAAAATCATAATGTTTTAACTTCATAACGTCTGAAAATCAAATATTTTCAAAGCATAATATTTTGAAAATCATAATTTAAAACCATAACTTCTAAAAACTTGAATGGTTTGGACATTCAACGGTGTATGAATTAAATGGTTTAACTTAAATGTTACTTTGTAAAGAAAATAGTTCTCATGGCTTTACAAATACATTTATTTATTAAAGTCTAAACCAAAATTTATATTATCTCTCTCAAGTTCCAAAACCACTTCAATTTATTTATATATACGTATATCCATTTTGAGTATCAATATTTCAAACTAAAGTCGGATTTTATGCTTTCAACAAATCAATTGTTCTATTAATTAGTCTTGAATATTCATATAAAATCCATAAATAATAAGACTTCAATTTCTAGTAATAATATATATATATTTTTCCCAATTCAAATTATACTAGAATATTCATTTCAATTTATTTTGGGAAAAATCCAATTATAAATATCGTATCTTAAAATTTCCAAACTTAACATTTAAACATATGATATAAATTATTAAACTCCATTTTCTAAATTTTCTTCCATTTTTAATAAAGATTTTTATACACCTTTTAATTTCAAAATTTTCAACTTCATATGTATATATATATGGAAGAAAAATATTTATACAATATAAAATTTAAGATTATTATAAACCGTATTCCATCCAAACCATAGAAATCACATAAAAATAGTTATATATAGACCGCGGTGCCTGTATAAAATTTTCTATCCTATGGTCAAGTGATACGGATATTTATCATTTCAATCCGCAATTTAAAAGATATAAAAATTTGCGGTTATATATCATTTCAAACCACAATCCCGAATGAAATGAAATATGCATGATAATTTGCAATTTAATGATATCCAATAAACATCCATTCATCAACATCATCCATCATCCAAATCGCAATCATCAATCAATATCAATCAATAACAATATTATTTTTGGTACTACATAACAGGTAATACTGGCAATTTTATTCAAATTAAATTTAACAGCTATTAATCTACAGTCTATATTCAGAAATAAATTATATAACTGTTAACTAGAGTTCATATACAAACAAATAAATTTTAACTGTAAATTTATACGCAATAAATGAATTAAATTAACAGTTAAATTTAATAAATGCATTTCAACAAATATGAGTGAAATAAACATGCCAAATACTCATAAATAAATTTCTATTCATTTCTAAAATTAATTTAACAAACATAAAAGCTTCTAGTAGTTGTGAGTGGGTTAAAACACTCACCTTTGGAATTTAAATCGAAATTAAATCCAATTTAAACTCAAAATTTGGACAGTCTCCAAATTCATCCAAACTCATGCCAAAACGTCAGAAATTCCGATACGATCCCAGCAAAACAAACCGCGCGTGAATCCGAGCTCGTATGCAAAAGTTATGAAAATTCGAAAAATGGAAAATTCTGGTCCTGGGTCGACTTCGGGTTCGACTTCGGTGCGCCGCCTCAATTCCCCGGTGCTTGCTTGGAGTTTTCGCCGAAACGACCCGGATCGACCAGAGTCATTTTCTTCCTGACCCGAAATTGCTCTAGGTTTTTCTCCCCTGAAACCCGAAGCGCGAGCAGAAGCTGCTGCAGATCCGAATTTTTTTTTTTTTTTAAATTTGAAATTTTTTTTTTGAACTGACTGGATCTAGGGTTAGCCCCCATTAAAGAAGATGAACGTACAGCAAATAGACAATAGAATGGAGCTAGGTTTTATAACTGTATATTTATTGGTAGGGTTGGGTTAGAGTAGATAGACTAGATAGATGAACGTACGAAACAAACTAAGGCCCAAAAAGCCCGTTCTGACCCCGGAACGAAATTTGTCAAACCCATATATCCAGATAGGTATTTTAAAATATTCTGAACGCGATGGAAAAAGTTTCACGTCCAAATTTGATCGTATGAAGAAGTTATGCTGAAAACAAGATTTCCAAATTGATTTCAAATTGATTTTAATAAAATTGATTTTCAAGGCGTTTCGCGTCCGTACGATCAAACGACAGGTTCGATCGATACGAAACTTGAAACCCTATAATAATTCACCGATACGGATCCGATGAAACTGGTTTCATCGAAATCCGAGTCCGTGACCAAAATGGTTATTTTCAATATTCATTAAATAAATTAAATAAATTATAAAAATCCAATTTTTACATCTAAATTCAAAAATTGACCAAATTTCTCCCTTTAAATTTTCTTAATTATTTACTCCAATTCTAAACAATTCAAGTGTCAATACATAGTTGTTTTATTCATCAATTTAGATGTTAATCCTTACTTAAAGGTTAAATTCCAATTTTTAATAAATTCAACATTATACGTTTGATTAAATTTATTAAATTCACTTTCTTTCTATTATTCAAAGTTATTGATGTCAATTTAATGAAACTAACATTGGCTCAATATCTATACATTAAAAATCTCAATTCTAAACTTAGATCTCAACTTATGAAATAGTTAAATAATAAATTCCATCTAAATCTACATCTTCCTACTATCTAAATATTTAGAAAAATTACTTACCACTTTTTATTGTAAATTTCTAAACTAGTAGATTTGTGTCATTTCTAGCCCTTTGGATATTTAATATTAACTAAAAGAAAATTTACATATAATTTCCATCGTCAATTATTTTAGTGAATAAATCTTCAAAGGTTACTGCAATTAATCCCATTAATTGCAATAAATTCTAATAAATTTGACTCTATTTGATTACAACTCACAAATAAATCAATTATTACTCCCTACATAGTTAACGTTTCTTTTATATTCCAATACATTAATATTTACCCAATTTCCATCTTTTATTTGCATAAATTATTGTATTTCAATCTTATTGGAAATTTTGTTAACTTAACACTTGAATAAAACTTAAAACCTCAATTAATTCATTCCACTTCGGTTTCATTCTTAAGATTACACTAATTATTATATTATAAAAATGAAATTTTCCCTTGGTTACATCTTATTTATCGACTTACAAAAATTCCACACTAACTGAAATAATTTAGTGCATAAATTGAGATTGATTAAAATAAACTTAACAAACAAATAGAATAAATACGTACAATAATTATTGTCATAAATCTTTTTTATAAGTCTACACATAATTATTACCTTACAATACGTTTTACGTTACTATAAAATTTATACACTCTTCCGTTACCATATTAATAATTACTAAAGTAACGTTCATTCTTAATAACAACGTTATACTATTCAACATATAAAAGGACTCCATTCCCCAAATACATTCATTTATATTTATTCCCTTAAAGTTCTCCTTTATTGACTAGACACATTAATTTAGATTCATTTACATCGAATGCCCTTCTTAGCTATATACTCAATACATGTTAAATCTACATAATTTTTACCCTTTTATTCAAATTCACTTATACCATCAATAACAAAATTTTGCCCTAAATTTAGATTCAATTATATACATTAGATAAATGGGTAAACTTTTGTAATTATCCCATATATGAAAATATTTTTATGCATACATTTCCACTTACTTACTATGCATTCATTTATTAAATTACTAATTGCCTTAGTCAACTTATCCCCTATTTACTACCAAATTTCAAATTTAATTATAGCTTATCAATACATAAAATTTACATAGGCAAAACAAATTTTATTACTATCTTAAGTCCATTTATTATTGACAACATTCATTAAATTTCCTTATCAACACTTATTGCATTGATTTATTCAGCGGTCACCTTTTATTTAGTTACTATCCATTTTACAATCCAATGTAAGTCTTCCACTATTTATTTTATATTAAATGAATTCCATTCTACTTAATCTTTTTATTGATATTCACTAATTCAACCCTTATATCAGTTTCTTATATTTAACTTTAAATCAAATTGTGACAATCTACATTATCCAAATCTATTGTCATAAAATTTTATTGTTACACTAAATTACAACTACTATACCAAATTTCTACATTTATTCTCAATTAGATTAGAAATTATATTAATTCAATTCATTTAATATTATTAATTTAACGGGTCGTTACATCGGCCGACCGACCTGATGATTTTTGCCTACTTGGCCTTATTGCTTGAATTTCCAACTTAAATCGATTCGTGTTGTTTCCTATTGATTGTTATCAATTATTATGACTTTGATGACTCCTTTTTAGGGATTTTTGAATATCCATTTCGATGGATTCTTTATCGGTTTCGTTGGATATTTATTCACACCTTCGTGTGTGAATTTTAGTGATTGATTGTTCCTACAATCTTCTTTGTGTTTTGTCACTTTAAAAATATAAAGGTTTTCTATACTAGTAGTAAATATCAAAACTCTTTCCTCAAACGATTTCAATACTATTTTAATACCAAATTCGTTTATAAAACCGTTTTCCAATCTATTAGTATATATAAACCTTTACCTCACTCGTATGAGAAATCTAATTAAACGACTTAGTGAAACAAGTGGTATGAAACGCTTACGTTTACTTTGTCGGTTAATTCTTGGACTTGTTCGATTGAACCTCTTGTGACAAGTTTCTAGTGTAGATTTACAATTTGTTCGTAAATATTTAAGTTAAGCAAGTGGTTATGGGACATGAAGCTAAACTCATATATTTACTAGCTTAGTGTAATTGACACTTCTCGTTGATCATGACGGTCATCTTTGTGATTTAGACTAGCAATGTGCGATGTCTCTTTGTCTGCGAGGGAGACTAAACCCCGTTTTGTGGAGTTTCGACTCAATTTATGATGGGGTAGCAACCCATGGTCTTCGGGCCGTTTGTGGAGCTTCGGCTCAATTTGTGATGGTTAGCGACCATGGAATTAGCGTTCCGTTTGTGATACACGTGTTGGTGAGCTTTATGCTCCCGTTTGTGATAGGCCTCCCCCCCTTTGTGATTTCTGGATTTCTTGTGTAGATTCCTAGAATTTGTGTTTCACCAATTTTCGTGGTTTCCATTGATAAGTTTTATCAATATTTGTGCATTGGTGAATTTGTGTGTCATTGACTTTAGTGATTTCTGGATTTCTTGTGTAGTCTTCTGGAATTTGTGTGTCATTGACTTTTGTGATTGACATTGATATTATCGTCAATATTTATGGTATGGTGAACGAAATAAGGAGTATGACGTTTCTTTGATTCTTGTGTAGATTTGGTGACATTGATTAATCTCTTGATGATTATCAACTAGGTATATATATATATATATCATAGCTTGGCATTGTGATTATTATGTGTTTAGTCATATCTCTTATTCTATATCGTTTCATCTGATATTTATAGTTAGACTGATCCGTTTATTATTTTCTTATTAAATAATACTCGGGTCAGACCGAGATGTTACAGGTGCTTCTGCTTGACTTCTCATCCGGGGATTAACTCCTTGACTTTTGGGTTAACTACTTCGATTAGTAGTTATTTTGTTGTATACATTTGAGATATAGACTCCTTAATGTATACTTATTCTTTTGTGTAGTTCGTGTAACTATTCTTTTGTGATATTGTGGATCTTTTTAGACCACTACTCTGATGTACATTTTCTAGTGTAATATTCATATCTTATTCCGCCTTTGTGATATGAATTGTCTGTGACTGATTTATGTTATGTTTACTTCTATATTCGTTTCCGAAGATATTATAGCCACTGTGTAGTAGCTTTGAGTTTGTGTCGGCATGTCGGATTTCCACTTGAAAAGAATTGCATGCTTTACTATCTGACATATCGATGCTCGCACAAAGCAATTACACGGATGGTCGCTCCTCAACAGCCTTATTCTCCGTGCTAGTTGACAGCATTCACCGTAATGTTCTTGGCTAGCGTGGGTATAGAGGTGGGGCGTCACAGATATGGACATACTCTCTGTCGATACCAAAAACCACTTTGACTAACCGTGTACGCGGTGGAGATTCCAGAATGAAGTAGGTTGGTGGCGGCGTTTCCTGCAAGGTAAATACGTGGACCCGACTCCCGTGAGTTGGCATAAGGTGGCTAAAACAGGAGCGATTCTCGGGCCAATGAGGTCATTCCTCTGATCGGACACTCCTCTTCGATATTATACTTTGACTTTGGATTGTTTCAGTGGCCACTTTTACTTTGATTTTTGGGGGAGTTTGTTCGAGGTGGGCGGTAGCTGCGGCTATGCGTTTCCATCAGCCCGAATAGCAATTGGTATATCTACCCTGGCATTGCCTAGTTGTGCCGTGTCACCTACCCTAGCACGCCTTATACGATTTTGGCTTTGTACCATACCTATGGAGTGCCCTCTGACGACGCCCAGTACGGGGGAGATTACGGTACTGTATAGACTATGGGAATATATTTTGTGTTAAGGGCTATATGGGTAACCCCTTAACGCTATTTAAAAGTAAGTTTATTTTACAAATAGACACTATTATAATAGCGCAATATACTACATAGTAAATAGTTTAACGGATCCTTAGGAGATTTAAATCCCGAGCATCTCTTGAGTTACTGCACTCATATTTATTTCTGTTAATTTAACTCACATAAGACCTTTTAGTTCTGACTCGAGTGTTTTGTCCTTTCAATTCGCTCGGGTCAGTCCGAGCGTTTCAGGATTTGAAGTTTTAGCTCTGGAGGACGAAGACAAAGATTTGTATTACTATTATCTACTATTATTCCACTACACTCATATTGTTCCGCTGCATTGTTATTGGTATGTGTAACTCTGATATGTATTATATAAATGTTTGTAAACAGTTTTATAAACTGTATATTTTATTATTATATTTTATCCTTCCGCTGTGAGATTCTATTTTGTTTATTTCTTCTCTGTTTTTCTTATTTACCCCATAACAATCCGCCCTTCCGTATGGTTTGAATCGGCATGTGTGTCGATTTGAAGCGTGCGAAAAGGCGGGACCGTTACAAAGAGAGACTCGATACACTTCTTTGATTACAAATTATCCTATAACTCTGAATAGCACTGAGATCTTTGAGAGAGAGAGAGAGTGGTATAGAATCAAACTAGAGATGATCAAGTTTGATTCACTTAGAATTTCCATACAGTTTTGTTAAAGCATATGAAATATAAGAGGACATTTGAGTGGAGAAGAAGGAGTGACGAAATGAATAAAAACTAACTTAAAATTCACTGAAAACAACTGGTATTTATAGGAGAAAACGGTCATGTCCATTCGCGAAAGGTTATGACAAATAGAAACTTCTTTTGAAAATTTGAAATTTGAATTCTATGACTACTATGATGACATGGGGAGATGAGGGATGTCGACATGCCTTTGTTATTTTTGAAAATAGATTTTGCTTTAAAATGATTTCTTTTCCAAAACTTGTCAAAACAATTTCTAAACTTTGTAAACCATTTTGAATATAGTTTAAACTTATAAAAGAGTTTTAGAAAGTAATCTTAAAATATACAATCCATAATATAAAAGAAATATTAAAAACCAAGTATAAATTTCTTTAAAATATATCAAAGCTAAAATATTACAATCAAGAGATAGTTAAAAAAACAGGAGATGATTTTGAAATTAATACGACTAAAAATAGTTTTTGAATTAAGGCTAAAATATTTAAATTGAAAGAGATGACTTAAAAATATAGTTTTGAAAAAATAAATCATTTTGAAAATTTCGTGGATTCCATTCTAGGTCGTGGGTTCCATCACAATAAAGAGATCGTGGGTTCCATCACACCATTAAAGCGAGAAGGTGGATTCCATTCCATAGTTAAAATCCAAATAAAGATTTTAGTGCTATTATGAAGTTTTAATATAAATCTGAAATCTATTACTTATCTTGATATCTTGAACTCTTGATACTCATTAGTCTTCCGTCTTGATTTCTTCAGTCTTGAATTCGTCGGTCTTGAATCTCTATACTCTATCTTGAATCTTTATACCATACAGCCTTCATTCTCAGTACCTGCATACATATATATCTAGACAAGAATATTAGTATTTATATTTTATAACAGCCCTAAAGTTGTTGTCATCAAAAGTATCATCTTAGGAACTAACAATCTCTCCCTTTTTGATGATGACAACCTATGTTTATAAAATTTACTCCATCGAACTCTGATTCTACTTTGACTCCCCCTTATTCCAACAACTCCCCCTTAATCTACTAACTACCCCTTAATCTTAGCCTAACTAACCTATTTTATTGTTCTCCCCCTTTTTCATCAACAAAAACTAATCATAAACTAAATAACTCCCTCTAAATCTTATACTATAGCACTGTATAAGATAATAACACAATATAAATGAGATAGATAATAATATGAATAAAATATAATAAGGTAAATATGAGAGATGTGAAAATTTCAAACATAATCAATCAATATATACATCATGTTCAATCATATATTACACAACATATTCAAATCAATCCAAACCATACCAAATCAAATCAAATCAAACCAAACAATTCAAAGAAAATTAAAGTAAATCAAACCACATATGTCAAATCAAACATTTCTTGGAACTTGAACCCATCCTTCTTTACCGAAGGTAGTATTTGCCTTTATAGCTTCCCATTCTTCATTATCTTTGTTCGAAGTTCCTTCTAGATTCTCTTTAAGTTCTTCTTTGTTGACGGCTGAGATCGTCCGTCGAATGTCATCGAAATGCCTTTCTCGTTCTTTTATCATCTGCATTTGGCTTAATTCTAAGTGATGTTGATTGTAAAGGATAAAAATAAGTATGTTTTTGAAGGAATTGAGAGTTTCTTCAAGATTCTCACTTAGATTATGAATAGGAAATGCCATTTTTTGATAAAATATGAAGAAATTCAATAGAAAATAAAGAGCATTGAAAGTATGCATTTTGCTAGAAGAAATGGGTATTTAAAGAGTTAGAAAGTTGTTTGAAATGAAAAGACTCAAGGTAGTTATGTCAATTTCAATTTCAAAACAAAAAACCATTTCATGGCCGTTACATGTCGACATGGGGGTAAGGGGATGTCGACTTGCCCCTATTATGCTTTATTTCTTTATATTAGATACAAGTTCATATATATAATATAACACAATATAATAACAAGCATAAATAAAAGATTTTTCGTTGATAAATTTAATTAACATTACAAATGATACATAACATTAACTAAAGAGAGATATAAACTAATACAACATGAAATGAAACTAGTGTCAACTAGAGGATGATGAAGATGATGATAATCCAAGCTTAGGACTCACTTTCCAAAAGAACTTGTTCGTTTTGGTGGAAATCCTGTCCAACTTTTTACTAAAGGACCTTTTGAGAATCCAATGGTTTTCCACGATAATCTTTTAATTCTTGAGAAGCGTGTTGTTGGATGGATTATCAGGAGTGATAGGGTATTCGATGCTTTCCAGTGTAGTCACTTCCTCCTCCTCTCCTTATTTTTCAATTTCCATCTCCTCCCCTTCTTCCTCCTCCACGTCTTCTTCTTCCATCTCTTCATGAGCCAATTCTCATCCTTTTTGGCAGGTGTTTCATATGGTTGAAACAAAAACGGAATTTTCATGAGAGAGATGTTAGCATGGTTAAAAACTTTTCTAGAAACGAACTCCTCCTCCTCATAATCAACACCAAAGTAGTTAAAAATCCAAGTGAGATAAATCTCATGATATAAAGTGTTTTCACCTAAAGTAAAAAATTTGGGACGAAGTTCATCCAAAATCACTTGCGCCCAATTAATGTCATAGTGCCCGAAAATAGCAAAAAAGCGCCTTGCAAACTTTTAATGTAGGGTGATTGAAATTTCCCGATCTAGGAGTTATGGTATGTTGCAAAAGAATGTTTACAATTCTAGCTTTAGGACGAAAATTTCGATTTATAAACTCAAAATTATCAACTCCTTCAAAAATGCGATGAAATATCTCACGATCATGTTCATCAATTTGAAAATCTGAAAGATCCATTCCCGTATACTTACAACCAAGAATGATACCCAAAATCTCCAATACGCGTTCCTTTAATACTACCCCTCAGTTACCCTTCATTTCCTTCATAAAAACCACAATTCAAATTTGCATAAAACATTTTGACAAGATTCAGATAATAAACAAAATCATTTTAAGAATCATCAATTAAGCTAAGAATTTGATTCTCTTGAAGAAGAACAGTGATTTCATAGGAAGAAAAATCATTAAATATAGCAAATTTTCCCTTATGGACCTTTCCAAAGTTCACATAGCCGAAGTAAGCCTTGATAGCTTCTGAATCATTGTAGAGGAACCCTTTAGTGGCCTTTGACAGTTTAATGGTTGATGGAGTTCTTGAGGAAGCCATTTTTGAAGAAAGTAGAGAGCTTGAGAGTTTGAAAGAGAGTTTGAATTTTGAAATGAAAGTGAAAAGATAGGATGAATTTAAGACGATAAATAGATATCTAAGAGCCATGTCTTTTTAGAGCTTTAGAGTTGGTGAAAAGGTGGAGGGAAATTCAAAGTTTTGAATTCAAATTTGAATTTCAAATTTTTGAAGGTACATCGACATGCGGGGTAGGGTCATGTCAACATGGGCCCCTTAGATCATGTGACTTATTTTTCTTATTTTATTTAATATATATATATATCCCATAATCTAATTTATATTTTATCTGAAATAATATTAAATATAATAACACTTTAATATTAATATTATAATATTATTAAAATAATATTATTTTGAAAATCAAAAATTTTAAACTCAAACAACAAGAAATTTCAAAACATGCAAACAATCAAACATTCAAACAAGTAATGTTAATCAATATAATTTAAATGCATACCTATTATTACATTATATTTATGAGATCATCAGAATCGTGAATAG
The DNA here is from genome assembly GCA_030765085.1 of Allium cepa. Classification (NCBI taxonomy): domain Eukaryota; kingdom Viridiplantae; phylum Streptophyta; class Magnoliopsida; order Asparagales; family Amaryllidaceae; genus Allium; species Allium cepa. The sequence goes on along the minus strand of CM060938.1, from coordinate 119,803,921 downwards.
CTGTAAAGCATATATCTGAATTTTCTGTCTCCTGATCTTCATCACTAGAGGATGAGTCATAATCGTCCAGTGAAGTAGTATATGCTCTCTTTCTTTTCTTTGACGAATCATTGCTTGGAGAAAATTTCTATTTATACGGATGCGGAAAATCTCTTTTTAAGTGGCTTAGCTCATCTCAATTGTAGCATCTGCCATTGTTTTGAGTTTCATTATTGTTTCCAAAATTCTTATGATCATTTCTCTTTTAACTGTTTATCTTTCTGTATTTCAGAAACTTTTTGAAATTCCTTACCATCAAAGCCATTTCTTCATCGTCGTCACTATTTGAGTCTAAGCCATCTGTTGTTGCATTGAACGCTATTGACTTCTTTTCTGAGGCCTTGCTTTACCTTCTCCCTAGCGTTTGTAATTCAAATGACATAAAATTCCCAATCAGTTCTTCATTTTTCAGTGTACTAGTATCATTAGACTATTCAGTTGCTAGAGTCTTCTGATCCCATTTCGGAGTGAGTGAATTTAGAATTTTTCTAACTTGATCTTCTTTGGAAAGTTCTCCTAATGCAATTAGTGAGTGCACAATGTCTTGAAAATTACTGTACATGTCTGAAATGGACTAATTTGGATTCATCTTAAATAATTGAAACTAATTGTCAAGATTGATATTTTGGTCTATTTAACTTTGCTTGTTCCTTCATGAGTAACTTGCAAAGTTTTCCAGATCTCATATGCAGACTTACAAATAGACACTTTATTAAACTCATTCCTATCAAGTGAACAGAATAGAATATGCATGGCTTTGGAATTGTTTTGTGCAGCAGTCTTTTGCTCAGCAATCCACTATGCAAAATCAGTTGTGGTTTGTGTGATATTCCAAATGTCTAATCCTATTGATTGTAAATATATTTTCATCCTACATGTCCAATATGCATAGTTACTACCGTTAAAAATTGGTGGTCTGGCAGTAGACTGACCCTCTACAAATGAACTACTGATAGTGTTGACATTACCAGTGTTGACAGCCATTTGAAAACTTTTCAAAAATCAGATTATGAAAACTTTAAAAACCTGGTTCTAGTACTAAATGTAAGAAATTCGGATTACAGATCTTAAGGCTGGATTAACACTAGTAGGGGATGAAAGTGTTTAATGGATTTTACTGAATTTTTGAAATCCTTTTAAATTAAACATATACAAATGCAATTTCACAAGCACAGAGACAATCAGAACCAGACACAAATACAAATAGTAAATAACAGCAGTAAAAGGAAAGAACATACCAGAATTTTATACTGGTTCAGATTTACCCTACATCCACTCTCACATAATTTCTTGTGCATATTTCTATTCAAATACAATATCAATATTACAACCTCGCCTTCAAGGCCACGAGATACACCCTCCTATCTCTGTGTCCAAGGCAAATTCTCTTTATTTAACCAGGCTACAATCACACCCAATTGATTTACGGGCCATAATCACACCCAATTGATTTACGGGCCACAATCACACCGTTTCCAATCACACTTTGATAGAGAGAGAATTGATACACTTCTTTGACTACAAATGATCCTATAACTCTGAATAGCACTGAGATCTTTGAGAGAGAGTCGCAGAGAATCAAACTGGAGATGATCGAGTTTGATTCACTTAGAATTTTGGTAGAGTTTTGTTAAAGCATTTGAAATATAAGAGAACATTTGAGCGGAGAAGAAGAAGTGAAGAAATGAATAAAAACTAACTTAAAATTTGTTGAAAACAACTGGTATTTATAGGATAACAATGGATATGTCCATTCGCGAAAGGTTATGACAATAGACACTTCTTTTGAAAATTTGAAATTTGAATTCTACGGCTACTATGTTGACATGGGGAGATGAGGGATGTCGACATGCCTATGTTATTTTTGAAAATAGATTTTGCTTTAAAATGATTTCTATTCTAAAACTTAACAAAACAATTTCTAAACTTTGTAAAACATTTTGAATATAGTTTAAACTTATAAAAGAGTTTTAGAAAGTAATCTTAAAACATATAATCTATAATAAAGTAATGTTAAAAACCAAGTATAGATTTATTTATATATATTAAAGCTAAAATATTAAAATCGAAAGATAGTTAAAAAACAAGAGACGATTTTGAAATTAATTTGATTAAAAATAGATTTAAATTAAGGCTAAAATATTTAAATTCAAAGAGATGACTTTAAAAAATAGTTTTAAAAAGGTATATCATTTTGAAAATTCCGTGGATTCCATTCCACTAAAGAAGGTCGTGGGCTCCATCCCACCAAAGAGGTGGTCGGTTCCATCCCACTATTAAAGTGAGAAGGTGGATTCCACTCCACAATCAAAACCCAAATAATGATTTTAGTGCTATTATGAAGTTTTAACATAAATTTAGAGTCTATTACTTATCTTGATATCTTGAACTCTTTATACTCATGAGTCTTCGGTCTTGATTTCTTCAACCTTGAATTCGTCAGTCTTGATTCTCTATATTTAGTCTTGAATCTTTATACTGTACAGTCTTCATTCTCAATACCTACATGTATGTATATATATATATATATATATATGAATATATATATATGAATATATATCTAGGCAAGAATATTATTATTTGTATTTTATAACAAGTCCTAAGGTTGTTGTCATCAAAACAATCATCTCAGGAACTAACACATATTGGATAGCGAGCATTGGTCTATCGTTAGTGTGAGGTTTAAATCGTTCGATTTGTAGTTCAATTTTTTGTGTTAAATAAGAATGCTTGGGTATTGGACCTAAGGAGTTCACGAGCACTTGTAGCACATCTTATGTCACATAGAGTACTATAAAAGTTAACTGATCATGATCATAACATGTTAAACCTACACCAGACTTTTTGTCTGACTCGCCCCTTCTTTTAATTTTTCACCACAGCAAGATGATAGTTTAATAGTTGATTGGGCATAGTACGTGGAGAAAGGAGCTTAACATTGGAGTTCTTGTATCATTTATTATCCATAATGAAGTTTCTATTATATTAAATATTTGTCAAACTTATATTGTAGTTTGAAAAACAGTGTGTATATAAATCAAGCGTCGAAGACTACTTTTTTGAAATATCAATTTTTTGCATTTATATTTCAGTTATTTCCGCTCTGAGATCTAAAAGTGTAGAATGTCTTAAAACTTACCCTTGTAATTATGCTCTCTAAGGTTTTAAATCCCAACAGCTTGTATTTCTTGGCATAACATGTTCGAAAGTCCCCTTAAAGCTTTGGATTGGTGTGCCAGGAGGTGTGGATCATTACGTTTGGTATCAGAGCATAGGTTTAGGATTACCTAGGACTTAGACAGGTATTCAGTGAACATACTTGAAAAAGTTTTTGAAAAAAATGGTTTTCCAAAATGTTTTCCGAAATATTTCCAAAAATGTGTTTCAAAATTTTACATATACATATACATACACATACATACATATACATATATATAAGTTTTCTGAAAATTTTCTAAAGATTTTATCTATATATAGAAATTCTTTTATTAGTGCCTATACTCTATGTGGGAAGGTTAAAAATAATTCTGAAACATGGATTATGAGAATGAGTACACGATTAGGAGATAAGATGAGCCAAGCATGATTGGGAGAGCGCAATTATGATTTTATGATATCTGTATTAATATAAAACACTATATACATGTAAGCACATAAGATAGTTTTTGGCATGTTCCTTATATAAGCAGACAGTTGTGGGTTCAGGTGAATGTTAAAGTTATAACATGTTAAGGTGGGAAATAACCTTTCATATCTATTGTAATTTACCCATAAAGAAGGGCTAATAAAGGTTTTCTATACCAATTAGTAGTGGAAAGAAAATTATGGAAGTAAGGGTGAAGGAAAAAGGTTAGTATCAAGAGTCCAATATAATAAGAATAAGATGTCAATAAAACGTAAGGGGAACTTAAAAAAGGACTTTATAAACTTAAGGCGAACTTCTCTGTTAAAATAGAGACCCTATTTTCATATTAGTAGTAGTTGCAAGAACTCATATTTACTCTAAAGTATGGCTAGTTTATTTCCATGTTAAAGTTGGACACTATATTAGAAAATAAACTTAAATAATAATCTTTGAAAAGAAAGACAAAGCTTATTACATTTAAAACGATATTACGTATAAGTGGGCTTAGGTAAGTAGGTTACTATCCACTCCAATTTAAGTGATGAACCAATGAAATTGTATTCCAAAAAGTTAGAAACGTTAGATATTTGATATTTTAAATAGAAAAATTTTGATTTACAATTTTATATAAAATAGTCAAATAAACGTTATGGGATTTGTTCAAAAAGAAAAATTAAAGAACTTGGTAAAATTTTTTAATAAAATAGGCCACTTAGACAGAATTGACTATGGAATTTGGAAGCATTGGAATGGTTGGGACCGATATTAAAAGTAAAATGGAAACTCAGTATCCTTTTCAAGCAACGGTTAAAATGGAAGGACATAGTACGAGGTCGAATTTCCTATAACAGTAGATGGGGAGCACCACCTGGTGTTTCTTTACCCATGTATGGTTTAACATGTAGGATCTTTTATGCAAGGAAGAATGAAAAGTATGATTTGAGTAAACCTATTTTAGAATAAGGAAAGAGTAAGTCAAGATGTTTAGCTATATCAAAGAATACTACGGATGCAAGAAGTTTTTTGGTTAGAAAGATTAAAGGGACAAGTAGGATCTACTTTAATCCATGTTAGGAGTGTTAATTAACAAATGGTCATTTCCATAATTAAATTAGGCAATCCTAAATGGAACGGTAGGCATACGCTTGGCTCTATAACAATAAGATATTAGTTGTACCATATAGATGAGAATAGGATACCTACAGGTTACGGGAAATCTAGATATTCTGTTGTACCCTAAAGGCTACGGGCAGACAAGGCGGGTAAGAATGGGAAACTGTCTATTTTATATAGGTTATTGGATTTATATCATAGTAGTTATGTTCCATTGATGTCTAGATGTGAATCTTAGAATTGCAGATTTGATTGTTGCACCTACTTGAGTATGGAAAATAAAGGGTAGTAGTTTCTGGAACTAAACGATTATGTAATTACTCCATATTTGTAGACTCAAATCACTTAAAAAAATAAAAATGTGAAATTAATCATCGCAGTAAATTATTGGATAATTGATATGGATTAGTAAACACAAATTGGAAGTTGTTATAAATTGGGAATGGGAATGGCATTTAAGTAATATTTTGATTCATTGAGATGAAGTATGTAGCAATGTAAATTTCTATAAATTTCCAATTTTAGTCCAAAAGTGTATCGTTTGAAATAACAAGGGATACCCAAAAGAAAGAGATGGAAAAATAGGAATAGTCACCTTATTTTGTACTATATATTTATTTACCCGCCTTTTGGCAAGGCCGTAGACAGGCGGATTTAACTAAATCGACTGCTCGTTCATCGAGGCTGGGTCACGGTGGATTTAGTTGACAGGATGGATGGACGATCAAGCATGGATAATAATCATGGATTTACAACCGGGATTCGTCATAGTCGATGGACGAAGGTTATTGGATACTTGAAACTTGGGTTTTAATGAGTCGCAAGTCGCCCTGGATTCGCTTCGAGTAGTATATAGTCGAGCTTCGAGTCATATGGATAATTTCTTCGAGTCTTCGAGATGGCTCGGCATGGGTGGCTCGGCCTGTTGGTGGCTTGTCATGGAAGGTGGTTCTGCCTAGTTAGATCATGGTTTGGCCTTGGTTGTCACTCGGCGTTGGGGTTCGATCAGGGCGGCTCGGCAAGGTGGTTCGGCACTATGGCTCACCGAGGTGGCCCGGTCATGGATAAGGTAATAAGGTGGCTTGGTCAAGTTGTGGGTCGGTCGAGCTGCCTTCGTGTCTTCAAGCTACCTAATTCGGGTCGGCTTTGAGAAAGATGGCTCGGTGTAGTTAAAGTATGGCTCGACAAAAACGTGGATCGGTGACTTCGAGTTGAGACGCTCGTAACTTTGGGTCGGCACGAGTATATGGTTCAGTTATTTCGAGTCCTGAGGCATGTGACTTTGGGACATCACTCAGGTAGCTCTATGGAGTATCAAGTGGATCGGCATGGTTACTTGAGGTGCCGCTCGGTGAAGGATGGGAGCTCGTGCATGGGTCGGCCGTACCGCTAGATGAAGGTTGGAAGTTCATACATGGCTCGATCATTGGTGGACTGGCTCGGCATAGGCCGGTTGGCATGGCAGTGTGCGTCGGTCATGATGAAGGATGTCCCTTGGCTATGGTCCTGATGGGCTCGGACTACTCAAGAAGCCCAGTAACTCAGGATTTGCCTATAAATACAGCGTGTGGGTCTCCAGATTGGGGGATCTTCTTTTTTGCTTTCCAGCTTTCTATTTTCTAAAGCTACGGCTACTCTACCATTTTGTAACTGTAATCGATTATTATAATAATAAAAAGGAAATTTCTGGAGTGGATGTAGGCCTGAGTTAGTCGAACCACTATAAAATCTGTTATTCTTTATTGCTTTCATTTGAATTTTTGTTGTTCTTCATATTAATATCCTCTACATACATTCTATCTGTGATTGTGACAGTGATTTTGGTGCTTTCGTATGGATTTGGGTGTTAGTGACCAATTTTGGCACTAACATTTTGGTGCTTTCACTGAGAAAGCTAGCACTCGAGGATTAAAAAGGTTAGGAACTTGGATTCTAGAAAGCAATGGCTAGACCACCAATAAGAAAGCAAATAGCATAATGGAGCAACCAAGAGGGAAGTCAAGCAGCCACATTTGGAGCTAGAACAGATCATGAATCCATCTACATAACTCGGGACGAGATGCAAGTTATGATGGATTCTATGCAGGAGCAGATGATGAAACGACAAGAGGAGATGATGCAGGCTCTTCTTAGGCAATTTGGACAATCAGGAACTGCAGATGCTCAAGTTCTAGAAGCTGGATTAGAGGGACTCAACTAGCATGCGGATGGAGTGATTCAGTAGGGGACAGCTCCCGATCAACAAACAACTCTTAACCCGGATGGACCAAGACTTGGGGGCATACCGCCAAATAATGCTGGACCAACCCATGGAGGGATATTAGGTGATGCTATGCAACCCAGTATCAATATGAACACAGGAGTATGGGACGAGGAATATGTGCCAAAATTTCTGCGCGGAGTTGGAGAGCAGCTAGGAAATATGGAAATAGGTCAACCCTCGGCTGGAGACGCTGGATTGGCTGACATTATTAGGAAAAATATTCATGAAGGTCTGACAAACAGGAATTTGGAGGGAGTCAACAGAAGTCCATTTACCTGGAACGTCAAGATAGCTAGGAGTCCACCCGATTTCAAGCTAACCACTCTAAAAGTATACAATGGTAAGATGGATCCCATTGACCGCTTGATGAGGTACACAAGGCATTTTGAAGTGTTAGGGGCATCAGAGGAGTTCATGGTCCGATGTTTCCCCCTGTACTTGACGATATAGCTGCTATGTGGTTCAGACAGCTAGAGGATGGATCCATTGGAACATGGAAAGAACTAGTGGACAAGTTCTTAAGTCAGTTTCGAGTTCACATAAAAAGGCCAAAGAACGTGATGATGCTGACGTCTGTTAAACAGGGGGAGTATCGCTCAGGACTTTCTTAACTCAGTCTAATGCAACAGCTGCTTTAGTGGATCGGCCGAGTCCATCAATGGTTCTGATGGCTGCGGTATCAGGAGTTAGGTACAATTCGGATTTCAAAGTATCTTTGATACAGGACCCATCAATGGATCTTGGGGAATTCTTTCATGAAGATGAGAGATTTCTTCAACAAGAGGATGCATGTTTGGATACGAGGTCAAAGGAAGTAAACACAGTTAAGGATAGAGGACTGCCCGACGAAAGCTTGGGTAAGGGCAAGGATAAAGGGAAGAGAAAGCGCCGGGGAGAACCAAAATTCTCCACTTACATAGGATTGAATGCAACACTGGAGCGGATGTTCTTGGATACTCGGGATTGCCTTCCTTATCGAAGGCTGGCAAGGATGGAACCCTCAGAATGCGAAAGGGCATCGTGTAGGCACTATCTCATTCATGACTTGGACGGGCATGATACTAACAGCTGTAGGCATCTAAATGATATAGTCGAGGAACATGAAAGGAATGGTCAGTTGCAGCAATATGTCAGAACTCGGAATGCGTCGATTGAACAGGAGCAGCCTCATCTACCTTGAACGATGAAGGAATAAGGCCTAGGAATGGTGGCTGGTTGGTCATCAACTAATCGTGATGGTTTGGAATAAGTAACAAACTCTAGGCAAACAGCTAAATCACTCACTTATGTATGTGGTCGGAGATAACCCTTAGGCATGCTATGAGATGATGGTTTACCGAGACGCTCCGTTTTGTGAAATTTGTTTTTTTCCTTTTGGCTTGCACATTTGCTTAATTTCTTTTGTTTTGGAGTTCGGTTTGAACTCCTGTTTTTGTTGGTTTCTTGGTTTGGATTTTGGTTTGGATGCTTGATTTTTTATTTGGATTTTGATTTGGACTTTTGATATGGATTTCTGGTTTTCTGGTTTTCTGGTTTGAATCTAGGTCTCAGATTCAATTTTGATTGACTTTTATCTGGTTTTTGGCTAAAAGATCGTCGAGTATGGATTATGCTCGGCAAGGGTCCGGTGAGATCAGGATACGGCCTAGGACTTAGGCCCCATATTATCTATCGGATATTATAACAGGTCATCGAGTATGGACTATACTCGGCAAGGGTCCTGGGTGACAAGGATTCGGCTTAGGACTTAAACCACAGCATTACTCAACGTTCAGGGTCACTAAACCAGGAACACCATGGCATTACTTGACATAGTTCGTCTGGTGCAGGTTGCGCTTGGCAAGAACCTAGAGAGGTTACAGATTTAGATATTGCCTACGAGCTGCTAATGATTTGGGCATGGACCCAGAGCGGTCTCGAATATGGATTTTAGGATCCGATGAGGTCCCGGCTTAGGATTTGGACCCCGAGAGGTCCCGAACTCGGATAAAATGATCCGGAGAGATCACGGATTCGGTCAATTGATTTTGGATGGATATGGAATTGGATGAGGATTTGGTTACTGGATTGGATTTGAATAGGAAGGTATGTCTATGGATAACATATAGATTTCGAATATCGGATTTGAGGCTATTTAAAACACACCTTCCGATAGCAAGGCATGTTTTGGGGGGCAAATGTTAACCCGCCTTTTGGCAAGGCCGTAGACAGGCGGATTCAACTAAATCGACTGCTCGTTCATCGAGACTGGGTTGCGGTGGATTTAGTCGACTGGATGGATGGACGATCAAGCATGGATAATAATCATGGATTTGTAGCCGATATTCGTCATAGTCGATGGACGAATGTTATTAGATACTTGAAACTTGGGTTTTAATGTGTCGCAAGTCGCCGTGGATTCGCTTCGAGTCGTATGGAGCCGAGCTTCGATTCGTATGGATGATTTCTTCGAGTCTTCTAGGTGGCTCGACATGGGTGGCTCGACCATGTTGGTGGCTCGTCATGGAAGGTGATTCGGCCTAGTTATATCATGGTTCGGCCTTGGTTGTCGATCGGCGTTGTGGTTCGGTCTGGGCGGCTCGACAAGGTGGTTCGGCACTATGGCTCGTCGAGGTGGCCCGGTTGCGGATAAGGTAACAAGGTGGCTCGGTCAAGTTATGGGTCGGTCGAGCAGTCTTCGTGTGTTCAAGCTACCTGCTTCGGGTTGGCTTTGAGAAAGATGGCTCATTGTAGTTAAAGAATTATTCGACAAAAACGTGGATCGGTGACATCAAGTCGAGGCACTCGTAACTATGGGTCGTCACGAGTGTACGGTTCAGTTACTTCGAGTCCTGAGGCATGTGACTTCGGGACATCACTCGGGTAGCTTGGTAAAGTATCAAGTGGATCGGCGTAGTTGCTTGGGGTGCCGCTCGGTGAAGGATGGGATTTCGTGCATGGGTCGGTTGTGTTGCTCGGTGAAGGTTGGAAGTTCGTATAAGGCTCCATCATTAGTGGAGTGGTTCGGCATAGGCCGGTCGGCACGCCAGTATAGGTCGGTCATGATGAAGGATGTTGGCTTGGCTATGGTCCTGATGGGCCCGGACTACTCAAGTAGCCCAGTAAATCGGGATTTTTCTATAAATGCAGCGCATGGGTCTCAGATTGGGAGATCTTCTTTTGGGCTCTCCGGCTTTCTATTTTCTAAGGCTATGGCTACTCTACCATTTTGTAACTGTAATCGATTATTATAGCAATAAAAGGAAATTTCTGGAGTTGAAGTAGGCTGGAGTTTGTCGAACCACTATAAAATCTGTTGTTCCTTACTGCTTTCATTTGAATTTTTGTTGTTCTTCATATTAATATCCTCTACGTACATTCTATCTGTGATTCTGACTGTGATTTTGGTGCTTTCATCTGGATTTGGGTGTTAGTGACCAATTTTGGCGTGAATAATATTTCAACAATAAACTGAGGAGACAATTCTTTGTAATTCCAAACATAACATATATCCACTTTTAGATAATTTATGGAAAATTACAGCATTTACATTCCTTCTGGGAAAAGTGTAGTTCCAGTGCATTAAATAAGAAATCCCTATGTATAGACCAAAGTGATAGTCATCACAACTATTTGATCAAAATGGCAAGGCGCCATTCCATATTAAGTTGTCTCAATCATAAAATAAATAAAATAATTAGAATAAAGTGATAAGAGGTTACGTTTGATATAAATATCTCATTCATGGGACGATATCAAGGAATAGAAAAAATTGAAGTTCAAAATTTCATAAGTATCCTAGAAAAAGTAGTAGTCGAGATTTTTGCAATGGATGGTTAATTCATGGATGTAGGTTTCTGTTAAGAGAAAGATGGTTAATTGCACGCATTTATAATGCAGAGGCCATTTTTATAAGAAAGCGTATCATAAAATTTTGGTAAGACTTAGAGAAAGAGATAAAAACAAATTTATTTAATAATCCCTCGAATTGGAGGAAGATTATTTTATGAGAAAAAAATTCATGGAAGATTAACTTAGCATGCATAGCCATTGTCTTAGCAATCCCACGCGAATGAAGTACCCCTTAAGTGATTATCATCAGGGTTAGAATAATTTTAGATCATAACTCCAATTAATCTTAGGACTTTTATTGTTATGGTTGAAGGGGAAGCTAGATCAAACTTTCCCTTGTAGAACTTGGGATAGATCTATGTAGACTATAAGCACAATATCTAGGTACCATGAATTTTGAAAAGATTGAGAACTAATTTAATAGAAAAAAGAGACGACTTAAGTTGAGCCAAATTAGAAAAAAAGTTATGCTATTTTAAACATTTGGGAAATCACTAGTTTGGATAACCCTAAGGAAATGGAGGTATAGCAAAGAGCTAACTAGGAAGTACCATAGAAAGAGACAATGTCCATACTTGAGTTATCTCATATGGTATCTAGGAGTTGAGGTGATTGGACATACCACTGGAAGAGCTAAGGCAGTAGGTTATGCATTGAATATTTTATGGGGCTACTGTTGGTGGAATCATACTTGTGCTCAAATCATTTTGCATGATGAAAGACGACAACATTTGAGTTAGTAGCATGGCTTGGTGAAGGTTACCTATAGGCATAATTAAATTAGAAATTTATGCTAGTGGTGAAAGTTGGTTAGGTGATCGGGATTCAATTCATACAAGGGAAGGACTATACCAGATAGGTAGAAAGCAAATACTGTTAGGAGACACATAATGTAGTATGTGGAGATGAGTACATATACGTCTATGGAGCCACAACAGAGAGAAGACAAGTGGAAAATCCCCAACGCAAGATAATATATGAGTTAATTATTGGAAGCCATCATTAGGTACTTGTGGAAATGTCTATGTAGAGAAACTATCGTAGTTAAGCCATTTTAGTTAGAAAAAATAAAATGGTTAGGAAAGCATATATTACCTTTGTATTTAAGCCTAGTTTAGGTAGGGACCTTTGGATGGTAGGATTGGTTGCAACGTGTTTGTAGGACATGTAACGGATAATTGATGCTAATGGATGTATTTGGATGTATTGTTTGGATTGTATTCATTTACATGTTTAGGACAATATATCCTCAAGGCAGTAGCACACATTCCCATTATCTCTTATTTATTTTCTAGCTTGTTAGATATGATACATATGGATGTTTGATTATTTTTGTGCTAGTGGAGGTTATGCATGTGGATATTTCTTATGGGTTGTATGGTAGTGCATACATAGAGAATTGCAAGTATATTTAGTATGTTGCATATATTTGGATGTATTGCATGAGCATTTGCATGACAGGAGGTCGACTATATTAATAGACTATCTACTCTGTTGCATTACTATAGTTTTACGTGCATTTGAAATTGCATATATATGTAAATATTGCATTAGAAAATTTATAAGGACAATGATTGCTTGTGGATGATGGATGAGTAGATGTTGGTAGCTATTGGTTGTTGCGTGTATAAGTAACATTCTTTCGTCTTTGGGGATTTCGGGAACGAAATCCTTTTAAGGGGGAGAATGTAACATCCCGAAAAATTTAATAAAAATTTAATAAGAAAAGTTTTCGTAGATTCAATAAAAATCAAGAGTCAACTAGGCGTTGTATTTCTCAGATGGAGGGTCGAAAGTCGAATAGAGCTGTGTATTTCACAGGCACTCGGGGGGTATTTCGTAGTGGACACGTAGCATTAATGCAAAGGCCAATTGAGTGAGCCTGGTGCTAGTGGGGGATTCTATACGGACAGTCATGTAACATCCCCTATTTAGAAGTTCAAAACTAAGCGCTACAGATGCCACAGTCATCTACAGTATTAGCATCGGACAAGCAAATGCGGCTATGTAAATGGTATTAATAATATCTGTAGCACTTGAATATGAAACAAAACACAGATTTCAAAAAAAACTTTTACTTCATTACATTTCAAAACTAATTGTTTCACATTCACAACACATAATCCCAAATCATTCCTAGGCACAGATCAAATATAATTATTACAAAATATGCCAAGAGCAGTATATGAAGTTACGTCCTTGGTTAACCAGAGTCATATGGTCATAATAGACCTAACACAAAGCAACACAGCGGAAAATCCTTCAAAACATAACAAGAACTACAACTCCTAAATAGCTATCCGTTTGTCTCCTGCATGCCTCCGATAGCTTATTCGTCATCCTACTAAAACCTAAAAAGGACCTTAATCCCTCAACCTTCTCAAATTAATTTTTGAGCACCCTAGAGTTTAAGGGGAAAACATAAACTTCGAGTCAGACATAAAGCCTGGTGTGAATAATATTATACATCTCGAAACAATTATGTTAAGTGAGACCATGCCGCTTAGCGGAATGGGTTTCCCCTCATTAACATCCTTTTAAAACATATCTTTGCAAAACCTTTCATAAAACCATATATTGTGCTCCTGTATCCATAATGGTTAAATGTTGTTAAGCAATAATTATGTAAACATACATAAATATCAGGTAATAATGAACTACCTATTCAAACACACAAGTTTTATTTGGATAACTTTTAACCTTTGGCTGACTTGGGCTTACCAGATAATACAATCAAAATCAACCAAACATTTGTTAGATATTCTTCTTCTGGATTATCTATCCTTAACTATATGTTAAACATTTTCCATATGGATGGTATATCCTTAGCTATCTGTTTAATACTTCACTTCTGGATGGTCTATTCCTAACTTAATCATCTCCCAGGTCTTCCCGATCATAATGGTTTTTCGGGCTCACAATAACCTATCTGTATACAAACGTATATTCTTTTCGATATGTAATCATAATTTTGGTCTACCTATGACAAACCCTTACATACTGGAATTTTGGACAACAATTAGCTGGGGCTATTAGCTAATGCATAGGGTGCGACCCCATACTAGTCCCATCTGGTTTTCTAATATTTGAGTCATTTTCACTTAAGGACCGCTCCCATAATTTTCCTTAAAATCATTTTTAAAATGATTTAAAACCTTTAAATCAAACTTAAACAAGGAAAAGTATATAATCTTTGTACTTTACTCAAAATTATATCACCATGTTATATATATATATATATATATTACTCAAAATTCGGTTGATGAAAATATTTAACCATTTGAATGAACATCTTTCTAAACTTTTGAAATCCTCTCTTTCAAAATCAAACATTAAATCTCTCGAAACTATTCTCCAAACCTTTCGAAACCATTGAAAATAATACCTTTCGAAAGCGAGAAAACTTTGGACATCCTTCTTTAAAACCACATTAAAACATTGCCTTAGAAAAACCTTGAAAAACCATCCATTTAAACCTTCCGAAATCATTCAACTAAAACTTTTTGAAACCATTCAATAAACCCGTTCGAAATCATTCACTAAAATCTTCGAAACTATTGAACTTAAACCTTTTGAAGTCAATCATCAAACCTTCCAAAATCATTCAACTAAACCCTTTCGAAATCGTTCACTAAAACCTTTCGAGACTATTGAACTAAACCTTTCAAAGACTTGCTAGTTTCAATTTAAAACAAGTGGAAAACCTTCTTCTAAAACACTTCGAAGTCATTGGAAGCATCCTTTCATCTAAGTCGAAAGTCCTACTTCGAAAGGTTAGTTATATGTTAATTAAAAACAAGGGTAAATCACCTAAGTCGAAAGCTTCCTTTCGAAAGCATGCAGAAGCGGTTAGTTTTTTAAAACAGGTAAACCTTTTGCCTTTGTCGAAAGGTTCAAAACAAAACATTTATAAAGTAGTAGTAACCTTTCGACTATGCCGGAAGGTTTCATAATAAAGCAGGAGTAACCATTCGACTGTGTCAAAGGTTTAAAACCTTTCTTTTAAATATTTTGACATGGTCGAAAATAATCAAGTCGAAAGCTCTTATTCGAAAGCAAAGCAGGTGAAAGCTTTTGGTTATAAAACAAACATGCCCCAACCTCTTTGTCCATTAACATTTCGACTTAGAACCCTTCGATTCTGTCCAGGTAGCTTGATATCATATGCATTGGTTTGACCTTGTCAAAAGCTTAGAACCTCTCAACCTTGTCGGAAGGTCAGGGTTAGAAGGTTTGTTGCTGCAAAGTCTGAAACATGCTAAACATATGTTTTCTTTGTTTTTAACTTAAAAATATAACTTTTTAACTAACCTGCCTTTGTTTGTCAAATTTTCATTGGTTAACAAATTCTTTTCAGAAATATGCTGCCACAGTTTTTAAAATTAAATAATCATTTTATTTTACAAATGCCCCTTCTCCTTAATTAAATATATAAAACATTTAAGTCCCATACCTTAAATAATTTTATATATTCAACAAAACACTTAGGAAAAATCAAGAAAATTAATAATCATTATTTTAATACATTTTCCAACATATAAACATATTAAACTCAAATAATCATTATTTAAGCCGTAAATAATTTATAATCCGATAAACTATATACTTCACTAGAAAATTAATATAAAATCCTTATTAATTTAGAAAATTATGAAAATCGAAATGCATCTTTAAAATATCATTCAGACCTATATTTCAATTTTGAAGGAATTTGGATGTCATTAGGGTTTTCATGTTAAACATATCATAAAACTAACATGAACATATATAATCTATCAACAACACACACGCACGCACACACAGATATATATATATATATATATATATATATATATATATATATATATAATTTTAATCATCAAATCATGGCATATACTTGAAAAATCATTTCGCGTCTAATCTTATAACCAAAAGATAAAATAAATTGGGATGTAGTAATTATTCATCTTAGCTTTGAGAATATAAATGTGAGATTTGATGTTGATTTTCATTTTTCTTCAGAATTCTAGCTTTAATCTTCTTCTTGAGAATGATAATGGTGGTCGTCCTTAGGAAATTTTAGTTTGAATGAAATGAAAATGAACATGAGTTCTATTTTTATGGGTCTAGGATATAAACCTTACCTATTTCCCATATTTCCCTTCTCATATACTAACACATTAAATTAGATTATTCCATTTTAATTAACAAACTAACATGGCATAGCTACCCTTTGTTAATCAAATCTCAACCTTTTAATCTTCACATTATTTATTTAATTTACCCAGTTAATTATTGTAAATAATGTTATAAAAATATGGGGTGTTACAGACTCCCCACCTTAAAGAATTTCGTCTTCGAAATTACAATAAGGTACATAATAAAACAATCAAAGATAAAATATACCAACGAACAAATCAAAGTAGAAGTCTCTAATCTTGATCTTTGTTTCCCAAGTACAGCCTCGAGCATCGTCACTCCACTGAACCTTTACTAACTTGATTGTCTTATTCCTCAACTTCTTCTCATCTCTAACCACAATCTGAATCAGCTTTCTAACTATGGTCAAATCCAGTTCTACTGTTAAATCCTCTAACACTGTAGGTGCTATGGTAGTCTCCAGGTCTCTAACACATTTCTTAAGATGAGAAACATGGGAAAAAAACATGAACTCCAGCCAAACTTCTTGGTAACTCTACTCCATAAGTGAGTTCTTCGATCCTCTCAACAATATGGAAAGGTCCAATGAATCTAGATGCTTACTTTCCAAATCTAGTCACACCCTTCATCGATGAAACCTTAATGAACACATAGTCTCCGATGGAAAATTCAAACTCTTTCCTTGTTCTATCAGCATAACTTTTCTGCCTAGATTGAGCTTCATTCATCTTAACTCGAGTCAACTCAATCTTCTCCACAACTTCCTTCACTATATCTAGAACAAGAAAAAATCTATCCCTGGTCTCTAACCAACATACGGGAGACTTACATGGTCTTCCATTCAAAGCTTCAAACGGTTCCATCCCAATACTTGTCTGATAACTATTATTATATGAGAACCCGACTAGATGAAGACGGTCCTCCCATGCTCCCCTAAAATCCAATACACAAGATCTTAACAAATCTTCCAAGATTTTGTTAACTCTTTCCGTTTGTCCATCAGTCTGTGGATGGTAAGCGGTACTCATGTTGAGCTTGCTTCCTAATGCTTCATGTAGAAACATTCGAAACTCGCTAGTAAACAAAGAATTTCTATCACTGACAATACTACTAGGAATCTCGTGCAGTCTAACTACATTCTTCAAAAATGACTTTGCCAAAATAGGTGTTGTCCTAGTTTACTTTATCCAAATTAGATGGGCACTCATAGTCAATCTATCTACTATGAGCCATATGCTTTCATTTCCTCTTCTAGACCTTGGCAACCCATCAATAAAATCGATAGAGATGGAATTCCATTTCCACAATGGAACTTCTAATGGTTGAAGCAATCCACTAGGCTTTTGGTATTCAGCCTTTGCCTATTGTCAATTCAATCACTACTTAACACATAAACCAATGTCCCGTTTCATACCTTCCCAAAAGAATCTGCTCTTCATATCTTGATACATATTCATTCCTATTGGATGGATAGTGAACTTCGAACGATGGTATTCATCCAAAACTTCCTTCCTCGTGTCTCCTAAATTCGGAACACACAACCTTCCTTTCACCTTGAACCACCTATTTTGTTCAACTCCTTTAGGTCATCGCTCTTTGTTCCTTCCCTCAACCTTCTTATCTGTTCAGCCAAACTGGACCCTCCTCCTTTTAGAAGCTATCTTCTCAATTATTACTGGTCGAACTGCTAAAGAAAGACAACATAGCACTTCCCGCAATTGAACTTGCCTCACATCTAAACTGCACACTACAAGCCAATAGTGCTTCCAAATCTTTCCACTCGGCAATCGTAGCCAATACTAGATTCTAATGTTCCTGACTGAGTGCATCCGCCACCTTGTTTCCTTTTAAGGGTGTGTACTCAATTCCAAAATCATAAGCAGCAATAAACTCCAACCATCTCTACTATCTCATGTTCAGCTCCTTCTGAGAGAAATAGTACCACAACAACCTATGATCAATATAAAGCTCAAATCACTCTCTTAAAAGATAATGCCTCCACACCCTAAAAAAATTATAACGGCAACTAAATCCAAATCATGCATTGGATACCAAACGTCATGTGGTCTAAGCTGTCTAAAGCACAAGCTATTACTTTACCTCTTTGCATCAACACAACTCACAATCCAGTTTCACATGCATCAGTATAAACAACCAAATCTTGATTCCCCTCCGGAACCACTAACATCGGTGCATGGATCAACAAGTGTTTCAAGTTCTGAAATGCTTCCTCACACTTATCAGTCAATACGAACTTCACATTCTTTCGCGTAAGCTTTGTCATTGGTGAAATCCATGAAAAATCCTTTATAAACCTTCGATAATACCCCGCTAATCCAAGAAAGCTCTTTCTCTTGGCCACCGTCTCAGGTCTCTTCCAATTATTCACTACCTTAATCTTTTTTAGATCTATAGACAACCCTTTCTCTGAGATGACATGCCCAAGGAACTTCACTTCCCTCTTTCAAATATGAGACTTCAAAAACTCATCCTTTAACTGATGCTCCCTCCACGTTTCAAGCACAACTCTAAGATGAACTACATGCTCCTTCTCATCCTTAGTATATCAAAATGTCATCTATGAAGACCAACAAAAATCTATCCAAGTGCTCTTGGAAAATTCTATTCATCAGATCCACAAAGAATGTCAGTGCATTAGTTAGTCCGAACGGCATAACTAACCATTTGTATGATTCATATCTTGTCCTAAACGCCATCAAAGGAATGTTATCCTCTGCCACTCTAAGCTGGTGAAATCTCATCACTAAATCCAGCTGCAAGAATACCTTGTCTCCACTTAACTGATTAAACAAATCATCAATTCTCGGCAATAAATATCGGTTCTTTATCTTCTTATTCAACCTACAATAATCGATACATAACCTCAACGATCCGTCTAGCTTCTTAGCAAACATTGCGGCATCCCCCATGGAGAACTACTTGGTCTGATAAAAATCTTGCCTTCCACATCCACCAACTGCACTTTCAACTCTCTGATTTCAGTGGGTGTCATCCTGCTCAACGACCTACTCACTGGCTCTGCTTTAGGCACCAAATCAATTCAAAAATCTATGGCTCCTTTTGGTGGCAGCCCAACTACTGACTCAAATATGTCAGAAAATTCTCTATATACAAAGACTCGATGCAACTTATCCTCTAACTCCATAACATCCAATAAAACATTCACTTCACAGCTAGGGTTCTCTACGGTGTAAACTATCTGATCACTATAATCCGGGCGACTGTGATATTTTCATATCGTGGCAAAATATCCTAGCATCATATTTGCTTAACCAATGCATCCCAAGGATAATCTCAAATCCCACAAAGTCAATCACATGCAAACAAGAATCAAAAGTATGGCCTAGAAAATCAAATTCAAAATAGTCATACCTTATCCCAAGCGTTGCATACCCTCCTATCGAATTTGCAACCCTTAAGGAAGTAACTAAGTATGAGTATTCTAGGTTAAGCCTATCTACCAAACAACGAGAAATAAAAGAATGAGATGCTCCAGTATCAAATAGAATGCTAATAGACATACTTTGAATCTGCAACGAGCCTCCTAGAACAACCTTCCCTTCTTCCTGCACAACTAACCTTGGAATTGCGTGCTCCAGTGAATATATCTGTCCCTTTCCATCTCTAGCATTCTCAGGGCATTTGTTCTTATAATCGCTGATCCGATCATAATTAAAACATTTGACATTCTTCTTTCCAATAACGTCTTTCCCTTTTCCTTTTTCATTCCCAGTACGACATTCATTAGCATAGTGTCACTTCTTATCGCATTTATAACAAACCTCTTCAGCCTTTCCTTTCATCTGTGCTCCTCCCTTCCAAGCATTCTTTTTCTAGAAAAACTTCCTTTTCTAGCCCTATCCCATCTAGACCTCCTTCATCTTCTTCCTCAAGCAAGTTAATGCCTCTTCTTGTCTTAATGCCATTTCAACTACTACATCATTGGGATCTCTCAAATGCGGCAAATGGCACTTATCAACTCTATTCTCTAGCTCCTTATAAATACTTCATTCCTCCTAATCACAGTACATACCAAGCTACCCGTATCGAGCCAATTCCTCAAACTTCCTCGCATATTCCAAGCTGGACATATCTCCTTGTTCCAACTCTGCAAACTTCCTCACCAATGACAACTGCGCCATTACAGACATAAATCATTCGGAAAACCTTCTCCTAAACTCCTCCCAAGTTATGGTTTCCTCATTAACTACAACAGTAATAGTATTCCACCAGAATAGAGTAGCTCCCTACAGCTGCCTCGAAGCCAATCTCCTCTTTTGAGAATCATTCAATCCTAAGTCAGCAAAAACTCTCGTGATGCAGTAGCCAATTTTCCACCTGATCACATTTTCAGTGCCAATAAACGACTTCCCTCTAAGCCTGATGTAATCCCTACTCAATTTAGCATACTGATTGACAATTGGAACTTCCTGAGCTCCACCACCAGCAGCATTACCACCGACAACTCCAGCTGTGATTCTAGCTTGCATCATATTTACAAAGAACTGACACATTGCTCCCATGTCTATCTAGGGAACTTCCACACAACAGTTTTAGCATGAGCCAGAATGGGTCCTCTCCTAGTGTTTGGTCGGTCATTTCTATTATTGGTGGTGCTATCTCCTCTAAGATTTACTTTGCCTCGTCTTCCTTCCATATCTGTATTCAAACCTCATGAGATATAGATGAATAGCCTAACTAAGATATGAGTCTAGAGATATAGCGTATACTTATATATAGAGCAAATACAAGTACGTTACTATAACGTCATCCCACACCCTGACCTTAACTCTAATTTCTAAGGATTATGTTTTCAAAAAATCATTTTTAATTAAAGTATTTCATAAACCATGCTCTAATAGAAAGCTTTAACATCCCCTATCTAGAGGGCCAAAACAAAGCGCTATTGATGTTGTAGTCATTTATAGTATTAGCTTCCAGATATTAAATACGGCTACGTTAATGGTATCAATAATATATGAAGCACTTGAATAAGAAACAAAACAAAGATTTCAAAAACAACTTCAACTTCATTACATTTCAAAACCAATTGTTTCACATTCACAACACATAATACCAAATCGTTCCAAGCACGGATCAAATATAATTATTACAAAATATGCCAAGAGTGGTATATGAAGATACCCCCTTGGTTGACCAGAGTCATATGGTTATAATAGACCTAATACAAAACAACACAGTGGAAATCCACCAAAACATAACAAGAACCGCAACTCCTAAATAGTTATCCGTTTACCTCCTGCATGCCTCCGGTAGCTTATTTGTTATCCTACTAAAACCTAAAAAAGACCTTAATCCCTCAGCCTACTCAAATTAGTTTTTGAGCACCTGAGAGTATAAGGCGAAAACATAAACTTCGAGTCATACATAAATCCTGGTGTGAATAATATTATACATTTCAGAATAATTATGTTAAGTGGGACCACGCCGCTTAGTGGAACGGGTTTCCCGTTACTAACGTCCTTTTAAAACATATCTTTGAAAAACCTTTCGTAAAACCATATATTGTGCTTCTGCATCCACAATGGTTAAATATTGTAAAACAATTATTATGTAAACATACATAAATATTAGGTAATAATGAACTATCTATTCAAATACACAAGTTTTGTTTGGATGACTTTTAACCTTTGGCTGACTCGGGTCTACTAGAGAATACAATCGAAATCAACCTAATACTTGTTAGATATTTTTCTTTTGGATTATTTATCCTTAACTATATGTTAAACATTTCCTATCTAGATGGTCATCCTTAACAATCAGCTGAATATTTCACTTTCGAACTGTCTGTCCCTAACTTAATCATCTCCTGGGTCTACCCGATCCTAATGGTTTTTGGGCTCACCAATAACCTATCTGTATGCAAACATATATTTCTTTCGGTGTATAATCATAATTTTAGTCTACCCGTGACAAAGCCCTACACACTGGAAATTTAGACAATAATTTGCTGGGGCTATTAGCTAATGTACAAGGCGCAACCCCATACTAGTCCCATTTAGTTTTCTAATATCTGAGTCATTTTCACTTAAGGATCCCCTCTCATAATTTTATTTAAAAAAAAATTTGGAAATGATTTGAAACCTTTAAATCAAACTTAAACAAGGAGAAGTATATAATCTTTGTACCTTACTCAAAATCATATCACCATGTTATATATATATATATATATATATATTGTTTACTCAAAATTTAGTTGATGAAAATATTTAACCATTAGAAAGTACCTCTTTCTAAACTTTTAAAATCCTCTCTTTTAAAATCAGACATTAAATCTTTCGAAACTATTCTCCAAACCTTTCGAAACCATTGAAAACAAAACTTTCGAAATCTATAAAACTTTTGACAACCTTCTTTTAAACTACTTTAAAACATTGCCTTAGAAAAACCTTGGAAAACATTCCATTTAAACCTTTCGAAAGCATTCAACTAAAACTTTTCGAAACTATTCAATAAACCTTTCGAAGTCATTCACTAAAACCTTTCGAAACTATTGAACTTAAATCTTTTGAAGTCAATTATCATAACTTTCGTAATCATTCAACTAAAACCTTTCGAAGTCATTCACTAAATCCTTTCGACGCTACTAAACTAAACCTTTCGAAGACTTGCTGGTTTCAAATTAAAACAAGTGGAAAACCTTTCGAAGTCATTGGAAGCAACCTTTCGTCTGAGTCGAAAGCTTGGTTATACTTAGTTAAAAATAAGGGTAAATCACCTAAGTCGAAAGCTTCCTTTCAAAGAGTGGAAAAGCGGTTCGAAACAAAGCTACAACAACCTTTCAACTGTGTTGAAGGGTTTAGAAAATTTCTTTTAAATATTTTGACATGGTCGAAAACAACCAAGTCGAAAGCTTCTATTCGAAAGCAAAGGAGGTGAAGGCTTTTGGTTTATAAACAAACATACCCCAGCCTCTTTGGCCATCAACCTTTCGACTTAGAACCCTTCGACTCTGTCTAATTCATTACGTACCAAGTAGCTTGATACCATATGCATTGGTTTGACCTTGTCTAAAACTTAGAACCTCTCGACCTTGTTGGAAGGTCTGGGTCGGAAGGTTTGCTACCGCAAAGGCTGAACATTCTAAGAGTATGTTTTCTTTGTTTTTAACTTAAAAACGTAACTTTTCAACTAACCTGCCTTTGTTTGTCAAATTTTCATTGGTTAATAAACTCATTTTAGAAATATGCTACCAATATTTTTAAAATTAAATAATCATTTTATTTTACAAAATGCCCCTTTTCCTTAATTAAATATATAAAACATTTAAGTCTCATACCTTAAATAATTTAATATTCATCAAAATACTTTGAAAAAATCTGGAAAAATTCCAAAGAAACTATTTTAATATGTTTTCCAACATATAAAAATTTCAAATCCAAACAATCATTATTTTACCCGTAAATAATTTATAACCCAATAAATAATTTCCTTCACTAGAAAATTAATATAAAATCTATATCATTTCATAAAATTATGAAAATCATAACCCATCTCTAAAATATCATTTCTGACCTATATTTAAATTTTCAAGGCATATGGATGTCAATAAATCGGGTTTTCATGTCAAACATATCACAAAGCTAACATGAACATATATAATCCATCAACTATATATATATAATTTTAATCATAAAAACGTGGCATACAGTTGCAAAATCATTTTAGGTCTAATCTTAAAAATGAAAACTAAAAGAAATTGGGATGTCGTAATTATTCACGTTATCTTTTGAGATTATAGATGTGAGATTTAATGTTGATTTAGTAGATTTTCTTCCTTCTTTTGAATAATAGCTTTAATCTTCTTCTTGAGGATGATATTGGTGGCCGACCTTAAAATTTTTAGTTTGAATGAAATGAAAATGAACGTGAGTTCCATTCATAAGGGTTTAGGGTATAAATCTTACCTATTTCTCATATCCTAACACGTTAACTTAGGTTATTCCATTTTAATTAACACATTAACATGGCACGGCTACTCTTTGTTAATCAGATTTCAACCTTTTAATCTTCACATTATTAATTTAATTTACCCTATTAATTATTCTAAATAATGTTACAAATAATGGGGTGTTACTAGTCAGGCCCAGCGCAGCACGATAAGTGGCTATAAAGTAGAAAGGAGTTTGGTGCTAATGGGGATTCTATACTAATAGTCAGCCCAGTGCAACATGATAAGTGGCTATAGAGAAGAATGGAGCTTGATACTAACGGAAGTCCTTGTATGCATGACTCTGATGCGATGTGGTACAAGTGGACACCGACATAGTATGATATGAGGCATTTTCCCACTACGATTGAGAGATGAACACGGGTGCATATGATGAGTCACACAGCGAGTTTACATTTTGGTGTTCTCCCTCTTCAGGCGTAGTGATGGTTATAGGTAATTTTGGGAAAGCAGTTCCTACAGTAGTCTACGAGCATCGGACGATCGTTGGTGTGAGGTTCGATTGATAGTTTAACCCTTTTGTGTTATATAAGAATCCTTAGGTATTGGATCTTAGGAGTTCACGGACACTTGTTGCACACCTTATGCCACTTAAAGTAGTATTAAAGTTAACTACCCATAATCATCAGATAATGAACTCGTACTCATTCATTAGACTTTTTGTTTGACCCACCCCCTACTTTTCATTTTCCACCACCACATAATGTGTGACAACCCACCTCCACAACCTTCAAGGATCGACACTAACACATCCTCGGTATTTCATGTGTCGTAAATTTAAGTACCGGAGAGGCAGATTATCATGAGGTAAATAAAATAAAGATAGAAGACAAGACAATAATAAAACTCACATCATGTTCAACACACAATTATATATATGAGTAGTATAGGAAATTATCCAAATTGCTCCATCAAGGTACTAGTAGATACTAATCCAGGAAGGATAGTTATAACAACTATCCTTATAAGTACTGGTAGATACAAAATACGAACACAGCGGAAAGTGATAGATAACATCAATAAAAGACCATTCAATTTCATGCTCCATCCAAAATGGCCCAAGATTACCTAATTACTAGGCTACGTTGAAAAAATAGGGCCCCCAAAGTTTAGGGGGAATAGAAAAAAATCCGGATCAGTCATGTGATTGGTGTGAGAAACTCAAAATACAAATTTGAAAACAAATGGTATCTCATAGGACCATGCCGCATATAAACACGGAACTGGTTTTTACCTTATGATGATCAAAACATTTGCTACGCAAAATCTAAGAAAATTATTTTTAATAACATTCTTCTAAAAATATTTTTCAAATAGACATATTAAAATAGCCGAAATTGTTACACTGGTTAACTTTGATGGCAAATAGGTTTACAACTAAGTTCGAAGGCACTTATTAGAGAATGGATTCCATACAATGACAAGGTAAGGGACTACCTTCCGTATAGTACAACTCTAGAAAATGTACTTGAGGCTTCAACCTCTACGAACATAGAACCGACCTACTTTTACATAGATAGTAATGACTACATCATCACAATGGTCAATCCCGACCTATTTTGGGATCCAAAGCATACACAACAATCCCGAAATGTAACACCTCGCATTTTTAGATAATTAAATAGTGATGAATAGTGAATATAAGCATTTTCGAAATTGTCAGAATATGACCTCGAAACTTATACAATTGTATTTGTGGCGATTTTCTGATCAATTTTCATTTATAGCTTGTCGAAATCTTAATTAATATGAAAAAGATACGAGTGAATAAGAAATCAAAAAAACGAAATAAAAATAAAAATAAATAGAAACGGCCTTATAGGTCGACCCCCATCCTCCCTAGGTCGACCTATAAGTCGACCTACAATGATGTAGGGTCGACCCGCACTTTTGCGGAGCCAAAGTTTGTTTTGGTGATGACTTCATTTGATTTTATTCGATTGGAGCCGTAGGTTGATAGATCTAATGGCTCCAAACGACAATGTGAAGTAGTGGCTTCAGATTCGATCTACTAAATCCAATGGCCTAAATCCTTAAGCTACACTCTAAATAGAACCCCAGGCCTAGCTATTTTCTCACAATAAGATTTTCTACCAATTAGGTTCATTGCCTGAGGCTGAACCCTATATAGAAAATATTTCTAGGGAGAAGATATTCTTAATAAAAATATTAGACGCCTTAGAAGGGGATCCAGGAAGGATATGGAGCAAAGCTAAGGACGACATGTGATTAGATTTAAATTATATCTCTTTTATGTTTATGATACACAATATCGTCGAATTCCCATTAAATATTTAATTCAACATTTATTTCAGTAATTAGTTCTACTAATTAGTTATGTTCATACTGTAAATTTTACAAGGGAAGTGTACTTATATTTAAACGTTATTTATATGAAAAAAGAAAGGAATCCAATTAAATATAAGTAATATTAGGCTTAAAAGTTGCAGAGAAAGGCATAAGCCTAAAAGTGAGAAATTTACAGCAAATTGTCTTAAAACGGGAGAAATGAATTAAAAAGAGGAAAATCTAAATAAGTTGATTTGAAAGTTAGTGATATATTAGTTGGTTGGTTTAGAAAAGGGAATACATTTTCGTAGTTTAATATTGTAAGAACGACGATAAACGTAATTGCAAGAATGAAACCAAGAAAAATGGAATTAGTGCAAAATAGGGACATAACTGCATTTTTGCATTACCTAACAATTAGAGAAACAATAAAGGAAATATCTTGCAGTTACAAGTTATTGTTTATAGCATTATTTAGTATTAAAATATGGAAATAGATTTTTAGCACAGCTTTTGTAACCAACCAAATAGAATAGAACTACTTTCTAGAATAAAAGAGAATAAAGTGAAGCGTTAAAGAAATTAAAGAAGAGGAAATAAACAAGTTAAATATTTGACAAGACTAGAAACAATAAACAGAAGATGTGACTAGATTTGCATTTACTGCGCAGATAGTAGAACAAAAGGTAAAACAGTTATTATGATAAGTAATTTGTGAAAGTGGGACGTAGTCCTAAGCTAAGGCTGTCATAAAACATAAGAGAACTAAAGAGAATTTTGTATCATAATAAAAGAAGACATACCACAATAGAAAAGAGACACTTGCAATTACATTTATAACATCCAGGTTATAAAAGGAAGAAAAGAATATAAAAGTAACAATTGCAAGTATAATTGTAACATGAAGGTTATAATTAAAAAGAAAGAAATAAAACAGGCTTATTTTATCAAACTTAGATCTTGGATTAAGTTAATATGCAAAATAATAGAAGTGACTCGTACCGACAGCATCCCCTTGTAGGTCTAGGATTGATGGTCTCACATAAGTGGGGCTGGGTTTGCTGATTAAGGTAAATAAGCAGCTAACAGAATAAGAAAAATAAACTAAATGCATAATAAAAGATTAGATGTAGGGTCAAAAAAATGGTAAGGTGCATTTGGAGCAGCCCGAAAGAGAATCTGGATAAAGAGCCCAACGAAGCAGTTCATCGTAGATTTTAGTACAGAAAGAGCACGTACAACGTAGTTAGTTTGGGCTAGAAGAAAGTACGAGACTTCAATGAGATGTGAGGATACTCTAGGATGGCCCTTTGGGGTAGGCTTAACGAAGTTGGACCCCCGGAGGTAGGTATATAGGTGTTCGATCAAGAGAGTATGCCTTGACTGTTTTTGCATTGCAGGCCTAACGAAGTGGACCTTTATAGGTATTCAAAAGGTTGATGATGGAGTAGGACATTCATATGACACCATACTCTAGTTTGCGAGTATGTTATATTAGGCAGGACCCAAAAGGATAGTCGCATGCAGAGATCAAACCATCATCAATCAGAATGATTTCGGGAAAGACTAGAGTTAAATCAACAGGCCAATGATTCTTTCACTATCAAGACACTAGATGAGGGGCACAGCTAATTGGATGTTTAGGTTATTTACAATAGGGCATATCCACTTAGCTCTTGAAAGGTCTTTCGATTAGTTGAGGGGGGCTGCATGGGGCCATAGCCACAATGAGAAAAGAGACAGACCAAGTAGAATATCTGTATTGTTGGCCTAGCGAAGCGGACCTTTATAGATATAAAAAATCTTTGACTGATTTCCGTACAAGGTAGACCTTGCTGGCGGAATTAGGGAGTAGACAGAACGATTGCGTGCAGTCCTCAAGGTAAGCATTGGGTGGTACATTATGGATGTCCAAGCACTATTATAAGCAAGTGTGGATGCAATTTCACGTTCTTATAGTAGACGATGGAACATCTGTATTGTAGGCCTCACAAAGCTGTTATTTACAGATGTAGTTACAGTACGCTCTAGTAGCGAGATGATGGAGTCCTTTTCGAGCAGGATACGGAAGGTACTATGGGTAGTACCTAGGACCGATGCTGTCTTTGGGCATGTAGCTATATATATATTGGATGTTTGGTCTTAATCTACTAGGGAGTAGATGGGTACGATTCACGCATAAAGGCGAGAGTATATAAACCCAATAAACCTAATATAATAAAAAATGGAAATCGAACGATATATGTAGAATTATGCTTAGAAGTGTAAAAAATTTCCATTCACCAAAACTTTAGTTCCGACCCCCTCCTCATAACATCCCATGGATTAGATAGATGACAGAGATTTTCCAGCTTTGAGACTGTGATAACCCGGATTTCTGGGCATCTGTAACTGATAATAATTGGGTTAATTAATAGAAATACTGAATTGTAAAATTTAACAAATGAATCTAATCGTAAATATTTATGTTTGGATAAATATTTGATCATATCTTAATATAATCACTTAAAATTGACAAAGTATTCTTTTAAAAATAAGTAATGATGATTGGTCATATAAGTAAATTATTTAAATTAGACAAAAGTTGTTAATTTCAAACCAATAATATTTATGTGTTATTTTAAGATAAATAGAGTTAGAATTTTTTTTTAATTTCCAATTGAATTTAGGCTTGTTTAATTATATGTATTTATTTTGAATTGATCTTGAATTGGATTTTTAATGGAATTTAAAGCATTGAATTTGAATTTGAAATTTAAAAAGGAAGTATATCTTAAATATATGTTATATCGATTTGATCAAAAACATAAGTTACGTATAAATAAATGTTTATATAAATTCATATGTAGATTTACAAAAATCTAAAGCCTATTTATATAAAATAAATACACATTATATTCATGTGAACATTATATAAATACTTATTCATAACTTAAATAAATTTGTAAATAAGAAAGTAACATTTGTAAATTATTAATTAAAAAAAACAATTGTAAGCTTATTAATATATGTTGATGACAATTGTAAACAAGAGTATATATAAGATAATTAGAACTTAAGGGGACAAGTGTCATTCTCTTGAAAATTTAATTTTAAATTTAATTGTAAAATAAGAACATGAGTTTTAATCTTCGGCTAAATTCTTTCTTCATCTCAATAATGATGTAATACAAAACAAAGGACAAAAGGAAGTAAAAAAAAAACTGTAAGATCTGGAAGAAAATGAAATCTGGAATCTAAGATCAAAAAGTATAAGCGGGGAAGTTCAACAACAATGCAATCTGGAAACAACTGTTAAAATCCCAAAGGCATAACAAGATTTCTAGTTACAGAGCTTGTGTCCTCTATTCGACATTACTAAGGTGAGTAAATCACTTGATCTAGCTTTATTAGAGGTGTAAATTGGTGTAAAGGCAGCAGATTGTTCTTATTAGTGAAATCTGTGAAGTAAAAAGTTTTAACCTTTTATTGCAAATCTTATACACCATTGCATGTTTATGGAACTCAGATAGGTTCTTTTATTTTGTCAAAAATGAATAATGAAATCAGTCCCTATGTTTATATATGTGTTAGAGAAGAACCTATCACTTAAGTCAAGTAAGAAGAAGAAACAACAAATTTTATTTCAAAAAAATAAAAAAATAAAAATCAGAGCATGTAATCTAGCTTGTTGTAACCCTCCTATAAACTTATATGTCTTTAAAGTTTATATGAATTGATGTATTTGTTTTTATCGAATATATATGTATCATCTAATATATATGCTGTGTACATCAGGATTTATTCAAGATTAGGTGCTGGAAGGAACATAATATAAGTTAGTTCCTCGGTTCTTATTTTTGTCACTTCATAACCTATAAGTTAAAAAGAAAAGAAGAAAAAATCTTCCAATCTAAACCCTATTAGAGTTTGATATTTGAATGAAAGTGGTGTGTTATGGTATGACGAATTTTTTTAAAATAGTTTCAGGGTTTAAAATTCAATAAATTATTTTTAAAATTTAAATAACAGTGTGAAGTCATATTCATGATAAAAATCAATAACCTTATTTTTGAATTTGGATTGTATGGGTGTAATCGTGGCAGAAAATCTTGTTTTTTAATGTAAGTTTCATGATTTTTAATTTGCTAAATCATTGGGAAATTCGAATTTAACGTTTTGAGTATTTTGGTGGTTTGTCGTTGATCGGCGTGGTGGAGTTGGTCGAATTTTGGGCTCTAGGTAGAATGGAAGTTAGAGGTTGATGGAAAAATAGTATTAGATTTTCCTGATGGCTGGAGTGGGCCGACGAAGGCGAACTAGGGTTTAAGGTCCTGTTGTGTTCAGTGATGGAATCAAGATTTTTGTGATGGTGACGCTGGACCGGACTTGGTCGGAGAGGTGGAGATGGGTATGTATGACTATGGTGTAGGTGTGGGCAGAGTATAGGGGTCCCTAACAACCTGAAACAGTGGTGCGGGGGGGTTTCCGTTAGGTAGGTTTGGTGGTTGTTTGAGTCGATTTGCTTGATTTTGTGTAGATGGAAGTTTCATGCTTCTGGATAGTGGAGGTCCTCTGCGAAGCCATTGCCGACTTGTCGGTGATTGATATGGCGATCAGAACGGGGGTATGGCGACATGTACGTGCACAGCGTGCACGAAGAAATGTTTAATGGGGAAGTTCGGCAGGGGATGTTTTGCGTTCGATCTGAGTTAGATAGGTTCGCTGGTAATCGATGTTGTTGGGAGACGTCGAGTTGGCCGGTGATGATTTCTTCGGCTCGTGTTTCGTTCGAATGCTTGGTGTTTTTTTCTGGAGGTAGAAGTTGGAGAAGAAGAAGAGTATTTAGTTGGGTTTTCGGGTTAGACTTAAGCAATTAAGTTTGGGCTTCGGGCCGTTGCTGTGTAATGTGATAATTTATAGGATCGGGTGTCTTTTGTTTCGGTTTTGGGCTTTAGGCTAGGCCTGATTGGTATGCTCGTTTATAACAGGATTTGTTTTGTTTTTAAAAGAAAATTTTGTTAAAATAAAGAGAGAAATAAATTCATAGCTCATGGAAACATTAAATCAAGCATGTTGTTTTAAAATAAACTTTTGAAACCGAAATTTCTTTAATGAAAGTGTTTTTTTAAAGTTTTATATGGACAAAGAAATTTTTAGAAATATCTAAAAATTGATAGCATTAAGTCTATTAAATTGAGGTAATTTAAAATAAGTTATTACTTATAAATTAGCCAAATTTTTTTGGAAAATTAACTACATAGTATAAGTAATTAAGGAATAAAACTGAATGTAATCAATTGGAGGATAATTGATTTCTTAATAAGATTAATTGAGAGTTAATAACTAAATGTGATTAACTTAAGTAAATTAATTTATGAAGTGATTAAGGGTTAATTTATCAACTCAAGTAATTATGGAATAAATACTTAATGAAGTAAATTAGGGGATAATGAGGTACTTAAATATTAATTACTTAAGGTAAGTAATTAAAGGAAAATTTCTTCATGAAAGTAATTAAGGATAAATTACTTAGTGTAATTAATTGAAGGATTAATTAATTAATTAAAGAATTATTTAAATTAATTAATGTGGCAAATTAAAAGATAATTAATCAAGATAAGTGATTATAGAACAATTAATTTAGAGTAATTAATTACAGAATAAGATTAATCAAGGGTGATTAATAAATATAATTAATTAAAGGTTAAGTATAATTAATTAAGGTAATTAATGAGGTATAATTACTTAGAGAAGTAATTAGTGGATAATTAATGAATGTAATTAAGTTAAAGGTTAATTATTAAATGAAATTAATAATAATTAACTAATGAAAGAAATTTGAGGATCATTAATTAGTGTAATTAATGATGTGGTCAATCTTGCTTATTAATGATTGAATGATGATGAGTGCTTTGGGCTGGTTGATATCCATGATGTGAATTGCTTTGTGATATGATATGTTGGATCGATGGTGATGATGTGATTATCTATCAATTATGAATTGATGTGTTAAAATGTTATCTGGTAATTAAAGTTGGATTGTATTTAATTGAATAACTTGGGTTAAGATGACATTGGATTCGAAGAGACCGGAGTCGGGTGTTAGTTAATACCCGAAACCACTTCGATTCTTTATGAATTGATATATGAAATTAATAGGCTGAAATGGGACGATTTAAGTGAATATGACCATTTATGCTAAGTTTGGTACTTAGAAATTGATGTGTGAAATAAGTAATGACTACTACGACTTGTGAACTTGTAAATTGATATAAGTTACCCCGGGTTCATTTTAGTTGTATGCTTTTGTAATTCTTGATAGATGGGTTTACTCACGCTGGTTTCCAGCCTGACCCGGGTGTTACTTTGATGTAATGCTCGGGTCAGACCGAGTATTACAGATTTTCAGGTAGGTACGTTCTGGAGCTCAGGAGGCGAGCTGGATGGCAAGAGCGTATAGAGTATTTCCGCCGTGTAATATTGTTGTGTATCTGCGACTTGATGATTGAGTATATTCAAAGTCTTTATATGTGACTCTGATATATTAAAATGTAATCGACAGATATAATATTCCTTTGTAAACTGTTATTATTTATTATTATATTTTATCCGCTGCGAATGTGAGATGTGGGTTTTTTTTGTTCTACTTTTTCTTCTATTTCTTTCTTCTTTTTCCATAACTATTTGGAATTTTCGGGTTCGGAATTTTCGGGTCGTTACATTTGGTATCAGAGCAGGTTAAGCGAGGACCTTGGCCATGGTGGGATTACTCATTAAGGATAGGATCAATAGTACCCTAGAATGAGTTGAGTGTGTATATATATGAGAGCGTACTTATTATTTTCTTATATAAAGATTTTAAATGATTTTATATAAAATATATTTTGATATATGAAGCAATAATTCTTTCTAACAAATAGTAAAGGGAATTGGTTGTTAAATTATTGAATTAGATTAAGAAGTAAAAGAAATACAACCAAATTGGAATTAAATAAAGATAAGTTTGAAATAAATTCAAATTGAAATTTAAATCATGAATTGGAAAAGAATTTCAGAATAAGATGATAATGAATTAGTTTTCAGAGATGGTAATCTTGGTTATTATCATAAATGGTTGTTGAATTTAATAATGAAATGTTTTAAGGAAGTAACCATTTGAAGAGAATAACTTGTAAATTAGAAGGAATGTAAATTTAAAGTGGGTTTCCAATTGTGATGTTCTGAATTCTAAATCTAAACAATTGAAATAGCTTTCAAAGCATTAAAAGAAATAATATTATTTAAACTATTTTGAATGTAATCTTAATTTAGAATAAGAAGTTGTTTGTAAACTTTAAAGGAATTTGTTTTGAATTAAAACCAAGGGTGGTTTGAATTTTAAAATTTGGCTTTGTGGGCCAAGAAGTAAAATGTATATATATGTGGATGGTTTGAAATAAACTCTAAATATTGAGTTTTAAAACTGGAATGAGATGTGATACCCAAAGTGATATGTTTTTGAACTTAATAAGTGGGAAGATTATTTATGAAAAGTTCAAAATTTAAAATCGAAGTTCGAACTGGGTAAGGTTGCCTGGATTAAGTGAATTGAGTTTAACTTGGGAAAGGTTAAATAAGTTGGAATGATCAACCTGATTTGGAAATTTCAAGATGAAATTAAGTTTTAACTTGGAAGTTAAATGATTGGTTATATTTGAGAGTTTGAGTGATCTCAAATTGGGTTTGAGATCCGAAAATTGGAAATGGATGGATATTTTGAAATAACTGGATGATATTATCCTATTTATTAAAATTCTTTAAATTGCAAATTGATTTGTTTAAATAAATGAAGAAATGGATTGTGGTAATATATCCATTGTAGAGACAAATAAATTTGACTTAAATTTAAAATTAAGGATATGGAATTCCTTTGAACTCAAGATTTGAATGTTAAGAAATGAATTTGTAAACTAAAATTGTTTGAAACTCTTACTTGAACCTTGTAATGAGTTAAGTAAAGATAATTTAAAATGGAATTTTGAAATTTGGTCCCAGAATTGAATTGTTTAAAAACTTTAAAGGTAAATTGATTTAAATGAATTAAATCAACATTTGAAGTATTAACTCGAATTTATATAATTCGAGATGGTTTAAATTTGAAATTTTAATTAGTTCAAATTGAATTTGATTTGAACTAATTGAAATTGTGATTGAAGATGTATGAGTATAAGATTCAAATGGAAAATTTGAATTGGATTGATTTCAATAATTTGGAATCGTAATTAAGTTGAATAGTTTTAAATTCAAATGGAATTTGAATTGAATTTGGGAGGAAATCAAGAACAATTCAATTTGATTTGGAAATGGAGTTTGAAATTGGGATTAATTCAAACTGGAGTTGAAATGATTTGAAATTAGAACTAGTTCAATTGAAATTTATTTGAATTAGTAGAATTTAAGATCAAGGTTAAATAAAGTTAAATTTGGAAAGAAATTGAGATTAATTCAACTTGAATTGAGAATAAATCAAGTCCAATGGAATTTGGAGTTATTTGAATTGAAATGGGGTCAATTTCTATGAAAGTGGAGATTTAAATTGAATTGATGAGAATGGAGATTGGATAGTGAGCAGTTTTGACTCTGGATTATTTTTAATATAAATTGGTTTAAATAAACCTATTTTTCCAAGCTATTCATTATATATATACAACCTTTCTTTTAAAAACCAAATTATCTTATAATTATTTTACAATTATCTTTGGAACTATTTAACTATTTTTCTACTGTTTTATACATTAATTTCTATTTTTCAACTACTTTATAACTAATAACTATTTTACAATTACTTAACTATTTTACAGCCATTTTACAAAATAATAATTATTTTTCAACTACTTATCTATTTTTCACTTTTCAAGCTATTTTCCAAATTTAAACTGGACAGATTTTAAACTGTTATTGGTTAAATACCTAATCGAGGTAAGAATAGATGTGATAATTCAAATGGGTTGAAGCAATTGTGAGTAAGGGAATGAAAATTCAAAGTGAATGTGAATAAAAATAGAATTGATTTGGCTAATAACCAATAAACATAAATATGTAAGGTGTACATATGTTATTCTATTCGCAATGATTTGATCCAGATTCGAGCATAGAATTTCGAGATAGTATGTCGATCCGAGTTGGGATTTTTCAGTCGATTTTCGACGGTGAACCTGGATATGGATTGTTGATTAGTTCTGGATATTCTCTATCATAGTTATGACTATGCAAGGATAATGACGGTTTCTGATCAAGAAACCAGATCTGTGTCCGCACTAGGAAGTCGGGTGGACGATACTAGTTCTGAAGTGAAATTGTGTGGTCGAGTGAGCGATCAGATTGGTTTAGTGTATGGATGATATGTGTAAATCATATGGATTTGAAAGAAAATGATATTAAAAAGAGTAATCAAATTTGATTATTTGATTTTGAGTAAACAAAGTTAAATATCTTTGTTTTATAAAATGAAACACCCCTTGTTGAATCTTTTGCCAGAAAAAAAAGGGTTTTTGAAAATGTTTGAAGTATAAAAGAAGTTTTATACAAGTTCGAAATGATCCAAAGTTTTAAAAATTATACATATCTGTACATATATATAAAGGATCTTATGAGAATTTTAGAAAAGGTTTTAGGAACCTTTGGATTTGGAAAGAATTTTGATTTTTGGGTAAAATCAATATTAATTTGAAAAGCCTAGTTTGAGAATAATCGATTTTGGGACAATCGATTTTGTGTAAAGGTGCTTTGTATGAGATCATACTAGGTATATGATTTGAAGATACTATATGTATATAGTATAAAATGTTTGATGATGGCTCTGGGAAAAAGGCGCTCCCTTGAAATGAACTTCTCAGGAGTGCCACCGGGTGGTGCTGCCTTGAGCCCCAAGGGGGGGTTCTAAAGTTGAACCTGTGAGGAGTCCGAACAAAACTAGTTCCTGGGGATTATGAGTAGAGTATAACGTAGCGAAAGTCGTTTGTGCCGCTGAGAGCCAACGGTCTGCGTTTGATTTTATATCGGTAGACTGCGACCCATGTAGGAGTGGAGAAGTTTCATTTCGACAGCGAAAACCAGAGGCCGCGGAGAGCCTGCAGTTACATGGACTTTTGCTGTGATGGCAATGTAACCCTGGAATGTAACTGCGATCTGTTGTGGGATCCATGGCGTAATCGAGAGGCCGTGGAGAGCCTGCAGTTACATGGACTTTTACCGTGATGGCAATGTAACCCTGGAATGTAACTGTGACCATGGATGGGGGTGATGATTTCTAGAGCATTCTCACCAAAGATATATCCTCTATTTTCAAAAAAAAATGTTTTCTATATTTTCAATAAAATTAATTTTCAAGTATTTTCACTGGGTGTTGAAAACGGGTCTGCTAAGTACTTATAGATTTTCAGTCTTACGCTTGATCAACGTATTACCGAATTTCTGTGAGAACGAGGACAGACTTATTGAAACATCGAGTTATAAAAAGGTATTTTTATAAAAACTATTTTTGTAATACTATAAAGGTTTTAAAGTGTTCTAAAAATGATCAAAGAAAAATTTATCTAATTTTAAGCATTTTAATGATTCTGACTTCGTTTCTTTTCGAGGACGAAAAGATTCAAAAGGGGGGAGGAATGTGATAACCTAGATTTCTGGGCATCTGTAGTTGATAATAATTGGTTTAATTAATAGAAATACTAAATTGTAAAATTTAACAAATGAATCTAATCGTAAATATTTATGTTTGGATAAATATTTATTTGATCATATCTTAATATAGTCACTTAAAATTGACAAAGTATTCTTTTAAAAATAAGTAATGATGATTGGTTATATAAGTAAATTATTTAAATTAGACAAAATTGTTAATTTCAAACCAATAATATTTATGTGTTATTTTAAGATAAATACAGTTAGAATTTTTTTATTTCCAATTGAATTTAGGCTTGTTTAATTATATGTATTTATTTTGAATTGACCTTGAATTGGATTTTTAATGGAATTTAAAGGATTGAATTTGAATTTGAAATTTAAAAAGGAAGTATATCTTAAATATATGTTATATCGATTTGATCAAAAACATAAGTTATGTATAAATAAATGTTTATATAAATTCATATGTAGATTTACAAAAATCTAAAGCCTATTTATTTAAAATAAATACACATTATATTCGTGTGAACATTACATAAATACTTATTCATAACTTAAATAAATTTGTAAATAAGAAAGTAACATTTGTAAATTATTGATTACAAAAAATTGTAAACTTATTAATATATGCTGATGACAATTGTAAACAAGAGTATATATATGTAAGATAATTAGAACTTAAGGGGACAAGTGTCATTCTCTTGAAAATTTAATTTTAAATTTAATTGTAAAATAAGAATATGAGTTTTAATCTTTAGCTAAATTATTTCTTCATCTCAATAATGATGTAATATAAAACAAAGGACGGAAGTAAAAAAAAACTGTAAGATCTGGAAGAAAATGAAATCTGGAATCTAAGATCAAAAAGTATAAGCGAGGAAGTTCAACAACAATGCAATCTGGAAACAACTACTAAAATCCCAAAGGCATAACAAGATTTCTAGTTACAGAGCTTGTGTCCTCTGTTCGACATTACTAAGGTGAGTAAATCACTTGATCTAGCTTTATTAGAGGTGTAAATTAATGTAAAGGCAGCAGATTGTTCTTATTAGTGAAATCTGTGAAGTAAAAAGTTTTAACCTTTTATTGCAAATCTTATACACCATTGCATGTTTATGGAACTCAGATAGGTTCTTTTGTTTTGTCAAAAATGAATAATGAAATCAGTCCCTATGTTTATATATGTGTCAGAGAAGATCCTGTCACTTAAGTCAAGTAAGAAGAAGAAACAACAAAATTTATTTCAAAAAAATAAAAAAATAAAATTCAGAGCATGCAATCTAGCTTGCTGTAACCCTCCTATACACTTATATATCTTTAAAAGTTTATATGAATTGATGTATTTGTTTTTGTCGAATAAATCATTGGGAAATTCGAATTTAACGTTTTAGGTATTTTGGTGGTTTGCCGTTGATCGGCATGGTGGAGTTGGTCGAATTTTGGGCTGTAGGTAGAATGGAAGTTAGAGGTTGATGGAAAAATAGTAATAGATTTTTCTGATGGCTGGAGTGGGCTGACGAAGGTGAACTAGGGTTTAAGGTCCTGTTGTGTTCGGTGATGGAATCAAGATTTTTGTGATGGTGATGCTGGACTGGACTTGGTCGGAGAGGGGGAGATGGGTATGTATGACTACGGTGTAGGTGTAGGCAGAGTATAGGGGTCTCTAACGACCTAAAACGGTGGTGCGGAGGGGTTTCCGTTAGGTAGGTTTGGTGTTTGTTTGAGTTGATTTGCTTGATTTTGTGTAGATGGAAGTTTCATGCTTCTGGATAGTGGAGGTCCTCCGCGAAGCCATCGCCGACTTGTCGGTGATTGATATGGCGATCGAAACGGGGGTGTGGCGACGTGTCCGTGCATAGCGTGCACGAAGAAATGTTTAATAGGGAAGTTTGGCAGGGGATGTTTTACGTTCGATCTGAGTTAGATAGGTTCGCTAGTAATCGATGTTGTTGGGAGACGTCGAGTTGGTCGGTGATGATTTCTCTGGCTCGTGTTTATTCGAATGCTTGGTATTTTTTTCTGAAGGTAGAAGTTGGAGAAGAAGAAGAGTATTTAGTTGGGTTTTCGGGTTAGACTTAAGCAATTAAGTTTGGGCTTCGGGCCGTTGCTGTGTAATGTGATAATTTATAGGCTCGGGTGTCTTTTGTTTCGGTTTTGGGCTTTGGGCTAGGCATGATGGGTATGCTCGTTTATAATAGGATTTGTTTTGCTTTTAAAAGAAAATTTTGTTAATAAAAGAGAGATAAATTCATAACTCATCGAAAAATTAAATCAAGCATGTTGTTTTAAAATAAACTTTTGAAACCGAAATTTCTTTAATGAAAGTGCTTATTTAAAATTTTATATGGACAAAGAAATTTTCAGAAATATTTAAAAATTGATAGCATTAAGTCTATTTAATTTAGGTAATTTAGAATAAGTTTTTATTTGTAAATTAGCCAAGTTTTTTTGGAAAATCAACTACATAGTATAAGTAATTAAGGAATAAAACTGTATATAATCAATTGGAGGATAATTGATTTCTTAATAAGATTAATTGAGAGTTAATAACTAAATGTGATTAACTTAAGTAAATTAATTTATGAAGTGATTAAAGGTTAATTTACCAACTCAAGTAATTATGGAATAAATACTTAATGAAGTAAAT
The DNA here is from genome assembly GCA_030765085.1 of Allium cepa. Lineage (NCBI taxonomy): Eukaryota > Viridiplantae > Streptophyta > Magnoliopsida > Asparagales > Amaryllidaceae > Allium > Allium cepa. Next base: position 119,764,335 of record CM060938.1, on the reverse strand, counting down.
TAGGGGACAATGAGGTACTTAAATATTAATTACTTAAGGTAAGTAATTAAAGGAAAATTTCTTCATGAAAGTAATTAAGGATAAATTACTTAGTGTAATTAATTGAAGGATTAATTAATTAATTAAAGAATTAGTTAAATTAATTAATGTGGCAAATTAAAAGATAATTAATCAAGATAAGTGATTATAGAACAATTAATTTAGAGTAATTAATTATAGAATAAGATTAATCAAGGGTGATTAATAAATATAATTAATTAAAGGTTAAGTATAATTACTTAAGGTAATTAATGAGGTATAATTACTTAGAGAAGTAATTAGTGGATAATTAATGAATGTAATTAAGTTAAAGGTTAATTATTAAATGAAATTAATAATAATTAACTAATGAAAGAAATTTGAGGATCATTAATTAATGTAATTAATGATGTGGTCAATCTTGCTTATTAATGATTGAATGATGATGAGTGCTTTGGGCTGGTTGATATCCATGACGTGAATTGCTTTGTGATATGATATGTTGGATCGATGGTGATGATGTGATTATCTATCAATTATGAATTGATGTGTTAAAATGTTATCTGGTAATTAAAGTTGGATTGTATTTAATTGAATAACTTGGGTTAAGATGAAATTGGATTCGAAGAGACCGGAGTCGGGTATTAGTTAATACCCGAAACCACTTCGATGCTTTGTGAATTGATATATGAAATCAATATGCTGAAATGGGACGATTTAAGTGAATATGACCATTTATGCTAAGTTTGGTACTTAAAAATTGATGTGTGACATACGTAATGTCTACCACGACCTGTGAACTTGAAAATTGGTATAAGTTACCTCGGATTCATTTTAGTTGTATGCTTTTGTAGTTCTTGATAGATGGGTTTACTCACGCTGGTTTCCAGCCTGATCCGGGTGTTACTTTGATGTAATGCTCGGGTCAGACCGAGTATTACAGATTTTCAGGTAGGTATGTTTTGGAGCTCAGGAGGCGAGCTGGATGGCAAGAGCGTATAGAGTATTTCCGCTGTGTAATATTATTGTGTATCTGCGACTTGATAATTGAGTATATTCAAAGTCTGTATATGTGACTCTGATATATTAAAATGTAATCGAAAGATATAATATTCTTTTGTAAACTGTTATTATTTGTTATTATATTTTATCCGCTGCGAATGTGAGATGTGGGTGTTTCTGTTCTACTTTTTCTTCTATCTCTTTCATCTTTTTCCATAACTATCTGGAATTTTCGGGTTCGGAATTTCCGGGTCGTTACAGAGACACTTGCTTAGAAAGTGTTATTACCTTGGTAAATATTACTTACTATTATATTTTAGTCAGTTGTGTTGTGAGATATTTATTTGAGCACTGATATATTATCTTTTTCTATTTGCAGGATACCAAATACCTAACTCGGGCTTCAGTGGGCTTGGATTTTAGCATTAATGAGCAAGATCCAGACCCATTGGAATTCGAGTTATTACATGAAATATAGGGGTGATCTAGAAAGGTGATGACTATATCTTCATAGGAGCGACCTACATATCCCTGTCGCATCTAACCTCTTTTTATCATTCCCTAGTGATTAGGCTCAAGGTAATGATTACCTTTCATATCGCACATTCTTCTTTGAGTGCCACATTTCCAATCCATGATCACACAACTGATTTCTACAAACTTATAAATCCTAATCTCGTATGTCTTAGGAAAGAGTGTTAAGCTAAGAGAAGTTGCCTTCTCCGTCGCCAAACAGATGGTATGTTTATAGCGATCAATCAATGCGATTAGAAATGCAACATTAAAAATTCGTCCATACAAGTTGTCTAGGGATAGGACAAACTGAAGGAACTCTCCGACCACATCTTGTTGGGAAACATCCCTAGGATTAGCAGCGATCGGCCCTTGCATCGAAGAACAAATGAAGATACTACTGTCACATGAATATGATATGGGAAATTTACCCCGACGGTCAGTGACAAGCAACCCTTCTTCTATTTATTATCATTCCAGGTCTTCACTTTAAATACATAAATTGGTTTGTGGTGGTTTTCGGATAAGAATTACTCAAATCCGACCTTAATTCTTTCGAACCAATCATCGATAAAAATATATTAAGTAAATGGGTGCTTATCATTTGATTTATTTACTTCTTTTTTTATCAAAAATATATTATAGAGATAGATATCATTAAAACATTTTTTCTCGGTGTATACGGAATCATTAAACCCCTCTTTAATTTTGGAAATACAAATTCAAAATCATTTCTCATAAATCATATTGCAAAACCTTATTGAGTTAAAAAGGGTAGATAGAAATTATACCGAATCTACTTAGCATTAATTTATATATTCAACTTTTACTATCCATCAAATAGAGGTGAAATTGCATTTTAAATTCACATGGATAGTAGGGGTTTCCTCTTTGGAATTTAATACCAAGTATAAGATAATCTATCTCTATTCAATCCAAGTTGTACTAAACTAAATTTGTCAATTGGAATCATTTATACTTGTCTTATTTTCGACATTTCAACTTTATCTATCCCTCGCCCAGGAAAGAGGCTAGGTGAGCCAGGGCACTGGTTGCTTCTGAACATCTCCTTAGTTTAAACCCTCATATTTGGATCTCACGAATAGAAAAATTCAGTCTACCTGTTGGCTTTTAGAGCGAAGATTAAATCACTGCAGTTTAACAGTTTTTTTTCAAATCATTTATTTAAAATCTTTTAAATAAACTATGAAACCTAAAAATCATTATTAAAACACTTAATTATTCATTTGAAAACATTTATAAAAGATTTGGAAAAGATTTTCTAAGTTTAAATCCATATTTCAAAATTTATTAAAAGTGTTGCAAAAAGGGCCGAGAATAGTGTTTTTAAGGCTTATTTGATCAATAACTTTTCGATCATCTAGAAATTCATTTTTATAGCTCAAATCACTTTTAAAAAATTTTAAATTTTTTATATAATTTGTTCCATACATTTAAAGAATTAAAAATATCAGTTATAATGAATTTGTCGTTTTGGTTTTCGAATTGCCAAACCACGACTATTTTGAATATTTATTTTTCTCATATTTCAAAATTTACTAAATGAAATCTCGATTTTATTTCTTCATTTGAAAATTATAGTTATAAGAGTTCGTAAAATTCTTATTACAAAGAACTCTAACTCTGAATCCACCATATAGATGAATTTAACTTTCTACGAAGTGAAATCGAGAACTACCATTACACAACGCACCTATTTTAACCAATTTTCCATTTACTTCCAAACTTCATCGAAATACTTCTAAATGTTTATAAAACATTATTAAATCATATTAAACCATTTTCAAAGAGGTTTAACAACTCATATATACCATTTCATTTATAAAAAAGAAAGTGATTTCCTTTGTGATATTTTGACTTGTATTTAAATGTGACTTAATTCACACATCCAAAGAACAATATTTCACAAACAACAATATTTCACAAACAAACATGATGATAAAATCATAGCAGCCAAACAATATATCATATCACCATCCAAAGTAAATATATAAATATAAGTGTAGTTTTCTCATCTCGGATTAAACGGTTAACTTAAAAATGGCTATAGCATCGCTAACTCGAACTTTAAGCTCACGGACACTCGACTTGAAGCTCCTAAGTAGCTCGTCCCTTGCTTAGGATGGTGGGAGGTGCTCATGGCCTTGGCTAGAGGAGGATGGATGGTGTGGCTGTGATATTACGGAATTTCAAACCCAATTTAAATGTGATAATCTTTTTAATAAATTAATTTAAAGTAATAAATTTGTTATTTTAAACAATAATAATAAATAGATTGTGAATGTATATTGTATTTTAATTAAAATTAATATATACACATGGAAATGGATTTGTTAAAATTGTATTCATACCAAATTTGATTTTTGAATTGAATTTGGAATTTAATTTGAATTTGAATTGTTAAGTTGAAATTCAAAATAGAGTTATTTATATTTATATTATACTTTGATTTTAAAGGTGTATTTCTATGATTTTATTTAGAATATAAAATTTGATTTATATTTATTTCTTTAAGAAGAATTGAATTATATGAATTAGAAATGTATTTTAAATTTAGAAAATTTATTAAGAAAAACATTTGAAAATTTCTTTTTGCATGGAGATTACATTTGTTACAATTTAAAACACACTAATAACATGTGTTAAGAAGTTAGCAAGGTATAATGACAAGTGTCACAATTTTAATTTATTTCCTTTATTTTTTATAAAAACAAAATTATTCTATAAAAAGCTATTCCATATTCTTTCTCTAAATTTTTCTCATTTTCTAAAGCGAAGAGAAATCACTCCTTCATCTTAAAATCTGAAATTCCTCAAATCTTCACACTTTTAACCAAAATTTAATCAAGAAACTCAAGCCTACTTTTAAAATCTCAAAACTGCAAAACAAATTACAGCAAAATCTGAAAAAAAAGAAGATCAAGGTTCCTGAAAAAAATCATCAAATTTCAGAAAGAAAAATTTAAAGCTCTTCCATTTAGTGCTGACTGAATTAGAGTGGAAAGCAAGAAAATCAAGCAATTACAAGTTATAAACTGCAGTCATTTCTTTTTTTCCAGAATTCAATTTTGGTCTCTCCTTAACAATAATTCAGGTGAGTAAATTTTAATCAGAAAATTTAAGTAAAGTAAATTTGTGCATGTGAAAAATTTGAACTAGTGAATGTCTTGCATGTATAAATATATAGATGAAATCTTGGAGTTTATATTGTTTTAAAAATGTGCATGTTCAATCTGTTGGATGCTTCTCTGTATTTTCAAGTTACAAAGAAAATTTAAACAAAAATTTCAAAATTAACTTAACAAATCACTATTAAGCCGGAATCTTCAAATGCAAAAGGTTTATTTAAACATGAATCAAAGTTTAAAATTTTATTCAAAAAGAATTTATTTGAAAATCTTCTGAATCAGGAAGTTACAATGAATTTTTTTAATAACATGATAAAATCAGCTGTTGAAATTGGTTGATTCAATTTTACATCTGGAATCAACTTGGTAAAACATGATTTTTAAAGTAAAAATCAGGATTTTTAGTTAGGTTATGGTGGAGTATTTCGGTGATGACCTGAAAGTGGTTTTGGGGCAAGTACTGGTGACTGGGTGGATTTTAAAGGTCGTGGCTTGGATGGGAGCATGTATAGTGATCGGTGAACCCAAGAAAAATAGGGGAGGAGGTAATCGATCATAAGAGGATTAGAATTTGGGAGTAGTAGGGTTTAAGCTCCGTTCGAAAATGGGTTAACTGGAAACTTGTAGTGGATCGAGTGGCACGAGATCGTGGGGTTAGTAGCGGGAAGGTCCCGCGGTGATGTGGCCGAAGTCTCGAGGCGATCGATGGTCAAATTAATTAAGTTTTATGGTTAAAGTTTACTTTAATTAATAAGGTAATTAAAATTAAATTAATTAATTAATAATTCTAGATTAATTAATTTATTAAGGTTTAATTAATCAATTATGGATTAAAAAATGGATAATTAAGAATTAAATTTAAATTATAGTTAATAGATAATTAATTAAATAATTAAAATTAATTAATAAGTGATTAGTAATTAATTAATTAATTAAGTAAGTAATTAGTAATTAATTAAATTAGTAATTAAGAATTAATTAATTAATTAAGGTTAATTAATAAAGTAATTAAACATTAATTAATTTATAATTAATAGTTAATTAATTGGTGGTTAAGACTTAATTAATTAAATAATTAAGGTTAGTTAATTATAATTAATTAAGTAAATATGATAAATTAATTAAGTAATTAATTAAGATTAATTAATTGTAAATTAAGGGTTAATTGGTAATCAATTAAGGAACGATTAATTTTTAATCAAGTTTTAATAATGAATTATTAATTAAAATTTAAAGGATTATTAATTAATTAAAGATTAATTAATTGATGATGAGGATAATTAAGAAGTGATTAATTAATTAAATGATTGTGATTAATTAATTAATGATTTTTAAGTAAGGTAATGTGATTAATTCTTAAGTAATTAATTTAATTTGAATTAATTAAATTAATTATAACATGAATTAGAAATGTGCTTGCTTATGGATGATTGTTTTGAATTGAATATCTGGATTTGGTTGATATCTGTTGGATGATAGTTGAGATATTCTATGATGAAATATTTTATATATCTGTGATAAATATTTGTTATTATCTGTGGATAATGCTGTGTGAATTCAATATTTAAATTGAATTGGATTGTTTAAACCTTAAACAACTTGGCATTTAAGACAAGTTTGGATTTCGATGAGACCGGGATCGGGAATCAAATTTGATTTTTCGAAAACCACATCGATCCAAGTTAAACGTTAGGTAGTGACATCTCAAAGTGAAGATCGAGATGGAGTTTTAGAGTGCAAGGGTTATTGTCGTTAACTCTGAGGGTGATTCCAAAATGAGTGTAACGAGATAATGCCTTCGGTTTCGTTCGAACCCGAAACGAACTTGTATGGATTGAATGCTTTCAGAACATCGTCAGGTGGACGATGAGCATTCTAAGAGATGTGTTCTCTAAAAGTAATCGTAGCCTCAAGCCTCATCAACCGGGAATGGCTAAAATAGGGGAGGTGCAGCAAGGCTAAGTGGGTCATGCCCAAGTAGGATGAGATTTTCCCCTATCTAGAAGTCCCTTATTATTTCGGCTGTGTGGGCGGTTGTTGGCCACAACTGGGGGGTTGTCTTGTTCAGAGCTATCCAGTAAGGGATGGTTCCGGCCTTGTGTTGCAGGGGATCGGGAGTGGTCCTCAGTACGGTGACCTAGGCCCCGTACTATGACGGGCGGTACCCCAGTAGCCATGCCATTGATGGAAACCCATTTTCCCTACGAGACCCTACGGTTTTGATTGTATTACCCGCTTTCGTGGCTAGTAGCTGGAATTTAATAGATGTAACAATTTCGACTATTTTCTATTTACTTGAAAATACTAGACCCTATTATAATATCACTGGATTTCTTATCAAATGCTTTGGTTAGCGTAAGGTAAAAACTTACCCGTATTTATTTGTGGGGAGTCTTATGTGATACCTTTTGTTTTCAAATGATTTTAAAGTTAAACAACTTTAACTTATTTACTCACACCAGACCCATGTCTGACCCGGAGTTTATTTTGTTTTTCATAAAATCTTGGGTACTCAAATTTTTATGAGTAGCCAAGTGATTAGGTTGGGATTGGCAGATGTTTTGGAAGCTGGAGCCGGAGTCCAGACGGACTTATCTATCTCTATCCGCTGTAGTGACTTTTGATGTTGTATTTTGGGTTGTATGGTTTAGCAAACTCTTAAAATATCAGATGTAATGAAGTCGTATTATTTTGTGTACTCTGATATGTAAAACTATGTAATGGATATGTGTAATATTATATTTTGTTTCGTTTCCGCTGTGAGATTCTGATGATTGTTGTTCTTTTCTTTCTATCTTTTCTATTTCTATCTCTTTCTTTTCTTATTGATGATATGTCTTTCTGGATATTGAAAGACGGGTCGTCACAGTTGGTATCAGAGCATAGGTTGAGAAACACCTAGGCTCTGGAGTAGTATCTATTTTAAGAGTGCGTATCTGTAATTATCTTATATGACTATATCCCTATCTAAATTGTTTGGGTTACCTGTTCAGGTAGCCAAATGAGTTCAAGAGGCAGAAGGGGAAGGGTTGTTGGAAGTGCATCAACCAGTAATAGGAGAGAGCAGACTGATAATGAGGCTGTTAATCTAGTATCGTCTCTAGTCAGTTTTGCTGCATTATGCAAGGACTTCGTTAATCTTGGAGGAAAACCATTTCAAGGATCAGAAACTTTAATAGAGGTCCAAGTATGGCTTCGCTCGTGTGAGAAAATCTTTAAGAGCATGAAATTATCGGATGAGCAGAAGAGAGTAATGGCTTCGTGTCAATTACAAGGTGGTGCCGCAGTCTGGTGGAATTCAGTGACTGCAAATGTCTCGGAGGACGATATGTCTTGGGAAGAGTTTAAGGAGTCGTTTGAGGAGAAGTTCATGCCTGCTGCAGGGAGAACTCGTCTTTATCAAGATTTTCTGAATCTAAAACAAGGAAACATGTCTATAGCTGAATACGAGACTAAATTCAATGAGTTATCTTAGTATGGTCCAGGACTTATAGACACCCCTCTTAAAAAGAATGAGATGTTTGTTCAAGGGTTGAGGCCAGAGTATCATGAAAGAATGACAGCACATTTGAAAGGGTCTTTTGTGGAGCTAATTGATATTGCATTAATATATGAGGACTTGATGAATAAGAGATCAGTTGCACGAGTAGCTGCATCAGGAGGAAATTCTTCTAACTCTAATAAAAGAAAATTCAATCCTAATTGGAAGAGGCAAAACAAGAAGATGTCTGGAAACAACAATGGACCACGCAAATGTTATATATGTCAGCAAGAAGATTACCTGGCAAATAAGTGTCCCAGAAGAGAGTCTCAGCAACAGCAGCAGCGGCAGCATTATAGTGGACCAGGTTCAGCTTTAGTGCAGAAGTCTCTCTGCTTCAACTGCCATCAACCGGGACGTATGATTAATGATTGCCCGCTCCTTCATAAAGTCCAACAGAACAAAGTATTTGCTTTAGAAGGTGCACCATCAAACTCGTCTAAGGGCAAAGGAGTTTTGGAAGGACTTTTAGATGGCAAATATATTAAAGTTTTGTTTGATTCTGGTGCTTCTTTGAGTTTTATTTCTTTGGAATCTGTAGGGAATTTCTTTCTTACCCCTTGTACCGTAGACAATCCCATCTGTGTATGTAATCCTATAGGAGGGGTAACCAAATTACATAGGATCTGTAAGGATTTGAGAATCTCCTATCTATCCCATAGTTTTTCTTGTGACCCTTATGCATTTGAATTTTAAGGGTTTTGACCTTATATTGGGAATGGATTGGCTTGACAAATATAAAGCTGTCTTAAATTGTGATGAGAGAACAGTTTCGTTGGAAACTGATCTGGGTAGGATTTCCAGAGTAATGTGTGATAACTCAGGAATACACTTGAGTAGTCTTTTACATGGAGTTGAGACTTCTCAAGATGGGGTTGAAGATATTGAAGTAGTCCGGGATTTCTCTGACGTATTCAAGGAATTTAAGTGTTTGCCTCCGCACCGAGAAATAGAGTTTCGTATAGATTTGGTTCCAGGGGCAGTACCCGTAATTCAACCTAGTAGGAGGATGGCTCCTAGGAAGAGGGAGGAACTAGTGAAGCAAACTCAAGATCTGTTGGAGAAGGGTTTGATTAGACCCAGTTTTTCTTGTTGGGGCTCTGTTGCAGTATTTGTCACCAAGTCGGATGGGTCGCTAAGGTTCTATGTAGACTATCGTGAGTTGAACAAAGTGACCATTCGAAATAAGTATCCACTTCCTCGTATTGATGATCCCTTCGACCAGCTACATGGAGCTTCAGTCATTTCTCAGTTGGATTTAGCATCAGGTTTCCATCAGTTAAGGGTAGTTGAAGACAGTATCCCCTGAACTGCATTTAGAGGACCTTATTGTTTCTATGAGTGGTTGGTTATGCCTTTCGGGTTAACCAACGCTCCTGCCTAATTTGTAGACCCGATGAACCGAGTCTTTAGAGATGTTTTGAATAAGTTTTTTTTGGTGTTCATCGATGATATCTTGGTCTACTCTAAGTCGGAAGAAGAGCACAAGCAGCACTTGTGAATAGTATTGGAAACTCTAAGAAGGCATGTGCTGAAGGCGAAGTTCTCTAAGTGTCATTTTTGAAAATTAAAATTAAAATTTTTGGAGAACATTGTTTCTGGTGGGGAATCTCTGTAGATCCAGCTAACGTTGAGACTATTTTGGAGTGGAAGCAGCCTCGAACACCAAAAGAAGTTCGCAGTTTTCTTGGATTGGCTGGTTACTGCAGGAAATTTATTAGGGATTATTCCAAGATCTCTTCCCACCTAACAAAGCTGACAAGGAAGAGAGCTAAATTCAAGTGGACACTGGAATGTGCGGAGGCTTTTCAGAATCTGAAGGCAAGGTTGACAAGTGCTCCTGTATTGGCTATTCCAGATGGGAAGAGCAACTTTGAGGTTTATACTCATGCCTGTATTGTTGGATTGGGGGCTGTGCTAATGCAAAATGGCAGGGTAATTGCGTATGCGAGTCGGCAATTGAAGCCACATGAGAGGAACTACGCTACGCATGATCTAGAGCTGTTGGCCATTGTTTTTGCTTTAAAGATCTGGAGGCACTATCTTTTAGGAGAAATGTTTGAGTTATTCACGGATCACAAACCGTTGAATATCTTTTCTCTCAGAAAGATCTTAATGTAAGACAACAGCGATGGGTCGAGTTCTTGGCATCGTATGATTTGGATATTCTGTATCCCCGGGAAAGGCGAACGTTGTGGCAGACGCTCTTAGCAGAAATGCAGTTCTATCTCTTTTTGAAGCAGTTTCCCCTACTAAAGGAGCAGTAAGATTTGGGAAGATAGGGAACTCGCTCCGAGGTATATTGGTCCGTTCCGAGTGCTCGAGAGGATTGGTGCTGTAGCATACAGGATTGAATTGCCAGTCCAGATGGCTGGATTTCACAATGTTTTCCACGTATCGCATGTACGAAATTTTTTGCACGATCCATCTCTTATTGTGGAGCCAGCTGTGCAGGAAGACTTAGAGGTTGAGCCGGGCTTATCAGTTGTCAGACATCCTGTTCGAATTGTTGATCAAGACGATAGGCAACTCAGAAGCAAGATAGTGAAGCTTGTTAAAGTCCAGTGGAGTGAGGATCCCAGAGATTGTACCTGGGAGACTCTGGATAGTTTTAGGAAGGCTTATCCGGATATGTGTCCGGATAGCTAATGATGTTTGTATTGGATGTATTGTTGTTTGGATTGTTGATTTCTTATGTATGGATGATATGTATGCTTGAATTGTTGAAATGAAATGAAATTTTGGATTATCCTTTGTTTAAATTTCGGGGACGAAATTCTTTTAAGGAGGGAAGAATGTGATATTCCGGAATTTCAAACCAATTTAAATGTGATAATCTTTTTAATAAATTAATTTAAAGTAATAAATTTGTTATTTTAAACAATAATAATAAATAGGTTGTAAATGTATATTGTATTTTAATTAAAATTAATATATGCACATGGAAATGGATTTGTTAAAATTGTATTCATATCAAATTTGATTTTTGAATTAAATTTGGAATTTAATTTGAATTTGAATTGTTAAGTTGAAATTTAAAAAAGAGTTATTTATATTTATATATACTTTGATTTTAAAGGTGTATTTCTATGATTTTATTTAAAATATAAAATTTGAATTATATTTATTTCTTTAAGAAGAATTGAATTATATGAATTAGAAATGTATTTTAAATTTAGAAAATTTATTAAGAAAAACATTTAAAAATTTCCTATTGCATGTAGTTTACATTTGTTACAATTTAAAACACACTAATAACATGTGTTAAGAAGTTAGCAAGGTATAATGACAAGTGTCACAATTTTAATTTATTTCCTTTAATTTTTATAAAAACAAAATTATTCTATAAAAAGCTATTCCATATTCTTTCTCTAAATTTTTCTCATTTTTCTAAAGCAAAGAGAAATCACTCCTTCATCTTAAAATCTAAAATTCCTCAAAACTTCACACTTTTAACCAAAATTTAATCAAGAAACTCAAGCCTATTTTCAAAATCTCAAAGCTGCAAAACAAATTACAGCAAAATCTAAAGAAGAAAAAAAGATCAAGGTTCTTGAAAAAATCATCAAATTTCAGAAAGGAAAATTTAAAGCTCTTCCATTAAGTGCTGACTGAATTAGAGTTGAAAGCAACAAAATCAAGCAATTACAAGTTATAAACTGCAGTCATTTCTTTTTTTCCAAAATTCAATTTTGGTCTCTGCTTAACAATAATTCAGGTGAGTAAATTTTGATCATAAAATTTAAGTAAAGTAAATTTATGCATGTGAAATTTTTGAGCTAGTGAATGTCTTGCATGTATAAATATATAGATGAAATCTCGGTGTTTATATTGTTTTAAAACGGTGCATGTTCAATCTGTTGGATGCTTCTCTGTATTTTCTAGTTACAAAGAAAATTAAAACAAAAATTTCAAAATTTACTTAACAAATCACTGTTAAGCCCGAATCTTCAAACGAAGAAGGTTTATTTAATCATGAATTAAGGTTTAAAATTTTATTCAAAAAGAATTTATTTGAAAATCTTCTGAATCAGGAAGTTACAGAATTTTTTTAATAACATGGTAAAATCAACTGTTGAAATTGGTTGATTCAATTTTACATCTGGAATCAACTTGGTAAAACATGATTTTTAAAGTAAAAATCAGGATTTTTAGTTAGGTTATGGTGGAGTATTCCGGTGATGACCTGAAAGTGGTTTTTGGGCTAGTACTGGCGACTGGGTGGATTTCAAAGGTCGTGGCTTGGATGGGAGCATATGTAGTGATCGGTGAACCCAAGAAAAATAAGGGAGGAGGTAGTCGATCATCAAAGGATTAGAATTTGGGAGTAGTAGGGTTTAAGCTCAGTAATATGTTCGCGTCCGAAAATGGGTTAACTGGAAACTTGTAGTGGATCGAGTGGCACGAGATCGTGGGGTTAGTAGCCGGGAGATGTCGTGTTGATGTGGCCGAAGTTTCGAAGCGAGGTTATAATCGTGATGATTGAGGGGGTTTTCTGGTGAAGTTGTGGTTCAGGTTCGACAGTGCTACCTCGATTTTGTTTTGAGCTTTGTGATTGTGGTTTGAGGGTCGGAAAGGGGCGTGTGCTCGATCGTCGACCTGTATAGGGTGTCTACGTTGATGGCGACGCCGTTGGTGAACTGTGCACGTGCACAACAATGTTGGTGTGCCGGATTTTGATTAGGTTCGTGTGCGTTTGGGTCAGAGAGGATGGGTGTTAAGGGTGACTCGAAGTTTTGGACGAGTAGGTTGGGTATTTGCTCGAGATAAGGTACGGGTTGAGGATGTTGTGCTCGTGCCTGGGTACTAGTGTTTGTTCCTCCCAGGTTATATGTAATTTAAACTTTAATTTAGCTAAGGGAATTGGAAAGGGAGAAGAAAGGGGTTTGAACGGGTTGATCTCGTGCTTGGGTCGGTCGTACCAATAGCTAGTAATGTTTTAATTTTTGTTTCTAAAATTTGTTCTAAGTTTTAAAACTTTAAATTTTATTTAAACTACTTTGTAAAATGTTTAACATTTTAATTGAAAGTACTTTATTATAATGGTAGTTAAGTTTAAGGTGATTTTATATTCATTTAATTTAACTTTTAAAATGTAATAAATTTCTAAAACAAATTGGAAATGTTTTAAAAAATGTAATAATTTTTAGTAATCAATGAAATTGTTTTATTTTGAAAATTAATTAAATTTTATGGTTAAAGTTTACTTTAATTAATAAGTTATTTAAAATTAAATTAATTAACTAATAATTCTAGATTAATTAATTTATTAAGGTTTAATTAATCAATTATGGATTAATAAATGGATAATTAAGAATTAAATTTAAATTATAATTAATAGATAATTAATTAAATAATTAAAATTAATTAATAAGTGATTAGTAATTAATTTATTAAGTAATTAGTAATTAATTAAATTAGTTATTAAGAATTAATTAATTGATTAAGGTTAATTAATAAGTAATTAAACATTAATTAATTTATAGTTAATAGTTAATTAATTGGTGGTTAAGACTTAATTAATTAAATAATTAAGGTTAGTTAATTATAATTAATTAAGTAAATAAGATAAATTAATTAAGTAATTAATTAAGATTAATTAATTGTAAATTAAGGGTTAATTGGTAATCAATTAAGGAATGATTAATTCTTAATCAAGTTTTAATAATGAATTATTAATTAAATTTTGTCGATGAGACTGGGATCGGGAATCAAATTTGATTTTCCGAAAACCATATCGATCCAAGTTAAACGTTAGGTCGTGACATCTCAAAGTAAAGATCGAGATGGAGTTTTAGAGTGCAAGGGTTATTGTCGTTAACTCTGAGGGTGATTCCGAAATGAGTGTAACAAGATAATGCCTTCGGTTTCGTTCGAACCGGGAACGAACTTGTATGGATTGAATGCTTTCAGAACATCGTCAGGTGGACGATGAGCATTCTAAGAGATGTGTTCTCTAAAGGTAATCGTAGCCTCAAGCCTCATCCACCGAGCATGGCTAAAACAGGGAAGGTGCAGCAAGTCTAAGTGGGTCATGCCTAAGTAGGACGAGATTTTCCCCTGTCTAGAAGTCCCTTATTATTTCGGGTGTGTGGGCGGTTGTCGGCCACAACTGCAGGGTTGTCTTGTTCGGACCTGTCCAGTAAGGGATGGTTCTGGCCTTGTGTTGCAGAGGATCGGGAGTGGTCCTCGGTACGGTGATCTAGTCCCTGTACTGTGACGGGCGGTACCCCAATAGCCCTGCCATTGATGGAAACCAATTTTTCCTATGAGACCCTACGGTTTTGATTGTATTACCCACTTTCGTGGCTAGTAGTTGGAATCTAATACATGTAACAATTTCGGCTATTTTCTATTTACTTGAAAACCCTAGACCCTATTATAATATCACTGGATTTCCTGTCAAATGCTTTGGTTAGCGTAAGGTAAAAACTTACTCGTATTTATTTGTGGGGAGTCTTACGTGATACTTTTTGTTTTCAAATGATTTTAAAGTTAAACAACTTTAACTTATTTACTCACACCAGGCCCTTGTCTGACCCGGAGTTTATTTTGTTTTTCATAAACTCTTGGGTACTAAAATTTTTATGAGTAGCCAAGTGATTAGGTTGGGATTGGCCAATGTTTTGGAAGCTAGAGCTGGAGTCCAAACGGACTTATCTATCTCTATCCGCTATAGTGACTTTTGATGTTGTATTTCGGGTCGTATGGTTTGGCAAACTCTTAAAATATCAGATGTAATGAAGTCGTATTATTTTGTGTACTCTGATATGTAAAATTATGTAATGGATATGTGTGATATTATATTTTGTTTCATTTTCGCTGTGAGATTCTGATGATTGTTGTTCTTTTCTTTCTATCTTTTTTATTTCTATCTCTTTCTTTTCTTATTGATGATACGTCTTTCTGGATATTGAAAGACGGGTCCTCACAGTGGCCATGGGGTATTTAGGTGGATAGGAAGAGTTTGCTTTGTATTTTGAAGTTTTTTGATATGTATGCATGTATGTATATGTATGAATGTGTATATGTATATGTATGTAGGTACATATCTATATGTGTATGTAAATCTATATGTATGTCTCTAATTTAATTTATATTTCAACTTTATTTTGCCGTTATTTTTCTAAGGCTAAAGGACATGAAAATGGAGAGGAAGCTTGGGAAAATGAAAAAGAAGAAGAAGTGCATGGAAGTGAAGAAGATGTTGAGTATTTGTAATAAAATGGAAAGAGCAAAATATCATGATATTTACTCCACCTTTGCATTATCCTACCATCACCAACCACCACCCTCCATCATCACCGTGCTTCGGCTGAAACACCTCCTCCCTAATGTACTTGGCCATGCGCATGTACTTGTATTTGTAAATGTTGACTTTGGAACGCTTAAGTATTAAGGAAAGTGAGAAAATATCTTGATATTTTTGGTTATTTTATGTTAAAATATATATGTATATATGTGTGTATCCATGTGAATTTGAATGTTGATGTCTTCACGTGTGTGTACATGTATATGTGCATATGTTTGTTATTTTTAATCCTAATGTTACACAACTTCTACACCCTAAATCATTACGGTTTTCGATTTCGATTTCCGGTCATATTTTCTCTTCTTAGTTAATGTACATATATTTGTAAACAAAAATTGATAATAATATTTTTATCATAATATAATAATTAAAAGAGCTTATTTAATGAGTAAAATAATTATTATACCATTTAACAATTTAAATTCAAAAATCAATTATTCGAAAATAGCGACATTATTAGTGATGTCATATATACTTTTTAATTTTCCAAATAAAGTAAATTATTTTATCGCATATTCTCACTCATATAGTTCAATAAGTGTATGTATCCAGCCTCGTGCACGATGTCAGAAGGTCAAAGAGCTATTTATCGATAAAATAATTTTCAGTCATTACCAATATATCTTCCATAGTATATATTTTACAAATATTTATTCAAAATAAGATTATCAATATTATTTATTGTTCAAAACATTATCATTTATGTTAAAATATCTTATATTTGAATATTTCAAAAAAATTATGAAGTGATGAATTTTCAAATCATTATATGATGACAGGTTAGCAGTTGATTAAGCATAGTACATGAAGAAAGGACCTTCAAATTGGAGTTATCATATCATTTATTATACATCATGAAGTTCCTATTGTATTCAATATTATTAAACTTACATTATTCTTTGGAAACCAACGTATAAGTAAATCAAGTATGTTGATGAATGTATTTTTGAAAGTTTGTTATCTGTATTTATATTTTA
The DNA here is from genome assembly GCA_030765085.1 of Allium cepa. Lineage (NCBI taxonomy): Eukaryota > Viridiplantae > Streptophyta > Magnoliopsida > Asparagales > Amaryllidaceae > Allium > Allium cepa. The sequence continues at coordinate 119,747,823 of CM060938.1, read as the reverse complement.
ATTCTTTCCACTGTGAGATCTGAAAGTGTAGAATGTCTCAGAATTTACCCTTGTAATTATGCTCACTAAGGTTTTTAAATCCTAACAGCTCGTATTTCTTGGCATGACATGTCTGAATGTCTCATTAGACTTTGGATCGATGTGTCAGAAGGTGCGGGTCTTTACAATTATGAAATGGGTACTTATTTGATTATTATATTTTATTCTTTCAGATATGAGACTCTAAAAGCATAGAACGATAGTTCCGCGCATTTTTTTATTTAATCGATTATACCAACTAGCATAAACTTCGAAATGGACCAAAGGTTCGATGGGCTTTTAATTGATCAAAAATTAGGCCCGATTCAAAGAAGGTTGTTATGGTATCTCTTCGTAACCTCTTAAATGATCCATAATCTTTAATTCCAAAAGAGCATTACACGAAACAAGTAGGAGTTGAAAAAGATTGAGGTTATAAATATTAAGCAGGTTAATAAAGAAAGTAGCTGTAGAAAGGGATATGTCATTAGCTAGACATTTCATTACCCAAAGGAAGCACCCCTCTGGTGCAGCTTCCTTTATATCTACGAGTTTCGATGCTATTGCTTCGACCCTCGCTATACTATGATCAGTAAGAATTATATCAAGGTCCACTTGCAAATTCAAAGGTAAATTCATTTATGGTCTAAGAGGACCGAAATATTTGCCATTTTAAATCAAAATGAATAATTAACTAAACCTGCACTAGAATAAATAAATGATATTTGCTGAGTAAGAAAATATATGCATAGTCCTAAATCATAACAACTTGGTCAAAATCAATTAAATAAGATTCAACCATGTATTCACATCAACAGTGTTAGTAGTGATTATAGCAAGTTAAGTTATTCAAATTTAACCTTCAAATCAACCATCTTTAAGCAGAAAATTCAAAAAACCCAAAAAGGAAAATGACTATAATAGAAAATCATCAATTTACCGAACGACATCTCAGTGCCATCAAAAACAAAGATTGTATATGAACCCACAATATAAATAGCAGTCTATATAGATCAATAACTATGGGTTACAAAAAGTTGGACTAATTTAATAAGAACCAACTAAGTCCCATAACTCTCAATGGCCTTAGATTAATAACAAGTTAATAATAAATCATATCCAAAAGAAATTGATTGTGAGGCAATAATGGAAGCAAATAAAAATGGATAAATTTTGTTAGCAAATCAAAGCAAAATTGGAATAGATATGAATCATTGCAAATGAGTAGCAATTCGACAAAACTGCTGAATAGAATTATGAAAATTTTACTAAAGACATGGTTAAGTTTCCATACAACATTAGTAAGCCTAAAGATTCTCTAAACACAACAACGCTGCAAGATTCCTCAAAATATGCTAGAAAAATGACTACAACAATATAAAGCTATATGGTCGCAATGTGATAAAGCATGAAAAAAACTTGTGACAATCAAAATAAGAAGATCAAAGACCGAAAACTTACTAATTTGGTAGAAGATATAATAAAATTTTAGGCTTTTTGAAATTTTTTGAAGTGCTAATGGCGATGTAAAAGTTCGCAGCGAGAATAAATGTGAATTGAGAAGAAAGAGAAATGAAATTTTCTGCATTATTATTAAATAAGAAATAATGGCTAAGATTTATATCCATTATAAAATAATATTACATTTTACAAATTTTCACGGCAGAGGGAAATACGTTTTTGCGTAGGAATAGAGAAACTGCTTTTAAGAAAGACCAATTAGATAATGTCCATGGCAGTGGCATTTAATACATAGTAGACAAGTCACTTCACTTGCGAATGATAACCTAGGGAAAAATAACAAAATCAAAACTTCAAAATCCACTTTACCTTTGGAAAAAGTGAATTATAAGGGGGGCGTGTGTTACGAAGCATTTTTAGAAAAAATACATAAGGTAGAAGGGATAGCAGATAACTCATTCCAAAAAAAAAAGATGTGACGCCCCACCTTGAGACCCATATTAACAAAGAGCATTATTGGGTAATACCGTCTGCTAATACGGTGAATAGGGCTGGTTAGGATCAACCATTTATAGCCTTGTCTTAAATACCTATTGAATACGTCGATAATTGCACTATTTTTTAATCCTAAGTGGGTCGACATATCCAATAAATACTTAATACAAAGCCATAGTTGCTTATAGATCTATCAGAACAAAATACAACAACTCAAACGTAAAACACATCATAGAATAGCAGATAATCGCATATACACACACATATACAAATACATCATCAGAATATACAAAATGATACATAGCATGGGTTATGACAACCACAATAAACACATGACTCAAAACAATATACATATCAGAGTAGCAACAAAAAGGACTACAGAGAAGCTACAACAAAAAGAGCTAGCAGAAACATCCATGCGGAAGTAGAATAGGCTAAGTCCAAAGGGTACATAACCCGAAACACCTCGGTCTGACCCGAGTATAAAATACACGGGTCAGTCTAGCTAAAAAATCATTTTATGAGGATCATCAGTAACATAAGCATAAGTCAAGGTGATAATCTTCTCAAGTGAGAAGGAATAATTCAAAAGAATATGGTTACTTCACATGGCATAACTAAGTAGGTATAGTAATTTGAAGTGATGTAAGGATATCACTAAAAATGAATGCAACTCAATGGCAAAAAACTTTATAACAAATCTCACAATAAAAGCATGCCTCATCTCATCGGCATATCACAAACATCAAATATGGTTTGGGAGAAAAACATAACTCCAAAGAGGAGAAAGCCCAAACCCGTCATATCACTAAACTCAAAAGCAACTCAAAGAAATCACCATATCCCAATATGCCACAAGGAAAATATATATCCAAATAGGAGATTAAAATCTCAAATATATGCCACATCGGCAACCTCAAGAAAATGCCAGTGTAGGAAACTCAAATCTCAAAGAGAACTCACAAGAGTTCAAATTCCCATAAGCAATCACTGTATGCATATAATACCCAACGACTCTAATGGCCAACAATAAAAACGCGATACACTTGGGAAATCACATAGCAATCAAAATATATCAAAGATATATCACATACTCACAAATGGACAAAGTCTGCCAAGTACAGTTCTCTCAAAATAAGATGCCACGTCTCTTAGAAAAATGTCCCGAAGGACAATATCCCCAAGGACAAATTGATACGTATCTTAGACAAACATCCCGAAGGACAAATTGATACGTATCTTAGACAAACATCCCGAAGGACAAATTAATACGCCTCTTAGATAAACATCTCGAATGACAAATACGTCACAATGGACAAATACGTCTCTTGGACAAACATCCTAAAGGACAAATGACCAAAAGGTCCAATACAGGTAATACGTCTCAAAGACAAATGCGACACAACCTTCCGGATAGGAACCCAAACAGTGTTAATGTGCATCCCATACTACACGTTCGCATAGAATGGTTTACTAACCGCTAGTAAATTCCACACTCAAAGTAGTAAAAAGTTTACCTCATCTCATTGGTGAACTCGACCCGAAGGTCTAAACGATCAAACGAACAAGTCAGGAATTAATCGATAAAATAACGCACGTGTCCCATACCACGTGTTTTACCAAACCGTTTAGTTATCCTTCTCATCCGCTTGAATATTACAAAAAAGTGTAATTTATATATAAAATAATTTACTTTGGAAAACAAGATTTTAAAACCAATTTTGGAAAGCAATTTTGAAAACCGTATTTGAATTCATATTCTCTTATTATAGAGAACAAATAGATTTTATATTTGAAAATACTTTAAAAATATCATATAATGACAATTTTGAATGCGCATTAATTTTAAAAATTATTTCAAAGAAGTTTGAAAAAATTCGTGCTCAAAAACATATAAAAACGAAGAAAATCACTCAAACTGATATTCGAATTCAATTCAAATTTAATTCAAATTTAATTCAAAATTTGAATTTAAAAATATCCAAAATTTGGCTAGTCTATTGATAGACATCATGACCTTTAGTTATATTCAGAAATATCACAAAATAAAGCAAGAAACTCAAGTGAAACGAGTCAAAACACACAAGACAACAAGGGGAAATGGGCTGGAAAGCCCAGCATCCAGGTCGACCTGGCAGTGGACCATAGCCCCCCCTAGGTCGACTGGTCGGTTGAACTAGGAGGCCTTTTGGTTGACCTGCATGTCGACCTAGAAAAAGGGGAGGTGGATCCTTTACGCGATTTTGGTTCCAGCTTGATTCCAGTGTTTGTACGCAATTTCCAGTGAAGTTTTGAGCATTCAAATTACGGTATTTTTCAACCAAAATTTGCACAGACAAAGTTCAACATGCAAACTACCAAATGGAAGATATCCGTCAGCATTTCGTTGCCGAAATCAAAAGTTACAGGCTTTCAAAGTAGCAATATATGTAGGATCGATTTCACCCTAGAGGGGGTGAATAGGGTGATGCTATTAAAATTAATTGCGGAAACTTTTAAAATAATTTCAACACAGATCACAGAATAATAGCAGCACATGTAATAGCAGAATAATAAATGCAGAAATAGAATGGCACAGAATTTACCCAGCTTCGGCAAAACCCTGCCTACGTGCTGCCCCCAAGGTTTCTACTAGAAATTAAGTAGCCACACGCTTACACACGTAAACTCGCGACATCCGCTACTGACTAACTTAACTCTACGCTCAAAACCCTGCCACAACTCAGCCACTGAGTTGTGAATTCTCAAACTGCGTCACGTAGTTTGTCCCCTAGTCACACGACTAGAAATTACAACGGTTTAAAATTGAAATACAAATTAAAAAACGATTTAAAATTAAAATAACCCTAATTAAAAAATTAAAAGCCCTTATTAAAAAAGAAAGCCGGGCCCTTTTATATTCTTTAGCCCGTCCCTTTTCGTTAGTGGCGGCTTTGTTCTTTCTTTGCAATTTAGGGCTTCGTTCCCTTTGTTCCAAATTAGGGTTATTCTGTAATTCGAAGTAGCCGACTTTGAGTTGATTGATCGTGGATAATCGCGAGTAGCTTCGATCGTTTCCTCGTTGCTCACTTTGGCTGCTTCGTTGATCGAGTTCTATCTTTGCTTCGGTATGTAATTTATGCTTTTGTGCTTTAGTGTTTTCGTACTTGAACTCGATGCTTTTTCATTGTCGATGATGAATTGGTTTATGTAGGAGTTCGATCTCTTTGAATTGCGTTCGTCTGATTGTTTCAAAATTTTGCTTCGGCCATTCGATCATTGCTTGAATGCTTGAGATTTCACTAATTGATTCAAATTCGTATATTTTCGTATATTTTGATACTTCTTTCCCATGGCTGCTCGTTTCTTTACCACCACGTCTCTGACTTGTTCAATGTTGACTTCGGCACTGATTTAGTGATTACCACGGCTTTGAGTTCTTTGGTTGTAACTGGACTTGTTGCCTTATTGACAAAAAACACGGCTTTGATGGTTTTTGAACAGTTCGAACTCCTTCTTCATTACGGTTTGATTTTCATTTGACTTCGGCATTTAAACTTGACTATGTTATACTTGTACGCTTGATCACTGTTCATCATAGTGGCTTTGTTGTATCATCATATATGTATATTCTAGCTGTTCACTGGTCTGGTCTGTAGCTCTGTTCATCACGACTTGGCTTGACTTTCCCTGACTTCGACATCTTATATTCATTGAGATGTTCATTGTGAAGCTTGGTTTACTGGTGGTCTTGTGGCACTGCTTACTGTCATGTTGCATACTGTTTGTATACATACTTGATTCTTGTTCATCCAATTCATTGAGATTGTTGCATATAGTTTACTGATCTTGTGTTTTGTTGCACTGGCTATCTTCACTTGATTTTGTTGAGCTTGTCTCTGGTTGTCACTCTGATCTGGTGCCTGTAGTGTTGCTTTGTTGTTAGCTTTGAGCATGTTGCTAGACTAGTTCATTCATGTTGTATTTGATATCTTCACTTGAGTCATTTGAAGTTGTAGATTGCTGAACTGATCTTAGCCTTGAGTCTGTTGTGCACTTCATACTGTGTAGCCACTTGGTCATATAAGTTGAGGCTGCTGTTGTTACATTTGGGATCTTGTTCTTGTACATGTAGATAGCTCATGTGTTTGTGTCTCTGATGCATTGCCCTGGTTCATCTGATATTTTTGGTTTGGATTGATAAGCAGTGTCATTTGCTTCTGTTTTGTTGGTCCCATTGTTGCTGTGTCATTTACTTGGTGCATTACCATACATATTCACTTGGCGGCATTTGTTTGTTCATTTGGTTTTGTACTGACTTGAGCTCGAGTATTTGCTGATATGAACTGTCCTGTTGAGAACATGCATTTGGAACTTGTCTTGCATTGGCTTCCTTGTGCATTTTTCATAAGTTTGTCCACGAATCAAACTTGTCTGAAGCATGGCAATGACCGCCTGGGTTGTTGCTCCAAAATTTGCATGGTGCATATGTTTGATTTTGAAGTTGTCGTGTATGTGATGCATGTTTTGCTACCAGATTGACATGTATATATATGTTGTCATTGCCCTTGTGCACTGTTTGATTGTACTTGAATTTTATGCTCGACCGTTTTTTGATGTTTTGTGGCGCACCTGAGTTGAATCCAGTTTGTAGCTTGGATTTGACCTTGTGCTGAAAGTTGTGACATTATTTTATTGCATTTGAGTTGAATCCGATAATTTGGGTTTGACCTGTGCTCACCTGTCCCTGTAAATTTATCAAGTGTATATATCGGTATGCATGGCCTTGTGGCATATACAGTGATACATTGTGTATGTCACAAGATGTTCGCGTATGATGAATTCAAAGTTAAATGATGACGAACAACCCAAATATCTGAGGCAAATATTATTTTCAAAATCCATATTTTGTTTAATACTGCAAAAATATTTCCTTTTCAATTTTACTGCGTCAAAATTTATTTTTGCAGATTGCTCAGATGTTGGATTCAATCTAGAATGAAGTTGAAGATAAAATACGAGTGTGAGTGATATGTAGTGAGGTCAACTGTAAATGTAAAATTATGATGTAATTGAATTTGTATCAAAGTTGTATAGTATATAGTGAGAGCTTGAATTTGCACTATTCAAAATTGTAATAAATATTTGTTTGAATAAAATTTCCGTTTGAATTCAAATTCTGTGTTATTTAATTTTATTCAGCAAATATTCATTTAATCTGTGAAAAATAAAATAGTACGTTAACAAATACATTTATACGAATATATATATGTTTATTATCATCAAACAAAAATCATATAAACTCATATTCAACAATCTCCCCCTTTTGATGATAACAAACATATATTTAAGATTTTGAATATGTTAAATGTATTTGATCATTGATATGCTCTAATTGCTCCCCTTATTTAAATGCTTCCTCTCTATACAAAGCTCCCCCTAAAAATATGCATACAATTAAAATATGCAAATGAGCCTAGATGCAAATGGAAAATATTTGACCTTTGCTTGATTTTATTTGACAAAATCTTAACTTTTCTCTCCCCCTTTTGTTATCAGCAAAAGAGTAATAGTGTTAGAGAAAGTAGAGATAAAGTGATCGATATTAATCCAACATTAAAACTCAATTGGATATAAATATTAAATTTCAATAAAAAATCAAACAAAAGTCATAAATACTTTGTTAGGCACATATTCCACTTTTGGAATGATGTCATCATATAAAACCATACAGTTGTGTCTATTTGTGGTATATTTATATCAGGAATTTGAATATCTACTAACCATGCATAACCGTTAGGACTTTTAAATGAGATTAGTAGTATTCCAATTTTTTTATTTAAAAAAACGAATTCAAGTATCTTCTAACCACGCATAACCGTGAGGACTTTTAAATGGGATTAGAATCAACATGTTTATTTTGAAAATCAACTTTTAATATGCGTTCCATGCATGCATAACCGTGAGGACTTTTAAATGAGCATGGAAGCACATAACAAATTCCAAGTAATTCACCCATGCATAACCGTGAGGACTTTTAAATGAGAGTGAATACTTTGGTATTTTTTTTTATTTTTACCATATAAATATTTTTTTATTATTTTAAAAAAATGTAAAATGAAAACGAATGATTCCTGTTTAAAGTACCACATATCGGCAAACTATATAGAATTTTGATGAGTGATGGTCGTTAGAAATATGATAGACATAGAGATGGTCATGGAATTTTTACCAACAAAAGTTTTATAACTCTTGTTTAAATTTCTAAAGAAGTTTACTAATTATACCGTCTCGAGTCAGAATATATAATAAATATCAACACTCATCACTTTTTCAATCACTATTCATCTTTTCGATAATCATTAGGGAGTCAGATTAGTCAATGTAATCATTTAAAATCAAATTCAAAAATAATTATAAATCAATTTTTCTAAAAATGACCAATCTGAAAACAAGGTCAAAAATGATTTTCTAGAAGGGGTTTTATAAGAAAATTTTCTGCTATTTGAAATGAAAAAATATGCAGATATTTTCTTTGAATGAATGATGCAGTTACTAAATGTCTCAACAAAAATCACATTCCTCTAGTAATTTTTCTATCAACTAGACTACCAGTGTAAACTGCATCTAAATTTCTCTTTCACTCAAAACTATCATTAATTGAATTTGATAGACCAAGAAGTGTGCAACAAAAATTTCAAACTCAATTTTAACAGCTTTTTAAATGACATTCTTATGAATTTGAATTGAAGCCGTGTAAATAATCAGAAAACCGTGAATATAGAGTTAGCCGTATTATAACCAAATGTATTATTATCCAACAAAACACTATTTTTAATCCAAACTGATATATATGAAGTAATTAAAGAATCTAGAGATTTTTATAGTGTTTTTGGCATAAGAATATAATTGGCCAACTATTTTGAATAAGTCAGAATCTAAATCATCATCTCATTATTGGCTGATTTAATTCAGAATATGGTGCAGATTATCACATTTAATATATCATTCAAATAAATATACCTTTACCTGTTTTACCTTTACGATATTATTCGTTGTTGTCTGTTGTGATTCTGTCACCTATATACTAGGCTAAGGAACTTTTGCTTTTTTCGCTCGTTGTGTCTTTGGAACAGCCAAAATCCAAGGGGCACTATTGTTGTTCCTTAGCCTGCCACTGCACCTACACGTTGAAAGATTTTTGTGACCTATTTGTTTTTATAGGTCCATGATTGTTAGTGGCAGAATATTTTGAAAAATTAATTTTGTGGAGACCCAAAACTATTTATATATGTTCCTTTCGGCACCCAAATTTGTTTAACTTTGAGAGATTTTATATTTGTGCCTTTTGGAGCCCAAATTGGTATAGTTTTCACGTGTTTGGGTCTATACCAACAATTATCGTGATTGTGTCCATATTTTCTACAAATTATGCACATAAAATTAACTCGATTAATATTGCTTTCAAAATTTTCAGATTGATTGTATCCAAGTCCTTGTCTAACCATATTAACAGTTTGTTTCCCTAAGAGCATATTCAACGATTTTTCGCTTTTGGAAAATTTATCTAAAGTCGTTGACAATTGTTGGACTTGTGTTTTGAGAGATTCATTTTCGTTCAATAATTGTGTGCACTTTTTAATAGAGTTCTCTCTCCTCGTATTTTCACTCTCTTTCAAAATCATAATTTCATTTTCAAGTGATTTTATATTAATTTCTGATTTTTTAGTTTCTTCTTCGAATGTTGGACACTCATCACACTTAGGGATCCTACTTTGATAGGTTTTAACTAATTGGTCAAGTTGTTCATTTAATTCTATCAAAGTATCGTTTTGTGATTCAAGTTTGGCATACTTCTCCCTAAGTCGTTCAAAACAGCCGTTTACTTCGTGGAAATATATAAGTAATTCTGAGTGAGTGAGTTTTGATTCCTCGCTTGGCTCGTCATCGTCGCTATGAGTTATATTTCCATGAAGGCACATATCTGCTTTCTCACTCTCACTGCTAGAAATTTGATTATCTTCATCACTTGTATTCCACGTGGCTGCAAAACTTTTCCTTTTTGATTTCTTTTCAAAGTCGCGTTGATTTTGAGGACAATTGGGTTGATGGCACTTATGATAGATGATTTTTTGTTCTTCTGGATTGTCCAATATTTTATTTATTTTGCTTTTCAATTTTCGATTTAGAGCTGGATTTCCGTATTTGTAATTCCACCTTTTGACTTTCTTTATTATCAGCTCTAATTCTGCTGCTCCGTCATCATCGTCATCGTCATCACTTTCAGTTGTTCCTTTGAGAGCTATTGATTTCTTTCGAGTATCTCCTCTTTTATGCTCTTCCTTGAATTTCATTTCTAGCTCACAAGTGGTGAGATTTCCGATGATTTCTTTGACTTTCATTTGTTTCGAATCTTCTGGTTCTTGAATGGTAGTCACTTTGGCTTCAAAACTTCGTGGAAGGGATATGAGGATTTTTCGGACTATCACCAACTCTGTATATGATTTTCCAAGAGCTTTTGATTTGTATACGATATTGGAAATTCGTCCATGCATCTCTTTGACATTTTCTTCCTTCGCCATTGTGAAGTTCTCGTATTCGCTGCTTAGCATGGCAAGGCGAGATTTTTTGACTTGAGATGTTCCTTCGTGAGTCACTTTTAGTGTCTGCCATAGTTTCTGCACAGTTAGACAATGTGAGACACGATTAAATTCAAATTGATCCAATGAACATATAATAGAATTCATAGCTTTAGCATTAGTATTTTGTAATCTATTTTCTAGTTCTGTCCATTGTTCCTTTGGTTTATCTATTTCCTGACTATCTACATTTATAGTCGGTGCTCTATAACCTGTCTCAGCAATATTCTAAGCGTCAATGGTTTTCAGAAAAATTTCCATCCTATTTTTCTAGTAAACATATTCACCATTAAACATTGGTGGTCTAACTATGGACTGACCCTCAGCAAAAGCAGTATTACAAGAAGCCATTTTAAAAATTCAACTTTTTAAAACAAAAATTGGTTTTTGTAAAATCAAATTTTTTTTAAAACAAAAACGGCTTGTTCCTAGCTCTGATACCACTTGTAGGATCGATTTCACCCTAGAGGGGGTGAATAGGGTGATGCTATTAAAATTAATTGCGGAAGATTTTAAAATAATTTCAACACAGATCATAGAATAATAGCAGCACAGATAATAGCATAATAATAAATGCAGAAATAGAACGACACAGAATTTACCCAGCTTCGACAAAACCCTGCCTACGTGTTGCCCCCAAGGTTTCTACTAGAAATTAAGTAGTCACACACTTACACACGTAAACTCGCGACACCCGCTACTGACTAACCTAACTCTACGCTCAAAACCCTGCCACAACTCAGCCACTGAGTTGTGAATTCTCAAACTACGCCACATATTTTGTCCCCTAGTCACACGACTAGAAATTACAACGGTTTAAAATTGAAATACAAATTAAAAAAAAAATTAAAATTAAAATTACCCTAATTAAAAAATTAAAAGCCCTTATTAAAAAAGAAAGCCGACCCCTTTTATATTCTTTAGCCCGTTCCTTTTTGTTAGTGGCGGCTTTGTTCTTTCTTTGCAATTTAGGGCTTCGTTTCCTTTGTTCCAAATTAAGGTTATTCTGTAATTCGAAGTAGCCGACTTTGAGTTGATTGATCGTGGATAATCATGAGTAGCTTCGATCGTTTCCTCGTTGCTCACTTTGGCTGCTTCGTTGATTGAGTTCTATCTTTGCTTCGGTATGTAATTTATGCTTTTGTGCTTTAGTGTTTTCGTACTTGAACTCGATGCTTTTTCATTGCCGGTGATGAATTGGTTTATGTAGGAGTTCGATCTCCTTGAATTGCATTCGTCCGATTGTTTCAAAAATTTGCTTCGGCCATTCGATTATTGCTTGGATGCTTAAGATTTCACTGACTGATTCAAATTCGTATATTTTCGTATATTTTGATACTTCTTTCCCATGGCTGCTCGTTTCTTTACCACCACGTCTCTGACTTGTTCAATGTTGACTTCGGCACTGATTTAGTGATTGCCACGGCTTTGAGTTCTTTGGTTGTAACTGGACTTGTTGCCTTATTGACAAAAAACACGGCTTTCATGGTTTTTGAACAGTTCGAACTCCTTGTTCATTACGGTTTGATTTTCATTTGACTTCGGCATTCAAACTTAACTATGTTATACTTTGTTATACTTGTACGCTTGATCGCTGTTCATCATAGTGGCTTTGCTGTATCATCATATATGTATATTCTAGCTGTTCACTGGTCTGGTCTGTAGCTCTGTTCATCACGACTTGGCTTGACTTTCCCTGACTTCGACATCTTACATTCATTAAGATGTTCATTGTGAAGCTTGGTTTGCTGGTGGTCTTGTGGCACTGCTTACTGTCATGTTGCATACTGTCTATATACATACTCGAGTCTTGTTCATCTAATTCATTGAGATTGTTGCATATAGTTTATTGATCTAGTGTTTTGTTGCACTGGCTATCTTCACTTGATTTTGTTGAGCTTGTCTCTGGTCGTCACTCTGATCTGGTGCCTGTAGTGTTGCTTTGTTGTTAGCTTTGAGCATGTTGCTAGACTAGTTCATTCATGTTGTATTTGATATCTTCACTTGAGTCATTTCAAGTTGTAGATTGCTGAACTGATCTGAGCCTTGAGTCTGTTGTGCACTTCATACTGTGTAGTCACTTGGTCATATAAGTTGAGGCCGCTATTGTTACATTTGGGGTCTTGTTCTTGTGTACGTAGATAGCTCATGTGTTTGTGTCTCTGATGCATTGCCCTGGTTCATCTGATATTTTTGGTTTGGATTGATAAGCAGTGTCATTTGCTTCTGTTTTGTTGGTCCCATTGTTGTTGTGTCATTTACTTGGTGCATCACCATACATATTCACTTGGTGGCATTTGTTTGTTCATTTGGTTTTGTACTGACTTGAGCTCGAGTATTTGCTGATATGAACTGTCATGCTGAGAACATGCATTTGGAACTTGTCTTGCATTGGCTTGCTTGTGCGTTTTTCATAAGTTTGTCCATGAATCAAACTTGTCTGAAGCATGGCAATGACCGCCTGGGTTGTTGCTCCAGAATTTGCATGGTGCATATGTTTGATTTTGAAGTTTCCGTGTATGTGATGCATGTTTTGCTACCAGATTGACATGTATATATATGTTGTCATTGCCCTTGTGCACTGTTTGATTTTACTTGAATTTTATGCTCAACAGTTTTTTGATGTTTTGTGGCGCACCTGAGTTGAATCCAGTTTGTAGCTCGGATTTGACCTTGTGCTGAAAGTTGTGACATTATTTTATTGCACTTGAGTTGAATCCGATAATTTGGGTTTGACCTGTGCTCACCTGTCCCTGTAAATTTATCAAGTATATATATCGGTGTGCACGGCCTTGTGGCATATACAGTGATACACTGTGTATGTCACAAGATGTTCGTGTATGATGAATTCAAAGTTAAATGATGACGAACAACCCAAATATCTGAGGCAATATTATTTTCAAAATCCACATTTCGTTTAATACTGCAAAAATATTTCCTTTTCAATTTTACTGCGTCAAAATTTATTTTTGCAGATTTCTCAGATGCTGAATTCAATCTGGAATGAAGTTGAAGATAAAATACGAGTGTGAGTGATATGTAGTGAGGTCGACTGTAAATGTAAAATTGTGATGTAATTGAATTTGTATCAAAGTTGTATAGTGTATAGTGAGAGCTTGAATTTGTACTATTCAAAATTGTAATACATATTTGTTTGAATAAAATTTCTGTTTGAATTCAAATTCTGTGTTATTTAATTTTATTCAGCAAATATTCATTTAGTCTATGAAAAATAAAATAGTACGTTAACAAATACATTTATACGAATATATATATATATATGTTTATTATCCTCAAACAAAAATCATATAAACACATATTCAACAATATAAAACTGATTTCGAATAGAGAAAAACAACTATAGAGATATACGAATGGAAGCTAAATTTATACAGTTTCTTGCAATTTTGAGCTTGGCTCAGCTAGAATTTGTGAGTATCACAACTCACCTTGTTGTACGAATGCAAGGGCTTGGATTTATGAAGAAAGATTGAAGTTTTGTTTAGGAAATAGCCTCTGGAACCTGTACAGCAAGAGAAAATAGCATGCAAAAGGAAATTTAATTGTAAATTAGAAACCACTATCACAAATCAGAAATTTTTGATGAAATTGTAAGTTTAGAGTTTGAGTTGTTTGCTCTCTAGATTGAAAAGACTTAAATTTTCTTGAATTTTATTGAAGAAAAGCTTGGATTTTTAACTTTTGAGAATGTGGGTTTTTGTATTTTGTTTCTTGTTGAAGATGAAGATGAGCAAGTGAGAAATGAACATACATGCATTTGTTTTTCTCACCTTCTCATCTGGTTAAGCACTAATGGGCCTTAGACCCATTAATTAAAAGAAAATAAAATGGCTAAGGTTTAATTAATTCACGCTTAAATAAAAAAGGCTTCATATATACACTATTTTACAAAACCAAAATGCATTTTTCTTCCAAGTTTTGCTCAAGATATATATGTAAACTTGTATATATATGAAATAAAAAATTCTACCGTATAAAAAGATAAATTTATATTTTTCAAATATTTTTATTATTAAAATCCTTTATTTAACAAAAATTCACTATTTACTCAAATAAAAGAATAAAACCATATTTTTAACTTCTAAAATTCATCAAAAATATTTTTCTCACTTAGAAAAACATTTCAAACCATTTCTAAACTTAATTTATAACCAAAATATATTTTTATACCAGTTTCCACGTTTTTATTTAAATAAACAACCTTTAAAAATTGCATACTCCTTTTAAAAATTATTAAAAGAAGTAAATCGACAATAATTAACATAATTATTGCATTTTTTCTAAAATTAGGTCATTTCCCATTTATTATCACTCTAACCAAATAAAATAAAGTTTGGAATTTTATTTGCTGATTTTTAATTCCAAAATTCATTGTTTATTCCAAATAAACAATTTAAAACCTACTATTTTAATTTAAATCATAATATTAAATTATAATTACCATTATAATTTAATATTGATAGGTAATCTCCAAACCATGGTTGTTACAGACTCCTCCCTTAACAAAATTATGTGCTTGTAATTTCTGGAGAAGAGTTTATATTCAACCCATAAATTTCATCAATCAAAAGAAAAAAAGAGATAAGCTTGAGATAAAAAGATTATCACCGTCGCTATGCGAAGAAAGAAAACCGAGATAGGATCGCTCGACAAACTCTCTGGTTTCCTAAGTGCAGTCATTGGGATTTATGGACCATTGAACTTTAACGAGCGGCACGTCCTTGTTTCGAAGACATCTCACCTCCGAAACAAGTACGCGAATAGGCTGCTGCACAATAGATAGGTCTGGTGAGATCTCAAGCTCTTGGAAATCAGGAGAATCCATAATAGAATCCGACTCTCAAAGACACTTTCAAAGATGGGAGACGTGAAACACATCATGAATGCCAGATAGATGAGCTGGAAGTGAAACTCTATAAGCCATAGGCCCAATACGTTCAGTAATAGGAAATGATACTATAAATCGAAGAGCCAACTTCCCAGTCCTACTGAAATGCATGACCCCTTTCAGAGGAGAAACATGAATAAAGATGAGATCACCAATAGAGAACTCGAGAGGCTTCCATTGGTTGTCCGCATAGGATTTCTTGCAGCTTTGTGCCTCTTTCATTATCTACCGAATAAGAACAATCTTCTCTAAAGAATCACGAACCGAATCGGGGCCTAGAATAAGCTTCTCCCTGGATTCTAACCAACATGAAGGTGATCGACATGGCCTTCCGTAAAGGGCTTCGAAAGGAGCCATACCGATACTAGAAAGAAAGCTATTGTTGTAGGAGAACTCTACAAGCGGTAGGGGGTCCTCCCAACTACCACCAAGATCCTCGAGAATACAGTTCACCCATTCAGTCTATCCATTAGAATGTAGATGATATGCTGTGCTGAAATTAAGTTTTGTTCCCAAAGCATCTTGAAGACTCTGCCAGAAATGACTCATGAAGAGTGGATCACGATCACAAAAAATCAAACTAGGAATATAATAACGTCTCATGATTTCTTTAATATAAAGCTTGGCCAGATGAGAGGCACTCCTATTAGACTTAATAGGAATGAAATGAGCAGACTTAGTGAGGCGATCAACAATAACCCAAATACTACAATGGCCCGATCTCGAACGAGGTGGGAAATCAATGAAATCTATGGAAATATGATCCCATTTCCACAACAGGACCTCTAAAGGTTGAAGAAGACCATAAGGGCGTGAATGTTTGGTTTTTATATGTTGACAAAGTCATGCAATTAAT
Organism: Allium cepa; assembly: GCA_030765085.1. Taxonomy (NCBI): domain Eukaryota; kingdom Viridiplantae; phylum Streptophyta; class Magnoliopsida; order Asparagales; family Amaryllidaceae; genus Allium; species Allium cepa. The sequence continues at coordinate 119,731,466 of CM060938.1, read as the reverse complement.
CACATAACTTGCTACATCATGCTTCATGCCTTCCCACTAATAAAGGCAATGCATATCGGCATACATCTTGCTACTGTCGGGATGAATGATATACTTAGATTTGTGACGGTCATCGAGAATGTCATGCCTAAGTGTAGAATTAAAAGGCACAACAAGACAATTCTTCTTACGAATACTCTAATGAGAATCAATGCTGAAATCCCATAACTCCTCATCACGGGACTCAAACTCATAAATCTGGATACGGTGCATAAGATCGGGACTACACCACCGAGCATCGGCAATGCGATCCAATAGGCTGGGTCGAGTTTCCAAACTGAATAATAAAATAGAAGAGTCAGAAGTTAGAGCTTGATCATGAATATCACGAAAGGATAAGGTCTTAAGAACATCCCACTCGGCTAGCATCATAAAAACAATAGCCGATAGTTTATGACTAAGCGCATCAGCAACACGATTACCCTTACCAGGGGTATACTAGATATCGAAATCATAAGAGGCAAGGAATTTGAGCTAGCGATGTTGCCTCATATTGAGCTCCTTCTGAGTGAACGGGTACTTCAAGGACTTGTGATCGGTATAGAGAATGAAGCGCTCGCCTAACAGATATTGTTGCTAAATCATTAAGGAAAAGATGATGGAAGCTTACTCGAGGTCATGAATGGCATAGCGAACCTCATTCAGTCGCAGTTGCCTAGAAGCTAAGCAACTACCCAATGCTTCTGCATAAGCACGTCATCGAGGCCACGTCTACTAGCATTGATGTAGATAACAATATCATTATTCCCATTAGGAACCACTAAAATAGGAGCATTAGTGAGAATCTCCTTCAACTGCTGAAAAGAAGCTTCACACTTGTCAGACCAAATAAATCAAACGCCTTTCTAAGTAGGGCTGGTGAGAGGAAGCACAATGCCAGAAAAATCCTTAATGAACTGGCGGTAGTAACTCGCCAATCCAAGGAAGTTGCGAATCTCATGAACATTCTTAGGCCTCTTCCAATTCTGAATGGCCTCGATCTTCGAAGGATCGATCGAAATGCCTTCGGAAGAAACAACATAGCCTGAGAACTTAACCTTATTCTCCTAAAAATGGCACTTGTAGAATTTTGCTTTAACCTGATGCTGATGGAGAGTACTCAAGACATTTCTCAAGTGATTAGCATGCTCAACTTCATATTTCGAATAGACAAGGATGTCGTCGATGAACACAAGGATGAACTTATCGAGATATTTCTAGAATACTTGATTCATAAGATCAAAAATGAAAGCAGGAGTGTTCGTCAAACTGAACGGGATAACAATCCACTCGAAAGATCCATAACGAGTGCGAAAAGCTGTGAAGGGAATGCTATCCTCCACAACTCGTAGCTGATGAAAACCAGTAGCAAGGTCGAGCTTGGAAAAAACCTTAGCGCCACTCGATTGATCGAAAATGTAGTCGATCCTAGGCAACATACACTTATTCTTGATGGTTACCTCATTAAGCTTGCGATAATCGATGCAAAGCCTAAGAGTAACATCGGACTTCTTCACGAAGACGACTGCGATACCCCACAATGAAGAACTAGACCGAATCAACTGCTTAGCTTCATGCTCCAACAACTGCTTCTTGAGTTCCTCGTTTTCCTTTGTAGATATCCTCGTGGGAGAACGACTAACTGGGTGAACGCCTGGAATGAGATCTGTGCCCAACTCGATAGCCCGATTGGGTGGCAAACCCAAAACAAGCTCAAAGATATCAGAGAAATCACAAACAACATGCGTACGAGATATATCATCATCATCTCCTAAATCTAGAGAATATAAAGCCACTTCGGAATTATCCACATTCCGAAGATCAAAAGATAGCTAGCAGAACAATCAAGATGACCAAGGTATAAACTCTCTCAGAACAAATGATTCTAGCATCATAACGAACTAGCCAGTCCATACCCAAAATCATATCAAAACCCAAATAAAAATAACGTGCAGATTCACACGGAAAGAAAAGCCACATAAAATAATCTCAACATCATCACAAATCATGTTAAGGGTTGCGGATCCCCCGATAGGGTTTATAATCCCCAATGAAATAACCATATAAGAAACATCCAAACACAAAGCATCGATGAGCTCCTTCGATACGAATGAATGCAATGCACCCGTATCGAAGTAAACTCAAATAGAACGATCATGGAATAAAATAGAGCCATCGAGGATAGAAGGAGATGTACCTCTGCGTTGAGAAGACCCTCCAGAACCATCCACTACATTCATCTTGCCAGACTGGGTATTATTCGAAGCAATAGGAAAAGTGACAACTCGATGACCCTCCTTCTTGCAATAGTGACAAATAATAGGCTTAGAGAAGTCACGGATCATATGATCAGATGAGCCACAGTTGTAACACCCCTTCCGATGAGGATGTACTCCACGAGGCTGAGAACTAGAACCATCAAACTTCTTTTGAGGAAAAGATTTCGACTTCTGAAATGGAGATTCTTCTTATTGGGGTTCTTACGAATATCAGTCTTGTCACTACTATCCTTCTGTTTCTCGACGGCTTCAAGGTGAAGCGCCGAGTCAAATAACTCCTCAAAATATAATTTGAGCTGGAGCATCAAAGACTTCTTCAAATATTTCTTCGAACTAGATACAAACGTCAAATTCTTCTAGTAAGAGGTGTTGATACATTTGAGACCATATTTGGATAAGGCCTCGAAGGAAGATACATAATCAGAAATGGAATAAATTTCTTGCTTCAACTCGAGGAAGTGACGGGCTAATAAAGCTTTCTTTGATTCTGGAATGAACTAAAGCTCGAATCTTTCCCTAAACTGGACCCGGGTGAAAGTGGACTCATCGAGCTCGGCTATGAGAAGCTCGTACCTGTCGAGGGCACGCTCTTGCAACATACTCAATGCTATAGGAACTCTATGGTGGTTAGAAAGATCCATGTAAGAGAAAATGCACTTGTACATGTGAATCCAAGCTTGGTCCTCTAGAATGGACTCGGAGCCTTTGAATGGCTTTCCTTTGAGGTGGGAGAAATCACTGCACATGCACACAAAAGCAGACTTGCACGGAGGAGACGATGGAGTAGGAGCTGGAGGGTAAGTGCTCCTAAATAACTCTATAAACTGATCGGTAGACATGTATACGTCGTCCGGATGTGAGTCGTTGGATTGCTCAGCATCCGAGCGTCGTCCTCTGCCTCTTCCAGCCATTAGCTAAAAGTTAAGATAAGATAAAGAATGTTCACAAGGTAGATATCATTAATTTAGATACGGAATACTACAGAATTAAAATACATTCCTAGATGTAATCCCAACTTCTATCTACCCCAAAGGACATGAAAAGGACAAGGCACGATGACTAAGGTATTTATAATACTTGTACTACACTTGGATGTACAGTAATATGTGTTTTTGTTCTGTGTTTATCATATTTTTTTCTGAAGTTAGCTCTGATACCAAGCTGTGATGCCGCACCCTAAGACCCATATTAACAAAGAGTATTATTGGGTAATACCGTCTGTTAATGCGGAGAACATGGCTGGTTAGGAGCGACCATCTATAGCCTTGTCTTAAATACCTGTTGAATACGTCGATAAATGCTCTTTTTTTTTAATCTCAAGTGGGTTGACATATCCAATAAATACTGAATACAAAGCCATAGGTGGTCATAGGATTTATCAGAACAAAATACAACAACTCAAATATAAAACACATCACAGAACTGCAGATAATCACATATACACACACATATACAAATACATCATCAGAGTATACAAAATGTTATATAGCATGTGGTATGACGACCAAAATATACACACGAGTCAAAACAATATACATATCAGAGTAGCAACAAAAAGGACTACACAAAAGCTATAACAAAAAGAGCTTGCAATAAAAGTCCATGCGGAAGCAGAATAGGCTAAGTCCAAAGGGTACCTAATCTGAAACACCTCGGTCTGACCCGAGTATGAAATACACGGGTCATTCTAACGAAACAAATTAGTTTAAGAGGATAATCGATAACATAAGCCTAAGGCAAGGTGATAATCTTCTCAACCGAGAAGGAATAATTCAAGAGAATATGGTTGCTTCACATGGCATAACTAAGTAGGTATAGTAATTTCAAGTGATACAAGGATATTACTAAATATGAATGCAACTCAAAGACGATAAAACTTTAAAACAAATCTCACAATAAAAGCATGCCTCATCTCATCAACGTATCACAAACATCAAATATGGTTAGGAGAAAACATAACTCCAAAGAGGAGAAATCACAAACCCGCCATATGAGTAAACTCAAAAGCAATTCAAAGAAATCACCATCTCCAAATACGCCACAAGGAAAATATATCTTCAAATAGGCGATTAAAATCTCAATTATATGCCATGTTGGCAATCTTAAGAAAATGCCAGTGTAAGCAACTCAAATCTCAAAGGTAGAACTCACAAGAGTTTAAATGATCATAAGGTAATCGCCGTATACATATAATACCCCAACGGCTCATATGGCTAATAATAAAAAGGCGATACACTTGGGAAATCACAAACATCAATGAAAACATCTCAAAGATGTAGCACGTGCTCACAAATGGCCAAAGTCTGCCAAGTACCGTTCTTTGAAAATAAGGCACCACGTCTCTTAGACAAACGTCCCATAGGATAACATCCCGAAGGACAAATAAATACGTCTCTTAGACAAACATCCCGAAGGAAAAATACATCACAATGGACAAATATGTCTCTTAGATAAACATCCTGAAGGACAAATGACTAGAAGGTCCAATACTGGCAATACGTCTCGAAGACAAACGTGTCACAAACTTCCGGATAGGAACCCAAACAGTATTAACGTGCATCCCATACTACATGTTCGCACTGAATGGTTTACTAACCGCTAGTAAATTTCACACTCAAAGAGGTAAAAAGTTTACCTCATCTTATCGATAAACTCGACCCAAAGGTCAAAACGATCAAACGGACAAGTCAGAAATTAACCGATAAGTTAAATGCATGTATCTCATACCACGTGTTTTACAAAACCATTTAATTCTCCTTCTCATTCGCTCGAATATTGCGAAAACTTGTATTATATATATAAAATAATTTACTTTGGAAAATAAGCTTTTAAAACCAATTTTCGAAATCAATTTTGAAAACCATATTTGAATTCAAATTCCCTTATTATAGAGAACAAATAGATTTTATATTTGAAAATACCTTAAAAATATCATATAATAATAATTTAAAATGCTCATTAATTCAAAAATTATTTCAATGAAGTTTGGAAAAATCCGTGCTCGAAAAAAAATAAAAATGAAGAAAATCACTCAAACCGGTATTCGAATTCAATTCAAATTTGAATTTCAAAATCTTTAAAATTTGGCTAGTCTATTGATAGACATCATGGCCTTTCATTATATTCAGAAATATCACAAAACAAAGCAGGAAAATCAAGTGAAATGGGTCGGAAATGGGCTGGAAAGCCCAGCATCCAGGTCAACCATAGTCCCCTTTAGGTCAATCGATCGGTCGAACTAGGAGGCCTCTGGGTCGACCTGCATGTCGACCCAGAGAAAGAGGAGGTCGACCCCTTTACGCGATTTTGGTTCCAGGTTGATTCCAGTGTTCGTATGCAATTTCCAGCGAAGTTTTGAGCATTCAAATGGCAATATTTCTCAACCAAAATTTGTAGAGACAAATTTCAACATGTAAACTACCAAATAGAAGAAATCCGACAACATTTCGTTGTCAGAATCAAAAGCTACAGGCTTCCAAAGTAGCAATATAAAACTGATTTCGAACAGAGAAAAACAACTACAAAAATATACGAACAAAAACTAAATTTTTACAGTTTCTTGCAATTTTGACCTTGGCTCAGCTTGAATTTGTGAGTAGTACAACTCACCTTGCTGTATGAATGAAAAGACTTGGATTTATGAAGAAAGATTGAAGTTTTGCTTGGGAAATTGCCTTTGAGAACCTGTACAGCAAGAGAAATAGCATACAAAAGGAAATTTTACTGTAAATTAGAAACCACTATTACAAATCAGAAATTTTTGATAAAATTGTAAGTTTGGAGTTTTATTACCTTTGATTTACTCTCTAGATTGCAAAAGACTTAAATTTGCTTGAATTTTATTGAAGAAAAGCTTGGATTTTGAGAAGGTGGGATTCTATATTTTGTTTCTAGTTGAAGAGGAAGATGAGCAAGTGAGAAATGAACGTACAAGCATTTGTTTTTCTCACCTTCTCATCTGGTTAAGCACTAATAGGCCTTGGACCCATTGATTAATAGAAAATAAAATGGCTAAGTTTAATTAATTCATAGTTAAATAAAAAGGGCATCATATTTACACTATTTTACAAAACCAAAAATGCATTTTCTTCCATGTTTTGCTCAAGAAAAATATGTAAACTTGTATACATACAAAATAAAACATTTTCTACCATATAAAAAGATAAATTTATATTTTTAAAACATTTTTATTATTAAAATCCTTTATTTAACAAAAAATCCCTATTTACTCAAATAAAAGAATAAAACCATATTTTTAACTTCTGAAATTCACCAAAATATTTTTCTCATTTAGAAAAATATTTCAAACCATTTTCAAACTTAATTTATAACCAAAACATATTTTTAGACCAATTTCCGCCTTTTTATTTAAGTAAACCACCTTTAAAAGTTACATACTTCTTTTAAAAATTATTAGAAGAAGTAAATGGGCAATAATTAATATAATTATCGCATTTTCTCTAAAATACGGTCATTTCCTATTTATTATCACTCTAACCAAATAAAATAAAGTTTGAAATTTTATTTTCTCATTTTTAATTCTAAAATTCATTGTTTATTCCAAATAAATAATTTAAATCTCCAATTTTAATTTAAATCACAGTATTAAATTATACTTACCATTATAATTTAATATTGACAGGTAATCTCCAAATCAGGGTTGCTACAAAAGATGTACAACCGAAAGAGTTGATATAACTACTAGCCCCAACGCCCTAAGTAATATTAATAAACTTACAAAGCATATACCTAAAATTATAAAACCCAAAGGGTTACACACCAATAAGTCTATAAAGATTTAATTAACTTGGTTAACTTTCTAAAGACCAAGGCTGGAAGATTAGCCAGAAAGGTCAAGGACAATATAATGTCCTGTTTAGTTATTTATGAGTACAAGCAAAAGTCGAAGGGAGTGATACCCCAAAGGGACAAAGCCTCAAGAAAGGTAGAATCAACCTAAAGCAACGTGCATGGTGTAGTAATACTATGAATCTCTATCTTACATGTGTACATTTCAAACGTAGTTGAAAAGAAGATGACTGAAAAGTACACGTTACTGATCCATATGCTATGTATAGAGCAAGCTAGTTCTTTGCCAAGTGTTAGTAATCTAGCATATTAGGTCAATATTGTAATCCACGCCATCAATCCGCATCTCCTCCAAATGACTATCTATAATAAGCACGGATCCGATGTAGAAAGGACATTTTGGGGGCAAGAGCATAATTCAAATACAAGAATAATTTATACTTTCCTATATTAAACTTCTTGTAAAAACTCATTAATGACGAATTTAGCTAACTCAATATTATAACAGCATTTCGGCTTCAATATAGAATTCTGTGAAAGGAAAGAACAAAGTAGACGTATGAATTTAGTACGAACCACTTTAAATTTCACCGTTCCCTTTGCTGTTTTTGCTACTTCTACTTTCGGCTACACTTGTAGCACTTGCTCTCAACCCAACACATTGTATATTCCTTTCAGTGTTACCTTTTATAGTCCAACTTAACTTCCAGCTGCTATATAAAGCTATCGATAACCAACTTCCAAGGCCCTCGTAACTGAATCAACAAACTGAATTTCACCCTTTGGTTTTTGGATGTTGGTGTTATGAAAAATCAAACTAACAAGTTCATTCTAAATTAGATCTTAGATCATGAAACAACGCATGTAGAAAAACAAACTGAAGAAAAGAAGAACACACAAAATTTATGGTGGTTTGATCATGCTTACCCGGCCTCGAGCTTCGTCTTTGAAAGAAAAAAGGACAACTCTCGTGTCCACTTCATATAATTCCTATTAAGAGATTCGATTTTATATAGGAAATACAATCAATTTAGCCTGAAATTGAAAAGAGTTAAAAGTCTGGTAGAGTCTCCCCTAGATGAACTTATTCATCTCCTCTAAGGTGATATCATTGTATTTATATGTGTAGTTGCGGCTGCTTGACGCCCTAATTCATAATATCTGTTTATATTTGGCAGAGAATGAACATTTCTGTATCCACGAATATAGGATAAAGAATAGGTGAACTTTGACTCAACTCATATGCATGCGTTCATATCTATTCATACATATTGATCAAACATTGTGTTATATCATTTTCAACTTTGTTGATCAACCCATATAATTGTTCTCAACTCCAATTTATTCCATCTAATGATCGACATCAGTTTATACACAACTTAATACCCTGTCGATGTATTCTCTTCAATATATTTTGCTTTGTCAATTGATTAACCTATGTTATTTTTCTAGGACAAGGACGATACTATATTCAAGCTGATCACTTTTGGTGTCTCAAGTAGTCCGAACCCAAGACCTCTAAAACATCAATATACATTCTAAAGCACCTTATTAAAGACCTCTAAAACATCAATATACATTCTAGAGCACCTTATTAATTACCACTTAAGTCAGTATCCTTTTAAAAACTAACTGATCTATACTATTTCTAGAGTATGCTTTCTACAATTGTCAAACCCATTTCCATCGATAATTTGCCAAAAACAATTGATTTATGGATCAGTACCAATTGATGTCATGAATTGACACCAACCGATGGTGGTTTCCTTACTTAGCCTTCTTTCTTTGTTTGTTTCGTATTCGTTTTCTCTTATACTTGATCATCAATGGTTTATTTACTAATTTCTTCATCTTTCCAATGTTCAACATCGTCGCATTCTCAAATGTGAAAGATTACAAATAACAACCTTTAAGTAACAACCCTGATATTCATTTTTCGAGTAGTAACAACTGATATTTTCCAACAATATACACATGCATACGTTACATGAATACACAAATGAATACATCCATAAAATATATAGGAAGTAAAAACACCAATTACAGTAAACAATCAAGTTGCAATTACTCTTTTGAGCTTTGGTGCATCAAACATATAAACTTGGAATTTTTTAGATTTTTTATACCAAAATTACCCAAACTAATATAAAATTTATATATATATATATATATATATATATATATATATATATATATATATATATATAACATGAAGTTCTGTAACATGATGTTTCTATAAATTATTCCATCTTCAAGACAAGCATATTTTGTATTTGTGCAGCATTCTATTAACTCTGCACGTTTAAAAGATACTCAAAAACCTGAAGAAAGACAAAAAGGAAAGGTAAAAAATAGTAATTAACAGATGAATATAATCTTGCAGTAAAATTCGATTGACTAGAATTGGTTTGAATCCTCACCAAATCCCCTTTGTTATTACAATATAAATCACGCAAATCAGCAAGAGATTCATGCGACTCCAGCAGTTGTTTATCATTTGAAGTTCCAGTAGCATTTTGGGGTTTCTTTCCAAATATCTTTACATCCTCAGGACTTGCAGAATGTTGATCAGCAATGAACTGCATATGCAAATCAATATAATCGAAATCACTATATTTTGGCGATTGTTGAAGGGAAAAACAGATTGCGTAGAACACTATTGGCTAATGTAATAAAATATAAATAAATTAACAAAAATAAAAATAAAAAAGAACTACAGGTGAGAGCAAAATGTAAGCTTAGTTGTATAATTTATTGACAGATGTACGATTGAACATCCTTTTGTATTACTTAAGCAAAAAATAATATAAAATTCATTTTTCATTTTTAAAAAAAAATCAATTTAATTTATATAGATTTGATATCTAAAGTTTAAAAATTTAGAATCTTATAGACTTCAAATTCGACAATATAATATCTCAAAAATTAAAACACTTGCAGTTTCAAAAGATTCAAATCTTCAAAATTCAAAGTTAAAAAAAATAAAAAAAATAAACACAGAAATGGTAGTATTTTAGTTCTATTTTACAAATAACATAACTTTTATGTGAAAAAAATGGTATAAATGTTAGTTAGGTCATTTTATCAATGGAAAAATCATACTTTGTCTCCCCCCTTAACAATTTAAATTTTCCTCTGATCAATTTAATTTTCCATTGACACACTTTCAGTGATGCCCCTTGTAATAATTACCAAAACTTATTCACAGAAATTTATTCGCTATGAAAGATATATGCAAAGAGCTAGGTGTTTTACTTTGCAGAGTTGTCCAATAGACACGGTTGGTCGGCAGCAGATGTATGGTCTCTCTAAAGGACCTGTGTTGCACTCATCCTTAGGAAGCAGTGCTAGATGTACATCAAACTGGGAAGAAAGTCATAGCTTATTATGATGTTATCAAGTACATGATAATATAAAGGGTAAATGTAATATATAAATGCTCAAATATGTTATTTGTGTGTATAGTCTTGTGCATGATATTTCTTCTGTCATGATTTATGCATAGCGATTGCTGTAAGATTAGTATTCTCACCGTTGAGTTCATCTAAGCTAGATTTGATACATTGCAGCTGCTGTAAGCTGTTTCAAATACTGGCATTCTGGCGATCATTCTAGGGAGAATAACGCAGGTAAATATTTGATACTAATGTCAGGGTGAACTTCCTAAATGAATTATATTAAAAGGAATCAACGTTCCCAAATTTGATGTACAATGATGGGCTTCTCCGTAACAAACGTGCACTGAGCCCAGAAGGAACAAACAACTCTACAATTTTACTCCCATAGAACGGCAACGTCTTGTGGGATGTACTGCCTATAATAAGAAAACTGCAAAATTTTGTTCATAGGCACCTCGAAACCACTTATTGCAAGAATAAGCTTGTTCTGAAACCTATTGCAAGAAAAATCTTGCTCTGAAACATATTACAGATATATATGCTTCAATTTTAGTTAGTGTTGTACCCAGATGTTCCAAGATGGATGGTTAACCAAGATCTCATAAGAAGACAGCCAAGAATTATTACAAAGTTGCCCAAAAATGAGATAGAAGACAGTCTAAAATGGAATAAAAAAATGCGATTAAAATCCACTCTCTTGCTCGTTCAAATCATTAGATCCGAATTTCCTGAGATATTTTCGACTTCAACATGCAGTGAGGAGCCCTGTAAATACCTCTTGACAGTTCAGAAAAATCATCAGAATACAGAGAGCGAAAACTCTGTCAAAATGTGCTGAAATTACGATTTCTACTATTCTTTTCTCCAATAGTCTACCATTATTTATTGTAAACAAGTGTAACTGAAAAATTCAACAATAAAATTACCAAAAAGTGAGTGTAGGCCAAATTATTAAACCACTGTAGATTTTATGTTCCTTTTTTCATGCTTTCTTTTATATTGTTCTGTGCTTTGTTAGTAATATTATCATTTCTCTTACCGCACAGCTTTTAACCAAACAACGGTAAACTAAAATTTATTTAAAAACCACTTATAAACTTTGGTTTATATTTCAAAATCGTTGTTCTTCGAAAATCTACTAGGTTCGCGATTAAATAAACAAAACGTGTGTTTTGATATTTAAAGGTTTTTTTCCTACAAGAAAAGGTTGTAGATTGACCATGGTTTTTACATGCATTGGTGCAGCAACTGGAGGAGAGATTAGTGGGAGCATACAGAATTGATACCACAGCAACCATGGCAAGAACATGCTTCAAACTTACTAATGTGAATGGAGCTTGCTAGAACAACCAGGGATAAAACACCCAAAATATACGAAATTGTACATGGCAGGTGGATATTAGAGGGGCGCTGAACTATTTAACAGTCCAGATAAGTGCCGCGTGATTTTGCCAATTCTGTACCAGTCGATGTAGCAAAATTGGTACTGAATTAGCCAATATGGTCCGTAACTTTGGCCCATGAGCAAATAAAGGAACGAAACTTGCTTTAGGAGTTGATAATCAGATTGAGAGATAAAAACAGAGCTAATTAAGATCAACACCATAAGCCTCAAAAAATTAGGATGGATACGACTCAAGCAATCCTGATCAAAAGTTCTAAACTATCGAAACCTAATCGAAATTTGACTGTTCCCGGTTAAGTTGCACCCTAAGAAAACGCTCATAATGAGAAAGAGATGGCCAATTGAAAATTGACCGAACTCGATCAAAATTTAAATTTTGAGATGCTCGAAATGCTCTGGCAGAGCCCGATACAAAGGTTGCTCGAGATAACGACCACGAGCAAAATATTGAAGGCGCTCAAATTACGAGCACTCAGGAAGGTGATAGCACTCGAAATGCCAAAGAGTCCCCGATCGATATAGGCATGGTTGAATTCAAACCGATCGAAGCAGATATGCTAGTCGATCTCAGAATGTAAATAGAGAAATCGTTCAAAGTTAAAATGAAGAAAATAATCAAATGTCTATGATAAGACGCGAACAAAGAGCTCGTTTCATGGGAGGACGAACGTCAATCTAACAGGAGATGCCTGGAGCCTATTTTGACAAATTACAATTAGTGTAAGCCAATGAGAGAAGGAGACAACGACACCAGGTTAAAAGGAACTCTCCCATACAAAACAGCGTTTATTATTAAAATGATAGGACAAATTGGAGCCCAACAATAACATTGCCGACAAGAGATGCAGAAGTGCAACTATTACGAAGATGTTTGGATTGAATTGAAAGACAGAGACTTGTAAGGAGAGATTCTGACTCTTATAAGGAAAATGAGAATCCGCTAATCTCATACATTGCAAATTTTGTAATTCCCAAGGATTTGAAACTCAGTTAACTCAATATTATGGAACTATCGATCCAATGGATCATTTAAGTAGCGTTGAATTTCTCCAACTACCTTTATTGATTTGCCGACAAAGTGGTATTGTGGACTGAAAACAGCTACTATTTACTCTTGGAATCAATTGGTGGATCTGTTCTAACAACAGTACAAGGGTCCACAAAGAGAAAATGAAGGACATTATAGTATTGATATATATCAAAAAAAGAAAACAGAAACTCTTCGAGAATATGTAAAGAGGTTCAATGTTGCGACGCCAAAGTCAAAGGAGCAGATGACCTATTGAAGCATTATACCCCAGTTGCTGGTGTGTGAAATGGTTTGGACTTTGCTAGAAAGCTTGCACTAAAACAGACCACAGACCTGAATTTTACGAAACCGAAAGTCGCATGTGGTTGGACAAAATCGTAGCCAAGGATCTGTAGATCCTGCAAGGGTTCCAGCTTCTCAAACCATGACAATTGAAGGTCAGAATAATAATGGAAGAAACCAAGATTGGTCAAGAAAGAAATCAAAGTGGAAATGGAGTATAGGAAAGACAATAAAATGGACGGTTTATGCCACGGTTTTGCATATATCAAGCTAACATTCTCAAGAGAGAATATCTTACTCCTCGCTCAACATACTAGAATTTATCAAAACCCTTTTCATAGGTGGAAATAGAGATATATAAAACATTGGGAAAGTTTTGTCGTTTCCATAACTCGACATGACACAAATACAAGATTGAAGGCAAACTCTAGGAACAGTTGAGGAACTCATCAAACAGAGGCAGTTGCAGCAATATGTGAGAAATCCTGAAGCAATCCCTCTACAGCAACCTCAGCAATATTTACCTCCACCTCCGCAATTGATTCCCACATATGATGTAGAAACAAGTGCGAATAGAGCAGCACACTACCTGTTCCACCTTAACAGGTGCTTAATATCTGCGGAGGCCCTCATGATATACTTGAATGAGGAATGGCCATCATGACATACTTGAAAGAGGAAAGAAAGTAATGGAAAACTATGCTCACATGCTTAAAACAGGGGCTACCAGCAACATCTTTGGGATAAGGTCCAGGAAATAACCAAAGTTAGAATACGAAACCGAAACCTTCGATCGAAAATTCAGAAGGAAGTGACTTATCCTCATGCAGATCCTTTGGTGATAAAAGCTTATCTTGGACAGCTTTTAGTGGGTAGTATTTTTGTGGATAATAAAAGTTCAGTCAATGTGTTTTTCAAGCTAGCCTAAGATGAATTGAGACTGTCGACAAATGATTTACATCCACGTGCAATAACCATACATTAATTCATGGGAGATAGAATTACGCATGCTTCAGCTACTTTTAAATGTAGGCACGGAGACTAGATGGTCAAAAGTAAAGTTAATTTCATCTTTATAAATTGCTCATCAGCTTTAACTCATTCTTAGATGTCATATCTTGTCAGCATTGGGAGCAGCTGTCGTTATTTGCTGTTTAACTATGAAATCTTCAACCCTTAATGGAGTTGGGTCGGTGAGAGGAGATCATACTGTTGCAAGGTAATGCTATGTAGTTGAATTGAGAAAAATCGCTAAAAGGAAATGGTGCGGTAACGATGTAATGCACCAAAGTCATCAATTTATAATGACTAAATACTGGCCAAACCTCTGAGTCCAATATCGGGATTGAGTCCAAAGAACAATCGGACTCTGATGATGAAGTATAACCATGAAACAAGTCAGTTAAGAAGAATGTCGATTTGGTAGAGTATCTCGCTTGTCCAAGACTCCAAAAACTATCCGACACGAGTTGTATAAATAGAGACTTGCTAGCAAGAAGTGAGATGATTGAACTTTTAAAGGCTAACCGAGATATTTTTACATGGCTACACTTAAAAATGATGGAGATTTTTCCTAATGTGATAGTGATGCCTTTAATATTGATCCAAGATACATATAGTAAGACAGAAGCGAATACCGCTTGATATTGAATGCTTTACTACCCTTGAAGAAGAAGAAGTAAAGAAGCTGCCAAATAATCGATTTATCTGAGAAACTAGCTATCCTGAATGGATAGTAAATCCTGTGATGGTTAAGAAGCTTGGTGGTGAATGAAGAACTAATATTGACTTCTCATATTTAAAAGCATGTCCAGAGGATAGTTTTCCGTAGCAACGAATCAACTAGTTGGTTGGCACTACTACAGAACGCGAGATGTTATAATTTATGGATGCTTATTCAGGATATAACCAAATTATCAGGCACAAACCACACCGAAAGCATACAAGATTTATTACAGATTAACGCTTGTATTGCTATAGGGTGGTGTCCTTCAAGTTAAAGAATGTTGGGATTGCTTACCAAAGACTCATCAACATGATGTTTGCCAACAAATAGCGTGCAACATGGAAGCCTATGTTGACGATATGGTTATAAATTCTAAAGAGGCTAGAGAGCATATACCAAATTTGATGGAGAAGTTTAATATCAGAATATAACATGAGGCTTAATCCATTGAAATGCTCATTTGACATAGCGTCTGAAAAGTTCTTAAATATAACTTAACACAAGAGGAATTGCAGCCAGCCCATAAAAAGATTGAGTAGCTAAAGAATATTGCAAAACCAAAATGGCAAAGGATGTTGTGAGTTTAATTGGGTGAGTTACCGTATTGAGCAGATTCATTTCAAATATGACAGACAAATGTATACCATACTTTGATCTACTGAAAAGGAATACCAAGTTAGAATGAACAAAAACAAAGCAGTCTTCCAACGGTCGTGTGATTTTCTAGTTAACCACCATCTTTCAAAGACTATAGATGGAGAAGGTCATTATGTATACTTACCAATGTCAGACAAAACAGTATGTTCCATGTTGGTATGAGAAGAGCGATGGATTCAACATTCCCTCTCCTATGCGAGCAAACGGTAAGTTAATGTTGAAGCACGTTACCAATGATTGAAACAATTGCTTATGGGTTACTAAGCACATTGAAAGCTTAGGTCATATTTTCAGTCTCATCAATCATAGTGTTAAAGGTTCAAGTTCTTAGATAGATCTTCCCATCATCCCAAAACTTCAAGGAGATGAATCAAGTGGTTGATAGAGCTTAGTCAGTACGATATTATAAATCATCTGATGATTGCAATTAAATGACAAACATTACCAAGCTTCTTAGTGAAATGTACGAGATTACCAGATCAGTACAAGGAATAAGAACAACAAATGCAAAAGTGGATGCTATACGTTGATGGTGCTTCGAATTAGTGTAGGAATCATCTTGGTTACACCGTAAATATGATACATATATTATGAGCTAAAACTAAAATTCAATGCAGCTAATACGACGCAGAATATAGGGCTTTCGAGCTAGGTTAAGGTTCGGCAAAGAACTTAATGTTCGAGAGCTCAATATATATATTGACCCACAATTGATCATAAAACATGTTCTAGACGAGTTCCAAACTAAAAGAACGTGGTTGGGTTCTTATTTAATCAAAATGAAGGAATTGTTTGAGGCAATGGATTATTATGAAAAATAGAGCATATTCCGAGAGAAGAAAACTCCAAGATTGATGAACTTGCAAAAGTAGCTACAAAAATGGAACACGAACCTTTGGAGAAATACTCGTGGAGACGCTTCAATACCACGGTATTGAAGAACTGGAATGCGCTATGAAAATTGACACACATGATTCATGGATAAAGCCCATTACAGAATACCTAAAGCATGGTGCATAAGCAACCAGGCTTGAAGGCTGCTGAGAATAACCTCGCTTTATTATAAAATATTACATACTTGATAAAAGAGAGTTCTCCACACTTTAGCTACGGTACATAGAGATGCGGGAAGTAAATTAAGTATTTCAAGAGGCCCATGAAAGATGTTACGGTGATGACTCTAGAAGACAAAGTGACCCGTCAAGTTCTACGATATGGATACTACCGACATACCCTCAATAAGGACTCGCAGATATATGCTAAAATGCAATAAAAAGGGATGACAATATGCTGGGTTTATGGTCCAATCCAGTAGATCCGCCCTCATTTTGACCAATCAAGACCCACAAAATTGGACCACCAAGACGGCAAGACCCATGACCCACTCTTGAAAGCCCCGGATCTCGGTACGGATTGGGGTTTGGCAGATTCATCCCAACTCGACTTGGTATTCTTGAGAACTCATAATACCAATTAATCATGATTTGTTGATCTATTTAAATAAAAATGTCTATAACGAAGAAACCACAATGCTTAATTCAACAATTTTTAATATCGAAGTACTAATTCATGATTGTTAATTGTCTAACAAAATATACATATTATTGGAATGGTAATGGGGCATTTCATTTTTTACTTCTCGCTGTATACTTATTATTATCTATAATCAATAAATTTCTTAATATATTTTTTTAGACATAAAAATATTAATGTATGTAAATAAAATTACAACTTTTGAGATAACATATAAAGATGCACTGGAATTTGGAATGGATCAGGTCTTAACCTTGTACGGATCTCGAGCTAGGGCAAAAATCTAGATCTATATTGAGTCCACGGAACGGGTTTGGGACGGAGTTTAACAAACTCAAATTGGATATGGGACACGAAAAACCTCCTTAAACCTACTCCATTGTCATTCTTAGTGATTAGTGCCAAAGATTCTTCAAAAAAAGCACAAGTTCCATTTACAATACTGACTCATATGATTAATCTTTGACCCTTTGCCATGTAGGTTAAACTGGATCACTCCGTGGCAAAGGGAAGATTCATACATGCTCTATTGGTTGTTGATTACTTTACGAAGTGGGTAAAAATTGAACCGGTAGCAATTACCATGTCAACCAAAATGATAAGTTTGGTGTGAAAGAAGATTTATGTACGTATGGTGTATCGCTAAAGATTGTCATGGAAGTGCACATAATTTGAAAATTGTGAGTTTACCGCCTTCTGCGTCCAATTTGGAACAGAGGAGCTTTTCGTCTTCCGCTCATCCACAAGCCACCCTTAGCATAATGGGCCTACCACGCCTAATTCAAAATCATTGTGAGGCATTCTCCTTTCGCTCTGACATATGGAATCAAGACATCGATTCCAATAAAAGTAGATGTCCCATCGCATAAAGAACTATAGTTTGACCTTAAGGTCGACGATGAACTACGTTATGAATCCCTAGATCTTATAGATAAAAGTGCAAAAAAACTAATTTGAGGGTAGTCTCACGTCAATAGCGGATACCCGACAATATGGTGCTCAAGTAAGGAACAGAAAATTTGAAATGGGAGATTTAGTTCTCAAAAGAGTATTTCCCCACTTCGGAGCTTTAGGTCCGAATTAGGAAGAATCTTATAATCCTTGCATGCTATAACCTTTTTTTTTGGCACCTACAAATCGGATATGATTGACAAAGATGCATTGCTAGAGCTTGGAATGCTGGACATTTATGTTGATACTTCCAATGATTTCAATGTCTACATGTACGTGTGACTGGATTTCTCTGCCTCCTAGTAAGGTCGTATCTACAACAGCATCTTGAAGCGCTTTGCGAAGAGCTAAGCAAGGTTACCTTTATATACTTGTTTCATTCTATTTCAGCTATTAGTTTTAGACTTCGGTCAGGACTCCTTTCTTTTTGTTAGAATTATGGAATAATCAATAAAGTTTTCTATGTTTCACAGAAATCCTATGTGTGGTAATGACTTACGCAACTGCATATTAATACAAGTTTAATCACATTAAATTCTTCCCTAATGGAGCAGAGTGGTGACAATCACCTGACTCACTTCAAGGGTGGTAATTAGTCTCAACGGATTAACACCAATGCATGAACACAATTCATAAGCTATTATCCAATGAATGTAACCAAATTATTAAGGGCTAAAATCAATGTGCAAGCTCCCCCAAAGAAAAAATATTAGTGCTAGTTGGTGCTCTAACATTGTGTGGGACAATTTCTGCGTCGCGAGAGGGATCGAAAATAGTTGAACCTCAAAAGGCGATTCAAAGAAAAATTGTTAATGTCAGTTGGGCGTTCTTGCATTGCGCAGGACAACTCCAGCAACGAGAGGAGGATCCGAAGAAACCATAAAAGGCGTTTCCAACGTAAAATCATAGTACATGTGGGCATTTTCGCATTGTGCAGGACAATTCCTGCAATGAGAAGGAGACCGGAGGTAGTCAACCTCCGGAGGGGACAAGAAATAGTCGAACCTTAAAAGGCAATTTGAAAAAAAATAGTGTCAATGTGTGCTCTCGCATTGTATAAGGTAATCCTACGACGAGAGAGGGATAAAAAATAATCGAACTTCTGAAAGGTGGTTTGAATATGAAAAAGTTAGTGCCGGTGCGATCTCTCACACCGCGCTGGCAATTTCTGCACCAATAGAGGGACCAAGGACAGCCAAACCTTGTAAGGCGGCTTGAAGAAAAAAATGTTAACGCTGGCGGGCGCTCTCACATTGCTCTCACTTAACATTTTGAAGATGTCAAAAGTTTCCAAATGATCTTTTTTTATTCGACATGATGCTCATTGTGGAGATTGAACATTCTCAAAAATTCATTCAATTTCAAGTAGTCCGGCGCTAAAAACCATAAAAGATGTAGAATTAGGTATTGTGAAAGAGGGTATAGCACAAATATATGCTATATTATAACGAGGAAAATTATATGCTAGGCAGAACTTTTATATACACAAATTTACAAACTTACCCTTCAAAATAAAATATAAAAAGTTAAAATGAATGGTAAGTTTGTAAATACATGTATACAACACAACTACAAACTATGTTATATAAACAAACTCATATCGCCTTATTATGATTAAGCCTAGAAAAATATCATACCTCATCATTGTTTTCTTTCAGACTCTTAAAATGCTCCACCAACTTAGGTATGCGTCCACCATTATTTAATCTAACAGTGACTCCTACGTTAGAGCTACCATGCATTGTCTGACTTTGAACACCATCACTACCCCATACAGACATTTTCTTGCTTCCTTCTTTCAAAGGTGATGTCTTTACATTATCAGTAACAGCCTTCATTTTACCTTTTTTCTCTCCACTCGATTCAGCACGAATTATCACTTTAGCGTGCAAGGATTGGGGTGTGGACAAGCTTTTGCGCCTCTTTGTCCTAGATTTACTAGAAGAGAGATCATCTGGAGACGAAGAATCTTTGCTTTTGACATCTCTATCTTCTTCCTCAGAATCAGGAAATGATCTGTTACTAGCACTACTTCCTCCTCGCGTTCTTCTATGTTCTGAATTTGTTGCTGTGCCTTTAGCTGGTGCTTTCTTCTTTACTGATGCTTTAGTTTGTTTTGGTGCAGTTTCAGCAATATTTGCTTCAACCTATGAACAGAAAAAATGATTATAATAGATAGCGTGCATGTATGCACGTATGAAATCTTACGCACATAATTGTCTTATAACTGCGATCACCTGAAGTATAGATTATACTATAAAAAAAATTTATATATGAAATCTTAAGTGCATAGTGGTGTTATAAATGTGATCACCTGAAGTATAAATTATGCAATTAAAAAGTATTTATGTGAATATGCTCAATTACATTAATCAAGCCTTAACATTTAAGAATTATAATCACTTTTCATTTCTACTTTCCCTTGACACCGCTAGCTCAAATAGTAAGGTCTCCAATCAGTGATACCAGAGGCCTTGAGTTTGAACTCCCAAGACATCAGCAAGACTTGAGATCATATCTCTTTGACAATTAATCACCAATTCAAAAAAGGAAAAAGGAAAAAAGAAAATATTTTCCCTAGGCATTCGATGGTACTTAATAGAAAAAAAATCACCTGGATAATAACTTAAGCCTGCAGAACTTGCCATCGTTTAAGCTTCTTCGGTTTGTACTTTAATTCTTAAACAAGTATGCATATACAGATATAAAATAAGATTTGATTGCAAACAACAGAACAATTATGCGTATATCATTTTCGGTAGGGGCAAAAATACACATGCACACTTTAATAATATCAAAGTGTGAAGTGAGAATTGCATATTTAAAATGAGGCTTTTTCTTGCACTAAGTCTCAAATGAGGCTTGTTTTTGAAATAAAATTTTTCAAGAGGCCTATTAGTAAAATGATTCTATACACACAGGTATGCACACACACATATACATACATACACACATATGTATTATACACACACACATATGTATTATATGTATGATAGAGTTCCGTTACACCCTTTTGATTTTTCGAGCTACAAAATTCAAATTGAATAAAAATTTGTGGATATGTTCTTAAATGTCTAAGCCCATCTTCACCAAAAATTTGTTACTTTAAATAATCATAGCATATTCAAAATAATATTTCAAATCAACGGTTGATACTGACTTAACATTTTAAACGTGTTAGAAGTTTTCAAATAGTCTCAATTTTTTTATCGACATGATGCCCATTGTGTAGATTGAACATCCTCAACATTTCATTGAATTTGAAGTAGTACAGCACTAAAAATCATAATTCATAATGGTGTAGAATTAGGTATTGTGAAAGAGGGGTACAGCAGACCTTTACCTATATAATCAAAAGTTCAACAAACTTCCCTACCAGTTGGTCTTCACTCAATAACATACAAATAAGCCTTATTATAATGAGGAAAAATATATGCTATACTGAATCGAAGTACTTTTATATACACAAATTTACAAACTTAACCTTCAAAATAAAATATAGAAGGTTAAAATGAATGGTAAATTTGTTGATTCATATATACAACACAACTACAAATCTATGTTATACAAACAAATTCATATCACTTTATTATGATTAAGCCTAGAAAAATATCATACCTCGTCATCGTTTTCTTCCAAACTCTGAAAATGCTCCGTCAATTTAGGTATGCGTTCACCATTATCTAATCTAACAGTGACTCCTACATTATAGCTACCATGCCTCATCTGGCTTTGAACACCATCACTACCCCATACAGGCATATTTTTAATTCCTAAGGTCAAAGGTGATGTCTTTATATTATCTGTAACAGTCTCCATGTTACCTTTTTTCTCTCTACTCGATTCAGCATGAATTATAACTTTAGCGCATGAAGATTGAGTTGTGGGCAAGCTTTTGCACCTCTTTGTCCTAGATTTACTAGAAGAGGATTCATCTGGAGAGAAAGAAAATTTCCTTTTGACATCTTCGTCTTCTTCCTCAGAATCAGGAAGTGATGTGTTACTAGCACTACTTCCCACTTTGGTTCTGCGATTTGAATTTATTTCTGTGGCTTTAGCTAGTGCTTTCTTCTTTCCTGATGCTTCGGTTTGTTTTTGCACAGTTTCAGCAATATTTGCTTGAATCTATGAACAGCAAAAATGATTATAATAGGTAGGGTGCATGTATGCATGTACGAAAATCTTACGCACATAATTGTGTTATAACTGCGATCACCTGAAGTATAGGTTATACTATAAAAAAGAATTTATGTTTACATGCATTGTTGTGTTATTATTGTGATCACCTGAAGTATATATTATACAATTAAAAAGTATTTATGTGAATATGAACAATTACATTAATCAAGCCTTGACATTTAAGAATTGTAATCACTTGTCATTTTCTAATTTCCCTTGGCTTGCCAAGGACCACTAGCTCAAATAGTGAGGTCTCTAATCTATGATTCTAAAGGCCTTTTGAGTTTGAACCCCCAAGACATCAGTAAGAGTTGAGATCGTATCTCTTCTGATGATTAATCACTAATTAAAAAAATGAAGAAAAATATTTTCCCTGGCATTTGAAACTAAATAGAAAAAGAAAATCACCTGGATAATAACTTAAGCCTGTAGAAGTTGCTATCATTTAAGCTTCTTGGTTTGTACCCAATTATTAAACAAGTATGCGTATACAGGAGTTAAATAAGATTTGATTGCAAACAACAGTACCAAGAAGGCAACTTGTACTGAACAAAGATTTAGATGGTGCATGTGTATCTTTTAGAGGGTGTTTGGCCACAGCTTATAAGTAAGTAGGTAAAATCGATTATAAGTTACTTTTGTTACTTGAAATGTTTTGAAAACAACATAAATTTTTGACTTAAAAATTGCAAACAAGTTAGAAATAAGTGAAAAAATTTAATGACTTATTTTATCTTTAAGAGCTGAGCTTCATCGCAGATTCAACTTGTATAACTAGCACAGTTGCTTTTACCTCTCTCTCACTTAAAACTACTTTTAAGTAGCCACAAAAAAAGTTGTTATCAATTTTGCTCTAAAATGAGCAAGTGAACACACAATGTTTTAAGTTATAACTCTCAATTTTTAACACTAATTGCTATGCACGGAAAGAAGATTTTTTGTATTAAATATAGGTGAGGGAAAGGTTGGTTCATATAATTTTCATGAATATAAAAATCTGCTACACAAGTTCGCATTCTACCTTCTTATTTCGGCATTTTTCATCTTCATGAAAAGCCAATTCCTGTAGCATTTTTTTTTCAGGTCAGTGCACGCACACAGTAACTTTATGTTGAATCCATCTACAAATACATACATACACTCTTAAATTGTCAATAATTTTTTTACCTCTTCCTCGTATTTATCAATGTTTGGATACAAAGCAGCTATTAAAGCATCATAGTTTGGATCATCTCTCAGTGAACGCCTACTTGGGCAGTGAGTCCGACATGTAGGGCATTCATTGTTTCTAAAATTTTAAATTTTCAAAGAAAATAAAAAAAATGAGAGACTGCATCAATACATACATGAATGTATTTAAATGGTTAATATGGTAGCCTACCCAAGCCGAATAGATTTATCAATGCATTCTCTGCAAAAACGATGTAAGCATTCCATAACCGTCCTTGTTTTGCGAATAATTCCTGGCAGTTAACAGTATACAGATAACTGACTTTAAAAAAGTAGTCTAAAACGTGGATACAGGTTTTTCTAGTCAATCCAAAATATTGCAAATAGTATGTACAAGAGAATATATATTCACACTCTAACTTCATACCTAAACATATTGGACATTGAACTTCTTTGCGTACATCTGCTAATTTTACAGAGACGAAGCTGCATATTAAAACCCAAAAGAGAACATTATTTATGTTGGCATAAAGGCAGCGATGAAACAATGAAATTAGTATGCAGCGGGAGAAACAATATTGATAATAAATAGTACTACATTCAGATGGTACTCAATGAATTTGGTTAAAAACAAACTCATATATAAACAAAAGTGTACCACAAACAAAAACAAGTCAAAAGAGATCATATTTATTCATAACTTGATATATATTAGCATTGCTATTAAAGGGACGAACATATAGTAAAATATTTACTCATAAAATTATCCATAAAAAAAAGGTATTTGGATAATAAGAATTACTTTCTTAATCCAAACGTCACTTGGTGTTTTTTAGCCTATTCTTAATTCTTCAATGATACTTATGTCAATAAGTGTTCTACTTCCCGCTAAAAATTAACATGACATAATTTACTATGTCTAGCAAACTAAATAACCTTTCTTGTGATAATTGAGTACTCATCAAAGTAATTAAAGATTTTGACAGGTATCAACTCGACTGGTTGATATGCATGTCTTGGTGTAGGTTACGATGCTTATATTTGAAGCAACTTGTTGATTATTTTTTCACTTTTTTGTGTGTGTCACCTTGAAATGCTGTAAATATCAAATACACCAACATGAATTATATTAGTCGTGTTTAAGTTTAACTGTACAAATTGCAATATTGCATAAAAATCAAATTCATCAGACTAAAATTTATAACATACAAAAATGTAATTTTAAAATAATACTAGAGAAAAAAAAAATCTTTTAATCTCAGAATGTGCAGTCATCCAGCCAATGTGCTTCCTATATTCATCGATACAAAACGGAACTTCATACAAAACGACCAAACTTAGCCTAAGAGCAATAAAGTACCTTAGGCCTCCAAAATACTAGTCCCTTGTAGTATGTGTGTATGAATACTTTCAGTGTGTGTATATGTACATGCACACAGTCATATGTGTGTGTGTAAAGTCGAATCAATTTTCAAAAATATGGTCTTCATGTTAAGTAGACCGTGTCTAAAAGAATCTTTATTATATTTTTATTCTCGTCAATTCCATTAGAAAAAAAAATCATAACCTTTGATTCAAACATAGCTTTGAAGGAGTAAACAAACTGAATAAATTTTTTTAGGGATAATCTACACTATGTTATGTCTATAAAATATTAGGCCAATCAAAAATTTCTAAATACAACAAAGGTCATGAGGTGAGGGATCAAAGAAGTGAAGGACATGAAGATTATACAGTGAGACATGTGGCACGTGTGTGTGAGTGAGTCTGTGACGAATGTTTAATAGCCTCTGTAGTTTTACCCTCTTACACCATAAATATTATCCCCATTGGATTGAGCAAATCAACGTATGAATTTGATTTAAATATTTAGTACTCCCTCATGCTTTATTATTATTCTCTATCTTACATCGCCGTTAAATAGGGCCAGTGATTTGTTCAATTCATTGTCACATACTTAAAGGCTATTAAGGGGCTAGATTTAGAGAAGCTACATATACATATATGTGTGTGTGTGATATAAAGAGGCAATGTGATAAACATGTCACCTTGCTTAATGAAGCACCAAGGTCACTTAATACATATAAAGATACCTCTATACAACTATTCTATATACATGATTTTCAACTTTTAAACCTTTAATCACAAAATTTTAAATAACATTTCAGATGGGCTATAGAGGAGAAAAACACAAATATAAAATTTTACTCTTCATATTTTAAACCAAAAGTAAATATATTAATTGCATAGTCATCGAACTGAATGGAACCATCTACTTGTTATTTTTCAACAACAAGCATAAGCCAATAATTAGCCAATGGTGGCAATGGCCACTGTTGTATGTTTCTATTTTCCTAGTAATTTGATTTATCAACCCTTATTCACCAGATACCTCTCGTTGCATTTAGTCTCACTATTTTATCTGCAACGCTAAAAAAAACTGCAAGTTTTAATACAAGGTAAGTGTTTTGCTATAGTAAGTTAGTTTATATATGTCATGTATTTTGTGCCGTTGGATTTAACTATATGGATGATAGCAAGTTCAAACACTTCAAGGTACTTGTCAAGAGTTGAGTCTAGCTCTTTTATAAATTAACGTATAGAAATTTTAGTATGATATATATTATCAACCCCTTATCAAATTATGATGTTTTCATTTAACCAAGTCATGTTTTTTTTTTTAATTTCGAATAAAACTTAGTTGGTCCCTAAAAGTTACGAATCCTAGATTCACCCATGTCTTCAACTAAAATTTCAAGGTGTTAACTGCACAAAGCTGGATCAAATTAACAAGATTTTTTTGTAATAAAGTTTTATACACTTATTTGATCATGCATGTTATCGCCTAAATTGCTTAATCAACGGGATGAGAAATACTTGGTCCATCACTGGGGAACATCTAAAATGCAAAATTATTTTATACTAAATGTATTTTGTTTTTTAATTAGGCTTAGTATTACCTAAACAGCTTAATCAACAATATGTAAAGGAAGCAACTTCAATGGCAAAGAGTTCCAACTTCTAAGGTGTTATAGCCATCAAACCTAAACTTGGACAGTGTGGAAAGAGTTTTAACACTTTTAATTAGTTTTTTTTTTTTTTATTCTCGTAAGTACTACAAGTAGTGTAAACAGTGGCAAGATTGTTCATAACTGTTTTGGATTAACCCACATTGGTGAAGTAAAAATGAAAGGTGGTTTATCTGCTCTCAAATCTAACACTATACTCTGGAGCATTTTAAAAATGAATGCACAACCACTTTTCTAATCATGATTACAAAATCGATATTGGACATGATAATTTTCATTTAACCTCCAAAACCTAGCACTAAAGGCTTTTTTTGAAAAAAAAAACAAATTTCTTCAATTCTTCTTATTAATTTTACCAAACCAATTGAAGTTGATGTAACATCCCCAGTTGAAGCTCATGTAACACCTCAACAAATGCATGTTTTTCGCAAAATATATAGTTAAACATATTTATAACTGTGTCCAATAACACCTGTAAAATCTAGCACGGTGTTCGCATTTAAAAAAAAGTCTATTAAACTAATCTAACAATAAAACTATGAATTATGGTAACATAATAACAACAAAAATAATGAGAATTAATGATGTTGTCTAACAGTGGTAGTTGTATTTGATTAAATCGTTTATGTGCAAATATATGATAAATTTAAAGTTGTTATTTAATATACACACACGGTCCATGAAAATCATTGTTTTTTTTTGTGAATTTTCTTTTGATTTTTCTTACTTAACTTGCCAATTTAAGTTCATATAACACCTCAATAGATGAATATTGCACGCGCGCACGTTGAAAGTGTTGTATATGCATGTAGATGAGGTAAATGAGCCCACATCCAATGCAAAGAATGCTATTCATTATTCATTGAATACTGACATAGATACTATTTGAGGGTTTATTTGAAAATCAGAGGACTATCGGTGGGGTTAAAGACGTCATTTTGTATGAATTATATAAATGTGTCCAAAACACTAGTAAAACCTAGCACTATTTATTAGAAAAGAGGTCTAGTAAATTGATTAAACAAAAAACTACAGGCAATTATGACATAGCTACAATACCAATAATGAGAACTAATAGTGCAACAATAATTGATTAAATCAACCAGTGTACCATAATTTGGTGCAAATGATATGATAAATTAAAAGTCGATATTGAATATAGATATGTACGTACACACACATACATATACAGGCACACATACATGCATGCATGCATGATCCATTAAAATCATTGATGAGGGATATGGAGATGTGAACATCCATGCCCTCCCTTCCTTGCATTTATCGGAGTTCAATGGTATTCCTTGTTTCACTATTTCCACATTTATGTTTGTCTTTTTTTTCTTTTACCCTTGTAAATTCTTATCTGGTTCCATAAATATCAAATGTGTGAGTGTACACACACACACATACATACATATACATACATGTACATATACATATGTATGTATCAGATCATTTTAATGATATTTAATGGACTAATCATACATTTGATTTTGATGGATATTATATGACATGATTGAATATTTAAAATGATCAAACTTTGACAAACCAAAATAAAAAGTTATTATAATACCAAAAAAATTATCAACTTGTTTTCTCTACCAAAAAAACTTTTTTTTTTTCCCCCTCTCAATTGAACTTTGGAAAAAACTGTTGATTAATTAGAAGGTAATAAATTGCATATTCGAATTCGCTAATATATGTAAAATTAATTCATGTTCAGTAAGTCTATACTGATCTTAAATCAATAGTTTTATGGTCTCATTATTAATTATAAGATACACGTTTTAAGTTTTTTCCGTGTACATTATATTTTCACTCGTTGAGAATTTTGAAGTTACTTTTTTTTTTCCATAGCAAAAATAACCATGCAAGCACAAAAAATTAAAGTAGTTATTATCTAGTTAACAGTATATACTAAGGGACAAAATAAACTCTATGCTGGAGACAAAGGGTGGTTTCGTTTCCGTCAGCTTACTTGTTTATTTAAGAAATTATCTATTTGGAGAATACTTCAGTTCCAGATGCCTCGGGAAAACATATCTACTATGTTCATCTTATTTATATTGGCAATTCAAGCATTTCACCGAGCTTTTACAATCTACTACAACCATTTTGGGTAATACTAATACAGTAAAAACCACAAAGTAAAACAAAAGTTAAGAATGTGCGATTGCGATTTTCAGTCCAGGCTGAAGCTAGGCAGCATGATTCTGTACACAAACTATATATCATCATATAGGCTCCCTTTACCAAAACTACATTCTTGGTTCAATTATCACTCATGTGATAGGACAGACAATTAAATCACGGTGGAGACGTTGTATCACTGCTTTGAAATAAAAATTACATTATTTCCCAATTTATTGAACCCATGCATCACTATCAAGACTAGTTCAATAAATTTTGAATAAAATTAGAGAGGATCGTGATATCTGCTATCTTAGCATCAAACTCAGTATTATGAAAACGAGTATAAAATGTTGAATAAATTTTGAATTCCTAAGTTTTATATGACGCTATAGTTACATATATCCTTTGAACAGTGTAATGCTTTGATATAGACAGGTTTTACTGGTTCAAATTCCTTTCAGTGGGCTATAAGGATCAAATATCAAAATTTTATACTGCTCACTGTAAATAATTCAGCAAAAAGGAATGTATAAGGAGTAACTATTAATTCCAAGTAGAAAATTGGAACAAAATAAATTTTAGCAAACTCAACAAAAATCACAGGAAAGACAGCAAAAGTGTTGTGGATTACTTTTTTAAGTATATAACCTATGTATTGATAGTTATACATTCTCAAAAACAAACAATTTATTTACTTTGAAACATTTCGAAAAAAAACAAGAGCGCACAAAGTTACATCTAATTAGCTACTGAAATTAATGTTGTCTCAAATATATGAACTTCCAACAAAACAAACTCATGAATATGCTGGTAGTGAGCACTAATAACTTTAACATGTATACACATGCAAACGCACATATACACACAAAAACACACCTGAGCATAAGAAAAAAAAGAGCACAGCTGATCCACACTTCGTTGACTGTAATTAAACTAGATACTATTTTACTTCATTTGATACTCCATGAAACTACTTATCAACAGTAGCTACACATACAAGTCAAACAAACATACACACACACACACACACACACACACACACAGAGACACACACTTGGATTAATGTCTATAACTTTCAAAAATTGAGAATAGATGACTGGAGCACAAATCATGGGATAACCAATAAAGTCATTTCAATTGCAAACTTTATCTTTTTTGATCATTAAAGAGATGTATATGATCATGGGTTAACAATCTAGCTAGCTTAAACTATTCATCACTCGTAGATTTGATGTTTGCTCCTTAACATCTATATTACGTTCAGTATCATCACATACAAAAATAATCTCAATTGATCAAGTCAATCAATCAAACATAACAGCGGGAAAAAAGGAAGGTAGAAACAGATGACATACTCGTCGTTCTCAAGCCCATTTTCTGTTTTTTCTTCGTCTTCAACACCATCCGGATCTGACAAACCTAACCGTACTGAAGTTATTTGTAAATTATTTACAAAACAGAGATCGCGTAAACAGGTACGAATATCACAAAAATTTGTACCCTCGACATTTTTAGGCGAGTCGAAGTCCAACTGCTCCTGCTGCTTCGCCGTCTGTACTTCATCGCTGTCGACGTTTGCTGGCGACGAGAACGTCGGCAGTGAAAGGTGTTTGTCGGAAGGAGAGTGTTTCTGAGGTGGCATTTTGTATAAATTTGATCTATATTTTAATTTAATGGGCAAAGGGAAGATTAGTTTGCGACCATATCATTTGCATGTAACTAGAACCGAAAGACAAAAGTTTAGTTCTATTAGAAGAGGAGAAATTGCCGAGTTGTCCCTAATGTTTCAAAAATTCTACCACAAAACTACATAGAATTCCTTAAATATTAGACAATTCTACTCCAAATTCTATATGAAATCCAAATTATTTGGATTGAATTGATGGATTTGGATGATAATGTGAATCTACCTCGTTCCAAAGATTAAACATTGAATTTTGCGTTTTTTTCATTGATTTCAAATTTGAAGTGGCTTAGAAATCGTATGGGAAATGCACGGCACAATCGCGTAGGCACACTAGGTGGTTTGTACATCAAACACGATGTGGCATTGTAGGGCTTCCTATGTAACCATGTAGAAGCAGTGCTTGGTTGGGTATAGTACCAAGTCCTGCTTCATCGTGGTTTGCTATGAAACCACGCATAACGACTCCATGGTTGTGTGAAGAATATCACCCCATTCCCGTGTCTTTAGTAATGTAACCTTGTAATGGACATTATCGATTATTGTAAGTTATGTCTACAAAGAAGATGTTGTAAATGAAATTTTGTTGGATTACACTAGACTTGTCAAACGGGTTTGGTTGGATCAAAATGACTTGGTCGAGTTTGACCCAATCCATTTATGACCCGTTTTTGACTCATTTATGATCCAAACCATTTATGACTCAATCTATTTAATAAGCACATTATCCATTTAACAATTTAAATTTGATTTGACTAGTAAAAAACAAATAGATACCAAATAATTCTAATTCTAATTTTTACGTTTTGAATTTCAATAAAAATCAAAATTTAAAATTTAAAATTTTAATTCTAATTGTCATCAAAATTTAAATATGGGATGCAGTCTATTATTTACTAACTGCAACTATTAGTCACGATGGAGAACTACTGTATGCATTCATAAGATAAAGCATACGAGTGTTCCATACTGTTTGTAATTTAGGTGGAAGTACATCAGTCAAAGTCTCACCTTATTTTGAGTTAGTATGAAGAAGTTATTGTACTCTGAAAAAATATATAGCAGCTTCTGCCTAGGTGGAGTTCAAATATAGGATGCAGTAGCCTGTTATTTTCTACGTACAACTACTAGTCTCCATGGAGAACTACAATATGTGTTCAAAAAATGAAGTATCCAAGTGTTCCATATTATCCGTAATTTAGGTGGGAGTTCATCGGTCGAAATCTCGCCTGATTCCAAGCTACTACAAAGAAGCTACCGCAGTCCGAACAAAAAAAATAGCGACTGCTGCCAAGGCAGAGTTCAAATATGGGATGTAGCCTATTATTTCTAAGCAAAACTATTAGTCACTATGGAGAACTACCATATGCGTTCACAAAATGAAGTACCCGAGTATTCCATATTATCCGTAATTTAGGTAGAAGTTCATTGGTCGAAGTCTCGACTGATTTGAGTTAATATGAAGAAGTTATTGCAATATGAACAAAAAAATAACGGCTTCTGCCTAGAGGAGTTCAAATATGAGGATGCAGTAGCCTGTTATTTTTTAAATACAACTATTAGTCACCATGGGGAAATACAATGTGCATTCACAAGATGAAGTATCTGAGTGTTTCATATTGTTTGTAGTTTAGGTGGGAGTTCATCGGTCGAAATCTTGCCTGATTCTGAGTTAGTATGAAGAAGCTACCGTAGTCTGAACAAAAAAAATAACGGCTTCTGCCTAGATGGAGTTCAAATATGGAAGGTAGCCTATAATTTCTGAGCAAAACTGTTAGTCGGCATGAAGAACTATAGTGTACATTCACAAGATGAAGTGTACGATTGTTCCATATTGTATGTAATTGATGTAAGAGTTCATCGGTCGAAGTTTCGTCTGATTCTGGGTTAGTATGAAGAAGTTATTGCAGTCTAAACAAAAAAGTAGTAGCTTCTGCTAGGCGGATTTCAAAATATAGGGATGTAGCATGTTATTTTTTAAGTACAACTGTTAGTCGCCATGGAGAACTACAATATGTGTTCAAAATCCTTATTTTAAAATTTTATATTTTCAAATTTGAAGTTTTTAATAATGGTTAAATAGGTTATCCATTTATAACCCTTTTAAAATGGGTTAGCCCAACTCATAACCCATTTAATAAAATTCATCAATTGGTTGACCCAACCCATTTATAAATAGGGTTAGTGGGTTGGGTTAATGGATTGGGTCATATTTTGACAAGTCTAGATTACACTAATGATTTGCAACATATGATGTAAGATATATCTATTTTTTATCATTTTCATTTAGTGCAAAATTAGGTAATATGTTTTTTTTACAGATATACTCATCCCATCAGAAATTGGTTGATAGGGTTTGTAACATAGGAAATGTCTTGGTTTTGTAATCGTTATACTGAAATAAAAAATGGAGCCTCTGGTACGAAATCGAAAATAATGATTACGTGTGAACGTAGTGGTGATCATAAGAGGAATAAAGTTAAAGATCCTAGCAATTAAAGATTAACAATACAAAAAAAAATATAATTTACTATTTAGCCTAAAAACTATGAAACTTCCTTCTTTTGATGATTATCGTTTGATGGTTGTAATTGTGTACATAAACTTTTTGAGTTAAAGCACAACGAACGTCGTTCGTACATAGGAAGGTTAAGAGAAAAAGAGATAAAAGTATCGATTGAAATGCATAGAAATATGGTTAAACCTAGGGAAATTTTGCATACATCAAAAAGAAATTATCCTTCGAATATTACAACTAACAAAATCATGTATAATATAATTCAAGCTCAAAATTCAATTAAACGAGCTAGTTGCTTTCAAGTGCAATATTTTCTTTGTAAACTAAAAGAGTTTATCTAATTTAAATGGCATCAAAAGACCTTAGATGGAAGCGATATTATCAAAGATATATTGCTGGCACATCTGACTAGTTTGGATATTTTACGAACATTATCAAAGATATAATGTTTTCAGTCTGGTAGCTTTCTCTGGAATATTTGAATACACATAAGGAGTCAATCGATTCAGCATTCAATGTATATAAATTAGGCTATAGTTAAGGTAACTATTCTATTTATGATTTTACATATTTATTTGATAATTATATTGAATTATACATGCATAGTTTAGATCATAATATCACGAATCCCTATATTTGTGTGTTACCGACATAGGATGTGAAAATATATGTGCGCGCGCGTTTATGTACGTATGTACGCATGTAATATAATTACTATGTATGTATGTATATACACATAGCTGACGACTAGAAAAGAAATTAAAAAAATTCGAATTTAAATAATATTTTTATGGGATTTTAAAATAAATTTGATTATTTAAATATGTGTGTGTATAATGTATGATTTTTGTTAAATCTTGTGCAAAATAATATACAAAATAAAAAATGAATATACATATACATATACATATACATATACATATACATATACATATACATACATACATATATATATATATATTAATTTATAGAATCCTATATAGGTATGTAAATTTATGTTTTGAAATATAATTTTCTAACTTAATTTAATATATATATATATATATGCATGTATGTATGTATGTATATATGTACACAATATATGTAAATATATGTTTAATAAACACAATAAATGTCATGAAATTAAATTTTCGAATTTTTAATATTTTAAACAATCTTTGTATGAAAATTAAAAAAATTAATTTTTTTAAAAACTATATGTTTTAATAAAAAAATTAATTTCATTTTGGTCGAAAATTTATATATGAACGTATATGTATTTATTTATTTATATATTAAACATATGTGTGTGTATATATGTGTATGTGTGTTATCCTTTCATATGTATTTGATTTTAAAATTAATTTTGACATACAAATATATATTTATATTATACATAATTCCATTTAATACAAATACATATATCATCTTCGTATGTATAGTTTATTACAAAATAGTGTTAGTTTTGAAATCATAAGATATTTATAATCTAAATCTAGATCTGAAGTTTGAAATTGGAATTTGAATTTCAAATTATTTATACTTGTATTTACAAATTTTACTATTTTGCAATGTTATATATTTTGTTTATTTATACAAATATTTGTGCTATTATAATTTTTTTTCATATTAAACTAAATATATATATTATTAGACATTACATATGTATATAAAGGGGCTAATATGCCCGCTGCGGTGTAAACCCCAACATTTATATATGGGCATGTTAAATTGTGTATATTGTATATGTTCCACGTGCACATATACGCATAGGTGTATATGATATGCATGTTCATATATTATATAATACAAATATAATATAAAATAAAAATTTATTTACAAATTAAATAAAATAATGATTTTATTTAAAAGTTACTTTAAATCATATTTAAATAAATTTATACTTCATATGCCTAGTAAGATCCAAAATAGCAAAAACATTACCCATTTAACCCGCTACTATCTGGTCTAGGTCTAATAATTGTATCGAAGACCAATAGCCTATGCATCTTAAATTAGCAGTATTATGACTAATTTATTAAGCATACCATATAATAAGGTGTCTAGAAAAATAGTGTCTAAGGTTGGATTAGGGTAATCAAGTACTTTGCCTTACCAAGCTATCAGTCTAGCCTAAAAGGATGAGGTAAGCCCAAAGGTTATCCTAATATAATTGCTCAAATTGATTTGGGCCTTGGGCTAATTTTCAAAATCAGTTTGAAACTAAAATAAAATTTTAAATTTAAAAGGTTAAATTTAAAATAAGTAATGATTTTATAGGTGTTATAAAATAATTTTCAAAACTGTTTTGAAAACAAAATAATTACTTTCAAAAATTATTAATGATTAATTTAATGAATAATTAATTAAAAGTTTATTAACTAAATCAAATAACATATATATTGGTATATGTAACATTATCATAAAATGTTAAGGTAATATGTAAATATATATAAGTTTTAAATAATTATAATTAAATTAAATTGGTTTAACTAAATTAGTTAATTATATGTTAATTAATAAATAATATAATGAATATATAAGATATATGTGTTTAACTATAAATGTTATAGCGCACACATTCAATTTAAAATGTTTAAAATGACAAAATAAAATTGATTAAAATTTAATTAATTAATAAATTTA
This sequence comes from Allium cepa, assembly GCA_030765085.1. NCBI lineage: Eukaryota > Viridiplantae > Streptophyta > Magnoliopsida > Asparagales > Amaryllidaceae > Allium > Allium cepa. Next base: position 119,696,037 of record CM060938.1, on the reverse strand, counting down.
ATTAAATAAATAAGATGTAACTAATATAAGATTATACATAAGAAAGTTAATTAAATTATTAAATGTTATATAAGAATTAAACTTATATGATATGAATGTATAATAAAAGGTAGAACAATATGAAACCAGGTTAGACATAAGAGATAAATACATAATATAGTACATATACCATGATTTCATATGTGTTTGAAACTTTAACCACGAGTGTATTTCATAAGAAATACATTATATAAGTCGATATCACTCACTTTAAGTATATTAAAGATTATTAATCTTTAATATAAATGTTGTCCTCTACCATTTATGTATTATTAGATTACTTGCATACCCCATAGTTGTTGAGCTTTCCTTAAGATAGGGATGTTATGTATAGCACTGTTAATATATAAAATAGATAATGTAAGATAACTGCACATATTTGTTGAGCTTTCTTTAAGGTATGTGCATTATACTTAGGCCATCGTGAAATGGTAGGTATGAGTAGATAGTCTCTCTTTATTTGTTGAGCTTTTCTTATGGTAAAATGAGATTAGGACAAGGACCACAAGGTTAGGAGTTGTATATAATATAATTGATAAGGAGTAATCCATTATATGCATGCCTGTGATTTATTAAGCTTTCCTCAAGGTCAGAATCTCAAGTCATACGAGTCATGGCACCCACTAGAGGAGTCAAAAGACTTCTGGGTTTCATCTTAGGGATTTTATAAACATAAAAAGTCTAATGGGAGCGTTATTAGAAAAATAAAATGGTAACATTTAATCTTTCTAATATTGTAAGAACATCTGCTACTTATAAATTATAATGATCTACATCGATGAATTTATGCAATCTATTTAATTTTTAAAATGTTTATCAATTATAATATACATATGGACTAAATTAAGATTGAAAAATATAAATATAGAATATACGTACTAATATATTTTGTATGTTGTCAATTCAAGACCAATGCAAGTGCCTAATAATGCAACTACTAAATATGTTCTTAAATTGTCACTTACTCGTTTACGTGCCCGAGATTGCGTATTGTCTTCGATGAGTTTCAAACTCTAAAAGCAATGCAAGGATAAGGATATTTGATCCTTTTCCAATAACATATAAAAGTTATGTGTTGAATAGTCGCAATTCATAATATACGAAACCTCCATAAAATTAGTTCGTTCAAAATAAGTATCATAGTGTGAGATCACATATTCAATATGATTGATTACAATCATGATCTTGTCATGTTAAATGTAACACTAGACCAAGAGCTACAAGATGGATCTAAGAATTCGGTTATTGAAAACTCAGTTTGATTAGTTTATATAAACTGCAACTTATTTGATATCCTTAAATGTTAAGGATAATCAAATGTATTTTGTAAAGAGTTCGTTATCATCGTGTAGTAAGAATTTCCTTGGAATAGTTCGACCAATTTGAAAGGAAATTGAATGTACAAGAGTAGATGTAACTCAAGACACGATTGGGATGAAGAGAGTGAATGGTCACTTTTATGCATAAAGAAACATCAGAAATGAGAATTGTAAAATAATAATTGATACTTAACATTACAATAAAAAATATGATTTCTATTCCAAAATGTATTTTCAAATAGAAAAATTGTTTTCTATAAGAATCATTTCTTTGAGTTCAAGATATTTGATCTGAAAACTCTCAACTATAAATTGGTTACAGTAGATAGAATAAATAGTCCATATTAAGTGGTTGAATGGTGCTTCGTGTAAAGACCCGTATTTTAGTCACTTTAAGTATGAATAGTTAATATTTTTAAATAATTAAATAACAAATTTTGTAACTCAAATAGACCTCTTTTATGTAATAACTAGTGATAGTAAATTTGTTTTGGTATTTTGTTTGCGAAAATAAATAGTTCGGATAAAGAACGAAAATTCGACCGAAAATCATTTTTTGGATTTTCAACTTTTCGTTAACCAAAAGTTGTTGGAACTTATTATGCGTATTAGTGTACAAAAGTACACACAGTTATACAAATAAGAGAAACATTTTGCTAACTAAATGGATTTAGTTAAAACACAATATAGAAGATATTGAAGTAATTAAGTACAAGAAGAATTTTAAAGTAGCACCTAAAGAAATGGCAGTGATGCCAAGTGTCTAAGAAGGACTAAGAGGGGTGGCACATGATGAAGAAGGGCAAGTGTGTTGTATAAGCTAATGAAGAGTAGTAGCTTAAAATAAAGAAAATGTGTAGCTTGGTTTAAGGAGGGTTAAGTTTAGGAATTTTCCTCTTTTCATTTCTATAGAACAACACCTCCTCTTTACTTATTTTCACTTTATTTTAAAAACATAAGTTCATTTTCTTGTCCATTTCTCTTCCCTCGTCGTTCTTTTTTCAAAATTCATAAAAGAAAATCACCCCAAAATTAATTCTTTTCTTCTCTAAAACAAATACAAGCCTCTAGAAATAAACAACACTTTCTAAATCTCAAAACCACCAAAGTTGAACCCAAAACTCTGCCCTAGGCCATATGCATGAGAGAAAGGAGGTCCTCCAAGGGTTTAGAATAAAATTTGCTAGTAGGAGTTAGGTCCTTGTGTGTTTCCGAGGTCAATGGAAGGAAAGCTTGCATCTTTGGTTTGATTTGAGTGATTTAAAAGTGAGTTAAACTCACTTAAAAGTAACTTTAAAAATAAATTATTTTGTTGTAATAATTTTATGTTATTTCGCTTATGCGTATAATTATATGCTATTTGGTTTGAATCCTGCTTGAAAATGGATGACACAAAAGGAATAGACAGAGGACTAGTAAATGGAAGTCGAAGTCTTCATACCGTATAGGTTGCGACGAAAGACTTCGAAGTTCATGTGATATGATTTACAAGGGAATTTTGTGTAGAGGGACTTTAAGGAGTTCCTCGCCTTGTTGATTGTTATATGCATTTATTATTGCTATGTAAATACTTGTGAATGTTGCTTAGTTATAGTTAACTGACTTGTTATGGATTTTTATGCGACATTGAAATCCCGTACTTTCTTGTAAATAGTTTACTACTTATTTTTCTAATAATGTTTTAAGTTATTTATTCCAAACTCGACTCTTGTTTTCAAACTCTTTACAAAAATGTTTCAAAGTGATTTGGAATTTATTTATTAAAAAGATGTTTATTTTTATAAAGAAAAGATGTTGCCTTTTAAATCAAACTTTGGTTTTAATGCGTGATTTTAGGAAAAATGTTTTTAACAAGTATATTGGAACTCTTGGATCCTGTTTTAATTTCTAGACTTCGAGGTATGGAAATTTGTTTCTTGTTTGAAGTTAGAAATAAATGTCGAGTGAAGCTTAGAGAGGTAACAATACCCTAACTTGATCGATTTCATTTCTAAACGATAAATAGTGCAAGTTTTAAATAGAAGACTAGAAATTAGTTTACGAAATTGGCTTTGGATTGTTTAAAAATGACTTGTTTTAAATTAGGGATTTCTTTGCCTGTTCCATTAAGTAACATAAACCAAATTTTGATAAACAGTGCTAAAATGTTAAGATGTTTGTGGAAAGTAAGTCATCTTATATTTAGCACTAAACCCGATGGATAGACTTTCCTCTATCTATGAGATCTATAATCAAACTATTTTAACTAAGGCAAGGCCAGGTGCAACCAGTTCCTTGACTTTTCTGGCTTTGATTCTGGGTGAGAGAAGTCGAGCTTTCTGAAACATGATAAGTATAAGAGGGTTAATTTCTATAAATAGGTCATGATTAATTACGTACGTGGAAGGTGTTTCATCTTATACTCAACACTAAATTTTGAGCTATGGGAGCCCACTTCAGTCTATGAGAATAAATAATGTCGTCGGGGCAAGGTTAGAGTTCTAACTTGTCCGACTTTATTGTTAATCAAGGGATAGTACGGGGTCAATATCAAAAGGTAGTGATAAGTATATGATGTTCGATCTTTCATATGCAAATTATATACTTACCCTAAATTGGGGTTTGTCCACTATCGATAACTTGACCAACATGACTTGGGAAGTATATAAAAGCTTACCGATTTTATACGGTTGGAGATCCCTAGTAAGGACTCATTTATATGAAACGTAGTTTGCTTTTAAGAATGTATGTTCAAGATCCCCGGAGGGGACTCTTATAATTGTTCGTATACTTCTAAAAGATCCAGAAATGAGAGCCTAAAATTCATCGCTGTAACGACCCAGAATTTGATCACTTTAAAATATACTATTTAGAGTGATTTTAAATATTAAAAATAAAAGGTTTTATGATTCAAACAATATTAGATAGGATTTGAAAAGATGAAGTATACACAAAATAGTAACATTTGCCTATAACGACAACGTGACAAAATGCCGATTTCAGAAAAGTATGTTTCAATAGTTAAATAAATTATCTCAATCAATTAATGAGTGTTTATATTTTTAAATAGCATTAAAATTTATTTTTAAATTTGGTTTACATAAATAAATAGTTTAACTAAAACGTCAAAATGTGACCGTAAAACATTTTGTCGAAAATGACGTTTTGTCGATTAAAAGTTGTCGCAACGTCATCGCACCTTTATTTTCTTATATAGGAACATATATTCAAATAGTGCAAGTATAACTAATTTACTAAACATGTCTACTTTTACTAAATAAAATTAGAAAACTTCTAGAAGTCATTAAGAAAAGTAAGTAAGAATTAGCAAAAGCAAGTAAGAAAAGTCAAAAGTAAACATCAAATCGATATCACATCAAAAGCCAACATAATTATTATTTTACTTAGCTTAGTTCTTAAGGGATTAAGACATAAAGTAAAAATGTGAAGGTGATGTTAAGTATTGAAAAACTGGAGATTTCTTTAGATTGAAGTAAGGTTAGTTTGGTAATTTGGTAAGAGGTTATTTTGGTAAGTTATCACTCTCTTTCTTTTTCTATAAATATTCACCTCCTTCTTCACTTTCATTCACATTTCTTCTTCTTCTTTTCTCAAGCTTCTTCATCTTCTTCCTCTTCTTTTTAATGGCTTTCAAGCTCTTGAAAAAATTAGAAAGAAATAATGTCAAAATATTTATAAAATATTCAAAAGAAATCAATGTCCATTCTCTTCAAATCAAACTCCTCTTTTCTCCACATTTTACCTCATTTTTCTCGGCCATAACTTCTTCAAAAAAGAACCAAAATGCAAAATTCTTTTTTTCAAATCATGTATTTTTCAAGTGGCTACAACTTTTATGTTGACCACATTATCCAGTTCTTAGCATATTATGTCAAAATTCCACTTCTGTACAGTGCATTTTTGGCCCAGTTTTTAAGTCAGAAAATAAGCCCTTTTTTTATCATAACTTGATCATAACAGTCCCATATTAAGAAATACTTTTTTTTTTAAATCGTATAAAATTTCAGTAGCTACAATTACTATGTTGAACACTTTTTCAAATTTTGAGGTTTACTACACCTGAAACTAAATTCTTTAAAGTGCATTTTCGGGCTTCATTTTTGTCAATCCGACAATACCTCTTCTTTATTCTATCATATCTCCCTCAAAAATACTTGGATTCAAATCATCCTTTTTTTAAAGTAAATAGAAAAGAATTTGCAATAATTTTCAGTTAACATGTTTTTTAAATTTTGAGAGTAAGAGAGTCAAAAACAAGAGAGAATATGACCCATTTTTCGGGTCTAATTTTGAGAATTCAAGTTCAAAGCTCTACCTCTTCTTCTCTATATTTTTGACCAAGCTCCATCTCAAGTCTCAGCCAAGCTATTGGAAGGGAGAGGGTGTTGTTTGCTAGTGTTTAATGGAGGAGGAATTAATTAGTGAAGTGTTGGTTGATTGGAATGTTGGTAGGAAGTTAATCGCTTTGGTTTATGGTGAGAAACTCTATTTAGCATCTCTATTTATATATATACATGTTTGATGTTATGTTATGATTGCTATGGATGATTATATATGCTTTGATCATCAAGTATTGATTGTTTGACATGATTGTTAAATTATTTTACCAAGTCACGTTAATACACGTCGATAAGCACAAAGGAAAGCACTTTCCTTTTGAAAATGAAATGGTGTATATGGAATGCTTAAACCTTTTGGAAATAGTTTTAAAATGAGTTAGAAATGTTTGTAAACATTTAAATATGTATAAAGAAATAAAGAAAGAAAATAAAGATTTTATCTTGTATATTTTAAATATGTCCCAAAATTTTTTCCAGAAAAATCGCGCTTTTGCAGTAATGTGATCAAAGTTTGAAATTGATATTTTACATGTTTTAAAAATATGAAATGAATCCCAAAAATCTTTTAAAATGTATTAAAATATATTTAAGTTGAAAATATGGATTTATAAATGATATAAAAGTCGTTTTGAAGAATATAGTTTTTAAAACGCTATTTGCAACACTTTTCGCATGGCTTTTCGCAGCAGTTTGAAATAACTTTTGAAATGCAGTTTTAAACTTAACTATTCTTTCCTATATATTTTGTGAATGATTTTAAAAGAATAATTAAGCCATTTAAAGATGATTTGGAAGTTTTAATGAGAGTTTGAATAAATGGGAAAGAGGAATTGTTTATACCACTTAAACAATAAGTGAAGAAGATTGAATATAATAACAAACTGAGTAATACGGAAACGACTAGTACATTTGTCCCGTCTGTGAGATCTAGGAAGATAAAACAAGGTATTTAACTAAGGTTAGGAATGAAGCAACCATTGCCCTGAACTTATCTGGCCTATATTTTCTCTTCTTAAGCGAGGGGTGGAACATATCGAAAGGAAAGCCCGGATGCTCTAAATGATCATAATTAAGTTTTTTTCTAAGATAAAAGAAAAGAAATAAATTGTTTGAATTTATTATAAATGGTCTAGATATAAGATTTATAAAACTGATATTTGATAAATAAAAGTAATGGAATTATAAAAGTGTTTTATAAATATTAGAAATGAGATTGTAATCAAATTTATATATGGTTTATAATTGAAATTTAGAAAAGAATTTATTATGGATTTTATGAATAATAAGATTTGAAAGGAATGAATTTGTAAATAAGAGTTTTATAAGTAATTAAATTATAATTGGATTTTGACTTATAAGTGAGATATAAATGGAATTTGGTAGTAAAAAAATTTTGTATGTGGAAATTTATAAAATAAAAATGGAATTTATAAACACGGTTTTGTAAATCTGAAATCAATTTAAATTGATAATTTAAATGTGGAAGTTTATTAAAGGACTTGTATTCGCGATTTTGGACAGTGCATAATCCTTTAAATTAAATAGATGTTGTTTGCGTCAAAATTGGTCACAAACTCCCGATAGTTGATAATTCGCAATCACATATTTTAGATAAATAACAAGTATGAAGATCACTCAGAAATTTCAGAGAAAAGCAATAAACAACACAGAATTTATGGTGGTTCAGCGATCTGGCCTACGTCCACTTTGAAGTTTATGACTTTATTGATTCACTTGATGGTTTCAATCTATGATAGCAGATTACAGTAGATTATAGCCCTGAAGTTTGAATACAACGGTGATGGTAAAATGTAGAATTGAATCCGGCAGAGTCTGGACGTTGAATAGCCAAAAGATCCCCTTTTCCGTAGGCTTCAGGGGGCTATTTATAGGCGTAGGAGGCTGATATCGCGCTCAAACTTTGGGAGACTTCTTCTAGCACGTGAGTGGGCCCACGCGATCAATCCCACCAAGTTTTGACTCGATCTATGATCGATACGATTTGATTTTGTATCGATCAAGAAATGGTCCAATCAAGCTGAAACTTGGCAGGCACATTCCTTGGCTTGTACGTAAGCATCTATGAAAATTTCATAGCATTTGGATCAATGGTTTGTGAAATATGATCGATACGAAATTGGATTCCTCGGTGGCTGTCTGTTTCGAAACCATGATTTCGAATCGATCTACTTTGACTCGATGAAGCATGTGATTCTGGGGCGACGTGGCGCGCACTCCTCGTGTTGATCCACTTTTTACTCTGGTTTGACCGTTTCGACTCCACGAATCTCGCCTCGTTTGTATCGATGATCGTTATTTAATTCGTGTTGATGGATGCGAAGTAATGATAACTCGATGGATTCGAACAGCGATGACATTGATGGATACAAACCAATGGAGACTGGAGGTTACGAACAGGACTTTCCTCGATGAATACGAGCCAAGTAGACACTTGATAGATACGAAGTAGGCTTGAGCCAATCGATACGAAATGCATGCTCTACCGATGGATTCGTACGAGATCGAGTTTAGCCGAGGCTTCTTGATGGATTTGAATGAGATCGAGTTGAAATTAGGCTTCTTGATGGATTCGAACCAGATCGATGTGAAGTTGATGGATACGAATTGAGATGTGATGATGGATACAGACTCTATCGATACGAAGCTAAGCTTTCCGATGGGTACGAAAACGTGACTTTTTCCTTCAACTTGCATCGATCATATCTTGAGCATATGTACTCGGATTGACTTGAAATTTGGAATGCTGGCTTTTATGGCTTTGCTTTTCATGTCTGGTCAATTGTGGCCCGGTCCGGACTCGGACAAAATTCATCGATATCTATAGCGAAGCAGAGTATAACCGATATTCGGGACGAACTGTCTTTGTTTTCGATCAATCTTTTGGTATCACGGCCTTGCCAAAAGGAGGGATAACAGATGTTTTGGAAAGTGATATTATAAAAAGGGAATATTTTCCCTAAGTTAAAAGTTAAGAAAGAAAATCTTTGATGAAGATTTAATGAATGATTTGGAAAGGTTTTCCTATGTAAAAGATAAAATGATTTAAAATTATTCCAAGATTTAAGAAAGGTTTAAATAAACCAAATGATTTGATAAATGAGGCTTAAAATTCCTTATACTCTTGAAAAGAAAATGGAATAAATCGAAAAGAATATATCTAACAAAGATATTTTATAAAAGATGAAGTAATTGATTGATGATTGGTATCCGCATAAGAACTTAACATCTTTTAAATTGATAATTGGCTTCGAAGGAACCGGGGTCGGATTTGGATTATTCCTATCTGAAAACCACTTTGAACCAACGTATACATTCGAATGTGAAGACATGTTGAAGATGATGACTGTTGAAAACCGTGGATCTTCATAGCGTGAGGACTGCTTGTTGATTTTCTCGGGGTTGCACCCATTATAGAGTTATATATAGCAGTTGTCTCCTCATTGTGGAGATTTTTCAGATTACAAGGACTACTCTCTACTAGTGGTAGTAGGAGAGTGCCTTCGGTTTGTCCTGTTTCTGGACAACTTGTATGGATGTTTATCTGACATTGCATTTCCAAAGATTACGTACATTGGTTTTTACAAACGTACATCAGTGGTGGTAGAGAAGACAACTTCACTTAGCTTAACACCCTCCTTGAGACGTACGAGATCAAGGGTTGTATTTTTGTGGAAGGCAATTAGTAGTTAATAGAAATGGCAATGTGGCATTCAAAGATGTGATATGTAATATGTGAAAAGGTAATCGTTGCATCATGCCTCATCAAACTAGAAATGACCGAAATAGGATTAGATGCGGCAAGGCTAAGTGGGTCATTCCCAATTGGGGTATGATCATTCCATTCTAGATATATTTCTTCCCGCTATGACGTTCGGGATGTAAATTAATGCAGTGTATGGAAAACGAGTGCTCGGTTAAAGGTCGGTAACGACTGGGGGATGACATATTCGATACTATCTAGTTACAGAGGTAGGCCGGTCTTGTGTTGGTAGAGGAGCTTTGTGATGGTTCCTCGAGGCATTCATCTAGAGATGTACCCATTTAAGAAGGTAGATCCTTCACATGGTCATTTATGTGTGTAGGATCGATTTCACCCTAGAGGGGGGGGGGTGAATAGGGTGATGGTATTAATTATAAAAATTAATTGCGGAAGCTTTTAAAATAATTTCAACACAGATCACAGAACAATAGCAACACAGATAATAGTAGAATAATAAATGCAGAAATAGAACGACACAGAATTTACCCAGCTTCGGCAAAACCCTGCCTACGTGCTGCCCCCATGGTTTCTACTAGAAATTAGATAGTCAGACGCTTACACACGTAAACTCGCGACACCCGCTATCGACTAAACCTAACTCTACGCTCAAAACCCTGCCACAACTCAGTCACCGAGTTGCAAATTCTCAAACTACGCCACGTAGTTTGTCCCCTAGTCACACGACTAGTAAATACAACGGTTTAAAAAGAAAATTACAAATTAAAAACAATTTAAAACAAAATTAAACCCTAATTTAACTAGAGCCTTATTAATAACTTTAAACCCAATATTTAAAAATAAAGGCCGACCCTATTTCCTCTTTTATTTTCTTTGGCCCGTTCCTTTGTGATAATGGCGGCTATGTTGTTTCCTTTGTTCGATCTAAATTAGGGCTTTTTAATTTTAACGATGCCGACTTTGGTTGCTCGATCGAATGGAAGATTTATCACGTCTTTTGCCTTGTCGATCGCTTGTTTCTATGAATTTCTCACGGCTCTTTGAAATTGATCAAGTTCGAGGTTGATGCTGGTATGTTATTTATTCCTTCTTTTTTCTGGTTTGATGCTTGCTTGAACTCGATGCCGAAATTGCTGATGATGATTTGTTTATATAGGGTTTGTAATCCTAGATTTGCGTTCGTACAAATATATTTGAATTTGTCAATTTCATTTGATCGGCCGTTCGATTTCACTTTGATGCTGATGATTTCATTGACTAAATCAAATGCGTATAAATTCATGTTACTTGGTTGACACGGTTTTGAATTGATATCGTGGTCATCACGGTGTTGATTTCCTTTGACTTCGGCCATGTTTTCATTTCGTGTTTGTTCTGGTTTTATTGACATGACTGTGGCGATTTCACTATGACTTCGGTTTTGCTTTGCATTGACCTTGGCCTTGATAAAATCGATTTGCTATTGCCTGTATATCATTATCTTCAAGCTTGCTATATTCTTAGTGGAATTTTGTTGCAGTGGTTGATGCTTGCCTGGTTAGTTCGTACTTTCACCTGTAGCAGCTTTGTGCATTTTGTTGCGGCCTGTACTTGTATACTGCTGTTATTGTTCTACTTGTGTACTTCATATATCCCCTGTGTATTGGTTGCTTCCCTGACCTGTGCATGGCTTGAAGTATGTACACATTTTTGCCTTGGTTCTGGCCATTCTTTGTTTCAGTGACATTGTATTTAGTCTGGATAATTTTGAGTCCAGTTCCATTTTGGTTCTTGCATCATGTGTTACTATTGTTTATGTATTTGTGATACTGTGGTTGCTTCACCGTGTATACACTTTGATAATCATGTTGTATTATTTTGTTGATAACCCACGGCTTTGACTTGACTCTGCTGCATACATGTATTCCTGTGTTCATGCCTGTATCATGCTTGACTTTGTGGTCTTGGCTTGTTAAGGCTGCTGCTCGTATGCTCTAACCTGATGCATATTGCCTGACCATTCATATACATGTTGAGTCTTGTTTCTTTGAGTTTGGTTTATTTTGATTTTTGGTCGAGGCTGCATATATGAGTTTTGCTGAAGTGGTTGAGACTGGTTTAAAATTGCAGATTGCTTTGAGTATACATTCTGGTCTTGGTGCAGTTGCTATGCCTTTGTGCATTTCACTGTGTTCATTTGAGTTGGGCATTATTGTATTATGATTTGTACATTGAGTTGAATCCAGCTTAAATGCTCGGGTTTGACCTTGTGCTCGTGTCGAGATTTTATTTATATTTGCACCTGAGTTGAACCCGTCCTTTTATTTTGGGTTTGACCTTGTGCTCACCTGTCCCTGTAACATTATCAAATGTATATCGGTGTGCACGGCCTTATGGCATGTACAGTGGTACACTGTGCATTTCACATTGTTCGTGTATGATGAATTCAAATGTAAATGATGATGAACGACCCAAATAACTGAGGCAAATAATATTTTCAAAATCCATATTTTATTTTATATTGCAAAAATGTTTCTTTTTCAATTTTACTGCGTTAGTGAATATTTTTGCAGATTGCTCAGATGCTGGATTCTAACTGGAATGAAATTGAAGATGAACTACGAGCGTGAGCGATATGTAGTGAGGAATTTATGTAAGTTGAATTGTGATGTAATCAGAAATTGTATTGTAATTGAAATTGTATAGTGAATAGTGAGAGCTTGAATTTGTACTATTCAAAATTGTAATAAATATTTGTTTTAATAAAATTTCTGTTTGAATTCAAATTCTGTGTTATTTAATTTTATTCAGCAAATATTTATGTAATCTATGAAAAATAAAATAGTACATTAACGAATACATTTACACGAACATATATATGTTTATTATCATCAAACAAAAATTCATATAATCGCATATTCAATAATCTCCCCCTTTTGATGATAACAAACATATATTTAAGATTTTGAATATGTTAAATGTATTTGATCATTGATATGCTCTAGTTGCTCTCCCTATTTAAATGCTTCCTCTCTACACAAAGCTCCCCTTACATATATGCATACAAATAAAAACAGGCAAATGAACCTAGATGCAAATAGAAAATTATTTGACCTTTGCTTGATTTTATTTGACAAAATATTAACTTTTCTCTCCCCCTTTTGTTATCAGCAAAAGAGTAATATTGTTAGAGAAAATAGAGATAAAATGATCAATATCAATCCAACATTAAAACTCAATTGAATATAAATATTAAATTTCAATAAAAAATCAAACAAAAATCATAAATATTTTGTTAGGCGCATAGTCCACTTTTAGAATGATGGAAATTATGTCATCATATAAAACCATACAGTTGTGTCTATTTGTGGTATATTTATATCAGGAATTTGAATACCAACTAACCATGCATAACCGTTAGGACTTTTAAATGAGATTAGTAGTATTCCAATTTTATTTAAAAAAATGAATTCAAGTATCTTCTAACCATGCATAACCGTGAGGACTTTTAAATGGGATTAGAATCAACTTTTTTATTTTAAAAATCAACTTTTGATATGCGTTCCATACATGCATAACCGTGAGGACTTTTAAATGAGCATGGAAGCACATAACAAATTCCAAGTAATTCATCCATGCATAACCGTGAGGACTTTTAGATGAGAGTGAATACTTTGGTATTTATTTATTACTATTTTTTTTACTATACAAATTTTTTCTATTATTTTTTTTAAAAAATGTAAAAATGAAAAACGAACGATTCCTGTTTAAAGTACCACATATCGACAAACTATATAGAATTTTGATGAGTGATGGTCGTTAGAAATATGATAGATATAGAGATGGTCATGAAATTTTTACCAACAATTTTTTTTATAACTCTTGTTTAAATTTCTAAAGAAATTTACTAGTTATACCGTATCGAGTCATAATATATGATAAATATCAACATTAATCACTTTTTCAATCACTATTTATCTTTTCGATAATTATTAGGGAGTCAGATTAGTCAAAATAGTCATTTAAAATCAAATTCAAAAATAATTATGAAATCAATTTTTCAAAATGACTAATCTGAAAATATGGTCAAAAATGATTGTCTCGAGGGGGCTATATGAGGAAAATTTCCGCTATTTGAAAATTATTTGAAATGAAAAATATGCAGTTATTTTCTTTGAAAAACGATGCGATTACTAAATGTCTCAACAAAAATCACGTTCAACTAGTAATTTTTCTATCAACTAGATTACCAGTATAATCTGCATCTAAATTTCTCTTTCACTCAAGATCATTATTTATTGAATTTGATCGACCAAACCATGAAGTGTGCACTAAAAATTTCAAACTCAATTTTAAGAGCAATTTAAATGACATTCTCTTGAATTTGAAATGAAACCATGTAAATAATCAAAAACCGTGAATTTAGAGTTAGCCATATTATAACCAAATGTATTATCATCCAACAAAACACTATTTTTAATCCGAACTTATATATATGAAGTAATTCAAAGAATCTAGAGATTTTTATAGTGTTTTTGGCATAAGAATATAATTTGGCCAACCAAGTTGAATAAGTCAGAGTCAAAATCATCATTTTTTCATCATCTCATTATTGGCTAATTTAATTCAGAATATGGTGCATATTATCACATTTAATATATCGTTCAAAATATACCATTACCTGTTTTACCTTTACGATATTTTTCATTGTTCTCCATTGTGATTCTGTCACCTTTTTACTAGGCTAAGGAACTTTTCTTTATCGTCCGTTGTGTTTCTGGAACAGCCAAAAATCCAGAGAATATTGTTGTTGTTCCTTAGCCTGCCACCACACCAACACGGGAAAAGATTTATGTGACATATTTGTTTTTATAGGTCCATGGTTGTTAGTGGCAGAAAATTTTGAAAAACAATTTTGTAAAGACCCAAAACTATTTATAATTGTTCCCTTCGGCACCAAAATTTGTTTAACTTTGAGAGATTTTATATTTGTGCCTTTTGGAACCCAAATCGGTATAGTTTTCACATGTTTGGGTCTATACCAACAATTATTGTGATTGTGTCCATATTTTCTACAAATTATGCACATAGAATTAACTTGATTAATATTGCTTTCAACAATTTTCGAACTACTATATCCAAGTCCTTGTCTAACCGTATTAACAGTTTGCTTTCCTAATAGCATATTCAACGGTTTTTCACCTTTTGAAAATTTATCTAAAGTCATTGACAATTGTTGGACTTGTGTTTTGAGAGATTCATTTTCGTTTAACAATTGTGTGCACTTTTTAATAGAATTCTCTCTCCTAGTATTTTCATTCTCTTTTAAAATTAGAATTTCATTTTCAAGTGATTTTATATCGATTTCTGATTTTTTAGTTTCCTCTTCGAATGTTGGACACTTATCAGACTTAGGGATCCTTCTTTGATAGTTTTTAACTAATTGGTCAAGTTGTTCATTTAATTCTATCACAATGTCTTTTTGTGATTCAAGTTTAGCGTATTTTTCCCCATGTCATTCAAAACAGCCATTTACTTCATGAAAATATATAAGCAACTCTGAATGAGTAAGTTTTGATACCTCGCTTGGCTCATCATCATCACTGTCAGTTATATCACCTCGAAGGCACAAATCTCCTTTTTCGCTCTCACTGCCAGTGCTTTTATCATCCTCATCCATTTCATTCCAAGTGTCTGCAAAACTTTTCTTTTTCTGTTTCTTTCCAAAGTCGCGTCGATTTCGAGGACAATTGGGCTTGATGTGTCCGGGTTGGTTGCACTTATGACAGAAGATCTCCTGTTCTTCTGAGTAGTCAAGTGCTTTGCCTATTCTACTTTTCAATTCCTGATTTTGAGCTGGATTTCCGTATTTGCGATTCCACCTTTTGAATTTCTTTATTAGTAGTGCCAGCTCTGCTGCTCCATCATCATCATCGTTATCATCATCACTTTCGGTTGTTCCTTTGAGCGCTATTGATTTCTTTCGAGTGTCACTTCCTTCACGTTCTTCCTTGAATTTTATTTCTAGCTCATAAGTGGTGAGATTACCGATGAGTTCTTCAATTTTCATCTGTTTTAAATCTTTTGATTCTTGAATGGCAGTTACTTTTGATTCAAATCTTCGTGGAAGGGCTCTGAGGATTTTTCGAGCTATTTCCAGTTCCATGTATGATTTTCCGAGAGCTTTTGATTTGTATACAATATTGGAAAGTCGTCCATACATCTCTTTGATATTTTCTTCCTTTGCCATTGTGAAATTCTCGTATTCGCTGCTTAACATGGCAAGGCGGGATTCTTTGACTTGAGATGTTCCTTCGCGAGTCACTTCTAGTGTGTGCCATATTTCCTGCGCAGTTAGACAATGTGAGACACGATTAAACTCAAATTGATCCAATGAACAGATAATAGAATTCATAGCTTTAGCATTAGCATTTTTTAATTTGTTTTCTAGTTTGTCCATTGATCCTTTGGTTTCTCTATTTCCTGATTATCTACCGTTATAGTTGGTATTCTATAACCTGTCTCAACAATATTCCAAGCGTCAATGGTTTTCAGAAAAATTTCCATCCTATTTTTCCAATAAGCATATTCACCATTGAACATTGGTGGTCTAACTATGGACTGACCCTCAGCAAAAGCATTATTAAAAGCAGCCATTTTTAAAAATTCAAATTTTTAAAACAAAAATTGATTTTTTTAAAACGAATTTTTAAAACAAAAGTTGACTTCTATTCCTAGCTCTGATTCCACTTGTAGGATCGATTTCACCCTAAAGGGGGGTGAATAGGGTGATGGTATTAATTATAAAAATTAATTGCGGAAGCTTTTAAAATAATTTCAACACATATCACAGAACAATAGCAGCACAGATAATAGCAGAATAATAAATGCAGAAATAGAATGACACAGAATTTACCCAGCTTCGGTAAAACTGTAACGCCCCGAAATTTTCGAAGCCGAAAATTCCAGATAGTTATGAAAAAGAAGAAAGAGATAGAAGAAGAAGAAGAGAAACACCAAACATCTCACATTCGCAGCGGATAAAATATAATAAATAATAAATGTCTACAAAAGAATACTATATCTATTGATTACATTTAATATACATCAGAGTTCCACACATATACAGTCACTGAATAGATACAAGTATCATGTCTCAGATTAACGAATATATAAATATAGAGGATATACTCTACTCGTTACTGCCATCCAGTTTGCCTCCTGAGCTCCAGAACGTCCCTACCTGAAAATCTGTAATACTCGGTCTGACCCGAGCATTACACCAAAGTAACACCCGGGTCAGGCTGGAAACCAGCGTGAGTAAACCCAACTAACATGGAATGCAAAAGTTTACAACCCGAATAAACCCGGGTAACTTATATCAATTTCCACTTCATAAGTTGTTATAGACATCACTTATTCCACACATCAATTTCTAAGTGCCAGAACTTAGATTTTATGGTCCAATTCACTTAAAATCATTCCAATATACCCTATTGATTCCACGTATCAATTTGTAAAGAATCGAAATGATTCAGGTATTAACTAATACCCGACTCTGGTCTCTTCGAATTCAATGTTATTAATTTATCTTCCCTTTTCACAATAATCACATCTACCTTGATTAAGTTCTCAGACTCATTGACTTATAATCACTTACATTGATTAAAATCCTTGAATTAATCATGCTCATAAGTTTACTAAACCTCCATACATTTTGTTACACTAATTAAACAAGTAATTAATCCTCAATTAAGTATTTACCAATAATTACCCCCTTTGATTTATGATATTAAGTAATTTTTCTTCGATTGCTTTTATTAGTAAATTCTATTAACTACATTGATTAATTACCTTAATCAATCATTGATTATTCCAAATTATTAATTACTCTAGAATTAATTAACCTTTAATTGATTATATTATATTCATTGTTCACAATCATTAACTACTCATCTTAATTAACTTCTTAGTTTCCATTAACAAACTCACTAAATTATCTTGAAGTTAAGTTATCATTAACTGTTAAAACAACACCTTTATGTAAAATATCGATTTAAGTGAAATAGTAGAAAAAATTATTTATGTTATCTTTAACACCTGAAACATAAGCAATTATACATGAGGAAAACCAAGCATTACTCAACAATACCCGAGTGTCCTCAGCTCTTATGACATTTTTTTTAACTTTACATTTGTATGTACAATTTCAGCTTATGTTACAAGCATATCCAAGTTACTTAATTCTTGCTTTTATTTACATTTGTATTTTATATTTTGACTATCAAGATTTGAATTATATTCAATATGGTGTACTTATATTTAATACCCATCTTTTCTATGGTCTTATACCGTATCCTCGATTAATTCTTCTGTGTGAAAATACTTCTTTAAAGTAGTTTACTTAGTATACTCAACTACCATGAAAAGAAACCCATCAAATTGTTCATCAAATCGAAGATAAAAATCTAACAAGTAAGGCATTTTCTTAGAAACAAACATGTTCATTTCGGGCAGAAATTTAACCCGAGCTTGCACCTAAAATTCATATATATAGATGTCCGAATTTTAAAAAGTGATACAAACGAAAGTTATAGACCTTTCCGTTAGCTTTCCATAATGATTCTGATCATCGAATTTGGATCAACGGTTCAAAAGTTATGACCATTTTACTAAAAATATTAAGCTTAGCCTGAACTTATGCATTTGCAAGACAACGACCAACAATTGCAATTTTAGCATAGAAAACATCGAAATCAGACAAAATGAATAAATCAAAAGTTGTAGCTTAGTTTCTAAGCTTTTCGAAACATTAAAAATTACTAAAATCCGATAAGAATTGTAAAAGTTATGGATAAAACAATTCTGAGATTTGAATTTCACAACTTCTGTCATTTTGTCTCGGGACAGCGATAAACAATTATAATTTTGGCCAAGATAACATCGAAATTTTGGAAAATTTAAAACTTAAAAGTTTTATAACAAAGTCTAATCTTTCTGGAACATCTAAATTTATCGAAATCGGTTGAGGAACGAAGAAGTTATGGCCAATTTAGTTTTAGCCTAAAGCACAGAGCTAATATTGGTTTTGCTCTCGGGATTACAGTAGAAAAATTCAATTTTTACATATCTAACATCCAAATTACAGAAAACACAAAACATTAAAGTTGTAGCACATGAAATAATTTTTCTAGAACATCCAAGAAATCAAAATTTCATTAAGAATTGAGAAAGTTATGGTCAAATTACTAAGCTGCGTTTTTGATAGAATCGAGCCACTTTTACTTACTACTATCATCTCTTCAAGAATATCATGAATACTAGAAATTTAAATAGTTTTTCTCACCTTAAACATGTGTATTTGACTTGACTCTTTTTCCTTAGCTTTCTCCAAGCTTTTTCACTTTATCCTACTTTTGTTTTTGCTTTGTGAAAAAAAGAAAAATAAGCGAACATTTCCACCCTTTATATAGTAATTTTCAAGGCTAGTTTGGTAATTTTAGTTTTGGACACTTGTCTACTTCTCTTTGCACAAGCTTTAGAAAGTTGCCACATGTCTACTTAGGTGTCTTAAGATGTTTCTACACATGGACACCTAATGGGCTTATGTGTCACTATTTTATTTAATCTTATGACACATGTCCTTCATTTTTTTATGCAAGCTTTATTTCATGACACATACCTTATTTAGTAATCATTTAAGGTGTTCTAGAAGTGTACACCAAAGTGATATATGTGTCATAATTCTATTTCATCTTAAGATAGGTGTCTGGTCCATATTATTCCACTTGTCTTCACCATGTCATGCCACTTATCTTATACTTATAAATGTATACATACTTATCCCTTTTGTATTATTTAAAAGCATACATAAATATAAGGGGTTTTTAGGCACAAGGAAGAAGTTGCAACAAATTTTAGTCTCATGGACAGCAAGTTTGTTTTTTGGTCTGAAGGACACTTTATAGTGTAAATCACAGAATGATAGTTGCAACTATCATTCTGTGATTTACACTATAAAGTGTCCTTCAGAACAAAAAACAAACTTGTTGTCCTTGAGACTAAATGTTTTTGGAACTTTTTCCCTGTGCCTATTTTTCTGTAAATATAAATAAAATAGAGATGGTGTAGATAGTATATTTTCAAAACCAAACAAATCACCTTTAAATTAAATTTTAACCATTCTATTATCTTCAGTATCATCATTATAAATTTTATAAGCCTTCAAATTATTTTAAACAGGCTTAGAAATTTCAGATTCAACAATTTACCCAATTTCAATTATTAAATACAATATTTAAACTATATAATTCAATGATTTAATTTTCAAGTAAATACTTATATCTCAAATTCACGTTAAAATTAACTTTTAAATGTTTAAAATCAATTCAGTTATCCCATTCTACATTGCTAAAAATTCCGGGTCGTCACATTCCTTCCCCCTTAAAAGAATTTCGTCCCCGAAATTACTAGTTAGGAAGAATGAACTAATCCCGTTTACCTTTTCTCCAAAATTCACAATTCAACACTCTACCAACTATCTTTTATTAAAACCCACTATCACCTTAACTAATTTCCTAAAACCTTCTATCATTTCAAACAACACCCCTTTGCTCAATCATCTAAATTTCAATTTTGAATTATCAAAATTTTCTCAAAATTTTTCTAACTCTCTAAATTTCCGACAATTTTTGCCAGCGTCTCATTTGCGCGGCTAGCTCGGTATAACTACAAAAGGCCTCTACGGGCTTCCAAATTCCAAAAGAAGACAAAACGCCAAGTGGCTAGATCAAAAACACAATCCAATTTCATACATAATTTAAATACATACATTTTTGTTGGGCAATTCACATTTATCTTTTGGAATCAAATCCAATTTCTTTTCCCTTTAATACCTGCATATCTTACTTAGCAACAATATTCAATCGCAACCTTTCAAATTATTTTATACAACTCTTTACAGAAGTTTTCACATTTACTTCTATGCAAATTAGTTTTTCCCCGTTTTCATACGAATTCAATTTATTTTTCAATTTTGAATATTGGATTTTAACTTCCATTTATAACTGATTCATATTAGTTTCATCTACTAATTTATTTTAGTTTCCAATTTGTGATCATTTCGTCGCTAATGAAAATTTTTCAAAAATCTCCAAAAATTTTCTAACTCCCAAAATTTTCGGAAAATTTTGGCGGAGTCTCCTTTGTACGGAGGAGCTTTTGCAATTTGACAATAGATATAAATATGTATACATCGACCCACACGGTCGGAAAAAACAAAAACAGTTCACATTTCCTATTTTTATTGCATAGGCGTACCTTTATTTAGCATTTTAAGCAAGCAGCTTATAAATTTAAGCAATTAGCGCAATCCAAACCAACCAAACAGCCTTCAAGTACCTGTACTATCTCGATTTAAATATGTAAGTGCCACATATAGAAATTCTATTAGCATTTCACTTAATTTTAAAGGCTAAACACAAGCATTTCAAAAGCAACAAACACCAAACGCTTACCATAAGCGATTTATATAATTTAAAATTAATCCAATTGCTTCCAACCAAATTTATATGCCATTACATTCAGTTTTAATGGTTTATAATGCAATTGCTTACATTCAATTCATTTGTAAGCAAAACAAACTCCTATTCATATCAATTGATTCAAAAAGCAATTATATTTGCTTCCACTAATTCATAGAATTTAATTAAATCTCGTTTACGTTAAACGACAATCATTTCTACGCAATTTGATAATATCCATGTGAATAAATAATTACTTAAGTTTTATAACCAATTAAAATTGATTCCAACTCAATTTTATTTATTCACTTCCTTTTTAATTTATTCACAATCATTTTATTTAGCTCGACACATTCCATGCTTGTGTACTACTAACCATTCCCAAATTAATTTAAACCGAGCTTTTATTTAATGGCTTTTACCCTTATTCGAAGGCAAGCTTCCTTAAATTTTAAACTTAAGCTACTTTACTTTAATTTATTCCAACATCAAACTTAAGTTTACTTCTATTTGATTCTCATTTAATCAAATTCCATTAAACTCAGTTAGCCCACCATTTCATTTTAATTCACCTCCACAATTTATCAAAATAATATCCAAGCGTATACTTAACTCATTTATACTTCAAATCAATATGACACCGAACTTAAGTTCAGTCTGATAATCCAATTTCAATCACAACCTTGATTTAGTTTTTTCTTTATTCAATCAGGCTTCGTCCATTTATTATCTAATTCCATTAACTCATTTTATATTTCACTTTCTTAATTCATTTGCGAATTTATTTTATTTATACAAAGCCATTCTCAATTTACTTGCAACTTTCGTTAAATATTATTCATATCACGTTTGAATTTTATTTGTAATTCAAACCATCACTTTTCTAATTCAACTCTATTTTATTTCTACAACATCTCTTCTTATTTAATTCATTATCAAATCCAAGCTAATTCTATTGACAAATTCAAATTCATTTCCAAACTCCATTATTAATTTACAATCCGTTTGTTTAATCGAGTTAAATTTTATTAACATACATCAAATAATTATTTATTAGCTTACTTCCAACTTTTATTACAAAGAAAATTACTTCATTAAATTTTCCCGAGTTCAAAGTTATTGTTATAATTTCAGTTTGGAGTTTCCCTTTTATTCTCCCAAAATTTCAACACATCTATTTTAAAAATTTATAAATGCTTTTAAACCTCCCTCATACTATTAAAATAGCTTTTATAAATATATTTCTTATAACTTGATGTCTCATCCAGTCCATCCTTGTTCTCAGAGAAATTCAGTTATAAGTTGATCAGGCGTAGGATTGAAAATCTATAAGTACTTGGTAAACTGGTTTGCAACATCCAGTGAAAATACTTGGAAAATAATTTTATTGAAAATATAGGAAACGGTTTTTGAAAATAGAGGAAATATCTTTGGTGACAATGCTCTGAAAATCATCACCCCCATCCATGGTCACAGTTACATTCCAGGGTTATGTTGCCGTCACAACAAAAATCCATGCAACTACAGGCTCTCCGCGGCCTCTCGATTACGCCATGGAACCCACACAACAGATCACAGTTACATCCAGGGTTACGTTGCCATCACATCAAAAGTCCATGCAACTGCAGGCTCTTAGTGGCCTCTGATTTTCGCTGTCGAAATGAAACCTCTCCACTCCTACATAGTTCGAAGTCTGCCGATATAAAATCAAACACAGACTGTTGGCTCTCAGCGGCACACACGACTTTCGTTA
Source organism: Allium cepa (assembly GCA_030765085.1). Classification (NCBI taxonomy): domain Eukaryota; kingdom Viridiplantae; phylum Streptophyta; class Magnoliopsida; order Asparagales; family Amaryllidaceae; genus Allium; species Allium cepa. The sequence goes on along the minus strand of CM060938.1, from coordinate 119,673,346 downwards.
TGTTATACCATAGGTCGCAGTTACATCTTAGGTTACGTTGCCATCGCAGCAAAAGTCCATGTAACTATTGGCTCTCAGCGGCACACACGACTTACACTATGGTATACTCAACTCATAATCCTCAGGAACTAGTTTTGTCCGGACTCCTCACAGGATCAACTTTAGAACCCTCCTTTGGGGCTCAAGGCAGCACCACCCGATGGCACTCCTGAGAAGTTCATTCCAAGGGAGCGCCTCTTTCCCCAGAGCCATCATCAAAACACTTTATACTATACACATATAGTATCTTTCAAATCATACACCTAGTATGAATTTTATCAAAGCTCCTTTACACAAAATCGATTATCCCAAAATCGATAATTCTCAAATTAGGCTTTCCAAATTCCATATAATGATTTTACCCAAAAATCAAAAGCCTTTCCAAATCCAAAGGTTCCCAAAACCCTTTCCAAAATCCTCATAAGATCCTTTATATATATACAGATATATATAATTTTTAAAACTTTGGATCACTTTAAACTCGTATAAAATTCCTTTTATACTTCAAACACTTCCAAAATCCTTTTTCTTCCAACAATAGATTCAATAAGGGGAGAATATATAACAAAGATATAACTTTGTTTACCTAAAATCAAATATTCAAATTTGATTACTCTTTCCAATATCAATTTCCTTTCTATTCACATTCACCTAAAATTTCATTCACTTATTCACATTTTCCTTAATCCCTATTTGGATTATTACCTCAATTCTTATCCCAGTTGGGTATTTAATCAATAACAGTTTGAACTTCGACCAGTTTATATTTAGAAAACAGCTTAAAAATTTTAAAAATAGAGAAGTAGTTGAAAAATAATTATTAGTTTACAAAATATCTATAAAATAGTTGGAAAATAGCTAAGTAGTTATTGAAATCTTCGATAATTGCAAAATAGTTGTAAAATAATAATTAATTCGTAACTTAGTTGAAAAAATAGTAACTAGTTTAGGAAATAGTTGAAAAATGGTTAAATAGGTCCAAAAATAATTGTAAAACAAGTATAAAATAATTGGGCATTAAGAAAGAAGGGTTATATATATTTAATAACTTGGAAAAAATAAGTTTATATTAAAACAATTTATATTGAAAACAATCCAGAGTCAAACCTGTTCACTGCCCCAACATTTCAATTTAAATTTCCGCTCCCATTTAAATTGACCCAATTCCAAATTGAATAATCTTCAATTTCCATTGAAATTGATTTAATCCCATTCAAGTTGAATTGATTCTCAATTTCCTTCCAACTTCAAATCAAATTCCGTTTGATCTTTAAACTTGTACAACTTTAATTACAATTTCTATCTTACAATTTCTATTTATAATCAATTACATTCACATTTTGCTTTTAACTCGAAATTATACATTTTATTTAGCCAATATATTATTCCATAAACATTTTAAATCAAGATTCCAGAATTTAAACAAATTTTCAAGATTTCAATACTACCTTAGAATTCAACTATATCCAAAATTCTTCGGCAAATTCAATTATCCTTTTGAATTTCAAAACAAACCCAGTTCACAAACAACCCCAATTTGAAATAATTTGGTAACAATTTCTCTTCTAGAAACTCGAAAATGAACATCGATGATGCTGCAGTCATCACCGACGTTATTTTCCAGTGACTGAAAGAGTTCAATGCTTTTATCTCTTTAAAAACATTTCCAAATATTTTTAATTTCAAATCTCCCAAATTTCAAATTCAACACAAAAATATTTTTGAAATAATACTATTATTTTTCCAAAACCTTTGGAAACCACTTCCAAATCCAAAGGAATTTTAAATTGTCCCAAAATTCCAAATTCCCAATCCATCCAATTCATATTTAAACATTACTTCGGAATTTTCATCATACTTTATTTCCAAATATTCTCTGGAATTCTATTTCAAATTATAATCTCATTTATTATGAAGTTTATTTCAATTTATAAATTACATTCACAATCTACAATTCAAATTCCATTTTGTCATATAAGTTTATTCTTCAACTTTGGTTATAAGTTTCTATTTGGTCGTATTTTATATTACTTCTTAACTTAATTCCAATAACTTAACAACCAATCACCTAAATATTCATTAGAAGGGAATATTGCTTTATATAAAAAATATATCCTTATGCAAATTCATTTAAAATCTTCATAAGAAAATAACAAGTACGCCCTCATATATATATATATATACACTCAACTCATTCTAGAGTACTACGGACTCTATTCAATGAGTAATCCCCACCAGAGCCAAGGTTCTCGCTTAACCTTCAGCTCCGTTACCAAATGTAACGACCTAAAATTTTCGAAGCCGAAAATTCCAGATAGTTATGAAAAAGAAGAAAGAGATAGAAGAAGAAGAAGAGAAACACCAAACATCTCACATTCGCAGCGGATAAAATATAATAAATAATAAATGTCTACAAAAGAATACTATATCTGTTGATTACATTTAATATACATCAGAGTTCCACACATATACAGTCACTGAATAGATACAAGTATCATGTCTCATATTAATGAATATATAAATATAGCGGATATACTCTACTCGTTACTGCCATCCAGTTTGCCTCCTGAGCTCCAGAACGTCCCTACCTGAAAATCTGTAATACTCGGTCTGACCCGAGCATTACACCAAAGTAACACCCGGGTCAGGCTGGAAACCAACGTGAGTAAACCCAACTAACATGGAATGCAAAAGTTTACAACCCAAATAAACCCGGGTAACTTATATCAATTTCCACTTCATAAGTTGTTATAGACATCACTTATTCTACACATCAATTTCTAAGTGCCAGATGTAACGACCCGGAAATTTCGAACCCGAAAATTCCAGATAGTTAGAGAAAAGAAAAAGAGATAGAAGAAGAACAAAAGAGAAACACACAATCTCACATTCGCAGCGGATAAAATATAATATCAATAATAGTTATATCAAAGAAAACTGTATCTATCAATTTACATCGATATATCAGAGTTACAACAATCTTATACAACATTGGATAGGTACAATTTAACATGTCTCAGATATATACAATATCATAGTGGAAACTCTCCATACGTCCCTGCCATCCAGCTCGCCTCCTGAGCTCCAGGACGTCCTTACCTGAAAATCTGTAATACTCGGTCTGACCCGAGCATTACATCAAAGTAACACCCGGGTCAGGCTGGAAACCAGCGTGAGTAAACCCAACTAATCATGGAATATAAGAGCATACAACTTATATAAACCCGGGTAACCTATATCAATTTACAACTTCACAAGTTATTATAGATATCACTTATTTCACACATTATTTTCTAAGTGCCAAACTTAGATAAAAAGGGTCCAGTTCAATTAATTCATTCCATTCCAGTCTATTGATTTCACATATCAAACCTATAAAGAATCGAAGTGGTTTCGGGTATTGACTAATACCCGACTCCGGTCTCTTCGAATCCAATTCCATCTTAACCTAAGTTATTCAAGTGAACTTAATTCATGCTTAAATACAAGATGTTGCCTTTACACAGTAATTTATGATCAATAGATAATCCACGTTATCAGTGTCCACCCAAAAATCATACCACAAAACATTCTATATCAGGGATATCAACCAATTCCAGGCATTTAACATCATTTAACCATTCACCAGATTGATCACTTCCAAAAATTAATTTAATTTAACTCTAATTAAATTTATTACTAGCTTTAATCACTTAGATTACCTTTACTCACATTAATTAATTGCAACCAAATTTATTTATCTAAATTCCCAACCTCCAAGTTCCTATCTTAATTAATCACCCTTGATTAATTTTCCTTTTTAATTACATTATTAATTATCCTCTAATCAATAACCAAATTAATTCACATTAATCACATTTATCCATAATTAATTACTCAAATTAAATATCCTGTATTCACTTACTTTTATAAATTAACTTTAATTAATCAACCCTTAATTAATCAATCCTTGATCTATTATACTAAGTAAATAATCATTAATTACTTCTATCGCGTAATTATTCACTATTTACTTTTCTTATGTTATTATTCTTTAATATAATTGTACTTTATAAATCACATTCAGTAATTATACTTTATTTATTACATTAAGTAATTATATTCAACCCATCCTCAAATAATTCTTTTTAATTACTTAAACTTAATTAATTAATCATATTAACTTAATTAATTGCACTAAGAAATCAATCCCTTTAATTACCCCATTGCGTAATTTCTCTTAATAACTCTTTAACATTATGTAATTATCCTCTAATTACATATTACTTAATTATTCATTAATTTATTTATCTTGCCTAATTAATCCTTAATTAAGTAATTAATTCCACTTAATTCCTCTCTTAATTACTCAATCTTTTATTTGATTAGACTAAGGAATAAGTCCTTTACCAATTTATCTTTTAATTACTTATATTAAATAATATCATTCGAGTAATTATCCTCCAATTACTTACATTAGTAATCTTTAATCCAATTAATTAATTACTAATATCCTATTAATTAATCTTAAATTAATTTATGATATCAAGCAATTCTCTTAAACTAAGTAATTATCTTAAAGTAATAACCTTAAGTAATTTGTACTTTATTTTATTGCCACTTTTAATTCTCTAAACATATAGGATTTTACCTATTTGAAACATCTTAAAACTTTGGTATTTCATCTAAAATTACCAATACTTGGAAAGATATTGGATCAAGATTTCTTAAATTTTAAAAACCAAATCAAATAGAAAATTCCTGGGCTGAAAATCGAAAACCCCTCACAAAACAACTCCCGATGCCATCATTAACGCGAGCCCAAACTGGGCCGAAGCCCAACGAAGCAACGGAAAGGGAAAAAAAACAACGAAACCCCTATCTTCTTCTTTCGCCAGCCCTTCCCCACTTCCCAAATATTACTCCGATGATACAATCAGAAAGTTCGAACAAGAACAACCCAGAAGCAAAAACAACAACACGAGCGCCTTCCCACATCAATTCGAACACAACCAGACCGAACGAAACACTCACACAACAGCAAAAACCATCACCTCAATCAATCCCTGCGTGCACATGTACACGTTTACGTGCACAGCTCCTCCCCGCCATCGCTTGACCAACTGAGGGCCGCCACCAACGTCACTACGCCTCTTGACCCTTCTCGCCTCCACACAACACCTTTCTTCCTAGGGTCAAAAATCGAGATACTCAAACGAACAGGAACAAAACATCCTCGACCCAAAACTTCATCGCCTACGACGAACTCGTCATTGGAACCCACGTCCACCCCTTCAGAGCATCACCACTTCACCAGGACGCGATTCCCCTCCCTGCGCTCAAACCCGATCCAACCCTGACGTCACGATTATCTCAGTTCCAACGGGTTACTAACTGCGCTTAAAACCCTACTTAAGTCGAATTCACACAATTCACTTTATGGAAAAATTAAATTGTATTTTTTTCATAATCCTATATTCATAAACAAGCTTCGATCCAAATTACAGCTACAACCATCACGTTGTTCTTCAGCAAATCACCAAAACAACCCAATTGTTCAAACCCAATATTCTCATGATTTATTAAACTAAAAATCATGAAAACATATATTAAAATTCATGATTTTTACTCATTAATCCATTCATGTAATCCAAACCAAAAATTAAGGTTTTTGGTATTTATGTATAACAGTATTTGTTACTGTTATTCCTATTTTTAAATTCTTTTGCTAAAGTTAAGATCCTAAAATTATTTTGAAAGCCATCATCTTCCTCAAACAAACAATTTTTATTTAAATTTCGAATTCAAATATCGATTTGTTTTATTGATATTGAATATTTTCTTTTAACAGAACCTTCACAGTAATATTAACAGAGTAAACTCTTGTTTGAATATAAACAGACAAACTCACCCATAATGTATATACCAATTCATATAAATTTAAGCTATAGAGTGTTAATTCAAGACAATATCAACACATGAATACAGTAAAATTCAGATCAACTGTTTTTTTTTATGTTGAACTTAAACCTGGAACAAAGCAGAGATATACATACATATATTCACATATATGCAGACATTTATATTTATATATACGCGTACATCTTAATTCATCCATGCAGTAACAATACTTCAGTTATTAGATCACATTCATCAGGTTTAATTGATTCAACTTAAGAAAGATTATTTACTCACCTGCTTTTGAAGACAGAGGATAGACTTCCAAAACTCTAAGATCTGTTCTTGCATTCTTAAAACTGGAACATAGATTACTTTAATTTGCATTGATCTTGAATCTTTCTTGCTTTGACCTGAACTTGACTGTTAAGGAGTTGAAACTTGTGTTTGATTCCAGGTTGATTTACCAAGTTCTTTTTTTTTCTTCTTTTGATTTTTGTTGAATTTCTTTGATCTTGATTCTGCTCAAGTTTTTATTTATTCACTGGTTTGGGTTTCTTTTTATTGCTTTATCTCGGTTTTGGGTTTCAAGAGAAGATGAGAGAAAATGTTTATAAATGAACCTGAGAATAAAAAGCCAGGTTTTCTTCTCTTACATTTAAAAGAAAACACACTTGCCACTTGTAAATTTGTGTGGCAAGTATAAGTTACAATTGTCAATTACATGTGTTATCAACTTACAAATGTTTAATCTCCTTATGTTATTGATTACTTATATTTATTTATGTATTTATACTTTCATATTTATTATGTTTTGTACATAACTATGTTTATTTCAAGTAAAATGAAAGTGTATTTAACCTTCTATTACATTCTCTTTAAAGCCCTTTTATTTATCCATTTCCTTTATTTTAATATTAATATGAACTTTAAAAGAAAATAGCAAACTATATACTAATAAAATCATATACATATATTTTATATCCAATTCAAATTTAATTTAAAATTAACTCATATATATACACTTAAACATACCCATATTCAATTTGTTTGAAAATAAAGAACATTTGTCAAATTTTAAGTAATTATATTAGGAGATTATCTCATTTATTTGTTTTTAGTTTGCAAATTATTATTTTAATAAATCAAATCCTGTTAATTACCAATTAATAGATGAAAAAAATTCAGGACTATCACACCAGAACTTAGATTTTATGGTCCAATTCACTTAAAATCATTCCAATATACCCTATTGATTCCATGTATCAATTTGTAAAGAATCGAAGTGATTTCGGGTATTAACTAATACCCGACTCCGGTCTCTTCGAATTCAATGTTATTAATGTACCTTCCCTTTTCACAATAATCACATCTATCCTTGATTAAGTTCTTAGACTCATTGACTTATAATCACTTACATTGATTAAAATCCTTGAATTAATCATGCTCATAAATTTACTAAACCTCCATATATTTTGTTACACTAATTAAACAAGTAATTAATCCTCAATTAAGTATTTACCAATAATTACCCCCTTTGATTTATGATATTAAGTAATTTTTCTTCGATTGCTTTTATTAGTAAATTCTGTTAACTACATTGATTAATTACCTTAATCAATCATTGATTATTCCAAATTATTAATTACTCTAGAATTAATTAACCTTTAATTGATTATATTATATTCATTGTTCACAATCATTAACTACTCATCTTAATTAACTTCTTAGTTTCCATTAACAAACTCACTAAATTAACTTGAAGTTAAATTATCATTAACTGTTAAAACAACACCTTTATGTAAAATATCGATTTAAGTGAAATAATAGAAAAAATTATTTATGTTATCTTTAACACCTGAAACATAAGCAATTATACATGAGGAAAACCAAGCATTACTCAACAATACCCGACTGTCCTCAGCTCTTATGACATTTTTTTAACTTTACATTTGTATGTACAATTTCAGCTTATGTTACAAGCATATCAAAATTACTTAATTCTTGCTTTTATTTACATTTTTATTTTATATTTTGACTATCAAGATTTGAATTATATTCAATATGGTGTACTTATATTTAATACCCATCTTTTCTATGGTCTTATACCGTATCTGTAACAACTCTGTATTTTGTAATTATTTTATTGTATATTTTAATTATTTTAATATAAAATTTTGATTTAAAAACTTATTTTAATTATTTGGAATGATTAAATTTTATTATTTAAATATAAATCTTGATTTTATATGAGTTATAATTCCAAACTTGTGTAAGTTGAATATTTGCCTGAAATGCTGATTTTGGTCAAAATAGTCAAACTGTGACTTTCAACTTAAAATTTTAAAAGTTTAAAATTTTAATTTTTTTTCTTTTATTATGAAAGTACATAAAATTCTAAGAAAACCACTTTTCGTTTCGTTGAATTTGGATGTAAATTGTGAAAGTTATACTCTTTACAATATTGTGCGTATATAGGGTTATTTACAATGACTATTTTAAATTGTATAAATTACTTCTTCTTTGTTATATTTTATTTTAATATGCGATAATATGTTATATTATGTATATTTTTACTTTTAAGTATTTTTTAAATGATAATATAATTTTTCTAAAGTTTATTTGAATTTATTTCAATTTATAAAGCCTAATTGGTATTTACTGCATTTTTCTTTATTTAACTTTCTATTTAATAAAAATTAAATTATTATTTTACCTTGAAAATGTTTTAAAACCATTTTTAATTCAAATTTTGTGTTAAAATATTTTTTTTGTGAAGTAATAAATTTTCCAAAGTCATTGGAGATTTTTTTGTAATTTTTATGTCAGGGTTGCCAATTTTAAGCAATTTCTTATTTCCTTTTTCTATTTTACTTAAAGTAAATTATTTATTTTATCTTATTCTTACTTAGTTTCGGTTTTAAATAAAATTTTTGAGTTTATTTTGTTTTTATAAAATTAAAAAGAAAAGGAAATGCAAAAGGTTTAGAAAGTTAAGAGATCTTAAAAGCCTGAAACGTAAAGGCGTTTTATCCGTTTCTTTTTGCAATTAATACATCAATTTATTGATTTATTTTATACATTCACTTTTATTGCTGTGTTTCACTTTATTTTATTCATTTTACATGTATTTAAATTTAAGAAATTTTTTCCAAAGTGTATTGAAGTTATTTCTAATTCCTAAGTCTAGTTTTCATTTTTCTGTGTCATTTTTCTTATTTTAATCATATCTAATTAATAATTAATTATTAATATTTTGTTTATCTGTTATATTTTCGAATTCTAACAGAAATTTATTAGTGTTTTCAGTTATTTAAGATGTATATGAATATATATAGGAAGTTTAAAAGGTTTGAAAGCAAAGAAACGTAAAACCGTTTTAACGTTTCTTCTTCCGTTTCTTTTCCAATTAATAGATTTAATTTCCTTTGACCGTTCCTTTCTTTGTTGTAGCTGTGCATTTCTTACCTCATTTTCACTTGAAAACATTCCTCTCCACTTCATTTTTCACGGCTAGAAAGGTTTGGTAATGACTCTTCTTTTCCTCTTCTTTTTGCTCTTCTTTTTCCATTGTTTTCTTATATTTTGCCTTGTTTTCTCATGTGTATTGCTTGGCCTCTACCACCCACCATCACCACCATACTCTCCACCATCCCCTACCACTCTTCCTTGGCATCATCTCCAGCCATCATTTCAGATCCATCCATGGCCACACCTCCCTTGGTGACAAAACTCCACAAAATTGCAAATAATGTCCAAAACAATGCACTAGCCACCACTATTACTTCACCACCTTCATACTTCACCATGGACACCACCTCTAGCCACGACCACCACCTTGCTACCACCACTACACTTCATCTTAGCCTCTGTCCAGATCTGAAATTGACATGGCCAAGACTCCATGAACCAAAACTCCACAAAAACAATGCATAAAGCCTTGAAACATTCATGATAGCCACCCTATCACTTATATCTTCATCCACCACCTTGGCCACCACCATAGGCCGCCACCACCACCTTTTCCAGACCTCCCCACACCCCTCCATCTACTGTCCAAACCTGTACAAGTATGGCCAAGACCCACTTGACCCAAGGCCGAGCCTTGTTGTGCTCAAAAACTTCATATATGTTGCCTTGACCAATTGTATGCTTCATGTTATAACTCTACCACTCCATACTCCTTCTAGCCGTGAGTTATGGTGTCAAACCTGAGATATATCATCATCATGGCTGAACCCAAGAACCTCCTAGGCCAAGCATTTGAATGGTTAAAGTAAGGTCGAGTAATCTATTCCTTTGTTGCTTCGTATTTTCATTGTTTCAACATTGTTTTGCGTTGAAAATTTATGTGTGTATTGTCTTGTTTTGGTTATTGTTTGCAAGAAAAATATCAAGGCTCTCCATTCATTCAAATCAAAAGTCGTGCTGTATCGTGCTTGTCATACTTTTGGAACCGCTCTTGTGTTTGTTGTTTTGGTCTTCAGCTTGAAAAAGTGAGTCTTTCTCACTCTGACATTTATACTTATGAAAAGTGAATTGATGACAAGTGTTTAGTAATATAAAATGTTTATGCAAATTAATGATGATCATATGATATGCTATGCCATGTTATTACCATGTTTAAACTGCTAATTTTCACCTGACATCTGATATATGACTGTATATTGTGATATTGACCTTGTTTATATTATTTCTGTATATGATCACACTGCAAGTTCCCTGTTTGAAAAAAAATGTTATGGGCTGAAATGATAGGCCTGAATGGTTTAAAATTTTTCATTTGACTTGGAATTGCGGGTTTGAAATGATAAAACCCGGATTTTTCTTTGTAAATTATGGGTTGAAATGATATATTACCCATATCACTTTACCTAGCGTAGAAAATTATATACAGGCCCGTAGTTAAAATATGTTTTTGTAAAATTTTAAATATTTTAGAAATTTAATTATTATAATATTTTGATTTTAAATTTAATAAAAAAAACGATTTTTGTAAATTATTATTGATTTTCTGAATAATTGTAAGTGAAATGAATTAATGAAAAAGTTAGAAATTTTGAACGTAAGTTATTTTGGAAATTTTGATTTAATTATAATTGGAAATTTAATTGAATATGAAATTATGATAAATTTATGATAATTTGAATTTAAATGAATTTAAGGTGATTTTTATATCATATTAATGATTTTAATAAAGTTGAAATGTGAAATGAATGAATATTGTAAGTTGAAATTTTGAAATATAACTAAAACTGGAAATTTATGAAATTGACGTAAAAGCGAACTTTTAGTTAAGTAAATAAAAATAAAACAAAGTTATATTTGAGGATTTGAACTTAAGTGTTAAGTTGAAATTTAATGTAATGGATTTTAAAAATTCAACATTGCAATTTAATAAGCGAATTATTATTAAATCTTGATTTTTGAATGGAAATTTAACTTTATAAAATCATGAATTTGAGGAAAATTAAATGATGTTTATAAATGTGATAAATGTATGATTTTATAAGTTAAAATGTTTTAAATAAAAAGATAATCGGTTGAGAAATTATATTGAATATTTGAAGTTAATTGACTGTATTTTTGAAATGATATTAATTACAATGTAAATGATATTACAGCAATTGTAAATACTGTAGTTGATAATAATGAACTAAAAAAAAAGCTATTGAAAAAAACTATTATAGAAATTGTTGTAAGTACTATGATTTTTGAATTTAACTAAGTTTATTTGAAATTTAAGAAAACTCTATTACAACATTTTAAAATGCCGTCTTTTGTTAAATTGAACTGTTTTGAATGTAACTTTCCGTAGAGTTTTCTAAATGATGCGAAAAGTGAATTTTCACTGTTTTGATAAACTTAAGTGAATAAATGAACTTTGGAAGTTGAAATTTTGGCAATTTAATAATTTAATTATTAAACATAATAACTTCATTTAATGATTAAAAATGATTTTGGAATATAAACTGTTTTGAAATATGAATTGGAATGGTATTTTAAATTGAATAAAATGAATAATGATTGAAATGTGGTACTGAAAGATATGATATTTTGATATTAAAATGATTTGAAACGAAGTTTTGAAAGATATGAAATTTTGATATATTAAAATGATTTGAAACGAATTTTTGAAAGATATGATATTTTGATATTAAATGATTTGAAAATGAAGCTTTGAAAGGTTATGATATTTTGATGTATTAAAATGATTTGAAAGGAAGTTTTTAAAAGGATACGATAATTTAATATATTGAAATGGTTAGAAATGACTTGATATTTATTTTGATAAATATTTGAATTGATGAAAATGGTATGATGATATATTGAAATGGTTTGGAAATGATTTAATCTTTATTTTGATAACGATTTGGATTGAAAAGGATATTTTATTTTGAAGTATAAAATATTGTTTTAAGTTATAACTATGGGTTATAATAACGATTGGTTGTTAAAGAGACCGGGATCGGATATTGTCTTATAGCCGGCCAATACCGAAAACCACTTTAACAACTGTGTACGCGGTGGAGATTCCAGAATGAAGTAGGATGGTGGCGACGTTCTCGAGGTATATTACGTGGACCCAACTCCCGTGAGTTGGCATATATGACTAAAACAGGAGCTATACCGGGCTACACAAAGGGTCGCACCCTTTCATCGAGCATGCTCCATCGGAAACCATTCTATTACTGTTGTGATTCGATTCGGTGGCGCCACTTTGATTCGGGGGTATTGTTCGAGGTGGGCGGAAGCTGCTGGCTTGCCGTCACCATCGGTCCGGGAGTGCAAACGGTGTATCCACCCTGGCATTGCCTCGCATGCCGTGTCATATCCTTATATCGAGCCCACTACGATTTTGGTTTTAAAGATCCGACCGCGTTAAGGTTCACCATCCCCTTAACGCTATTTTCTATATGATTATACTTTACTGATTAGACACTACCGTATATAGCGTATATTACTACATAGTAAATAGTTTAACGGATCCTTAGAGGATGGGCAGTCCCAAACATCCTTTAAGTTACTGATGCATTTTGTTACTGTTCACTTGAGTTGATTTACAGTTTATAAGTATTTATGTCCTGACTCGAGGGTTTTGTATTTTGCTTTACGCTCGGGTCAGATTGATTGAGTTAGCATTCAAGACTCACCTTCGGCGTTGGAGCTTTCCTTGAAGATCCAGCCATCTATTTTGTTTCAGTATCCAGTGTTTCAGTGATGTATCTGATTTGTACCTGATGTATCTTGTTACTCTTCGGTTGTATCTTATTTAACTCTGATGTATCTTATATTTTATATAGTAGCTTCATGAACTACTATCTCTTTTTCTTCCGCTGCATTTTTATATACTCTATGTCTGAGATCTGTGATTTTTATTTACTGTATATTCTGAGGTTTGCCAAAATTTTATTTACAACGCGGTATTTTGAGCAATTCAATTCCGGCATGAGTGTCTACCTATACACTTATAATGGATGCGAATGGTTGAAAATATCGAGTCGTTACAATCCTCGATTAATTGTTCTGTGTGAAAATACTTCTTTAAAGTAGTTTACTTAGTATACTCAACCATCATGAAAAGAAATCTGTCAAATTGTTTATCAAATCGAAGATAAAAATCTAACAAGTAAGGCATTTTCTTAGAAACAAACATGTTCATTTCGGGAAGAAATTTAATCCGAGATTGCACCTAAAATTCATATATATAGATGGCCGAATTTTAAAAAGTGATACAAATGAAAGTTATAGGCCTTTCCGTTAGCTTTCCATAATGACTAAGATCATCGAATTTGGATCAACGGTTCAAAATTTATGACCATTTTACTAAAAACATTAAGCTTAGCCTGAACTTATGCATTTGCAGGACAGCGACCAACAATTGCAATTTTAGCATAGAAAACATCGAAATCAAACAAAATGAATAAAGCAAAAGTTGTAGCTTAGTTTCTAAGCTTTCCGTAACATTAAAAAGTACTGAATTCGGATAAGAATTGCAAAATTTATGGATAAAACAATTCTGAGATTTGAATTTCACAACTTCTGTCATTTTGTCTCGGGACAGCGATAAACAATTATAATTTTGGCCAAGATAACATCGAAATTTTGGAAAACTCAAAACTTAAAAGTTTTATAACAAAGTCTAAGCTTTCTGGAACATCTAAATTTATCGAAATCGGTTGAGGAACGAAGAAGTTATGGCCAATTTAGTTTCATCCTAAAGCATAGAGCTAATATTGGTTTTGCTCTCGGGATTACAGTAGAAAAATTCAATTTTTACATAGCTAATATCCAAATTACAGAAAATACAAAACATCAAAGTTGTAGCACATGAAATAAGTTTTCTAGAACATCTAAGAAATCGAAATTTCATTAAGAATTGAGAAAGTTATGGTCAAATTACTAAGCTGCGTTTTTGATAGAATCGAGCCACTTTTACTTACTACTATCATCTCTTCAAGAATATCATGAATACTAGAAATTTAAATAGTCTTTCTCACCGTAAACATGTGTATTTGACTTGACTCTTTTTCCTTAGCTTTCTCCAAGCTTTTTCACTTTATCCTACTTTTGTTTTTGCTTTGTGAAAAAAAGAAAAATAAGTGAACATTTCCACCCTTTATATAGTAATTTTCAAGGTTAGTTTGGTAATTTTAGTTTTGGATACTTGTCTACTTCTCTTTGCACAAGCTTTAGAAAGTTGCCACATGTCTACTTAGGTGCCTTAAGATGTTTCTACACATGGACACCTAATGGGCTTATGTGTCACTATTTTATTTAATCTTGTGACACATGTCCTTCATTTTTTTATGCAAGCTTTATTTCATGACACATACCTTATTTAGTAATCATTTAAGGTGAGAAGTGTACACCAAAGTGATATATGTGTCATAATTCTATTTCATCTTAAGATAGGTGTATGGTCCATATTATGCCACTTGTCTTCACCATGTCATGCCACTTATCTTATACTTATAAATGTATACATACTTATACCTTTTGTATTATTTAAAAGCATACATAAATATAAATAAAATAGAGATGGTGTAGATAGTATATTTTCAAAACCGAACAAATCACCTTTAAATTAAATTTCAACCATTCTATTATCTTTAGTATCATCATTATAAATTTTATAAGCCTTCAAATTATTTTAAACAGGCTTAGAAATTTCAGATTCAACAATTTACCCAATTTCAATTATTAAATACATATTTAAACTATATAATTCAATGATTTAATTTTCAAGTAAATACTTATATCTCAAATTCACGTTAAAATTAACTTTTAAATGTTTAAAATCAATTCAATTATCCCATTCTACATTGTTAAAAATTCTGGGTCGTCACAAAATCCTTGCCTACGTGCTGCCCTCAAGGTTTCTACTAGAAATTAGATAGTCAGACGCTTACACACGTAAACTCGCGACACCCGCTATCGACTAAACCTAACTCTACGCTCAAAACCTTGCCACAACTCAGCCACGGAGTTGCGAGTTCTCAAACTACGCCACGTAGTTTGTCCCCTAGTCACACGACTAGTAAATACAACGGTTTAAAAAGAAAATTACAAATTAAAAACAATTTAAATACAAAATTAAACCCTAATTTAACTAGAGCCTTATTAATAACTTTAAACCCAATATTTAAAAATAAAGGCCGACCCTATTTCCTCTTTTATTTTCTTTGGCCCATTCCTTTGTGATAATGGCGGCTCTGTTGTTTCCTTTGTTCGATCTAAATTAGGGCTTTTTAATTTCAACAATGCCGACTTTGGTTGCTCGATCGAATGGAAGATTTATCACGTCGTTTGCCTTGTCGATCGCTTGTTTCTCTGAATTTCTCATGGCTCTTTGAAATTGATCGAGTTCGAGGTTGATGCTAGTATGTTATTTATTCCTTCTCTTTTCTGGTTTGATGCTTGCTTGAATTCGTTGCCTAAATTGCCAATGATGATTTGTTTATATAGGGTTTGTAATCCTAGATTTAAGTTCGTACAAATATATTTGAATTTGTCAATTTCATTTGATCGGCCATTCGATTTCACTTTGATGCTGATGATTTCATTGACTAAATCAAATGCGTATAAATTCGTGTTACTTGGTTGACACGATTTTGAATTGATATCGTGGTCATCACGGTGTTGATTTCCTTTGACTTCGGCCATGTTTTGATTTCGTGTTTGTTCTAGTTTCATTGACATGACTGTGGAGATTTCACTGTGACTTCGGTTTTGCTTTGCATTGACTTTGGCCTTGATAAAATCGATTTTCTATTTCCTGTATATCATTATCTTCAAGCTTGCTATATTCTTAGTGGAATTTTGTTGCAGTGGTTGATGCTTGCCTGGTTAGTTCGCACTTTCACCTGTAGCAGCTTTGTGCATTTTGTTACGGCCTGTACTTGTATACTGATGTTATTGTTGAACTTGTGTACTTCATATATCCCCTGTGTATTGGTTGCTTCCCTGACCTGTGCATGGCTTGAAGTCTGTACACATTTTTGCCTTGGTTCTGGCCATTCTTTGTTTCAGTGACATTGTATTTAGTCTGGATAGTTTTGAGTCCAGTTCCATTTTGGTTCTTGCATCATGTGTTACTATTGTTTATGTATTTGTGATACTCTGGTTGCTTCACCGTGTATACACTTTGATAATCATGTTGTATTATTTTGTTGATAACCCACGACTTTGACTTGACTCTGCTGCATACATGTATTCCTATGCTCATGCCTGTATCATGCTTGGCTTTGTGGTCTTGGCTTGTTAAGGCTGCTGCTCGTATGCTCTGACCTGATGCATATTGCATGACCATTCACATACATGTTGAGTCTTGTTTCTTTGAGTTTGGTTTATTTTGATTTTTGGTCGAGGCTGCATATATGAGTTTTGCTGAAGTGGTTGAGAGTGGTTTGAAATTGCAGTTTGATTATGATGAGTTACTAGCTTGCATTGCTTTGAGTATACATTTTGGTCTTGGTGCAGTTGCTATGCCTTTGTGCATTTCACTATGTTCATTTGAGTTGGGCATTGTTGTATTATGATTTGTGCATTGAGTTGAATCCAACTTAAACGCTCGGGTTTGACCTTGTGCTCGTGTCGAGATTTTATTTATATTTGCACCTGAGTTAAACCCGTCCTTTTATTTTGGGTTTGACCTTGTGCTCACCTGTCCCTATTACATTATCAAGTGTATATCGGTGCGCAAGGCCTTGTGGCATGTACAGTGATACACTGTGCATGTCACATTGTTCGTGTATGATGAATTCAAATGTAAATGATGACAAACAACCCAAATAACCGAGGCAAATAATATTTTCAAAATCCATATTTTATTTTATATTGCAAAAATATTTCTTTTTCAATTTTACTGCGTTAGTGAATATTTTTGCAGATTGCTCAGATGCTGGATTCAAACTGGAATGAAGTTGAAGATGAACTACGAGTGTGAGTGATATGTAGTGAGGAATTTATGTAAGTTGAATTGTGATGTAATCAGAAATTGTATTGTAATTGAAATTGTATAGTGAATAGTGAGAGCTTGAATTTGTAATATTCAAAATTGTAATAAATATTTGTTTGAATAAAATATCTTTCTGAATTCAAATTCTGTGTTATTTAATTTTATTCAGCAAATATTTATTTAATCTGTGAAAAATAAAATAGTACATTAACAAATACATTTACACGAATATATATGTTTATTATCATCAAACAAAAATCATATAATCGCATATTCAACAATATGGAAATCCATTCTCCAATAAGAACCTACGGTTTTGTTTGTAGAGCCTAGTATGCTGGAATTTAATAATGATAACAATTTCGGCTAAGATTAATAAGTTTATTTGCAAATGTTTTCAAAGAGACGTCATTAGAAATTATATCAAAGGTTTTGATATAAAAGTGCTTTAGTTATCATAAGTAAAAACCCGTCCGTGTTTATGTGTAGGCGTGGTCTTATGAGATACTCTTTCTTTTCAAAAGGTTTTATTCAAAGGCTAATATATGACACTATCATTTATTATTGAGTTTTTCTCACGCTGGTTTATCAAGCTTGATCCGGGTGTTTTCAATACTTGGGTCAGATCCGAGAAGTTTCTGGTTAGTCGAAGACGGTTGGAGTTTCCAGAGGAGAACTGGAGATATTCATCGACGTATGGATGTATTCTATTATTTGCTGTACTTAGTGTATTTTGTTTGATGTTTTTCAGCAATTGTAAGGACAAATGTTTATATCTGTCTAGGCTGAATTTAGGTTAGACTCTGATATATGTATTTAAAAGTTTTTCGTTGTAAAGATATTTGTTCAATAATATATGTTATTCCATTCGAGTGGGATTCTGTTCTGTCTATTTTTCTTTATTACCCTTCATGTTCTGTATTTTCGTGCAATTTGAGTTAGACATTTGTGGTTTATTGTCGATTCAAAGGGTACGAGAAAACGGGCCTTGACATTTGGTATCAAAGCTTTTGGTTAAGCGAACACCAAAGTCTGATAGGGGTAAGTCTCATCAAAGATAGGATTAGTAATATCCTAGGATGAGTACTCATTAGAGATAGGGTTATTAACACCCTAGAATGAGTTATGAAAGTGTTATATATATATATATATATATATATATATGAGCGCGTAATTGTTAATTTTATAAAAATGGTTTTGTTTTAAAAAATGGTAAATGAAATAATTTACCTAGGATTATATTTTGATTATAAAGTGTATATTTGGAAAAAATTTATAGTTATAAATTAGGATTAATGAAATTTAAATATGAACATCTTGTGAATAGAATTTCACGATTTGACTATAAGATGTTTCATAAAGATAATCGATAAGTAAGAAATCTGATAAGATAATTAAGATCTTTAATACTTGTTCCAAAATAATAAATTAAGAAATGATAATGTTAAGTTACTATCATAAATTAATCAATTGTTTAATTTAAAGGTTAAAGTACAAATATCTTGTGAATTAAGTTTCACGATTCGACTATAAGGTGTTTGATAATAAGATTTGTTTAAGGAATGAGAATTAAAATTCGAGTAAAAGAATTATGGTAATTTAAATAAAGTTAATCAATATAAGATAAATTTATAAAATGAATTTATAAAATAGGTTTTATAAAGTAATCTCTAAAGGATTTTGAAAATGTTATTATTTCAAATAAAAAGAGGTATTTTATGATAACTAATTTAATTTACTCGAAAATAAACTAAAAATGGGCAAGTGATGTGTTCGGATGGTAAGCACTTCACTTAAGTATTACTCTTCTTGTTAAGAGGATATATGATACTATTGGTAGTACCCAGTTCCTTGGATTGCTTTAGAGTTACTCGATCTATAGAATTTTTTTAAGTTAATGAAATAATACGAATCATTGATTAGCAATATTTATAAAAGTGTTTAAAGTAAAAATAAATCTTGAATCGCTAATTGCTAAAATAAAGCAGAATTTTCGACAATTTTGGATAGTCGAAAATTTCTGGATCGCATCAAACTCAAAGCTAAGGAATTTATGGAATATTCTGGTAAAAGATAAACCACTGTGAAATGCTTTGAGTAAATGAAATAAGATAAGGATAATTTGTAAATCTGATTTATAAAGAAAAAAATTAAGAGTTAAGAGTATAAGGATTTAAATACGGGTGGTTTTAAAATTTGTTTTTCAAAGCTAGAAAATTAACAATAGTACTAAATATGAAATAAGTTTTGTAACTTATGAATTAGATATTATAGTAAATTACAACGATAAATTTGTTAGACAGACGGATTTAAGTAAAACCAGTTTGGAATTTGGGATTTGTATATACTCTTAGGATGTAAAGGTATATCATACAAATGTAGATCTAAGTCATGAACTATTAAGTAAAATAATGACTCCTCAAAAAGGTAATTATAATCTGGAAAATGTTTATTAATGAATTCTAGCATTAATTAAGAATTTGGACTTAAGTCTTTAAAAGTGATTGATTTACATAAGTTATAAAATGTAATAAACTTAAGTAATAGATTTATAAAACGGTTCATAAATAATATTAGTGTTAAAGGAAATATACCGAGTTAAAAGATTGTGGGAAGAATTTTTTTTATAAAGATAAATTATCTTTTGAGTGAAAAATGGTTTCTTTGGAATATATTCCTTTAGTAAAAATATTTGGAAATAAATAATTAATAAGATTAAATAAAAAAAACCTTTAGAAAGTGTTTGAGCTTAAGATAAAAGTTTATGAAAATTTTGAGGGTTAATAAATGCATATGCTATATGTAGATCATCTCATCACTTAATTTTGATCTAAGATTCGAGTTTGGAACTTTGAGGAGTTTACACTGATCCGGAAAAGAATTTATCACTCGATTCTTGATGACGAACATTGATGAGGATGTTTGGTTAGGTACATAGTTGAGCACTATGCAAGGAAAGCAAAGGTTTCTGAGCAAAGAGCCTGATTAAAGTCCACACTAAAGGATCGGGGGATCGATACTAATTCGGTAATAAAGTTGTGTATTCAAATAGAAGATCGAATAAGATATTCCATACGGATGATCTGTTTATATTATATGGAATTAAGTTTAAAGATAAATGTTTTAGGTAAACTTTTGTTTGGGTAATTTAGAGGACGAAATTCTTTTAAGTAGGGAAGAATGCAACGATCCAGAATTTGATCACTTCAAAATATACTATTTAGAGTCATTTTAAATATTAAATATAAAAGGTTTTATGACTCAAATAATATTAGATAGGATTTGGAAAGAGAAGTATACACAAAAATAGTAACATTTGCCTATAACGGCAAAAGTGACAAAATGCTCATTTCAGAAAAGTATGTTTCAATGGTTAAATAAATTATCTTAATCAATTTATGAGTGTTTATATTTTCAAGTAGCATTATACAAATTTATTTTCAAATTTGGTTTACATAAATAAATAGTTTAACTAAAACGTCGAAATGTGACCGTAAAACATTTTGTCGAAAAACGACGTTTTGTCCATTAAAAGCTGTCACAACGTCGTCGCGCCTTTATTTTCTTGTATAGAAACATATACTCAAATAGTGCAAGTATTAATTAATTCACTAAACATGTTTACTTTTACTAAATAAAATTAGAAAACTTCTAGAAGTCATTAAGAAAAGTAAGTAAGAATTAAAAAAAGTAAGTAAGAAAGTCAAAAGTAAACATCAAATCAATATCACATCAAAAGCCAACATAATTATTATTTTACTTAGCTTGGTTCTTAAGGGATTAAGACATAAAGTAAATATGTGAAAGGTGATATTAAGTATTGAAAAAGTGGAGATTGCTTTAGGTTGAAGTAAGGTTAGTTTGGTAATTTGGTAAGAGGTTATTTTGGTAAGTTACCACTTTCTTTCTTTTTCTATAAATATCACCTCCTTCTTCACTTTCATTCACATTTATTCTTCTTATTTTCTCAAGGTTCTTCATCTTCTTCCTCTTATATTTAATGACTTCCAAGACATAGAAAAAATTAGAAAGAAATAACGTCAAAATATTTATAAAATATTTGAAAGAAATCAATGTCCATTCTCTTCAAATCGAACTCCTCTTTTCTCCATATTTTACATCATTTTTCTCGGCCATAACTTCTTCAAAACAGAACCAAAATGCAAAATTAATTTTTTCAAATCATGTATTTTCAAGTGTCTACAACTTTTAAGTTGACCACTTTATCCAGTTCTTAGGACAATATGTCAAAATTCCACTTCTTTTCAGTGCATTTTTGGTCCAGTTTTTAAGCCTGAAAATAGACCATTTTGTTTTGATCATAACTTATTCATAATAGACCCATATTAAGAAATTCCATTTTTTAAAACCATTTAAAATTTCAGTGGCTACAATTCCAGTGTTGATCACTTTTTTCAGTTTTGAGGTTTACTATACCTAAAACTAAATTCTTTAAAGTATATTTTCGGGCTTCATTTTTGTCAGTCCGACAATACCTCTTCTTTATTATATCATATCTCTCTCGAAAATACTTGTATTCAAATGATTCTTTTTTCATATTCAATAAAAAAGAATTTGGAACAATTTCTCAGTTAACATGTTTTTAAAATTTTGAGAGTAAGAGAGTCAAAAACAAGAGAGAAGATAGCCCATTTTTCGGGTCTAATTTTGAGAATTCAAGTTCAAAGCTCTACCGCTTCTTCTCTATATTTTCAGCCAACCTCCATCTCAAGCCTCGACCAAGCTATTGAAAGGAAGAGGGTGTTTTCTGCTAGTGTTTAATGGAGTAGGAATTAATTAGTGAAGTGTTGGTTGATTAGAATGTTGGTAGGATGTTAATCGCTTTGGTTTATGGTGAGAAACTCTATTTAGCATCTCTATTTATACACACACACACACACACACACACACACACACACACATGTTTGATGTTGTGTTAGGATTGCTATGGATGCTTATATACGCTTTGATCATTAAGTATTGATTGTTTGATATGGTTGTTAAATTGTTTTACCAAGTCACGTTAATACACGTCGATAAGCACAAAGGAAAGCGCTTTCCTTTTGAAAATGAAATGGTGTATATGGAATGCTTAAACCTTTTGGAAATAGTTTTAAAATGAGTTAGAAATATTTTGTAAACATTTAAATATGTATAAAGAAATAAAGGAATAAAATCAAGATTTTATCTTGTATATTTTAAATATGTCCAAAACAATTTTCCAGAAAAATCGCGCTTTTACATTAAAGTGACCAAAGTTTAAAATTGATATTTGACACGTTTTAAAAATATGAAATCAATCCTAAAAATCTTTCAAAATTTATCAAAATATATTTAAGTTGAAAATATGTATTTATAAATGATATAAAAGTCGTTTTGAAGAATATAGCTTTTAAAATGTTATTTGCAACACTTTTCGCAGCAGTTTGAAATAACTTTTGAAATGCAGTTTTAAACTTAACAATACTTTCCTATATATTTTGTGAATGATTTTAAAAGAATAATTAAGTCATTTAAAGATTATTTTGAAGTTTTAATGGGAGTTTGAATAAATGGAAAAGAGGAATTGTTTATACCACTTAAACAATAAGTGAAGAAGAATGAATATAATAACAAACTGAGTAATGCGGAAACGACTAGTACATTTACCCCGCCCGTGAGATCTAGAAGATAAAACAAGATGTTTAACTAAGATTAGGAGTGGAGCAACCAGTGCCCTGAACTTAATTGGCCTATATTTTCTCTTCTTAGGCGAGGGGTGCAATATATCGAAAGGAAAGCCCAAATGCTCTAAAAGGTGATAATTAAGTTTTTTTTCTAAGATAAAAGAAAAGAAATAAATTGTTTGAATTTATTATAAATGGTCTAGATATAATATTTATAAAATTGATATTTTATAAATAGAAGTAATGGAATTACAAAGTGTTTTATAAATATTAGAAGTGGGATTGTAATCAAATTCATATATGGGTTTACAACTGAAATTTAGAAAAGAATTTATAATGGATTTTATAAATAATAAGATTTAAAAGGAATGAATTTGTAAATAAGAGTTTTATAAGTAAATAAGAGTTTTATAAGTAATTAAATTATAATTGGATTTTGACTTATAAGTGAGATATAAATGGAATTTGTTAGTAAAGAAATTTTGTATGTGGAAGTTTATAAAATAAAAATGTAATTTATAAACACCGTTTTATAAATCTAAAATCAATTTAAATTGATAAGTTAAATGTGGAAGTTTATTAAAGGAATTATATTCGCGATTTGGACAGTGAATAATCCTTTAAATTAAATGGATGTTTTGGAAAGTGATATTATAAAAAGGGAATATTTTCCCTTAGTTAAAAGTTAAGAAAGAAAATCTTTGATTAAGATTTGATGAATGATTTGGAAAGGTTTTCCTAAGTAAAAGATAATATGATTTAGAATTATTCCAGGGTTTAAGAAAGGTTTAAATAAACCAAATGATTTGATAAATGAGGCTTAATGATTCCTTATACTTTTGAAAAGAAAATGGAATAAATTGAAAAAAAATATGTAACGAAGATATTTTATAAAAGATGAAGTAATTGATTGATGATTGGTATCCACATTAGAACTTAACATCTTTTAAATCGATAATTGGTTTCGAAGGAACCGGGGTCGGATTTGGATAATTCCTATCCGATAATCACTTTGAACCAATGTATACATTCGAATGTGAAGATAGGTTGAAGATGATGACCGTTGAAGACTGTGGATCTTCATAGCGTGAGGACTGCTTATTGATTTACTGGGGGTTGCACCCATTATAGAGTTATATATAGTAGTGGTCTCCTCGTTGTGGAGATTTTTTGGATTGTAAGGACTACTCGCTATTAGTGGTAGTAGGAGAGTGCCTTCGGTTTGTCCTGTTCCTGGGCAACTTGTATGGACGTTTGTCTGACATTGCATTTCTAAAGATTACGTACATTGGTTTTTACAATCGTACATCAGTGGTGGCGGAGAAGACAATTTCTCTTAGCTTAACACCCTCCTTGAGACATACGGCTCAATGGTCGTATTTTTATGGAAGGAAATTAATAGTTAAAGGAAATGGCAATGTGGCATTCAAAGATGTGATATGTAATATGTGAAAAGGTAATCGTTACCTCAAGCCTCATCAAACCGGAAATGATCGAAACAGGATTAGATGCGGCAAGGCTAAGTGGGTCATTCTCAATGAGGGTATGATCATTCCCTTCTAGATATATTTCTTCCTGCTATGACGTTCGGGATTCAAATTAATGTGGTGTATGGAAAACGAGCACTCGGTTAAAGGTCGGTAACGACCGAAGGATGACATATTCGGTATTATCTAGCTACAGAGGTAAGCCGGTCTTGTGTTGGTAGAGGATCTTTGTGATGGTTCCTCGGGGCATCCATCTAGAGGTGTACCCATTTCGGAAGGTACGTCCTTCACCTGGTCATTTGTATGGAAATCTATTCTCCAATAAGAACCTACGGTTTTGTTTGTATAGCCTAGTATGCTGGAATTTAATAATGGTAATAATTTCGGCTAAGATTAATAAGTTTATTATCAAATGTTTTCAAAGAGTTGTCATTAGAAATAATATCAAAGGTTTTGATATAAAAGTGTTTTAGTTATCATAAGGTAAAAACCCATTCGTGTTTATGTGTGGGCGTGGTCTTATGAGATACTCTTTCTTTTTAAAAAGGTTTTATTCAAAGGCTAATATATGACACTGTCATTTATTACCGTGTGTTTCTCACGCTAGTTTATCAAGCCTGATTCGGGTGTTTTCAATACTGGGGTCAGATCCGAGTAGTTTCAGGTTAGTTAAAGACGGTTGGAGTTTCCAGAGGAGAGTTGGAGATATTCATCGACGTATGGACGTATTCTATTATCCGATGTACTTAGTGTGTTTTGTTTGATGTTTGTCAACAATTGTAAGGACAGGTGTTTATAATTGTCCAGGCTGAATTTAGGTTAGACTCTGATATATGTATTTAAAAGTTTTCCGCTGTAAAGATATTTTTTCAATAATACATGTTATTCCATTCGAGTGAGATTCTGTTCCGTCTATTTTTCTTTATTACCCTTCATGTTCCGTATTTTTGTGCAATTTGAGTTGGACATGTGTGGTTTATTGTCAATTCAAAGGGTATGGGAAAACAGGCCTTGACAATCGCTTTAGTTTGGAGACACCGTTTTAAGATAACTATGGTTTATCCGAAACACTTCAAACTAAAAAATTCTTTATGTTCTGAATCAATATGAAGTATGCTATGGAGTTGTACTACTTATCCTAAGGGTGATACCAAAATGAAAGGTAGTAAGGTTAGTACATTTGTTTGATCTCGGAACAACTTGTATGTATGAATCCTAGCATTACATTGCTACTTAGAAGACAGTGTAACCAAGATGTGTTTGCTAAATATGGTAATCATTACCTTAACCTCAAACCCAATAATGACTAAATATGGAATTATGCTGCATGGCTATGTGGGTCGCTCACATTAAGGTATGATCATCGTCTAATCTAGATAAGTATTTATGGATTTATTTATGCTTCGGCCCACTACAGTTGTTAATCGCAACCGAGGGATGATCATATTCGGTACTATCTAGGAAGGGGTAGGTCAGTCTTGATTCGCAGATGTGCAATGTGTTTGTAGCCTCGGTACATTTTCTCAAGAGACGTATTGTACAGAAGGTAGTCTCTTGCCTTGTCATTGTTGGAATCCATTTTCCAATGTGCCTTACGGAGTTAGTTATGCCAAACACTGGAATGTGAGATGCAAGCATTTCAACAATGTTATATATTTATTTTCAAACTTAGACATTAGTAATGATATCTCTAATTTTATGTATAAATTTTTTGGTTACTGTGAGGCAAAAGCCCATCCATGTTTATGTACGGCTTGGTCTTACAAGATACCTTTATCGTTACTAAAAGCATATGTTTTAAGTTACTCACACCATACCTATATCTGACCTAGAGTTTTCTATCTTTCCCTTAAACCCATGCGTACTCTAATTTTTGAGTAGCCAAGTAATCTAGGTTCTTACGGATGCATTTTGAAGGAGAATGGAGTAGGAGGCTTCACTACTATCTAGATATCTATCTTATTTCTGCTTTCATGTTTGAATATAATTATGTATCAACATTGTAGGGGAAGGCAGTTATAACTGTCCCTAGCTGAAGTTAGTCCTTATTGTAACTCTGATATTTCATTTTGGGAGTGACTGTACATATCATCATATGTTCCATTATATATGATTTTCATGCGATGTGATATTCTATGTTTCTTTCTTCTTGTCTTTTTTTTTTTACCCTAACAACTTGTCTTTCAAACTCCTAGATAATTGACACACGAATAGCGGGGATGTATTAAGTTTCGTCTTTAGGAGTAAGAAAGGAAGATCGTTACATGTGGTATCAAAACCTACGTTGAGTGAACATATGGGCTTTAGTTGGGGTTAACTCATTAGAGATAGGGTTAGTAATACCCTAGAATGAGTTTAGTCTATGAGAGTGCATATTTATAATTTTTATCAACATTTATATGTTTGGTTAATTACTTTTTTTATTAAGATAATCTTTCCTATGTATTCTAAAGTTATCTTACTATATTCAGGTAGTAAGAGACGAGTACTAGAAGAAGGAAAGGAAGGAGAACATGCAATATTATAACCACCAATGGTCAATCTCCTAATCCTAGTATAATAGGAGGGATGGAAGAGGAGGCACCTATGCAACCCCGAGTTAACTTTACATTCTTATGCAAAGACCACAAATTTGGGTGGTAGCCATTCAAAGGCACAGAGTCTATTACCGAAATTCAAGCTTGGCTTCGTTCTTGTAAGAAGATCTTTAAGGGGCTTAGTATTTATGATGAGCAAAAGCGCTTGCTGTCATCTTGGAAATTATAGAAAGGAGCTTCAGCATGGTAGGACTCGGTTACCGCAAATTTTTTGAAAAATGAATTTTCTTGGGCATGGTTTAAAGAAGTATTTAAAGATTAGTATATGCACGTAGTAGAAAATACCCATCTTTACAGAAATTTTCTGGATCTTAAGCAAGGGGAAATGACTGTAGATGAGAATCAATGTAAGTTCAATGAGTTGTCGCGCTTCGGACCTGGTCTTATTGATACTCCCCTTAAAAAGAATGAAATGTTTGTAGCTGGGATGAAGGAAGAATTTCAAGAGAAGATACTGCACACCTAGAAGGATCTTTCATAGACCTTGTAGACATGACTTTGCGTTATGAAGTCCTTGATAAAATAAAGCCGACAACAGCACCAAGAAACAGTAGCAACAACTCGAACAAGGGGAAATTCAATCAACAAGGAAAGAAGCAGTGGGGAGGAAAGCTAGGAGGAAGGGCTCAGGAAAACCACTACAAAAATGTTAGTTGTTATATTTGTAAGCAAAAGGGCCATAGTGCAAATTTATGTAAGAATTCTGGAGCTTAGAAATAGTAGATAGGTCCTATTTCTTCTATGGTTCAAAAGATACTCTCCTTTAATTCCCACCAATGAGGGCATGTGGTGAAGGATTGTCCACTGATGAAGAAAGGGGAATAAGCTAAGGTCTATGCCATTAAAGATGAGCCATCGACCTCAGAGGATGTCAAGGGGAAAGGAGATCTTGAAATTACTTTATATGTTAATGGCATTATAGTACGAGTATTGTTAAATCTTGGGGCTTCCCATAGTTTTATTTCTAAAGATTGGTAGATAGATTGCAACTTACTCCAAGGATTATAGAAACCCCTTTTTGTGTGCCTAACCCCATAAGTGGTGCAACTAATCTATGTATGATTTGTAAAAATGTACTTACATTACCCACATTCTCGATTTTAATAAGTTTAAAGTTCTGCTTGGTATGGATTGGTTATTAAGAGGGGAGCAGTTCTTGACTATGCCGAGTTGATAGTAGCGTTGAAAATCGAGACCATAAGGGGATTGGAAAGGATATTGTGTGGTAAGCTAGGCAAGCTAATGAGTATTTTTATTTATGCACTTGATTTATCCCATAAAGAATTAGGATCAATATTAATAGTTAAGGACTTCCCAGATGTTTTTGAAGAAGTTAACAACTCATGTCCACATCAGGATATTGAGTTTCGTATTGACTTAATTCCTAGTTGGAAACTCGTTATTCATCCTATCTGTAAGATGGGTCCAAGAGAGAAGTTGGAATTAAGAAATCAAACATATTATTTGCTGAGTAAGAAACTAATTAGGCTCAATCGCTTAAGTTGGGGAGAAGTTGTAGTCTTAGTTGCAAGTTGGATGGTTTGCTAAGACTTTGTATTGATTTCTGTGAGCTAAACAAGCAAACGGTTTGGTATAAGTATCGTCTACCCTACATAGATGAATTTTTTGACCAACACATGGTACTCGGGTCTTCTCATAGATGGATCTTGCCACGAGATTCCACCAATTAAGGACCGTAGAGTATAATGTACCCTTAATAGCATTTAGTGGGTCTAATTTTCTATAAGTGGTTAGTTATTCCTTTTGGGGTAACCAATGCACCCGCCTATGTTGTTGACCATATGAATTGAGTTTTTAGAGATGTGCTTAATAAATTTGTGTTGATCTTCATAGATGATATTCTTATTTATTCCAAGATCGAGGAGGAACACAAATGTCGTTTGGAGATTGTGATGGAAACACTAAGGAAATAGTTTTTAAGAGCAAAATTCTCCAAACGCCATTTTTGGCAATCGGAAGTAAGGTTCCTTGGACATATTGTGTCAGGAGATGGTATTTTGGTTGATCTAGAGAAAGTAGCAGATGTTTAAGATTAGAAGACAACGCAGACTCCAATAAAGGCATGAAGTTTCTTAGGCTTGGAGGATATCATAGGAGATTCATTCAAGACTTCTTCAAAATTGCATCACACCTAATAAAGTTCATAGAGGAGGATATTAGGTTCAAAGTGTGAAGAATAACTCAATGAGTTAAAGAAGAAGTTAACCAACGCTCCAATCTTAGCTATCCCAGATTTATTAAGGATTGAAAGTGTATACGGATGCTTATGGCGTAGGTTTGGGTGTGGCGTTGATGTAACATGGAAGAGTTGTGACTTATTCTAGTAGGTAGCCGAAGCCTCATGAATGTAATTGTGCAACTCGCGACTTGGAATTATTACTCATTGTATTTGCATTAAAAATGTAAAGGCATTACTTACTAGGTAAAAAGTTCGAGCTCTTCATGGATCACAAACCCTTGAAGTATCTTTTCATGTAGAAGGATTTGAACATGAGATAACAGCATGGGATGGAATTTCTAATGGCATATGACCTTGATATTTTATGCACACCTAGTAAAGCTGATGTGGTAGCTAACACCGTGAGTAGAAATGTTGTTTATGTTAGTACCTTAAGTAATTGTTCTGATGATAATAAAGATAAGACATTATATAAATATATTTACTAATGTTTTATCAAGATATATATAATATATAGTATAGGATATTAGATAGGTATCCATTAAGAAGATTGCATAGTATCAAGAATAGATTAAAGACGTTGACATCAAGAGTAGATTCAAGATGATGATAACTGAAGACTCGTGAGTATTGAAGAGTTCAAGATATTCCAAATAAGTTATGGAATCATAGAATTTTTGTTAAAACCCTGATAGCACTTTCTTGATCTCTCTTTCTCCCTATTTCATGTAAGTTTTAAATGTTTTACAAATATCCTAGTTTCTAAAATAATCTTTTCAAACATCTTTTCAAAATATTTCTCAAAATAATTTTTTAACCTTCTATATCAACAAAGATATTATATTGAGTTTTTAAGTATTTTTAATCTATTATCTTTTTGGCATTTTAGTTTATATCTTCCTTATGTTTATTTTTGATTTTTGATATTTATATTTTGATTTTAATATATTTACTTATAATTTAAAACCATATTGATTATATATTATATATATTATTTACATTATATTGAATACTCTTATTAAAATTTTCAAAATTATTTTATAAAGTCTTATTAAGTTATGTTTTGATTAAAATGTGTATAAACTATATTTAAATGATTCTACAAAGTATCAAATTATTTTACAAGCCAACAATTTTCAAAATAATATTTTAAAGTGGTTTTCAAAATTGTGAATAGTATATCGACATACTCTATCCATGTATGTCGACATAGTGGTCGTAATTTTAAAAACTCAAATTTTAATGGAAGTGTCTTTTCGTTGTACCTCTTCGCGAATGGACATGACTGTTGTTTCATTATTTATATAAGACTCCCAAACGAATTTTTAACATCTAATTTCTTCTTCTTTTCACCTCTTTACACTCTCTCATTTTCTAAATCAAAATATATCCAAACTATGTCGAAATTCAGTTAAATTCAAATTCAATCATCTTTGGTTTGATTCTTCTTCATCTACTCTCTGATTTCTTTCATCTCTTTCATCTTTCTCACTCAAATCTAGATTAAAGTGCTGTTCAAGAGTTATAGGATAAACTATAATCAAGATCGAAGATCTAAGTCTATAAAATTGTAACGACCCAGGATTTTGGCAATATTATTTTAATAAGTATTTAATCTAATTAAATAAAATGCAAAATTATCATTTTAAAAATGAATAAGACTTTTGTCCATTTACCAGTTATTTATATATATGTGTGTGTGTGTGTGTGTGTGTGTGTGTTGTGAAGGAAATTATGATTTGAAAATTTAAAATAAACTCTTTCAAAAATATTTAAAATAAAATCTATCTTATTCAATTAAATTAAAGGCTCTACCCTATTAACATTTGGTTTGTATATATGTATATATGAATGTAATATAGATAATAATGTTTAAAATAAAATTAATCTTATCAATATTAAATATAGGTATAAAATAGTATATGAATATAAATTAAGTGTTGATAGTTTAAGCTTAAACAAAAAATATAGGGATTTATGTTAGAAATAAATATTTAAATGGTTATTGTGTGTAAGCAACATAGGATAAACACATAAAAATAATATAATAATTTTTATATTAAGCACAAAGGTAAAGCAAAACCATACAAAATGTATGTATGTGAATTATGCAAAGCAAGAAAATGATAAAACAAAATATCTATATACAAAATCCAGTAGAATAAGTATGTAAGCATAGAAGGAAACAATTGCATTAAATGCTATCTTCTCAAGCACAAAATAAAGTCATTTCAAATATTTACAAATCATTTCATTTTAGTAAAAAAAAATCTAGTTTGGTCAAAGAGAAAAAAAAAAGAAAAAAATCCGATCAAAACAAAAGAAAAACACTGTACCAGTTAAAGCCTACCCTGTACAAAACTTTCTCTTTATATATAAATCCTTTTAGTTA
This sequence comes from Allium cepa, assembly GCA_030765085.1. Taxonomy (NCBI): domain Eukaryota; kingdom Viridiplantae; phylum Streptophyta; class Magnoliopsida; order Asparagales; family Amaryllidaceae; genus Allium; species Allium cepa. The sequence goes on along the minus strand of CM060938.1, from coordinate 119,641,627 downwards.
GCTCGTTCACAACTAAGTAAAACCAGAAAAAGAAAATAAGTATCATCATTTTATAAACTCAAATCCAATTCAACTAAAAAAACAGGAAGTTTCAAAGGCAGATTAAACTGCATTTTTCAAAACAGATATTGGCTCTCTGTTCAATCTTTTTTCAGGTGAGTAAACATATCATTTTTGAATTTAAACTTGTGCATCTGTTTCATGAATAAATGTTGTGTTTTGCTGTATATTTTTAAGTAACAAATTTTGTACATATATGATTGTACTGTGAATTTTGTATGGTCTGTTCTTCCTGGTTATAGTTACAGACTTGATAGTTAATCAAATTTCAAAACATCTTAATCCAACTATTTTTAGGCTTACAGTTTAAAACAAAATAAGTTTGTTTAAACTTAAATTATGGTCCAAAATTTGTTTTAAGCTTGATAGTGAAATATTGACTCTGTACATTCAATTTTACAGTGAAAAGACAATCATATGATAAATTCGAATATTTTAAAATATTAATTCGATTATATAACTTGAATCAACATTCAAAGATAATATTTTTAAAACAAAAATGGTAATTTTAGTTAAGTATGTTAAGAGAAGTTCTTAGTTTAACCGAAAATGCTTTTTCACTAATTTCCATCGATCAAGGAATTATTGAATGTTGAGATCTTGCTTGAAGCTTGCTTGGAGATCGATGAAGTTAGGAAAATTGTTAAAAAAAATTTCTATTGCAAGAATTGATGGGATGAGGCCATATTAGGGTTTAAGGCTTGAGTTTTTTGTGGTCAGAAAACGAGTTGAGTTCGTCTCCTCTGGTTGATCGAGCTTCTCGAAACTCAAGGGAATGGTAGAATGGAGGATTGACGTGGTGAGGCCGGTGTTGTATTGCCTTCGGTGGACGATGTGAGTGAGACGAGGCAATTTACTGGGTGGAGTCAGGGTTCAGGATTTCGAGCGAAAGACAAAATCGCGATCTGGTAATTTTTGCGTCGAGTTGATCCTTGTTTTCAATTGTAGTGATAGTATGTGACTTACCGGAGGATGCATGGTTCACCGAAGCGCCGGCGAAGCGCCATGCTCGTGCGTGATCTCGATATGGTGTCAGAAGCTTTTGAGTGGTGAACGACTCAAGTGGATGCTCGAGGAAATGGAAGGTTTGCTTCGGGTGAGACCTGAGTGCGTGAGCGTGCATCCCAATTTATTGAAGTTTAACTTAAACTTTAACTTAAACTTGACTGAAAAAGGAGAAGAAAAGTATGAGAATAAGAAAAAGAGAAGGTCTTGGGGATAAGAAGAGAACTCGAGTGTTTACTCGAGTAAACTTGGGGATTACTCGGGTTTGATTCCCAAACCTGCAGTATAAAAAATAGTAAGTTAAGCAAATTATTTAAACAATTTTAAGTAGTGATGACTAATTAATGTTTGAAAAATTTAAGTTAAGACTTTATTACAAGTTTAATTATTTAGGTGAATACTTTAGAAATGTTTTAAATCTTAATTAATATCTTAATGAAGTAGTTAATGGAAGATAAGTTTTAAATTTAATTTACATTTAAAGCTTTTTAAGTTAGTAATAAATTGATTTCAAAGTTTAGGGAAGATTTTTAAAATGTTAATTACGATGAATGATTATTTAATCAATTGTTTTGGAAAGTAATTAAGAATGACTAATTAATAATTATAATTAACTAAGTGAGTAGAGATAAATCAATTTGTAATTAAAGATTGGTAAATTAATAATTAAGTGTCTAATTAATTTGTAATTAAGAATTGTAAATTAGCTAATTGAAGATAATTAATAAATAAATAGTAGTTAATTAATTAAGTAATTAATTAAGGATTAATGATTAATTAATTAGTAATTAATGAAATTAATAATCGAGGAGTAATGAATTAAGTAATTAAGATTTAATAAATTGATTAAGAAGTAATTAATTAAAATAGTATGGAATGGAATAATTAATTAATTGATGATTAATTAATTAAGAAGAATTAAGTGATAAATTCTTTAGTAATAAATTTTATTTAAGTTAATTAAATTAATTAAATTAATTATACCATGAATGAATAATTTCTGTTTGGATGATTGTATAAGTAGAATATCTGAATTTGTGATATCTATTTGGTAATATTCTATGATACTCTGTGATATGCCTTGATATATCTATGATGATTGTGTATGATTTATCTGTGATAAATGCTATGTGAATTCAAAGAGTTGAATTAAATTGTTTAAACTATTAAACAACTTGACCTTTAAAATGGCGTTTGTATTTCGACGAGACCGAGATCGGGTGTTAGTTATGATTATCCGAAAACCACATCGATCCAAATTAAACGATAGGTCATGACATCTCCAAGTGAAGATCGAGATGGTGTTTCAGAGTGCACGGGTTACTATCGTTAACTCTGAGGGTGTGTAACATCCCAGAATTTTTAACAATATCAATTTAATAATCTATAGTTAAAATTAAATTGATATTGATATTCTGATAATAATTATTCAGATAAATTTAATAATCTTCTTCAATAAATATTTAAATTGGTTATTTTATCTTTTAAATAATAAATTGATTTCTATTTACAATATAAATATATGGTTCATATTTTAAATAAATTGGTTTTGTTTTAAATTTAGAATAAATTTAACAAATTGGTTTTATGGCTTAATAAAATGAATATTTTGTGAAATGATTTTAAATTTAATAATAAGAGATTTATAAAAACAATATTTTATTGTCTTTTTAAATAAGCTTTGAATAAGATTTGTAATTTTTATTTCAATTTGAATTATTATTTATAACTTAATTTGAAATTATTTGATTTTGAAATTTATTTTGAATTTAAATTCCCAAGTATAAATTTTTAATTGTTTAATTGATTTAATCTTTAATATGTATAAGTTAATTTGTAAAACATTGTTGTTCTTATTTCTTTTGTAAATTCATAAACATATTTTAAAATAAACTAACAACTTAAACTAAGTTAACATATACATTAATTTGTAATTAGTATTAACTATTTTAAAGAAAACATGTGTTGCATTTTTAAAAGAGTAAATAGACAAGTGTCTAATTTATGACAAGTGTTAAATTTAGTTTTAAATTTCCTTTTCTTTTATTAAAATCTGAAATACATTAGTTAAGTGTGCATCTTCATTTTCATATTGCATATTCTTTTCACTTCTTTAATCAAAACTAAATCTCTCAAATTTGCATTTCCTCAAATCTAAAAATCTGCATTCACAATCAAATGAAGATCAAATCTGCATTTCCGAAATTCAGAAACCCTGTTCAAAAATCTGCATTTCTTCAAATTAATTGAGCCTGCATATAATAATCTGTAAGCAATACTTGCATATCCCAATTCCTAAAATCAAATGAAGCCTGCATGTTTTCCTGCATTCTGTTTAAATCCTGGAATGGATTTGAAGACATGAAAGTCTCTGCCTTCATGTGAAGATTTAGCAACTTAATCTATCTGCATGCATGTGAGAATCTAGCAACTGCATCATCTACATCTATTTTCTGCATACAAGTAACTAGAGTTTGGATCATGAGCAACAGAGAGGAGCTTACCTGCACATCATATGTCTGCAAATTCAAATGATCAACAGGAGCTCTGCATTTGTTTTCTGCATTCATCAAATAGGTGAGTAACAATTAAACCTTAAACTATATTAGGTTGCTTGATTAGGTGTTTGAGATAAATTATGTTTGTAGGTCTGTTGAAATTGTGATTTTTATATGCATGTTGAGTTGCTATGCAGTGATTCCATTTTTACATCCTACTTAAAGATCCTCTGCAATTGGTTTATTTTGAGACAGTAACTGTTTTAGGATAATAAAAAGAGTTTGTTTATTATAAATTAGTTTCCAAACTTATAAAGTAATGTGTATATTTCTTAAGTTAAGATTTAAAAGTTTAGGTGAATCAAAATCAGAGTGTATCTCTGTAAACATAGGCAGTGCCACTATATGTTAATATTGATCAAAATCAAACACATTAATATTTAAATCCAGTTTCCTTAACCTAAGGCATTGACAAAACTTGATTTTTAAATCAGGTAGTAGTATTTCTAGGTGTTTGTTACAGTAACAGTTTGTTATTGAACAATAATATGATTTGGGGCAAATTCTTAAAAACTGTAGTTTAAGAAAACTCAAAATTCTTCCTGAGTTATAGGGTAAGGACTATAGAACCTTAGAAAAATCAGAGATAGGGATTTTGTTGTTTAGGGAAGATACAGTTTGGTTTCAGAGTATGAACCCTGTTTTTGAATTGGGTTGAGCTTTGAGTCAGTTTGAGATGTAGAGTTGACCGAGTATTCTGGTACTTGGGGATTATGAAGTGTGTATATGGAGGAGTTCGAGGTTGAAATGGGTGGACTGCTGGTGGTCGGAGCGACTTGCAATCGCCATTGACAGGTTTGCAACAGAAACCTGTAATATGTTTTTCAGGTTGAATTTGGGTGTTGCAGGGAGGCTGTGGGGAAATGGGAGAATGACTCGGAGCAAGTTGATAGAAAACTCGGAGTAAATGAGAGGGAAACCCGAAGCAAAAGTTTGATTTCTCGGGTCAACCTGTAGATTATAGGGTACACAGTAAAACTGTGTATGTTTTTTTTTAAAAAAAAATTGGATTTTAAACTTTTAAAAATCTGGGTTTTTGAAACTTAAAATCTGAAGTTTATGTTTAAAGAAAAGTTTAAGTTTAAAATCAAATTCAAATTGTATTTTTGATTTGAATTCAAGTTTGTATTTTTGATTTGAATTCAAATTTCAGGTTTTGAAACCTGTTTTCTGTTTTTTTTTAAATCCGGGTTAAACTTTTTATAATTTGCAGTTTTCTGTTTGAGAAAAATTTAAGTTCAAATTTAAATGCAAGTTTAAATTTCTCATTTGAATTTAAATTCCAGTTTTTAAAATAGAAACTTAAGTTTAAAAAAATTTAACTTTATTAACTATATCATGTTGATAAGATAGTTTAAACTTTTAATAATAAGATTTTAAAATATGAATAAAGTTGAAGTTAATTTAAAATCTGGGAATTCAAAGTTTTAAATTTATTTAAAACTTTGATAAGTTTAAAATTGTTCTATTTTAAACTTGAATTTAAATTGAAATTTAAGGGTAATTTCCTAAGTACTTAGATTTGAATTAAATTGTTCTAAACATAATTAAGTTATGTTTTATTTTGGAAATTTGATTAAGAATTACGTTTTAGAATTAATTAATAAGGTAATTAAGATTAATTAATTAATTTAATTCATTAATTAAATTTGAAATTAATAATTGATTAATGATTAATCAATTTATAATTAAGATCATTAATTAAGTTATTAAATAATGATGAATGAATATTAATTATGTAATTAAGTTTTAAATTAAGAATAATTAATTTTAATTAATGAATGATTAAAGATAATTTAATTTGTAATTAATTTAAGTTAATTACCTTATAAAATAATTTGAGGATGGTTAATGAAGGTCATTAACCAGGATTATTTAACAATTAATTAATGTAGTTAATTTTTATAATTAATTAGATTAATTAATTTAATAATAATCAATTATGGATGGTTTGAGTATAATTACTTAGTAAAGTAATTAAGAAATTAATTACTTAATGTAATTAATTTAATTTAATGAGATTGTTTAATTTAATTAATTTAGTTTAATTAATTTTAAACACTTGAGTTTTATAAATAATTAATTTATGTAATTAATGATTTGGAAATTACTTAGTTAAGTAATTGTTTAATAATTACATGATTGTAATTAAGTGGAGATGTTTAAGTATGAGATAATTTGGGTTAATTATTTAATAATTAATCAAATAATTAATTAAGAAATTAATTTAAGGATAATTAATTTGGTTTAATATAGTAATTAAATTAGTTAATTACTTTGAGTAATTAATTTAAGAAATAATTAAGGATCATTTATTATTTTAATTAATGATGTAATTAAAGATGATTAATTATGATTAATTAATCAATAATAAGTAATTAAGGGTAATTAATTAATGTAATTAATTAGAGATAGTTAATTTAATTCATTTTAAATTAATTATATGGTGATGAATAAATCATGGCTTATGTATGAATGGATGTCATTGATTGTCTTAGATGAGATCTCAGTAATGAGATAAATATATATTGTGTGGTATGGATGTTTGATTGTATTGTGACGATAACTTAGGTTATCTATTGTGATAGTGATATATGGATATCTATTTGATATTGATGATGTGAATTACCTGTTATGTGATAATGTTGATTATCAATTGTGATTTATAAGTTATCTATCTGTGTGTATATATATACTGTAATTTAAATGTTTTAAACCCTTAAAACAACTTGGACCTTAAAAGACACGCTTTGGTTTTCAATGAGACCGGGATCAGGTTTCCATATTGGATATCCGAAAACCACATCGATTCCAAATAACGTTAGGTCGTGAATTCAAAGTGGAGCTTTGTGAAGACTCGAGGTGTATGGACTATGAGTCAATATAACTCTGTGGGCGATTCCGTAATGAGTTGACGGAATTAGTTCTTATAGATTCGAGATGGTGATTTAGAGTGTAGGGGTAATTGTCGTTAACTCTGAGGGTGATTCCAAAACGAGTGTAACGAGATAATGCCTTCGGTTTCGTTCGAACCTGGAACGAACTTGTATGGATTGAATGCTTTCAGAACATCGTTAGGTGGACGATGAGCATTCTAAGTGATATGTCCTATAAAGGTAATCGTAGCCTCAAGCCTCATCAACCAGGAATGGCTAAAACAGGGGAGGTGCAACAAGGCTTCGTGGGTCGCGCCCACTGGAGAGCAAGATTGATCCCTGTCTAGAAGTCCCTTTATATTCGGCTGTGTGGGTGGTTGCTAGCTACAACCACGGGGTTGTCTTGTTTGGAACTATTCAGTAAGGAATGGGTCCAGCTTTGTGTTGCAGGGGGTCGGGAGTGATCCACGGTACGGTGATCTAGGCCACGTACTGTGACGGACGGTACCCCAGTAGCCCTGCCATTGTATGGAATCCAAAATCCAATAAGTGCCAACGGTTTTGATTGTATTACCCACTTTTATGGCTAGTAGCTGGAATTCAATAATGTAATAGTTTCGGCTATTTATTATTTATTTGAAAATCCTAGACACTATTATAATATCATCGGATTTCCTATCAAATGTTTTGGTCGTAAGGTATAAACTTTTCCATGTTTATGTGTGGGAAGTCTTACGTGATACCTTTTCTTTTCAAAAGGTTTTTGAAAGTTAAGCAACCTTAACCTATTACTCACACCAGACCCATGTCTGACCCGGAATTTATTTTTGTTTTTCATAAACTCTTGGGTACTCAAATTTTTATGAGTAGTCAAGGGAATTCAGGTTAGGATTCAGGTTAGCTTTGACCAATTATGGAGGAGCAATGGAGCAGAAGGCTTCCGCGTGTAGATCTAGTATTTCGCTGTGTGTTCTCTGAGTTATTGTATTGAGTTGTATAACTAGATAGGAGTTTATAACTGTCTAGTATGTGTTGTATATCTGTGAACTCTGATAATGGTTGTAAACTATGTAATATTTATGTTATTAATATAATTTATTCGTTCCGCTGTGTAGATTCTGATGTTGTTTCTTTCTTCTCTTCTTTCTATTCTCTTTTCTATCCCTTTCTTTCTTAAAGATGATGCGATTTTCCGGTGGTGGAAAGTCGGGTCGTCACACTTGGTATCAGAGCATTAGGCTGAGTGAATACCTAGGCTCTGAAGTGTATCTTTTTTTTAGGGAGCATTAGGTTGAGTGAATACCTATGCTCTGTAGTGGTATCTTTCTTGGGAGAGCGTATTTGTAATTTTTAATATATATATATATATATATATATTTATATATATATATATATTTCTACCTATCTGTTGGGTTACCTGTTCAGGTTTTCCAATATAAGTTATGAAGGTAGATGGGGTAGTGGTGTGTGTAACACGACTACCATTGGTTGGAGTTTGAATGTTTGAGGTTGGAAGTGTATCTGTTGAGACTGTAGACCTAATATCGTCTCGAGTGAGTTCTGTAGTGATGAAGGACTTCAATAATCTCTAAAGGAAACCTGTTAAGGTTCGGAGTTCAGTTTTGAAGATGGATGAGTAGAATTTGGATCTGTTGGTTGAGCAGAAGTGAGTGATGGTATTTTGATACCTTAGGAAATAGTAGCCGCGTGATAAGATGTAGTGACTATGGATGTTCCCGAAGATGTTTTCTTTGGAACAAGTTAAGGAAGTGAGTCTGCTTCAGTGTTGTGGCTGTGGTCAGTTTGAGTTTCTGTTTGCTTTGAAGTCCGAGTTTCTCGGAGAGCTTGTTTTGGAATTCTTTGGCATCTGTGGCAGCAATGCAGTTTGGAATGTTCTCGGCGTTGGCAAGGGATCTTCTGGCTTAGAAGTTTTTCTGAAGTGGAGTTCAGAAGCAGCTGAGTGGACCCGTTTCTTCGATGGGTTGGCTAGTGAAGTTTAAGCTGTTCTATTTGGTTAAGGGAGAACAGTTTTTACTTGGATTTGGTTTAGTGGATCGCAAAAGTGACTTGCGATTGTTTGAGTGTTCTCTTGGGTTACCTGAGTTTTCTGATGTCTTCAGAGAAGTCAGAGTTTGGTTCGCATCTGGAGATTGAGGTTTCTTATCGACTGGAATTCCAGGAGTGGTACCGGTGGTTCAGCTTTATAGAAGGATGATTCAAAGAGTTGAGTTGGTGTAGCAGCTCAGAGTTTTGGAGGAACTTCTGAATTTTTCTTATGGATATGCTGAATCATATCTCTGGGGTGTGTTGTCCAATTTGTTCTCGTGTTCTTCTTCAAGCTTTTTCTTCTACTTTGGATCAGAGTTGAGCAGCGGAAGCAGTTTGATAGTGTATCTGCTTTTCTTTTCCCGGACAGGAGAAGTGAGTTGTTGTCTTCTGATGTTGAGGAGTTGAGTTTGAGTTCTTGGTTTTGGTTGATCTTGAGGAGATCATTTTGTTTGGTCTAGCTTGTTTCTAGAAGCATCAGCGAAGGTTGAGCTGATCAGTAAGTTTGTAGACAGCCCAAGATTGTCCGAAGAGAGTTTGTGGAATAGAGTCGAAGGGATTTGGACTCTATAGTCGGAGATTTAATTTTGGATAAGTTTTCTTCGATCATAAGTGAGCTATAAGATTGGGTAAGTCTGAGAAGTTAGCTCTGGAGTGTTTTGGATCTTTTCTATATCTAGGAGATTAAGTGATTGATTTACAGGATTGGATTGCCAGTTGGATAACTGGGATTCAATGAGTTTCACGTATCTCTGAAGGAGTACGTGTATGATCTATCTCTGGTTGTGGAACCAGCAGTTCTGGAGTTTTAGTTGTTGAGTCAGACTCGTTTGTAGTCTGATGACTTGTCTAGTGTTATAGATATAGTTGTATAGGAGCTTTGTAGCTTCATAGTATTGATTGTTTGGATTCTTTGAAGCGAGTATCCCGGTATAAATATATACACCTGGGGAAACTCGATAAAATTCTATCCAGAATTTGTCTGGATAATTAGATTTGATTGATTGGTTGAATTGGTTGTTTGATAGTTAGCATATGTTTGATATATGCTTGTGTTTAAAATTAAAATTTAATGAGATTATTAAATTACCTTCGTTTTAAATTTCGAGGACGAAATTCTTTTAAGGGGGAAGGATTGTAACATCCCGGAATTTTTAACAATATCAATTTAATAATCTGTAGTTAAAATTAAATTGATATTGATATTCTGATAATAGTTATTCAGATAAATTTAATAATCTTCTTCAATAAATATTTAAATTGGTTATTTTATCTTTTAAATAATAAATTAATTTCTATTTACAATATAAATATATGGTTCATATTTTAAATAAATTGGTTTTGTTTTAAATTTAGAATAAATTTAACAAATTGGTTTTATGGCTTAATAAAATGAATATTTTGTAAAATGATTTTAAATTTAATAATAAGAGATTTATAAAAACAATATTTTATTGTCTTTTTAAATAAGCTTTGAATAAGATCTGTAATTTTTATTTCAATTTGAATTATTATTTATAACTTAATTTGAAATTATTTGATTTTGTAATTTATTTTGAATTTAAATTCCCAAGTATAAATATTTAATTGTTTAATTGATTTAATCTTTAATATGTATAAGTTAATTTGTAAAACATTGTTGTTCTTATTTCTTTTGTAAATTCATAAACATATTTTAAAATAAACTAACAACTTAAACTAAGTTAACATATACATTAATTTGTAATTAGTATTAACTATTTTAAAGAAAACATGTGTTGCATTTTTAAAAGAGTAAATAGACAAGTGTCTAATTTATGACAAGTGTTAAATTTAGTTTTAAATTTTCTTTTCTTTTATTAAAATCTGAAATACATTAGTTAAATGTGCATCTTCATTTTCATATTGCATATTCTTTTCACTTCTTTAATCAAAACTAAATCTCTAAAATTTGCATTTCCTCAAATCTAAAAATCTGCATTCACAATCAAATGAAGATCAAATCTGCATTTCCGAAATTCAGAAACCCTGTTCAAAAATCTGCATTTCTTCAAATTAATTGAGCCTGCATATAATAATCTGTAAGCAATACTTGCATATCCCAATTCCAAAAATCAAATGAAGCCTGCATGTTTTCCTGCATTCTGTTTAAATCCTGGAATGGATTTGAAGACATGAAAGTCTCTGCCTTCATGTGAAGATTTAGCAACTTAATCTATCTGCATGCATGTGAGAATCTAGCAACTGCATCATCTACATCTATTTTCTGCATACAAGTAACTAGAGTTTGGATCATGAGCAACAGAGAGGAGCTTACCTGCACATCATATGTCTGCAAATTCAAATGATCAACAGGAGCTCTGCATTTGTTTTCTGCATTCATCAAATAGGTGAGTAACAATTAAACCTTAAACTATATTAGGTTGCTTGATTAGGTGTTTGAGATAAATTATGTTTGTAGGTCTGTTCAAATTGTGATTTTTATATGCATGTTGAGTTGCTATGCAGTGATTCCATTTTTACATCCTACTTAAAGATCCTCTGCAATTGGTTTATTTTGAGACAGTAACTGTTTTAGGATAATAAAAAGAGTTTGTTTATTATAAATTAGTTTCCAAACTTATAAAGTAATGTGTATATTTCTTAAGTTAAGATTTAAAAGTTTAGGTGAATCAAAATCAGAGTGTATCTCTGTAAACATAGGCAGTGCCACTATATGTTAATATTGATCAAAATCAAACACATTAATATTTAAATCCAGTTTCCTTAACCTAAGGCATTGACAAAACTTGATTTTTAAATCAGGTAGTAGTATTTCTAGGTGTTTGTTACAGTAACAGTTTGTTATTGAACAATAATATGATTTGGGGCAAATTCTTAAAAACTGTAGTTTAAGAAAACTCAAAATTCTTCCTGAGTTATAGGGTAAGGACTATAGAACCTTAGAAAAATCAGAGATAGGGATTTTGTTGTTTAGGGAAGATACAGTTTGGTTTCAGAGTATGAACCCTAGTTTTTGAATTGGGTTGAGCTTTGAGTCAGTTTGAGATGTAGAGTTGACCGAGTATTCTGGTACTTGGGGATTATGAAGTTGTATATGGAGGAGTTCGAGGTTGAAATGGGTGGACTGCTGGTGGTCGGAGCGACTTGCAATCGCCATTGACAGGTTTGCAACAGAAACCTGTAATATGTTTTTCAGGTTGAATTTGGGTGTTGCAGGGAGGCTGTGGGGAAATGGGAGAATGACTCGGAGCAAGTTGATAGAAAACTCGGAGTAAATGAGAGGGAAACCCGAAGCAAAAGTTTGATTTCTCGGGTCAACCTGTAGATTATAGGGTACACAGTAAAACTGTGTATGTTTTTTTTTTAAAAAAAAATTGGATTTTAAACTTTTAAAAATCTGGGTTTTTGAAACTTAAAATCTGAAGTTTATGTTTAAAGGAAAGTTTAAGTTTAAAATCAAATTCAAATTGTATTTTTGATTTGAATTCAAGTTTGTATTTTTGATTTGAATTCAAATTTCAGGTTTTGAAACCTGTTTTCTGTTTTTTTTTAAATCCGGGTTAAACTTTTTATAATTTGCAGTTTTCTGTTTGAGAAAAATTTAAGTTCAAATTTAAATGCAAGTTTAAATTTCTCATTTGAATTTAAATTCCAGTTTTTAAAATAGAAACTTAAGTTTCAAAAAATTTAACTTTATTAACTATATCATGTTGATAAGATAGTTTAAACTTTTAATAATAAGATTTTAAAATATGAATAGAGTTGAAGTTTTAAAATCTGGGAATTCAAAGGTTTAATTTGAATTTCAGTATTAAATTTTAAAGAAGATTTAAATTGAAGTTTTAAATTAAAATGAAATTTAAGTTATTAAAAGTTTTCAAATGAATTTAACTTTAGAAATTTTCATAGCATTTGTTAGATTTGCAATTTAAATAAGTTTAAATTTATTTAAAACTTTGATAAGTTTAAAATTGTTCTATTTTAAACTTGAATTTAAATTGAAATTTAAGGGTAATTTCATAAGTACTTAGATTTGAATTAAATTGTTTTAAACATAATTAAGTTATGTTTTATTTTGGAAATTTGATTAGGAATTATGTTTTAGAATTAATTAATAAGGTAATTAAGATTAATTAATTAATTTAATTCATTAATTAAATTTGAAATTAATAATTGATTAATGATTAATCAATTTTTAATTAAGATCATTAATTAAGTTATTAAATAATGATGAATGAATGTTAATTATGTAATTAAGTTTTAAATTAAGAATAATTAATTTTAATTAATGAATGATTAAAGATAATTTAATTTGTAATTAATTTAAGTTAATTACCTTATAAAATAATTTGAGGATGGTTAATGAAGGTCATTAACCAGGATTATTTAACAATTAATTAATGTAGTTAATTTTTATAATTAATTAGATTAATTAATTTAATAATAATCAATTATGGATGGTTTGAGTATAATTACTTAGTAAAGTAATTAAGAAATTAATTACATAATGTAATTAATTTAATTTAATGAGATTGTTTAATTTAATTAATTTAGTTTAATTAATTTTAAACACTTGAGTTTTATAAATAATTACTTTATGTAATTAATGATTTGGAAATTACTTAGTTAAGTAATTGTTTAATAATTACATGATTGTAATTAAGTGGAGATGTTTAAGTATGAGATAATTTGGGTTAATTATTTAATAATTAATCAAATAATTAATTAAGAAATTAATTTAAGGATAATTAATTTGGTTTAATATAGTAATTAAATTAGTTAATTACTTTGAGTAATTAATTTAATAAATAATTAAGTATCATTTATTATTTTAATTAATGATGTAATTAAAGATGATTAATTATGATTAATTAATCAATAATAAGTAATTAAGGATAATTAATTAATGTAATTAATTAGAGATAGTTAATTTAATTCATTTTAAATTAATTATATGGTGATGAATAAATCATGTCTTATGTATGAATGGATGTCATTGATTGTCTTGGATGAGATCTCAGTAATGAGATAAATATATATTGTGTGGTATGGATGTTTGATTTATTGTGACGATAACTTAGGTTATCTATTGTGATAGTGATATATGGATATCTATTTGATATTGATGATGTGAATTACCTGTTATGTGATAATGTTGATTATCAATTGTGATTTATAAGTTATCTATCTGTGTGTATATAGATACTGTAATTTAAATGTTTTAAACCCTTAAAACAACTTGGACCTTAAAAGACACGCTTTGGTTTTCGATGAGACCGGGATCGGGTTTCCATATTGGATATCCGAAAACCACATCGATTCCAAATAACGTTAGGTCGTGAATTCAAAGTGGAGCTTTGTGAAGACTCGATGTGTAAGGACTATGAGTCAGTATAACTCTGTGGGTGATTCCGTAATGAGTTGACGGAATTAGTTCTTATAGATTCGAGATGGTGATTTAGAGTGCAAGGGTTATTGTCGTTAACTCTGAGGGTAATTCCAAAACGAGTGTAACGAGATAATGCCTTCGGTTTCGTTCGAACCCGGAACGAACTTGTATGGATTGAATGCTTTAGAACATCGTCAGGTGGACGATGAGAATTCTAAGTGATATGTCCTATAAAGGTAATCGTAGCCTCAAGCCTCATCAACCGGGAATGGCTAAAACAGGGGAGGTGCAGCAAGGCTTCGTGGGTCGCGCCCACTGGAGAGCAAGATTGATCCCTGTCTAGAAGTCCCTTTATATTCGGCTGTGTGGGTGGTTGCTAGCTACAACCACGGGGTTGTCTTGTTTGAAACTATTCAGTAAGGAATTGGTCCGGCTTTGTGTTGCGGAGGGTCGGGAGTGATCCTCGGTACGGTGATCTAGGCCACGTATTGTGACGGGCGGTACCCCAGTAGCCCTGCCATTGTATGGAATCCAAAATCCAATAAGTGCCAACGGTTTTGATTGTATTACCCACTTTTGTGGCTAGTAGATGGAATTCAATAATGTAACAATTTCGGCTATTTATTATTTATTTGAAAACCCTAGACACTATTATAATATCATCGGATTTCCTATCAAATGTTTTGGTTAGCGTAAGGTATAAACTTTTCCATGTTTATGTGTGGGTAGTCTTACGTGATACCTTTTCTTTTCAAAAGGTTTTTGAAAGTTAAGCAACCTTAACCTGTTACTCACACCAGACCCATGTCTGACCCGGAGTTTATTTTTGTTTTTCATAAACTCTTGGGTACTCAAATTTTTATGAGTAGTCAAGGGAATTCAGGTTAGCTTTGACGAATTATGGAGGAGCAATGGAGCAGAAGGCTTCCGCGTGTAGATCTAGTATTCCGCTGTGTGTTCTCTGAGTTGTTGTATTAAGTTGTATAACTAGACAGGAGTTTATAACTGTCTAGTATGTGTTGTATATCTGTGAACTCTGATAATGGTTGTAAACTATGTAATATTTATGTTATTAATATAATTTATTCGTTCCGCTGTGTAGATTCTGATGTTGTTTCTTTCTTTTCTTCTTTCTATTCTCTTTTCTATCCCTTTCTTTCTTAAAGATGATGCGATTTTCCGGTGGTGGAAAGTCGGGTCGTCACAGGGTGATTCCAAAATAAGTGTAACGAGATAATGCCTTCGGTTTCGTTCGAACCCGGAACGAACTTGTATGGATTGAATGCTTTCTGAACATCGTCAGGTGGACGATGAGCATTCTAAGAGATATGTTCTATAAAGATAATCGCAGCCTCAAGCCTCATCAACTGGGAATGGCTAAAACAGGGAGGTGCAGCAAGGTTAGGTGGGTAGCACCCAAGCAGGATGAGATATACCCCTGTCTAGATGTCCCATTTTATTTGGCTGTGTAGGCGGTTGCTAGCTACAACCGCGGGGTTATCTTGTTCGAAATTGTTCAGTAAGGAATGGTTCCGGACTTGTGTTGTAGAGGGTCGGGAGTGATCCTCAGTACGTCGATCTAGGCCCCGTACTGTGATGGGCGGTACCCCAGTAGCCCTGCCATTGTATGGAATCCAATCTCCAATAAGCCCGTACGTTTTGATTGTGCCCAGCTATGTTGGAATGTGAGATGTAAACATTTCATCTATTTTCGTATTTTATTTGAAAACCCTAGACACTATTATAATATCACTGGATTTCCTATAAAATGATTTGGTTAGTGTAAGGTAAAAACTTACCCATGTTTATGTGTGGGAAGTCTTATGTGATACCTTTATTTTCAAATGGTTTTCAAAGTTAAACAACTTTAACCCGTTTACTCACACCAGACCCATGTCTGACCCAAAGTTTATTTCTTTTTTTCATAAACTCTTGGGTACTCAAATTTTTATGAGTAGCCAAGTGATAGGTTTTGGTTTGTTGAGTTCTGAAGGAGCTTGGAGCAGGAGTCCAGACGTATCTATCTATCTAGTTCCGCTGTGTTAGTTAATGTATGTTGTATTTTGGGATGTATGTAATGGCAGATGTATATATGACTGTCATGTTTAAATGATGTTGTGTAACTCTGATATATGTAAACTATGTAATAGGTATGTGATGTATTATATTTTGTTCTGTTCCCGCTGTGAGATTCTGATGTTGTTATTCTTTCCTTCCATCGTTTCGATTTCTATCTCTTTCTTTTCTTATTGATGATACGTCTTTCTGTGGATAGAAAGATGGGTCGTCACAAAAATTCTATCCACTTGTACTATTATACTCATGGATGTGATTGTTGCCCGTAAAATTAATTAGGCATGCTTAGTAGCTCATTAATCTAGTGGGTGTGCTTGTAGTCTGCAAATCAAGTGACTCTAACTAAAGGTCGAGATTTTGGAGGGTGTGTCTCATAGCCTTGAAATAGAGATTGCATTTACATTTACTAATTGAAAAGAAATCCATACAAGTAACCGTGGAGGACTAGATGTAGGGTAAATCTAAACCAATATAAAATCCTAATGCGTTCTTTCCTTTTTACTTTTACTACATTACTTTATCTACACTTTGATTCTGTTATTATTTCTATGATTGTTAATTACATCATTCCAAGTAGAATCTTAAAGAATTTAATAAATATTCATATAATCAATTAAGCAATATTCATCCCCCTCTAGTGTTAATTTAGCGTTAAGATCCCTATTCCGCTGACTCACATTTGGTATCGAAACCTTGGTTTTCAAAGTATTCATCATCAGATTTTTGAAAAAGTTTAAATGGCTATCAACACTGGTAATAGTACCATTACTAACACTATTAATACTTTTGTTAGTAACTTATTTGTTAGAGGACAATCTACTGCTAGACCTCCACTTTTTAATGGCAATAATTACACATGTAGAATGATTACAATCAATTGTTTTAGACACTTTAAATATCACACAAACTGAGTACGCTGAACCTGAGACTAATTTTGTATAGTGGCTACTGGCCAAAAAGAAATTGCACAAAGTAAATCTAAGGCTATAAGTATATTATTTTGTTCACTAGATTGAAATGAATTTAATAAAGTAACTTTACTAAGTCTGCATTTGAAATTTGGAGAACTTTGCAAGTTGCACATGAAGGCACAAGTAAGGTTAAACAGATCAAAATTTCCATGTTAACAATCCAGTTTCAATTATTCAAAATGAGTCTAAATGAGTCCATATCTGATATGTATAGTAGATTCCAAGATATAGTACACTCACTTATTGCAATGGACAAAAGTTTTTCTAAGGAGGATCAAGTTAGAAAAATCCTCAATATGCTTACTTCTGAATGGGATCAAAAGGCTCTTGCAATCGAAGAGGCTAATGATATTAGTTCTCTAAAATTAAAGAGTTAATTGGAAATTTAATATCTTTTGAAGTACAAATGTAGGGCTGGAGAGAAAGCGAAGCAATTGAGAAGAAATCTATAGCTTATAATGCAATGACGGATAATCTGGATTCAAAGAGCGATGATGATGAAGAAATTTCTTTCATGACAAGGAATTTCAGTAAATTTCAAAAATATAGGAAGATGAAAATTTCAAAATAAATGAAAAAAAAATTCAGGAAGCAGAAGCAGACATAGAAATAGCGTTAGATGTTATAACTGCAGTGAAAGTGGCCATTTAAAATGAGACCGTCCATATCCCGATAAACTGAAAATTACACCAAACACTGATTCATCCAGAAAACAGAGAAGAGCTTATACTGCAACATTAGACTATTCAGACACATCCTTAAGTGATAAAGAATTGGACACAGAAATTACTAACATGTGCTTCACAGTAATACGTATTTCAGAACAAAATAGTGAAATAGATCGGAAAAAGGTACGCTTTTAGCATATCAAAAGTTTTAATTTCTTGATCGAATTTTTTCCAATTGCATTATTTGGTTGTTATGAATAACCTATAGATTAATAATAATATTGATTGAATAATGTGTGCATATATTTTAAATATACATATATATTTTAATAAAATATTAAATAAAAATAATATAAAATATATTTTAAATTATTTTATGTATGTATATTAAATAATAAATATAAGGTAATTATAAATGTAGGTAAATAGGAATTATTTGTTGAAGTTTCCTTTTTTAAACTTCGATCTATACGTCGACATACCTCACATGCATATGTCGACATATGTTGACAGATTTTGAATTTCAATTTCAAATTCAAAATCTGAATTTCCATTCACCTTTTCACCAAATCCTATGTTCTGAAAAATGTCTCTTAACCAGAAACATGTCCTTTGATTCTTTATTTATTTACTATCTCCATTCATTCATTTTTCAGTTTCATTTTAAAAAATTTAAAAATCATAAACCCTCTTACCTCTTCAAACTACTCTTCAATGTAATCCTTAAGCAATACTAAGGAAACCATGAGGCATTCTAAGAAATGAAAAAAATATCTTTTCAACGATTAGGAAGCCATGCAAGCCTATATTGAGTATATATCTTTCCGAAAAGTCTATCCTGGAAGATTTGCTATTTTGGAAGATTTACATATTATGATCTTTTAAATCTTTGTTTACAAATGAAATTATTGGTTTAATTGATGCTTCTTAAAATAATTTTACTTGTTATCCAGTATTGGTGAAGATGAAGGAGAAGTTTGAAGTAGTGTCAAGGGGACACAAATTGTTATGAAAGTGATTATGATTTTGAATTTAAAAACAAAAACTTGCATCCAAAAGCAATAATTTTAAGCCTTCTTTTGCAACAAAGTATCACTCCTAGAACGGGTAATTGTAATAACCCAGCATACTAAATCTTCAAAGCTCTTTTCACCATTTATGGTCAATACGACATACATTGGGCCCAAGTCATTTTGCATTAACTTTTTCCTAAAAATTTCTAAACATGAAAACACCCTATTTCATGGTGTATATCTTACTCATATTTTCAATTATTTTAGTGTTGACCTTAAAGGAGAGGAAGCAATTTTTTGAAAAATATTTGACGAGGACAACATTTCACTCGTGCATATTTCACCCGTTTTCAAGCCTTATGAAATGCTTGTGGAAAAGGAACAAAGGTTGGCTGACAAAGAGAAGCAAGAAATAAGAGAAGAGAAGGAAGAGGAAGGAGAGGAAATGGATGTCGAGGAGGAAGAACAAGAAGAGGAGGAGCATACTTCCTTGGAAAGTATCAATATGCCACCTAATCCCTCCAACAAAGATCGTCTCAAAAATTAAGAGAAGATTATCCATAACTAAAAAAAGCTTAAGAAATCATTCTTAAAGAGATTTACCTCAATTTCCAACAAAATGGATAAATTCTTTGGAAAGACCATCCGCATGCTTGGTGGTTCTTCTTCATCTTCATCCACATCTTTCTAGTTGTTTGTTTAAGCTATCTTTGTATTTTAATTTTCTATTGTTAAGTTTATGTTGAATCTCATGTTTCTTTCTATTATTCCTTTTACTCTTCTTTATTATCGATGAACGTTCAATTTCTTTCCCTTATACATTGCCAGTTATCTCTGAAAAGTCATACAAATATAATAGTATAGGACAAAAAATAGAATTATAAAATAAAGTAGTTTTGAAAAATATATTGCTTATGTCGACATATGCAAATGTCGACATATAATGGCCAATTTTCAAAAAAAAATAAAATTAAAAAGTAATAACTACCAGATTCTCCTATCCGAAAACCAACAGAAAACCTGGAATAAACTCTTGAATCACTCAATAACAATCTTTCTTTCATCCTAAGAAAATAGTGGCACTTAGAATTGAGTCGAATGCAAATGATCAAGGAGCACGAAAGGCATTTCGACGCGATTCATTGGATGTTTTTTGCCTTAAACAAAAAAGAACCAATAACCAGTCCAGAGTGTACCATTAACAAAGGTGATTAAGATTGGGATACTATCAAAGCGGTTCCAATCTTTGATGCTGATGGATGGGTTGAAGTTCCTCGAAATTTCTAGTTTAAATAGGTTAGACTGTATATAAATAATAATACCTAACTCGGCTTGGATTTGATGGTTTGATTTATGTGGATTTGTTTGAATGATGTGCAACATTAACTTCGTTGGATTGGATGAATATTTTGATTGATTATGATTATGTCATGATTGTCCAATTTTACATATCACTTATTATTTATATACACCATTATCATCATCAATATATAATACTCTTATATATATCAGTTAGTATTTTATTTAAGGGGATATAGGTTTAGAATTTGAGTAAGAGTTAGTGTTGAAGTTGTAGTTTTAAGTAGTTTAATTTTGTTGATGACAAAGGGGGAGAAATATATAAATCTAGGCATAGATTAAGGGGGAGTTTTGTAACCCAGAGGGAGTTATATTATATTAATATACAGAGTTGTTAATGAGGAGATTGTTAGTACCTTTGGTATTGGTTTTGATGATAACAATATAGGACATTTTATAAGATATATATACTAATATTTTATTAAGATACATATAGTATATAGTGTAGGATATTAGATAGGCATCGATTAAAAAGACTGTACAGTGTTAAGCGTATATTCAAGACGCTGACATCAAGAGTAGAGTCAAGATGAAGATAATTAAAGACTCATGATTATTGAAGAGTTCAAGGTATTCCAAATAAGTTAAATAATCATAGAATTTTTGTTAAAATCTTAATAGCACTTTCTTGATCTCTCTTTCTCTCTATTTGAAATAAGTTTAAAAGTTTTTTAAATATCTTGGTTTCCAAAATACTCTTTTCAAACATCTGTTCAAAATATTTCTCAAAATAATTTCTTAACCTTTTATATCTACAAAGATATTATATTAAGTTTGTAAGTATTTTTTAATCTATTATATTTTTGGTATTCTAGTTTATATCATCCTTATGTTTATTTTTTATATTAAATATTTACTTATAATTTATAACGATATTGATTTATATATATTATTTACATTATATTGAACACTCTTATTATATTTTTTAGAATTAATTTATAAAGTTATATTAAGTTATATTTTGATTGAAATGTGTATAAACTATATTTAAATGATTCTACAAAGTATCAAATTATTTTATAAAGTAACGAATTTTCAAAATAATATTTTTAAAGTGGTTTTCAATTTTGTGAATAGTATGTCGACATACCCTATTTATGTATATCAACATAGTGGCCGTAATTTTCAAAATTTAAATTTTAATGGAAGTGTCTTTTCATCGTATCTCTTCGCGAATGGACATGATTGTTGTTTACTTAGATATACTGGACTTCCAAATGAACTTTTAACATCTATGCAACGACCCAATTTTTTGACTTTCGAAAGTCGATACGCCCACTGTATCGAATGCCGAACAATCGAATGCTGGAAAACCAAACGTTAGGGTTAAAGAAGAAGAAGAACAGAAACAATAAACATAATCTCATATTTCGCAGTGGAACAATATATATAGATAAATTAATATCTTTAAAACAAAAGCACTATATCGGTTACATACATCATCAAAGTTTTACAACAACAAAACAGCGGAAAGAAATATCATATGCTATAGATGCGCCTTGCCATCCAGCTTGAACTCCAGATCTCCACAGCATATTTTTCTGACATCGCTCCAGAACAACTGATAACCTGACTCTAGGCTGCCCGTGTGGAAAATTATGGGCACCCAGAGTTTAGAAAGGGAATAATAAACTCCAAGTTAGTCATGGGACTGGTGTAAGATCTTAAAAATAGTTATTTTAACAAAGAAAATAAAAATAAATCTGCTATGCGTTTGGAAAATGAAACTACCATATGGCCTCTCGCCACACACACAACGCAAACGCAGAATTGGAGGAGATTTCTCCTTATGATAGTCAAATATGCTTGATACGCAAAATCCTTTTGATATTATTATTATCAGTGCATAGTGTGGAAAAAATTTCGAAAGTATAATATTTATCTTAGCAAGCATACAACCATTATTGTATGCCTATTATAGCTACCATCTAAACAGTGGTGACCACCATAAGTAAATGGCAGGTTACACAACTAAAACCGTACAAGGCGCGTATTGGAGATTTGATTTCCAACAAATGGTCAGGCTAAGGAACTTCCTATTGCCACATGGGTATGCATCTGGAAGGACGCCCCGAGAACCTAACCGGATCTCTACCAACACAAGGCCGGGTTACCTCTGTAACTAGGTAACTACTACACGAGTAAGCCATCCCCCGGTCGTTAGCGACCTTTATCCGAGGATCCTCAACATAAAGTAACAACCACAAAGTAATGAATTTGCAGCAACACATAGGTTAAATATCTGGGATCCATACTATGATACAACCCTTTTCCAGAAGGAAATGACATATCCTCAGGGAGTGCTACCCCCAAATAACCTTGCCGCATGCTTCCTGTTTCGACCATTTTTTGTGAGGTCCGACGAAGTCTCATCCACAAAGCTACACTTTTAATAAAGCCATGCTTCGTTCAACAAATTATCAGCAGCACTTCGTATACCACATTAACAAATTGGGAATGTATCATTAGTAACCATCAACTACATAACCTCTAAGATCGTACGTCACAGAGAAGGGTGCTAAGCTAAGAGAATAAATTCTCCTCCACCAACAGAAATGTATTTTATAGAAACCAGCTTTACATCTCAAAGTGTAACGTTAGACACACATCCATACAAGTCCATTTCAAGATCGAACAGAACCGAAGGCACTTCAAAGAAGCCCTTGCAAATCCGGATATTCACAAATCACATCCGGAATCCCCATCACAAAGGGTGATAAAATCTCTATACTGGAGTAACCCGGTGCAGAGACATTCGACAGCTAATCCTTTCGCTTTCGAAAATACCCGGTCTTCATCACCATCTTCAAATGCAATCTCATTTCGTCATATCATTATTCGGAATGGGTTTTATGACAGAAAGTCCTCTCCCGGCTAATTCGAATAACGAGCGTGTATTTTTAAAAATAAGTGTTACATTCAGATTCAAATAAATCACAACAATTTCCACTTTGATCTTTTAACAAAAGATCCATCACAAAGATTCGTTGTAGATTTCGGATAACCGTTTGGAATCCGACCCCCAGTCGCATCGAAATTCAAACGTCGTTTAATGGTCGATATTGATAGTCGGTTATTTAACTATCAATCAACATTCGCAATAATCACTGGATTTCAAATAATTTTCCCCCAATTATTATTTTCAAAATATCTTCGCAAGATATAATTTTAGCACTTCAACCATTTGAAAACAAATTTCAAATCACTTTTCACCTTTTAATCTTTTGAAAACAAATTTCAAATCACTTTTCACACTTCAATCCTTTAAAAAAAATTACAAATCACCTTCCTCATGTGAAATAAATTTCCAAATATTCATTTAATTCCACCTAAAATTTGCCGAGTTCAAATACTTTAAAAAAAATAAAATACTTATCCGAAATATACTTGGAAGAATTTAAAATAAAACTATTTTAAAACACTTTCTTAAAAATTAGTTATGAAAATATTATACTACTATCTTATATAAACTTAAGTCCAAAATAATTTTAAAATAAAATTATTAGATAGAGTGTAATTATTTAAATAACCATTTTCTAATCAAATATCAATTAAATCTTTAAATAATCACTTCTATAATTAATTAATTAAATCTTTACTCCAAAGATTTTCAAATAACTTAAGAAAATAATTTCTTCAAAATATTCTTTTTAAAACCAACTTCAAAGCTTTTAATTTGGAAAGCTACTTTAAAAACATACTTGGCTTTTCAGGGAAAATACACCTTCCATTTCAAAATAGTTATTTAAATCAATTTATAAATCCTTCTTGATTTATTTTTAAAGAAAATTTTCCCTTTTCTTTATGAACTCCCGTTTGTGAATTTAAATTTCCAAATACCCACTAATATATGATTATAAAATAGATTTCGAAACATTTCCAAACACCAAATCAATTTCCAAATTGATTTCAAATTTTATTTTAAACACCAAATAATATTCCAATTTGATTTCTAAATTTATTTTAAACAAAAAATCGATTTTCATTCAAACACCAAATTAATTTTCATATTTATTTCCCATAGATTTATTTTTTTTAACACCAAATCAATTTCCGAATTTATTTTTAAAATAAATTCCTTTATCTCTTCCAAACTATTTTAAATTCATATTTTAAAATAAATTCTTCAACTTTTGAATAATATTACTTGAAATCCATTTATTAAAATCATTTCCCATATTTTTGAAATTTGTTCAATAGGATTCAAAAATAAAACTTTATCCTTTTGAAATTCCTTCTTTAAAATTTCTCCGATTCTCAAAAATTAATTTTACTATAAACTTTCAAATTGAAATTCAAAAATCCAATTTTTTTATTTCCGGTATCCTACGATACCAAAAATATATTCAGATAAACTACAGCCTTCAACGATTTCAATCTCAAATATAATTACACAAAGATTATAAATAATCAACACATAATATTGAAACAAATTCAAATATTTGAGGAATCCAATTGGATCCCACCAACCTATCTCCCTGCATCCACAGACGTTAGCACAACAATTAAATACCAATTCCGCTTCGAGGTGGAATATCGCTGTACATGGAATCAATATAATATCATTCGCTATTATGCGACACATAGGGTCTCATTCGCTATATAATGCAGGAAATCAATCACTCCAAATACATATATAATACCAATTCCACTTCGAGGTGGAATATCGCGGTATATGGGTTTATATAATATCCTCCGCTATTTTGCGGTGCATAGGGTCTAATCCAATACAACTGATAATAATTTACCATCCAAGCACACAATTTTTTTTTTAAATTTAACTATTTAAAATTAAACCGGGAATTCCAATTGAGTGAGAAGATCTCACCTTTTTATTTGCAACCCGTTTCCAATCTCGACATAGTATTAGACCTTGTGTAGACAACTTTATACAATTGATTAATATTCGAAATAAATCGAATAATAAATTTCCATTTAATAAATTTATCTAATTTAAACTAATAATTAAATTTCTTAAACCCATTTTCCTTTAATAAATTAAATTAACTAACAATTTTTGATTTTTGAACCAATACTTTTAATTTTAAACAAATTCCTTTTTAATAAATTTATTTAACTGAAAATTAAATTTACTTTAATGAATTATTTTTAGTAACTAGATAAATTAAATCAGTTAATAAAACAAATTAATCACATTAGTAAATTATCTTCAAAATAAACTAGTAAATTTTAAAATGTATTCATTTTTTTTTGAAAATATATCTTATATATACACATTTACTGTTTAAATTAAAATATTTTATTTAAATACTTATATCTTTCAAATCTATAATAACTTCGGTTTAGTTGCATATGTATATATAAATATCAATATATATATATATATAATATTTCAATCTGCATATATATATATATGTATGTATATATATATATATATAAACTTCCTTAATTGGAAAAAAGAAAAAAAACGAATGCCTCAGTCGATCATCGCAGCAGCCCCCCGAGCTTCGCACGCGTGCCAACCTCGCTGACAAGCCCTAGTCTCGACTGCGGTTCGACTTCAAAATTGGTCGATCCAAAATTCTCATCGAGCCTTCGAACGAACTTACCTCAATCAAAAATCCTCCTCCTTTTCAAAGTCGCGACTGAGCATCGACCAACTGATGAAGTTGCCGTTTGTCACCGCTAGTAGCCGCCGCCGCTTGCCCCTAAACGTCACGCCTATCTCCACAAATAGCGCTGCCGATCGACTACCTTTGAGTGGTGGCCATTGATTATATGATTTGCTAATTCAATCGGCAAGAGGAAGAAGGAGATTAATTCATTTGCTGCCATTGATTTTATAATCAATATCAATTTCGTTTTGATTTTTCTATTCCCATAGAGAATTTTTATTCCGGCCATGATTTTTTTTTTGTTCTGAATTTTTACTTTTCGAGTTTGATAAGAACTCAGCTAGACCATTGAACAAAATGAGGCTTCGTTTTTCTTTGTTTATTTTAATTATTTTAAAAAGAGAAGATGCATGTCTTAAATTCTATGCGTGCTTGACAGATGTGGGAAGTGTTGTTTCTTTTTATACATGTGTTGGAAATAAACTAATATTAATAAATTTTTACTAGTCAACATATACATATAAATTAAATTCAAACTCAAATTCAAATCGTCTCGGATCCTCAACTCAGAAACTTGATCTCCAATCGAGGCATGCTGCTAGGAGTTTATAATGTTAAATCCCTGTTCCGAACGCAATCGAAAAGGTTCCGAGTCCAAATTCGATCGTATGGAGAAGATAACTTTCCCGACCAGTTAAAACATTGAATTTTCAATTTAAATTTCAGCGCGTTTGCTTATTGTACGGCCAAACGATCACTTCAAACACTACGAAAATTCAAATCCGATAATAATACAGTATTACGGATGGAACCGGTTTCATCGAATTCCGAGACTGTGCCTAGGAAGGCTATTTTTAAATATCTATTCAAACGATAAATTTTCAAAACTAAACAAAACACTTTCAAATCCAATTTTGAAGCTCCCATTATCTTCAGTATTGTCAATATAAATTTTCTAAGCCATCAAATTATTTTTAACAGGCTTAAAACTGAAGATTCAAATTTTAACCCAATTTCAATAAATTAAATTCAATAATTTAATTTCCAAATTCATAGTTATATTTGAAATTAAAGTTAAAATCAACCTCTAAATATTAAAATTCATCAAATATTTCAATTTCGAATGTCAAAATTTCGGTTCGTCACATTCTTCCCCCTTGAAAGAATTTCGTCCCGAAATTTCTAGTTAAGAAAAATGATCCTTAAGCCGTTTATTATTTTCCTGAAACCAAATAGTTTTATTAACTTGCCAAAACAAATCTTTTTATTAAAGACCCGTTATCTCTTCAACTAACTTTCCAATCTTAACTATAAATTCCAAACAATATTGTTTTCTTAACAATTCAAATTTTAAATTTTCAAAATTTTCTCAAAACTTTTCTAACTCCCTAAATTTTTAAAAAATTTCGCCAGCGTCTCCTTTGCGCGGCTAGCTTGGTACGACTATAAAATGGCATCACGGCCCCCCAGATTTTAAATGAAAACAAAAGCCACGCGGCTAGACAAGAAAGTCATCAAATTTCATACTTGAATTTAAAATACATACCTTTTTCGAGCAATTTAAATTTTCATCTTCGAAATCAAAATCCCAATTCCCTTTTGCCTTTATAACACCTGTATGCTATTTAACAACCATGTCCAATTTCTACATTAAAAATCATTTTGCACATTTCATTATAAAATTTTGAATATTTATTTCATTCAAATACGTACGATATACATACATCATTCATATGTAATATTAAATTCGATCGCTCACTCGATCACACAATTTCACTTCTAAATTAGTATCGTCCACCTGACGTTCTAGTGCGGACTCAAATCTGGTTTCTTGATCAGAAGCCGTCATTCTCCTTGCATAGTAGTAAAATATGATAGAGAATTTCCAGAATCAACCAAAAATCCATATCCAGGGTTCGCCGTCGAAAATCGAGTGAAAAATTTCAGCACAGATCGATATAATTATCTCGAAATTCTGTGCTCGAATTCTGGATAAATTCGTTATGCGAATAAAATAATATACGTACATCCTACGTATTTATCAATTGATTATTAGCTATATAACTTTTTTTTCATACACATCGATTTTTCATTCACTTATTAATTTAGACATTTTCTCAACTCAAAAATTGCTTCAGAATTCCATTATCAGTTTCTTAAGTTTAATATAAGTATTTTATACACTTCTTATATTTAATTTCAATTCACCACTTTGGTTTTCTCTATTCTTTTATTTAAACTGGATTTCTAATTCCATATGAATTCAATTCATTTCAAACCATATTTAATTCGTCAATCCTTCAATTAGTTTCACTTGCTAATTTTATTTTAATATTTCTCTTTGTTTATCACAAATCAAATTCAATTCCAATTCCAGTTCTATTTTTTTACAGATTCGAAATGAATTTCAACATTCAATTTCACTTTCATTTACTTGCAGTTGTAAGTTCATTTATTTATTTACAATTTTATTTTCCACCTTAATAAATTTTATTCCATAACTATTTCTATCAGATTCCAGAGTCTTTTCAACATTTCAAAATCATTTTTGAAATCTATTCAAATTATCTTTTGAATTCCCAAAACCAAACCCAGTTTTCAAAAAACTTCCATTTAAAATAATTCGGTAGTAATTCCTCTTCTAGAAACTCGAAAATGAACATCGATGTTGCTGCAGTCATCACCGAAGTTATTTTGCAGCGACCGAAAAGAGTTTAGTGCTTTTATCCCTTCCAAAAACATTTTTCCAAAACCTTAGAAAATCATTTTCAAACTCAAAAGGATTTTAATCTTTTCTGAATTTCAAAATTTTCAAATCCTTTCAAATTCTACCAAATATTTTTCTGGAATTCCATTTCAAATTATAAATTATATTCACAATTTATATTTACAAATCCCATTTGCATATGGATTTTATTTCTTAGCTTTTTGTTATAATTTCAATTTCTTATTCAATAATTAATGATAATAATTTAATATTATCACTTCCTAACAAAAAATCAACCATATACTATAATAATTTACAAAGATTATTTCCTTTTATATATGAAAATAGTTTTGGATAAAATTATTTTATTTACCCTATTTTAAAACAACATTGTGTCGATTTACCTTGTTTAAGAGTTTAGAAACCCCTATCGACACAGTTGGCCAAACTACACTGACTAGAATCTATATACAATCAACCGATAAGTCAACACAATATAGAACAATTTTTATATTCACTAATAAATATGCGCTTATATCTATTATTACACTCAAACTCATTCTAGAGTACTACTGACCCTATCTTTAATGAGTAATTCCCAACGGAGCCAAAGGTTATTGCTTAACCAAATGCTCTGATACCAAACTTTAACGACCCGATTTTTCGACTTCCGAAAGTCGACATCAATACGTCCACTGTATCAAATGCAAAACAATCGAATGCCGGAAAACCAAACCGTTAGGGTTAAAGAAGAAGAAGATAGAAGAAGAGAAGAAATAATAAACAGAATCTCACATTTCGCAGCGGAAGAACATATAATGGATAAACGAATATCTTTAAAACAAAAGCACTATATCAGCTATTTACATACATCATCTGAGTTTTACAACAACAAAACAGCGGAAAGAAATATCATATACTATAGATACGCTTCGCCATCCCGCTTAAACTTTAGATCTCCAGAGCATATTTTTCTAACTTCGCTCCAGAACAACCGGCAACCTGACTCTAGCTGCCCATGTGGAAAACTATGGGCACCCAGAGTTTAGAAAAGGAACACTAAACTCCAGGTCAGTCATGGGACTGGAGTGAGATCATAAAACAGTTATTTTCACAAAGAAAATAAAAATAAATCCGCTATGCTTTTGGAAAATGAAACTACCATAAGGCCTCCCGCCACACACACAACGCAAACGCAGAATTGGAGGAGATTTCTCCTTATGATAGTCAAATATGCTTGACACACAAAATCCTTTTGATATTATTATTATTATCAGTGCATAGTGTGGAAAATATTTCGAAAGTATAATATTAATCTTAGCCAGCATACAACCATTATTGTATGCCTACTATAGCTACCATTTAAACAGTGGTGACCACCATAAGTAAATGGTAGGTTATACAACTAAAACCGTACAAGGCGCGTGTTGAAGATTGGATTTCCAACAAATGGTCAGGCTAAGGAACTTTCTATTGCCACATAGGTATGCCTCTGGAGGGACGCTCCGAGAACCTAACTGGATCTTTGCCAATGCAAAGCTGGGTTACCTCTGTAACTAGGTAACTACCATATGAGTATGCCATCCTTAGGCCATTAGCGAACTTTATCCGAGGATCTAATTAATTAAGGGTTAATTAATTACGTAATTAACTTAAGGGTAATTTAATTAATGTAATTAATTAAGGATAATTAATTAAAGGATAATTACATAATTAAAAGGTTAATTATTTGATGATTAAAGGTTAATTGATTTATTAATTAAGATTTATTAATTAATGTTTAAGGTTAATCAATTTATTTAAGGTTAATTAATTAAAATGATTTGTAATTAATTAATATTAATTAACCAGGATTAGAAATTTATTCATAAGAAATTAATCTGGTTTAAAACTAATTAGATGTTAATTGATCTTACTTAAGGATGACTGTATTCTATTGAATGCTATGAATCGTGTGATGTCCCTGACGTGTCATGCTTTGTGATATATCTTGATTTGAGCCATGATGAATGTAATCTATTTATATCTGTGATGAATTTATATTATTTATCTGTGAATCTGTAAATGAAAATAAGCGTTATAGGATTATATTGCTTATCGATATTGCCGTGTTTGGATTGTGATAATTGATGATGTTGCACTATTGTGTAAAACCCCTAGACTACACCATACACACACAAATATGGATTGCATGATGAAATCGGTTAAGTCATAGATATTTTAAAAACTAAATATTATTTTTAAAAGTGGAATATTGAATCCAAATGGCTTTGGAAAAATGTTTCAAAAAGGGATAAAAGCTCTAAACTCTTCTCGGTCCTGGAAAATAACTTTGGTGATGACTGTAGCATCATCGGTGTTCATTTTCGAGTTTCCAAGAGGGGAATTGCTGCCAAATTATTTTAAATGGAAGTTGTTTACAAACCGGGCTTGGTTTTGGGAATTCAAAAGATAATTTGAATTGATTTCAAAAATAATTTTTAAATATTGGAAAGACTCTGGAATCTGATAAAAATAGTTATGGGATAAAATTTATTAAGGTGGAAAATAAAAATTGTGAATGAATAAATAAATTTACAATTGCAAGTAAATGTGTAACAACCATGTATTTTGTGATTTTTTTGTATATTTTAATTATTTTAATTGAATTTTTGTTTTAAAAACTTATTTTATTTATTTGGAATGATAAACTTTAGTTTTGATATGAATTATCCTTCCAAAGCATGACTAAAAAGAATATTTTCCAAAAAGTGAATTTTTGGTCAAAATAGTCAAACTTTGAATTTTATTTTAAAATTTTAAAAGTTTGAAAATTTAAATTTTTTCTTATATTTTGAAAGTACATAAAATTTTAGGAACACTGCTTTTGTTTCGTTGGAAACAGATTTAAATTGTGAAAGTTATGTATATTTCAATATTGAGTGCAATTTGTTTATTCTGCAATTTTGTCATTTTAAATAGTATAAATTTTATTTTTGTTTGTCATATTTTATTGTAAAATGTATTGATATGTCATTTTATGTATGTTTTTGTCTTTTAATATTTTTGAAGTGAGGCAGGAATTTTTCTAGAGCT
This sequence comes from Allium cepa, assembly GCA_030765085.1. NCBI lineage: Eukaryota > Viridiplantae > Streptophyta > Magnoliopsida > Asparagales > Amaryllidaceae > Allium > Allium cepa. Next base: position 119,610,266 of record CM060938.1, on the reverse strand, counting down.
AGTAGTATTTTTCTTGTAATTTCCATGCCCTGTTTTCAATTTTTAAACATTTTCTTTAGTTCTTTTCTATTTTTCTCCAATTTAATTATTTATTTTATTTTAGAAATGATTAATAAATTATTATATTTTAAAATTTTGCTTTAGAATATTTTTAAAATGAAGCAGATATTTTTTTAAAGCCATTGATGTTTTGATCGTAATTTTTGAACTCTGTTTTCAATTTTTAAGCAATTTCCTTAATTCTTTTTATATTTTCTTTAAATTTAATTATATATTTTTATTTTTTTTCACTTTTTTTTTCAGTTTTAGATGTACTTGCTAAAGTTTATTTTGTTTTACTTGATTTAAAAGAAAAGGAAGTATGGAAGGTTTTAAAAGCTAAGAAACGTAAAGTCGTTTCACCATTTCTTTTACCATTTCTTTTTCAATCAATACACAATTTATTTTAGCCGTACCTTTCTCTATTCTTTTCAGCTGCATTCTCTCATCTTTTTCACGTATTTTCAAAGATTCTCAACCCTTAAAAAAAAAATCATGGCCTCCATCTTGCAAAAATTTGGTGAAATCTTCTTCTCTTCTCTTGTTTTCTAGTTTTTCTATGTTATTTTGCAACTTGTTCTCAACTTCATGGCTCCACTCCTCCTCAACCAGATCTAGGCCAACCTCTACCACTTTATTCTCTGATCATCATCCACCCTAGATCACCACCATGGCAGGCCAAGCAACCCCAAGGCAAACACCACCACCAAAATTCACAAATCCATCACCTATGCACTCAAGCTAACCTAGTTTTGGTATCATCACCTTCATCCACCTTTTGCCGCCACTTCCACCACCACCACCACCTCTGACCTGACCTCCACCCTCTGCCATATCATCCACCACCACCTGGACCCACTGTCCATGCCCTTAGAGCCTATGGCCGAACCCATTTATAACATAGAAGTGATGAATTTGCCTTGTAGTTGTTGTTTTGTTGCACCTATGTCCATCCACCTTTGCACCATTACTTCCAAGCTATGGCTGACACTTATGAGCCCAAGACCTGATCCTATCCCACTCCTTAGACATGTATTTCAGATCTATAGCTGAAGCATAGGCGGTAGAAAGCAAATGTAAAAACTTTGGCTTTGTTTTATGCATTTAATTCTAACATTGTTTTATTGAATTTGGGTTTGAAAACTTATGTTATTTGTTTGTTTTGTTTGAATGTTTGCAAGGCTATTAGCCTTGTCTCTCCCACAATCATATCATCATCATGGCTAAGAAAATGAACCACTTAGTCAAGCTTTTGAATGGTTGTAGAAAGGTCAAGTTATCTTGTCTTTGTTGCCTTTCAATTTCCAATTATTTCTATATTGTTTTGGTTGAATACTCATAAGTTATATTGTCTTGTTTTGGGGTTGTTTGCAAGATGATATCTTGGCTATTTCTCTCCACTCAAAATCAAAGGTCGTGCCTTCTGGATCCGTTGTGTCATTCAAATTAATATCTCCAGCATAAAAAAGTGAGTATTTCTCACCAGACATTATGTACTTATATAAGTAGTAAATTGACACCCTGCAAATCTGTAGAACTATATTAACATGTTATAACTGCTTATATTATTATCATATGATGTTCACACCTGTTATATCATATGTTACTGTTATTTCATGCTATTCTGTATATTTTATCAATTTATCACACTGCAAGTTCCCTGTAAATTAGAATCACTATGGGTTGAAATGATACATACCCGAACGGACTTTAGAACAGGGAAAAATCATTATGGGCTGAAATGATAGGCTTGAACGGTTTGTATTTAATTTATTTTAATTTGGGATTGCGGGTTTGAAATGATAAAACCCGTATTTTCTTTGTAAATTACGGGTTGAAATGATATATTACCCGTATCACTTTTCCTAGTATAGAAAATTATATACAGACCCGTAGTTAATATATGTTTTCTAAAATTTTTAAAATTATTTTAGAAATGTAAATATTAAAACATTTTGATTTAAATCTAATTAAAAAGGATTTTTGTAAAATATTATTGATTTCCTGAATAATTTTAAGTAAAATGAATTAATGAAAAGTTAGAAAATTTTGAACGTAAGTTATTTTGGAAAATTTGATTTAATTTATAATTGGAAATTAAATTGAGTATGAAATTATGATAAATTTATGATAATTTGAATTTAAATGAATTCAAAGTGATTTTATATCATATTAATTATTTTTAATAAAGTTGAAATGTGAAATGAATGAATACTTTAAGTTGAAATTTTGAAATATAACTAAATTGGAAATTTATGAAATTGACTTAAAAGTGAACTTTTAGTTAAGTAAATAAAAATAAAACTAAGTTATATTTGAGAATTTGAACTTAAGTGTTAAGTTGAAATTTAATGCAATGAATTTAAAATTGAACATTGCAATTTAATAAATGAATTATTATTAAATCTTGATTTCTGAATGGAAATTTAACTTTATAAAATCATGAACTTGAGGAAAATTAAATGATGTTTATAAATGTGAAAATGTATGATTTTATGAGTTAAAATGTTTTAAATAAAAAAATATAATTGGTTGAGAAATTATATTGAATATTTGAAGTTAATTGACTGCATTTTTGAAATGCTATTAATTACAATGTAAATGATATTACAGCATTTGTAAATGCTGTAGTTGATGATAATGAACTAAAAAGCTAAATTGAATTAAAAGCTATTATAGCAATTTTTGTAAGTGCTATAATTTTTGAATTTAACTAAGTTTATTTGAAATTTAAGTAAACCCCATTACAACATTTTAAAATGTTGTCTTTGTTAAATTGAACTGTTTTGAATGTATCTTTCCGTAGCGTTTTCTAAATGCCACGAAAAGTGAATTTTCACTGTTTTGATAAACTTAAGTGAATAAATGAACTTTGGAAGTTGAAAATTTTGGAAATTTAATATTTAATTATTGAACATAATTACTTCATTTTAATGATTAAAAATGATTTTTTTTGAATATAAACTGTTTTGAAATGTGAATTGAAATGGTATTTTAAATTGAATAAAATGAATAATGATTTGAAATGAATGTGGTTTTGATATTTTGATATATTAATGATTGAAATGTGGTTTGAAAAGATATGATATTTTGATATATTAAAATGATTTGAAAATGGAGTTTTAAAAGATATGACATTTTGATATTAAAATAATTTGAAAGGAAGTGCTGAAAGATAAGATATTTTGAACGAAGTTTTGAAAGGTTATGGTATTTTGATATATTAAAATGATTTGAAAGGAAGTTTTGAAAGGACATGATAATTTAATATATTGAAATGGTTAGAAATGACTTGATATTTATTTTGATAAATATTTGAATCGAAAGATATGGTATGATGATATATTGAAATGGTTTGGAAATAATTTAATCTTTATTTTGATAAAGATTTGGGTTGAAATGATATTTTATTTTGAAGTATAAAATATATTCTTTTAAAGTTATAACTATGGGTTATAACAACGATTGGTTGTTAAAGAGACCGGGATCGGATATTGTCTTATAGCCGGCCAATACCGAAAACCACTTTAACAACTGTGTACGCGGTGGAGATTCCAGAATGAAGTAGGATGGTGGCGACGTTCTCGAGGTATATTACGTGGACCTAACTCCCGTGAGTTGGCATAAATGACTAAAACAGGAGCTATACCGGGCTACACAAAGGGTCGCACCCTTTCATCGAGCATGCTCCATCGGAAACCATTCTATTACTTTTGCGATTCGATATGTGGCGCCACTTTGATTCGAGGGTATTGTTCGAGGTGGGCGGAAGCTGTTGGCTTGCCGTCACCGCCGGTCCGGGAGTGCAAATGGTGTATCCACCCTGGCATTGCCTCGCGTGCCGTGTCATCTCCTTATAGCGAGCCCACTACGATTTTGGTTTTAAAGATCCGACCGCGTTAAGGTTCACCATCCCCTTAACGCTATTTTCTATATGATTATACTTTACTGATTAGACACTACTGTATATAGCGTATATTACTACATAGTAAATAGTTTAACGGATCCTTAGAGGATGGGCGGTCCCAAGCATCTTCTAAGTTACCTGTACTTTTACTACAGTTCACTTGAGTTGGTTTACATTGTATAAGCATGTATGTCCTGACTCGAGTGTTTGTATTTTTATTTATGCTCAGGTCAGCCTGAGTTATTCACAGATTTGGATTCCACTTCTGGAGATTTGAATCGCTGGAGATTATCTGCTTATGTAGTCTTATCTATTTCAGTTCGGTTGTTCTATTCATCTTGTACTTGGTTATCATATTGAAACTTCTGTTGTACTTTATTTCTTCTGTTGTATCATATGTAACTCTGATATATTTATATATTAGCTTCATGAACTACTATCTCTTTTACTTCCGCTGCATTATTATTGCTCTGTGTCTGTGATCTGTGATTTTTATTTACTGTATATTCTGAGATTTGCCAAATTTTTATTTACAACGCGGTATTTTGAGCAATTCAATTCCGGCATGAGTGTCTACCTATACACTTATAATGGATGCGAATGGTTGAAAATATCTGGTTGTTACAAAATGAAAGTGAAATTGAATGTTGAAATTCATTTCAAATTTGTACGTAAATAGAATTGGAATTGGAATTGAATTCGATTTTTGATAAACAAAGTGAAGTAATTGAAATAAAATTAGTAAGTGAAACTAATCGAAGGAATGACAAATTAAATATAGTTTGAAATGAATTGAATTCAATAATTATAAATGAAAGGTAAATTGAAGTATATGGAATGTTGCATTGAACTTAAGAAATAAAGTGTAAAATTCTTAATTAAAATTTGGAATTGAGAAAATATTCTAAATTAATAAGTGAATGAAGATTAAACTGGAAATCGTGAAATGGAAATTGTGAATAAGTGTATAAAAATGAAAATAAATCTGAATAAAGTAAAAGAAAATTGAAAAAGCTAATAATCAATCTATTACTTATATTGGAAAGGAGAATCCACACACTACTTATTCGACACCTGTCCTTTCTTAGCATCCGACAGATGGCAAAATTAGCGACCACGTTGATTTCCTTTGTTCTTCGCTTACTCCATTTCGTAGTTATTATTTCCTACAACGCTCTTCAAAAAAAAAACCTAACATTACGACAAATACCAAATTCACATTCTCAGTTAGCCCGATGAACCATATCTCCCCCAATACAACGCCGTGATGTCCGTAGTATCGCCTAAATCTCACTGTCTCCAGTGATGACGATTTCATCGACATCCACCCTTCTGATTTTGACATCGAGGCTTCTCATGAGGTAATTGAATCCAAAATCTATAAATTTCATACGCTTAAATTCTAACAATGGATCTGTCTTCATATGGTGTTGCAAATGTTTATCCATTCAGATTAGGACAGGAGAATATGTTGTCTATGAAGTAATAGAAGAAACATTCCGTTCTTAACTGATGCTTTACCAAAGCTTAAAGAAATTGGTTATAATACATAATTTATTGTGTACAGTTGTGGTCATATGGAATATTATAAGTAATTAAAGCCTTGATATTGGCACTATTGAGCGTATTTTACATTTTTAGAACTGACTTCTTATATTGATGGTACTTTTGATTTAATAGATTAGCAATTTGAATTTAATAAATAAACCATCACAACAATACTTTTTAATGTATTTCAACAAAGGAATCAATATCTCATGGTGATGGCGACAAGTTCATTAGGACGCTTCTACTTGGATCATTTACTGGAGGTCGGAATTTATTATTGATAAATAGTTTATTTTTTATGATTCATAGCAAATATGCGGTATAAAATTGTGGGAAGACTTAATGAATGTATTATTTGGAGCTGTCTTTTCAGTAAGTAAAAAACTTTAAATACTACCTTTTATTTTAGCATTAGTCTGTTTTCAATCCAAGTGAATGCAAGTTTGTGCTTCAGCAATGAACTAAATCCAACTTTTGATACAGTAACACAAAATTTGTACTATGCTTATGTCTATAATATACAAAAAATTATTATTATTATAAGCTTAGAGTTGAAATTGTTTGGGAAAGAAGACAAACTGCTATAAGGATCAACTCCAAGTGTGATAATCACTATTTTTAAACCATATTTTTTTAATGATAAGAAGCTACCTAATCTCTTGAATTCACTTGGATTGAAAACTTGTGGAAATGATAAAGATAACCCATATGCTAAAGGATGTGAAATATTTACATATAAGGGATTCATAATGATGAAAGAAATTAATATATAAGGGTAGTTATTATTGAAATTGTGCTTTTTTATCACTGGGTAATCTCATAGTTAAATGGGAAAGTTGAAACCGCAATAGTTAAATGGGAAAGTTGAAACCGCAATTTGCTTGCTGACTTGACAGATGTCTCCATATGATGTGGCATAAGTATGATAAATGCTAATATAAGACAGTCCATGTTATTTCATTTTGTTTTACCCCATTATATCTTAATTTAGGAGCGAATAATTTGTAAGGTTTTAGCTCCTGTATATAGGATTCTAACCTCTTTGTTTAATTTTGTACATCAAATCAAACATGAGTAACAGGACTGAATATTATCTCTTCATATTCAGTTAGCTTCTTTCATAAGCCCTAATTCTGAAAACTGTAACTTGAATGGTTTATTCTTATCTTATTCAATCAACATGACTATCTCAAAAAGGTATAACCATATAAGAGAATATAGCTTTAGTCACACAATAATTTCTCAATGTTATGACCATAAAGTTCACTTATATCTTATGTATAATTAGGATTGGTGTTAAAAAACAGTTTCTATAGAGAAATGGGATGGGGATGATGATAAAATTCAATGCACCATTATCACTTTTATTAGGATTACAGTAGAACCTGAAGGCCGTCTTCCTGAATTTTACTTGATTCCCTGCCTTCCGTACATGATTCAAAGTCAAGAAGTAGTTCATATCCATTATGTCCCATTATGTTCATTCATAATAGATTAGAAACATGTACTAAAGGACATTCCAAATTAAAAAAGGTGATGTTTTTTCACTTCCATGTCAGTAAAGCTTGCTAGACAAATGGCATATCTATGTTGAATAGATCGAAACCACATAAAGCAATTTTCAAGGTTACATGGACGAAGGTAAATAAGTTTTCTATGTGCGTTTATAGACAAATTGTATTAAAGGTTAAAGGTTAGAGTGTTTGCGGACAAATTGTTTTATTAGAGTTTGGGTAAGATGTGGAAAAATTAGTTTCAGAAAAACTAATATAACAATCTTAAAATCCAACGTGTTGGAGATAAGTCGTATTTAAAAGTTATGTTTTTCAAAAACTTTGGAAATCGAACCATGAAATTGCTTGTGTTCTCGACGCTGACTTAATTTCTAAGTCTGACGTAGAAAACCGTTGCCGCTTTTCGTCCCAATCGATTTTCCGTGAGCACACCCATGAGCACACCCAATGAATTGATGTATACAAAGGTTATAGAGAATTTATAGAATTGATTTATATAATCATATAACTTTCTTAATGAAATAATCCTATATTTTTTTGCCTATTGCATGTGAAAGGTCTTTAACTATATCATGACAGTGCTCTATACTACTAAGCAAACAACGACATCTCAATTTCCAAGATTGGATTCATGTACTTTGATGCTATGTTTGGTGATAGTTGTTTCAATAACCGTAGCTAAACTAATTTCAGTTTTCACATTTTTTTCTATAATAATACAACTTTTGCTTAATTAATAAGAAACTGGATAGATTGTAGGTTGAGACTTGAGATCTCTCACAAACTGTATGGTCCTAAATTTGTTGACTCCTTCATGATGCAGAGGCTTAAAATAGATGAGATTAATTATTAACATTTATATGTGTCCCACATGAAGAATTTACTCCCTGAACGGTGTATTTTGTTTGGAATAAGAGTGTAATTTTTGAATTTTGATTAGTGTTAAATACCTTATTTAAAAATTGATTCTTATGAATATCAATTCCGTTGATAATGTAACGTATATCAATTTTGGAATGGACAAGATACTTTTTAATTCATAATAAATAGAAATAATATCAAAATTGCAACTGTTCTAACAACTAAATGACATCTGCACTTTTTCATATTACTGGCTAAGTTTATGCCTTTTATTAAGGCATATTTTAGTAATTGTTTTCTCATTGATATTGAAGCTAATTATTTTCTTGGCAAAATAATGATGAACCATACGTTGATTCTCCATGTGTCAATACTTCTATGTCTTAATTTGTAATGATAGTCTAAACCTGTCACGACGATAACAAGTTTAATTTGCAAATGCATATAAGACAACACAACAAATTTATAACTTTTTTAGTTGTGTAGAAAATTCCATGACTGATCATTTGTTATGCGTGCTACCTTATCCACTTTTCTTTCCTACTTCAAGTAGTAAAATATTCCCCTCTCATCTTTATCCACCTACCTCTTTTACCCTTGATCTCTTTTACCCTTGATGGGCTGTTAATTTTCAAACCTTAATAGGTAATTATTTGAGAAGGTAATTATTTTCCATAAATATCTATTAATTTCCACAATTATCTTTTTGAGAAATAAAAATTTAAGGAAAGTCGAGGGCGAAAGGCAAGTAAAAAATTGTTCATGCAGCCGAAGAAATTCGAAGTTTTTTTAATGTGTGTTCCTGTTGACACCTGTTTTTCCTTCTTCCAGCCATCAGAACTAAACATCACCTTAAATATTTTATTTTTCTCCTTCTAACACCAATTACTCATTTTTTTACATGAAAGAACATTCAAAATTCAAAATGCTTATTTTCCTTTTCCTTTCAAAACGAACGTCGTCATCGAAGAAAAATAAAAAAAATCAAGTGCTATGTCAGCAAGTCAAAAGTTCACCGCCTCACAATAACCTAAGCAGTCATCCAGTAAGCATTCCTTCTTCAATGTTTTTTTTGAACCTTGAATTTTCAAATCATGATTGAATTGGTCGCGGTTGATTAATTTATTGAAAAATAAAAAAACTTTAAATAATGTATATATCATTGATTTGTTGAAGAACAATAGCCTTTAAGACATAAAAAAGAAACTAATCACTTTATGATCATAAAAACTTGGATTATCCAATAAATATTCACCTTCCATCATTTATTAGGCAAAATGAGTTTTTTTTCCTGGGTTTACGCTTTGAGATTTTTGAAAAATATGTAAAGTTTGTTGAGAAGAGATGAAAGTTACACCTGTGTGGGGTTAAATGAAAGAATAAAATAAGATAGAAGTACATAAAAAACATTAACGCCTTCTAAAATTATTATGGTGGTCCAAAGAAATAAACTAGGCGCTAATAGTAATACACTTTTTAAATAATACTATAGATATACAAATGTTTTGCGTAAGCGATGGTAGCAAGTTCTTAAAGTGAGTTTTGTTTTATTTAGTTAAGTTTTTAAATGATAGTCTGGAGTGTTTTGGTGAGTGTGTGTAGTAACACTATTTTCTATAGTTATTGCTCAATTTTATTTCCTACAAAGTTGTATACATCCCTTTTTTCATACTTAATACACAAAAAGTACTAAAAAATATGTATTAAATTAAACACGATATTATTTTCGATAATCTATTTTTTTCATAAATCAAATCAGAACAATCGCATGTTTCCATGAACAAACTGTCTTTTTTTCTTTCAAAGGTGCTCTTTTGTTATTACACTATCTTCATCCAATGGTGTAGTTCAAAGAACTAAATATTTTGAAGTAACATTGGACATAATCAAATATAGTTTTGCAATGTTTTCATTATGCGTTCTTTCTGAAGTATGTACTATCCACCGTTTGTTGAAATAAATATGATTTCAAATATTTAATGACCATGCGTAATTTTTTGATTTTTGATAACTTGATAAAATCATTTCTCCAGGGTCAACAGTATATGATGGGAAAATAACCCACTTTCAGACTTATTTTTCAAACTTAAAATGCAGATTTACAGAAAATAAACCTGCTTAAACTCGAACAGAGATGCTCTCTACCGTTCTTTCTACGAACTACTAGGTAAATGATGTAAATACGATAAGCCATGTTGTCACTTCTTCTGTTTTGGAGTATAAAAGGGTATTGGATATTGATGTCAGTTGGAATGTATGACGAATATGTTATAAACATGGATGGATATATACCAGCTCATTATGTGTAGAAATGTAAAGACGTACACAATCATGGCTTTTATATTAAAGGTTAATTTTTTGTTTAATTAGTATTCGCACAATAGTTGGACATAATTCCATAGTCCCTTACATAAAATGCATAAAGAGTGATTAATATATTAATTTCCCTGTATTTTTCTTTCAAATCTTAACTTTGTTTCAACGGTGGAAGTGTTTTTGTATATTATGATACATTAGTTTTATAACTTGAATGGGATGTTGGTTTTCAATGGTGAATTAAAGCACAGATTGACATTAGTTTTCTATCGTCAACTGTTTCATACTATATCTAATTAGGAAATTCAACATGCCCATATGTATATATTATATAATTTAGTAGTAGTTATATAGTTTATATTACTTCATTGTCACATATTTCAGAAATTATTGTATAATTATTTGTAGTACCGGTTTTATTTTCATTGGTTTAACAGTTTTGAAGGTAAGCTTGAGTCAGAAAAATTAATCATGGTAGTGAACTTTCTACTATATATAAAATGCTTTACACATAGCAGCTAATCCATACACGACTAAAAGTGCATGACAAATATAATGTTGACGACAAACCGCGATTGTCACAGAAGTTAATAAGTTGAAACATTGATTCATATCAATAAACACTATGATACAGTGTTTCCCAAATTACTACTACATAGTATTTCATCATTTCATTATTTTTTTCTATGCACAATGAATGCCATATTAAGCAACACCTTAGACAAAATCATTTTATCCGAAGTTGGCTAAATGGTACATGGCCGCCTGCTCTTTAAGAGAAACATATCGAAACTGTATGCTTCACGTACAGTTTCACGTCACCACCATTTTTCTACAAGATTTTTATAAAAAAAAAATGATACAATGTTCATTTTAAAATTCTCATTTTTCGAATACACACATGTGTGTGTACAGTATCGTAATCTAGCATTAGATATTGGAAAATGTTGCTAAAAGTACAATAGTTGCAGAGAATGATATTTTTGCCACTGAAATTTCAATGGTTGTGCATATTCATTTTGTTAAAATATATTTGACAGCCCATAATGAAAATAGAAACGATTGTTGCAATATGTTGGATTCTCTCAAGCAGTGTTCATGATATGGTCTTATGTTCAGTGCTACTAACGGGCACACTGTATTTTCAAATTTAAAATACATATACTACCAAAATTATTTGTAAATGTCAGGCCTAAAAAATACTTAAAATACATATATTACTAAAATTATTTGTTAATGTCGGGCTAAAAAATGCTTTAGTTCCCAGCTGGTTTCGAAAGAGGAGGGCTCACATCATGATGAGTATGCAACTTGACAAAGACAAACAAATAGAAGATACAGTAATAGACTTAGCAAAGCAAGAGTGAGCCATGCATTATACAGTATTACGAGAAGCTCATCCAAATATGGCACAGGAAAGAATAAATGATAAGTAAAGAGAGACAAAGTTATGAAGACAAAGTAGTATAATGACGCACTGCTTATTTCGACCCCCTTTCCAACCCTTGCTGTATGTTCTGTATTTTCATTATAGCATTTTTATTTTTATTTCAGTAAGTACGGTTTTTTATTCTTTTTACTGTCCATCCTATCTGTACTTTGTCAATGGTTTGTAAATTTATTTTAGTTTGGTTGTCATTGTTGTAAAAAATAGCTGGTACAGTATTCTTTCCTAACTTATTTTTTGACTTTTAGTTTGGTCAACGTACATCTGTACCATGGTTTGGTAGTGCTAATGCATTTCCCCAAAATGCTACTATGACCGAACTACATATTCTTCTTTCTTTATAACACATGGAACTGACGTTACTACCATACTCAGTTAGGTTGTTTCCTAACGAATATCTACTACCTTGAAAGTATGTGGTAACCAACAACTTTGGTTGAATAATTCAATTGGGCAGGCTGATTCATATGTGCAAATGTGTGAACTGCTTACTCCTTTCTTTTTGAAATCAAATTTTACCCACCATCGTGCTTTTATAAAAATTAGATCCATTCATGATCAACTATTTGAACTAATTACTATACAACCTTAATCACTGCTTTCAAATTATTTACTTTATTATTTTCTAATACATACCCAGTCCAAATAAAACTTTAACTAAGACAAATTTACAAGATTGCTTTAATTACACAAAATGAAAAATCCTACAATACTTTGAGCAAATATAACATTGCAAAAATAACAGTAACAACACTTAAATTTTACTAATGGAAGAATGAGGTAAACTAATCATACAATGGGCACAAACTTTGAACTTCCGCATTTACCCGTGTGCGTAGCACGGGCCACGCACTAGTTAGGAATAAATATGGGGGATGTAAATATATTATTTTATTCACACAACGATTTGATCCAGAATTCGAGCATAGAATTTCGAGATAGTTATATCGATCCGAATTGGAAATTTTCACTCGATTTTCGACAACGAACCTGGATATAGATTTTTGGTTGATTTTCGAAACTCTCTATCATAGTTTAGATCTATGCAAGGAGAATGATGATTTCTGATCAAGAAACCAGATCTGAGACTGCACTAGGAAGTTGGGTGGACAATACTAGTTCGAAAGTGAAATTATGTGATCGAGTGAGCGATCGAATTTGATATTGCGTACGAATAATATACAAACATCGTACAGATGTGAATGAAATAATTATTCAAACTTTTGTAAAGAATATGCAGAATGATAGGCAGGATATATAGGTGTTATTAAGAAAAAATTAGGTCGTTAAATTTTGGTATTTGTAACGACCCAATTTTTTGACTTCCGAAAGTCGACATTAATACGACCACTGTATCCAGTGCCGCACAATCGAATGCCAGAAAATCGAACCTTTAGGGTTAACGAAGAAGATGGCAGAAGAAGAAATAGAAACAATAACAGAATCTCATATTTCGCAGCGGAAAAAATATAATAGATAAATGAATAATCTTTAAAACAAAGAACCATATCTGTTATTACAATACATCATCAGAGTTCTCAACAATACAATACAACACTGACAGTCATTTTAACTTGCTTACATAGAGAATTTAGACTTGCACCAACCCAAATGCAACGGACACTACACAGTATTAGTGATACGTCTCGCCATCTAGCTTGAACTCCAAATCTCCACAACAACTTCTAGACTTTGCTCCAGAATAATGTAACCTGACTCTAGCCTGCCAGTGTGGACAATTATGGGCACATAGAGTTTAAAAAGGGAACAATAAACTACAGGTCAGTCATGGGACTGGTGTGAGATATTAAAAATAGTTATTTTCACAAAGAAAATAAAAAGAAATCTGCTATGCATTTGAAAAACGAAACTACCATAAGGCCTCCCGCCACAACACACAATGCAAACACAGAATTGGAGGAGATTTCTCCTTATAATAGTCAAACATGCTTGATACGCAAAATCCTTTTTAATATTATCATTAGTGCATAGTATGGAAAATATTTCGAAAGTATAATATTAATCTTAGCCAGCATACAACCATTATTGTATGCCTACTATAGCTACTATCTAAACAGTGGTGACCACCATAAGTAAATGGCAGATTACCGTACAAGGCATGTATTGGAGATTGGATTTCCAACAATGGTCAGGCAAAGAAACTTCCTTGCCGAATGGAACGCCTCTGGAGGGACGCCTCCAGGAACCAAGCCGAATCTCTATCAACACAAGGCCGGGTTACCCCTGCCCGGAAGTAACACCAACAAGTATGCCATCCCCGGTCGTTACTGACCTTTATCCGAGGAACCTCACCACAAAGCAACAAACAAAGTAATAAATTTGCAGCAACCATATAAGTTAAGTATCTGGGCTCCATACCATGATACCGCCCTTTTCCCGAAGGAAATGACATACCACCAGGGGGTGCTACACCAAAATAACCTTGCTGCATCCTTCCTATTTCGGCCATTCCGGGTTGTGAGGTCAGACGAAATCTCATCCACAAAGCTACACTTTTCACAAACCCATACTTTGATCAAAAAATGATCAGCAGCACTTCGTATGCCACATTACCAATTTGAGAGTATATCACTAATAACCATCAACTACATAACCTTTAAGCTCGTACTTCTCAGAGAAGGGTGTTAAGCTAAGAGAATAAATTCTCCCCCACCAACAGAAATGTATTTGATAGAAACCAGCTTTACATCTCAAAGTGTAACGTCAAACATACATCCATACAAGTCCGTTCCGGGATCGAACGGAACCGAAGGCACTTCAAAGAAGCCCTTGCAAATCCGGATATTCACCAATCACATCCGGAATCCCCATCAGAAAGGGTGATAAAATCTCTATACCGAAGCAACTCAGTGTAGAGTCATTCGACAGGTTATCCTATCATTCTCGAAAACACCCGGTCCTCACCACTGTCTTCAAATGCTATCCATTTCATCGTATCACTATTCAAAATGGGTTATATGACACAAAGTCCTCTCCTGGCTAAATTGAATAGTGATTGCTTAATTTAAAAACACGTGGATGTTTCAATCACAAAGATTCATCATCAAAATTCGATATGTGTTTCGAAAAACCATCTAGAATCAGACTCCCTATCGCATCGAAATTCAAATGCCATTTAAAAGCCAATATTGATAGTCGGTTATTTAACTATCAATCAACATTCACAACAATCACCAGATTTGAATAATTTTCAAATCCAATTCTGAAGCTTCCATTATCTTCAGTATCATCAATATAAATTTTCTAAACCTCCAATTTACATTTAACAAGCTTAAAATTGAATATTCAAATTTTTACCCATCTTTAATAAATTAAATACAATAATTTAATTGCCAAACTAATAGTTATATTTGAAATTCAAGGTTAAAATAACTTTCAATAATTTAAAATTGATTAAATATTTCAATTTCAAATGTTCCAAAATTCTGGGTCATCACATTCTTCCCCCTTAAAAGAATTTCGTCCTGAAATTACTAGTTAAGAAGAATGATCCTTAAGCCGTTATTATTTTCCCAATCCAAATAGTTTCAACTTTTTGTCAACACAAATCTCTTTATTAAAGATCCATTATCATTTAAACTAACTTTCCAAAACCTTCCATAGTTTCCAAATAGCATTGTTTTCTTAACCATTCAAATTTAAATCTAAAGTTAAATTTAAATTTTTAATTTTCAAAATTTTCTCAAAATTTTTCTAACTCCCTAAATTTTCGAAAAATTTCGCCAGCGTCTCCTTTGCACGGCTAGCTCGGTACGACTACAAAATTCCACAATATGCCTACTACGCTTAAACCTGGTTATGGATTTTTGGTTGATTCTGGAAATTCTCTATCATAGTTAATGGCTGTGCAAGGAGAATGATGGTTTCTTATCAAGAAACCAGATCTAATTCCGCACTAGGAAGTCGGGTTGACGATACTAGTTCGGAAGTGAAATTGTGTGATCAAGTGAACGATCGAAATTGGTATTGCGTACGAGTGATGTATGTATATCGTATGAACTTGAATAAAAAAATAGATATTGAATCTTCTATACAGAAAAGTGCAAAATAGTTTTGAAAGTTGTAATTGGATATTATTACTAGTAGGATATACAGGTGATTTAAATGCAAAGGGAATTGGATTTTGATTTTGAAGATAAAAATTCAATTTGCTCGGTATTTGAATTTCAGTATGAAATTTGATGATTTTCTTGTCTAGACACTTGGCCTTTTGTATTCTTTTGGAATCTAGGATGCTCGCGGTGCCATTTTGTAGTCGTACCGAGCTAGCCGCGCAAAGGAACGTTGACGAAATTTTTCCAAAATTTAGGGAGTTAGAAAAATTTTGACCAAATTTTAGAAAATTTAAAATTTGAATTTGAATTATTAAGAAAACATGTTGTTTGGAACTTATGGTTAAGGTCGGAAAGTTAGATGAAGTGATAATGGTTCTTTTAATAAAAAGATTTGTTTTGGCAAGTTAATAAAATTGTTTGGGTTTGGGAAAATAGTAAAGGGGTTAATGATCATTCTTCTTAACTAGTAATTTCGGGATGAAATTCTTTTAAGGGGGGAAGAATGTGACGACTCAGAAATTTTAACATTTGAAATTGGGATATTTAACTGATTTTAAATATTTGGAAGTTATTTTAAACTTGAATTTCAATTTTAACTATGGATTTGACAATTAAATTATTGAATTTAATTTATTGAAGTTGGGTAAAAATTTAAATCTTTAGTTTTAAGCTGATTAAAAATATTTTTAAGGCTTGAAAAATCTATAATGATAATATTGAAGATAATGGAAGCTTCAGAATTGAATTTGAAAATGTTTTGTTCAGTTTTGAAATTATATCGTTTAAATCGATATTTAAGAATAGCCTTCTGAGGTACAGTCTCAGAATTTGACGAAACCAATTCCATTGGATCCATAATATTATATTATTATTGGATTTCAATTTTTGTAATGTTTGATCTTTTGGCCGTACGATAGACAAACGCGCTGAAATTTTATCGAAATTTAATTTAATAACGGGGTTCAAAAGGTTATCTTCTCCATACGATCGAACTTGGACTCGAAACCTTTTCCATTGTGTTCGGAATAGGGGTTTAACATTATAAACGCCTAGCGGCACGTCTCGATTAGAGATTGAGATTTTGGATTGCGTTATCGGGACGATTCGAATATGAATTTAAATTAATAAAATAAAATAAATAAATAAATAATATTTTTTCATTTAAATGATGTGTCAAAACCTTGCATAAACGTATAGAGATTTGGTACACGTGTTCTCCTTGTTTTACCATGCGTCTTCAATCTCAATTTCAAGCACGTTCTCTTTTCTTCAGTAACACGAGGTTGTGCTCCCTTCTTCTTAAAAATTCAAAATCATGTTCATAAAAGTAAATGACCGTAAGAAATAGCATACTATCTTCTTTTTCATTGAAATAAAATCATTCCCCTCTCCCTGAATTTCAGACAAGAAATCAAAATAGAAGTCAAGTTAAAAATTGCCGCATCCACTTCTTCCCAACAAATTATATCACGCCTCCTTCCGTTTGAACTACTCTTTCTCTTCTGATTTGGATTCGAATCGAATACATGCCTTAAAATATAATCGAATTCACTCGATTCATCAAGCACCAGGCACACGTATATTTTGGTCGGATCTCGCGATGTTGGCAAACTAGACGAAGCAGCGAAGGGAGGAGTTCTCATGGTGGAGAGGCAACAAAATTTCTAGAGCAGGGGAGATAAGGGGGTCCCGACTAGTAACGGCGAGGCGCGTTCGATTTTGGGGTTCTTATGGCGTTAGCTGCGTCGGAGGTAGCAGATGGTTCGTAGAGTTTTGGGTCAGAGTAGGCCGCATGCATGCTCGGCGACAATGGCTCGAGGGAGTGGCAACGATGTATCGTTTTGTTAATAATGTTTATAAGCACAGAAAATTATTTACAGTGAGGTATAGATATGCAATTTATATATATATATATATATATATATATATATATATTATATGCAGAAAAAGGAAATATATACATAGTTTAAAATAGAAAGTTTTATTAGCCAAAGAATTTTTATGTAGAAAACAAATTTTAAAAATAATGGATTTGATGATTTACTTGTTTAATTAACCTATTTAACTATTTTTAGTTATTAAAGGATATTTTATTAAAAGAATGTTAGTTTAAAATTGAATTATTAGATAAGTCAAATTTATTAGTTAAATTAATTATTAGTAAATTAAATGGTAATTAATTTGTTCGATCAATTCAAAATATTAATAAATTGTATAATATTTATACAAGGTCTAAAACCGTGGAGAAAACAAGCTAAATCAGATGGATTGCAAAGTAAAAGCAAAAGTGAGATCTTCTCACTCAATTGGAATTCTTAGTTTAATTTTAAATAGTTAAATTTAAATTGTTGATTGTGTGCTTGGGTGATAAATTATTATCATTTATATTGAATTAGACCCTATGCGCCTCATAATAGCCGATGATATAATATTAAACCCATATACCGTGATATTCCACCATGAAGTCGAACTGGTATTATATATGTATTAGGAGTGATTGATTTCCCGCATTATACAGCGGATGAGAACCTATGCGCCGCATAATAGTGGATGATATTATATATATCCTACATACCGCGATATTCCACCTCGAAGTGGAATTGGTATTTAATTGTTGTGCTAATGTCTGTAGATACAGGAAAACAGGTTGGAGGGATCCAACTGGATTCCTTAAATATTTGAATTTGTTTCAATGATTGTGTGTTGATTATTTATAATCTGTGTGTGATCATATTTTTATTGAAATCGTTGAAGGCTATAGTTTAGCCGAAACATATTTTTAGTATCGCAGGGTACTAGAAATAAATAAAATTGGATTTTGAAATTTAAGTAGAAAATCTATAGTGAAATCCTATTGAACAAAATTCCAAAATATGGGAAAAATTTAATAAATGGATTTTGAGTAATATTATTTAATAATTGAAGAATTTATTTAAATAGTTTGGAAGAAATAAAGGAATTTGTTTTTAAAGATAATAAATTTGGTGTTTGAATGAAAATTCATTTGGCGTTTTAAAATAAATTTTGGGAAATAAATTTTAAAATCGATTTGGTTTTTGAAAATAAATATTTGGGAAAACGATTTGGAATTTGATTTGGTGTTGAAAGTAAATATTTGAAAATCGATTTGAGTATCGTATATCAATGGATATTTGGAAATTTAAATCCACAATGGGAATTTAAAAAGGAAAGGGAAATTTGTTTTAAAAATAAATATTGATTTATTTTTAATAGGTAGAAAGAAATTTGTGGATTTGGAATATAAATTGAGATAAATCAAGGAGAATTTATTTATTGATTTAAATGGTCCATTTATAAATGGAAGGTGTATTTTCCCTAGAAAGCCGAGTATGTTTTAAAGTAGCTTTCGAAATTAAAAGTTTTGAAGTTGGTTTTAAAAAGGATGTTTGTGGAGAAATTATTTCCTAAGTTGTTATTAAATCTTTAAAGTAAAAGATTTATTTAATTAGTTATAGAAGTGACTATTTAATGATCTAATTGATATTTGATTAGACAATGGTCATTTAAATAATTACACTCTATCTAATAATTTTATTTTAAAATTATTTTGGGCTTAAAATTTATATGAGATATAGGTATAAAATTTTATAACTAATATTTTAAAATAAAGTGTTTCAAAATAGTTTTATTTTAAATATTTTCAAATATATATGTTTGGATAAGTAATTTAAATTATTTTAAAGTATTTGAACTCGGCAGATTCTCAGCGGAAATGAATAAATATTTGGAAATATATTCCACGTAAGGAAATTGATTTGAAATTTGTTTTCAAAGGATTGAAATGTGGAAAGTAATTTGAAATTTGTTTTCAATGTGTTGAAGTGTTAAAAAATATATCTTGCGAAGATATTTTGAAATTAAATAATTTTGGAAAATTATTTAAATCTTGATGATTGTTGTGAATATTGTTTGATAGTGATTATTGTAAATATTGATTGATAGTTAAATAACCGACTATCACTATTGGCCTTTAAATGGCATTTGAATTTCAATGCGACCGGGGGTCAGATTCCAAATGGATATTCGAAAACCACATCGAATCTTTGTGATGAATCTTTTGTTTAAAACATCAAAGTGGAAATTTGTTATGATTTATTTGAAACTTGAATGTAACACTTATTTTTAAAATAAGCGCTCATTATTCGGATTAGCCGGGAGAGGACTTTGTGTCATAAAACCCATTCCGGATAATGATACGACGAAATGGGATTGCATTTGAAGATGGTGTTGAAGACCTAGTATTTTTCAAAAGCGAAAGAATTACCTATCAAATGTCTCTGCACCGGGTTGCTCCGGTATAGAGATTTTTCACCCTTTGTGATGGGGATTCCGAATGTGATTAGTGAATTTTCGGATTTGCAAGGACTTTTGTGCCTTCAGTTGCGTTCGATCTCGGAACGGACTTGTATGGATGTATGTCTGACGTTACACTTTGAGATGTAAAGCTGGTTTCTATCAAATACATTTCTATCAGTGGCGGAGAATTTCTCTTAGCTTAACACCCTTCTCTGAGACGTACGAGCTCAGAGGTTATGTAGTTGATGGTTACTAGTGATACATTCTCAATTTGGTAATGTGGCATACGAAGTGCTGCTGATCATTTGTTGATCGAAGCATGGCTTTGTGAAAAGCATGGCTTTGTGAAAAGCGTGGCTTTGTGAAAAGCATGGCTTTGTGGACATGACCTCGTCGGACCTCACAAACCGAAAAAGGAAGGATGTGGCAAGGTTATTTGGGGGTAGCGCCCACCGAGGGTATGTCATTTCCTTCTGGAAAAGGGTGGTATCATGGTATGGAGCCCAGACACTTAACTTATGTGGTTGCAGCAAATTAATTATACTTTGTGGTTGTTGCTTTGTGGTTGAGGATCCTCGGATAAAGGTCGCAAACGACCGGGGGATGGTATACTCATGTAGTAGTTACCTATTTATAGAGGTAACCCGGCCTTGTGTTGGCAAAGAGCTGGTTAAGTTCTCGAGACATCCCTCCAGAGGCGTACCCATATGGCAATATGAAGTTCCTTAGCCTGACCGTTTGTTGGAAATCCGGTCACCAATACGCGCTTTGTACGGTTTTAATTGTATAACCTACCATTTACTTATGGTGGTCACCACTGTTTAGATGGTAGCTATAGTAGGCATACAATAATGGTTGTATGCTGGCTAAGATTAATAGTATACTTTCGAAATATTTTCCACACTATGCACTAATGATAATATTAAAAAGATCTTGCGTATTAAGCATGTTTGACTATCATAAGGAGAAATCTCCTCCAATTCTGCGTTTGCATTATGTGTGTGGCGGGAGGCCTTATACAGTTTCATTTTCCAAAAGCATAGCGGATTTCCTTTTATTTTCTTTGTGAAAATAACTGTATTTAAGATCTTACACCAGTCCCATGACTGACCTGGAGTTTATTGTTCCCTTTCTAAACTCTGTGTGCCCATAATTTTCCACACGGGCAGCCTAAAGTCAGGTTATCAGTTGTTCTGGACCGAAGTCAGAAAAGTTTCTATGGAGATCTAGAGTTCAAGCTGGATGGCGAGACATATCCCTTATATTGTAGTGTCCGCTACGTATGGGTTGGTGCAAGTCAAATTTTTCTTGGGCATAAGTTATAATAACTGCCAGTGTTGTATTGTGTCGTTATAACTCTGATGATGTATGTATAAAATGTTATAGTGTTTTTTTTAAAGATCATTCATTTATCTATTATATTTTTTCCACTGTGAAATGGGAGATTCTGTTGTTGTTTTCGTTTCTCCTTCTATCTTCTTCTTCTTAAACCCTAACGGTTCATTTTTCCGGCATTCGAAAAATTGGGCTGTTACAGATTTAATGTGACGACCCGGAAATTTTAACATTTGAAATTGAGATATTTAATTGATTTTAAATATTTGAAAGTTATTTTAAACTTGAATTTTAATTTTAACAATGGATTTGACAATTAATTATTGAATTTAATTTATTGAAGTTGGGTAATTTTTTTCATTTATCCTATTTTAAAACAATACTATGTTAATTTATCTTGTTTTAGAGTTTAGAAACCCCTATCAATACAGTTGGCCAAACTGCACCGACCAGAATCAATAAACAATCAACCGATAAGTCAACAAATATAAAACAATTTTCATATTCGCTAACAAATACGCGCTCATATCTATTATTATACTCAAACTCATTTTAGAGTACTACTGACTCCATCTCTAATGAGTAATCCCCACCAGAGCCAAGGTTTTTTTTTGAAACTATATCTTATATATACACATTTACTGTTAAATTAAAATATTTTATTTAAATACTTATATCTTTCAAATCTATAATAACTTCGGTTTAATTGCATATGTGTGTATATATATACATATCAATATATATATGTATAATATTTCTATCTGAATATATATATATATATATATATATATATTTAACAAGCTTAATCAAAAAAAGAAAAAAACAAATACCTCAGTCGATCATCACAGCAGCCCCCCTTCCCCAAGCTTCGCACACGCACCTACCCCGCCGACAAGCCCTAGTCTCGACTGTAGTTCGACTTCGAAGCCGATCGATCCAAAATTCTCAACGAGCCTTCGAACGAACTTACCTCAATCCAAAAACCCTCCTCCTTCAAAGTCGTGACTGAGCATCGATCAACTGATGAAGTTGCCGTTCGTCACCGCTTTTAGCCTCCTCTTTCCCCTAAACGTCGCGCCTATCTCCACAAATCATGCCACCGATCGACTACCTTTGAGTGGCGGCCATTGATTATATGATTTGCGAATTCAATCGGCTAGGGGAAGAGGGAGATCAATTTGTTTGCCGCTATTGATTTTATAATCAATATCAATTTCGTTTTGATTTTTCTATTCCCTCAGAGAATTTTTATTTCGGCCATGATTTTTTTCATTCTGAATTTTTAATTTTCGAGTTTGATAAGAACTCAGCTAGACTGTTGAACAAAACGAGGCTCCATTTTTCTTTGTTTATTTTATAATTATTTTAAAAAGAGAAGATACGTGTCTTAAATTCTATGCATGCTTGACAGATGTGAGAAGTGTTGCTTCTTTTTATACATATGTTAGAAAGAAACTGATATGAATAAATTTTTACTAGTCAACATATATATATATATATATATATATATATATATATAAATTAAATTTAAACTCAAATTCAAATTCAAATCGTCTCGGATCCACAACTCATAAACTTGATCTCCAATCGAGGCGTGATGTCAGGCGTTTATAATGTCAAACCCCTGTTCCGAACACAATGGAAAAGGTTTCGAGTACAAATTCGACCGTATGGAGAAGATAGCTTTCCCTACCAGTTACAACATTGAATTTTCAATTTAAATTTCAGCGCGTTTGCTTATCGTGCGGCCAAACGATCACTCCAAACACTACGAAAATTAAAATCCGATAATAATACAATATTACGGATCCAATGGAACTAGTTTCGTCAAATTCCAAGACTGTGCCTCGAAAGACTATTTTTAAATATCAATTCAAACGATAAATTTTCAAAACTAAACAAAACACTTTCAAATCCAATTCTGAAGCTCCCATTATCTTCATTATTGTCAACATAAATTTTCGAAGCCACCAAATTATTTTAACAGGCTTAAAACTGAATATTCAAATTTTTACTCAATTTCAATAAATTAAATTCAATAATTTGACTGCCAAATTCATAGTTATATTTGAAATTCAAGTTAAATCAACCTCTAAATATTAATATTCAATCAAATATTTCAATTTTAAATGTTAAAATTTCCGGGTCATCACAATCTACTTTCTTATTCTTTTCTCCTCTTTACACTCACTCATTTTCTAAATTAAAATATACCCAAACTCTACCGAAACTCAACTAATTCAATTTCAATCATCACTTGTTTGATTCTCCTTCTTTGACTCTCTGATTTATCTCATCTCTCTCACTTAAAACAAGATCAAAGTGCTATTCAAAAGTTATAGGATCAATTGTAATCAAGATTGAAGATTCGAGTCTATAAAACTCCATCAAATTATACTGCGTACTTATGGGTGTGATTGTAGCCTGTAATGCTTAGTAGCCCGTAAATCTAACGGGTGGGCTTGTTGCCCGGAAATCAAGTGACTCTACCCTGAGGTTGGTATTCTAGAGGGTGTGTCTCATAGCCTTAAAATCGAGATTGTTTTTTCATTTACTAGTGGAAAAGAAATTCGTACGAGGAACTGTGCGGGACTAGATGTAGGGTAACTCCGAACCAATATAAAATCCTGGTGCATTTTTCCTTTTTACTTTTACTGCATTTACTTTTATTTTCACTTTAATTCGGTGATTGTTAATTATATAATTCCAAGTAGAATCTTAAATAGTATGAAAAATATTCATACAATTAATTAAACATCATTCACCCCCCTTTAGTGTTAATTTAGCCTTAAGATCCCTATTCCACCGACTCACGGTTTTGGCTCTCTTGGAAGTTACTCCGTCTCTCTTCAAAAGAATTGCAAGCAAGCTAAGAGAAGATATGCGTCTTGAAATGGTTATCCTAGAAGTTGAAGAAGGACAATTTTCAAGCCTTGAGATAGAGAGCCGTGGGATATTGTGCATGAATGGAAAGATATGAGTTCCGGAAGTCGATGGTCTTAGGAAAGAAGTTTTAACAGAATGCCATAAATCCAAGATAAAAATCCATCTTGCCGTTACGAAGATGTGCTATGATATGAAATGGGTGTTTTGGTGGATCGGGATGAAGAAGGATATATCTATTCATGTTAGCAAATGTGTAAATTGGTACAAAATTAAAATTGCAAATCAAAGGTGACCGTTAGAGGATTGCTGGATTATTTCAAACAGTTGAGATTCCGAATTGAAATGGGTGCAGTTGCCAATGGGCTTTATAGATGGTTTTTCTAGGTCAAGAAAGGGTATTGCAGGCATTTGGGTTATTATTGATCGACTAACCAAAAGCACACCCAACTAGGACCACAATAATCTTAGTAGATATTTACATGAGGGAGATTTGTCCGGTTGTGTGGAGTTTCAAGTGGAATTGTAAGCAATAGAGACTCAATTTTTACTAGTCGGTTTTGGGAGGCATTGCACCCAGCTTTCGAAATGAAGCCGATTTTGAACACTGCATGTCATCCTCAAACTTAAGGTCAGATAGAGAGGGTGAATCTGGTTTCAGCGGATCTTTGAAAGCTTTTATCTTGGATTTCAAAGGCTCATGGGAGGATCATCTTCATTTAGTTGAGTTCTCTTATGATAACAGTCACCAGGCAAGTATTGACATGGCACCTTATGAAGCTCTTTATGGCCAACCATGCAAATCACCATCGTGTTTGGTTGAAACCATAGATCGGTTAGTTCTTGATCCTATTACGATTCGGGAAGCCACAGAGATGGTGATAGTGATTAAAAGGAAGATGAAGAAAGCCCAGAATAGACAGAAAAGCTATGCCAATCATAGGTGTAGAGAATTGGAATTCCCAGTCGGGAATTTCATGTTTGTTAAGGTCTCTCCGATGTGAGGAGTGATAAGGTTTGGAAGAGCAGGAAAGTTGGTACTTCGGTATATTGGATCTTTCCCAATTCTTGAGCGGATTGCCCGCTTTCCTATCGAGTTGAGTTACCTGAGAGATTGTCGGGCGTACACAATGTTTTCCATGTAATGCATTTTAGGAAATATGTGCATGACCAACCACTAATTATTGAGCAAACTATTTAGGAAGACTTGGACCATAATAAGGAATCTTATTCACATTATTAATCATGATGTAAAATAATTACAAAATAGGGTCATGAAGTCGGTTAAAGTTTGTTGGAGCAAAGATGCTAGAGACTACACTTGGGATACTATGGATAGCATAGGGGAGACTTATTTGAAGTTGCTGACAGTCGAGTGGTTAGCATATATTGTATCGATGATATACTTACCACCTATGATGTAGTCACCTATCATGTGTCTCTTTTGTATGTGATTTATCATATACGATATATGTTCTTTTCAAGTCATCTTCATTGTATACTAAATTTCGAAACGAAATTCTTTTAAAGGGGAGAATGTAACGACCCGTAGTTTAGTCACTTAAAGTATGAATATTTAATATATTTTTAAATAATTAAATAAGAGATTTATAACTCAAATAGAACATCTTTTATGTAATAACTAATCATAGTTAAATTTTTGGCATTTCATTTGCAAAAAAAAGTATTTTGGATAAACATCGAGAATCCAGCTGAAAAACGTTCTTTGGATTTTCGGTTATTCGTCGACAAAAAGTTTTTGGAACTTTTTGTGCACACCAGTGTACATAAGTGCATACACTTACACAAATAAGAGAAACATTTTACCAATTAAATTGATTTAGCAAAAACACATTCTACAAGATACATTACAGAAGACACTTAAGTAATTAGGTAAAATAAAACTTTTCTTTTCATTTTAAAAAGAATAAAGTACTAAAGTACTACCTAAAGAAAAGGTAATGATGCCAAGTTTCCAAAAAGAACTAAAGGGGGTTGGCACATGCTGACGAAGAGGATGTGTGTTGCATAAGCCAATGAAGGGTAGCAGCTTAAAATAAAGAAAATTTGCAGCTTAATTTAAGGACGGTTAAGTTTGGTAATTTTCCACTTTAATTTCTATAAAACAACAACTCCTCTTCACTTCTTTTCTTTACTTCATTTTAAAAATATAAATTCGTTTTCTTCTCCACTTATATTCCCTCTTCATTATTTTTCTAAAATTGATAAAAAAAAATTACCTCAAAATTACTTCTTTTCTTCTCTGAAAACAAAACGAGCCTTTACAAATAAAAAACACTCTCTACAGCATAGAACCACAAAATTCAAACCGAAAAATCACCTCATGCCATGTGTACAAGCGAAATAAGGTCCCTTGGGGCTTTAGAAACAAGTCCGTGGTTAGAAGTTAGGTCATTGTGTGCTGCCGAAGTCAATGGAAGCAAAGCTTGCATCTTTACTTTGATTTGAGTGATTTAAAAGTGAGTTAAACTCACTTAAAAATGATTGCTTGCTTATGCATATAATTGTATATTGTTTGGTTTGATTCCCGCTTGAAAGTGGATGACACATAAGGAATAGTATTGGACTACTAAATGGAAGTCGAAGCATTCGAAGAAAATAGGTCACGACGAAACACTTCCCAGTACATATGGTATGATTTACATGGGAATTTTGTACAGAGGGACTCTAAGGAGCTCCTCACCATGTTGATTATTATTTACATTTATTATTGCTATGTAAATACTTGTGAATGTTTCTTAGTTATAGTCAATCGACTTGTTATCGATTTTTTTGCGACATTGAAATCCCATGCTTTCTTTTAAATGGTTTACTATTTGTTTTTCAAAGAATGTTTTAAATGATTTTCTGAACTCGATTTTTGTTTTCCAAACTCTTTACATAGATTTTTTAAAGCGATTTGGAATTTGTTTATCAAAAAGGTGTTTACTTTTATAAAGGTAAGATGTTGCCTTTTAAATCAAACTTCGGTTTAAAAGAGTGATTTTGGAAAAATGTTTTTAACGACTAGTATTTTGGACCTCTTGGATCCTATTTTAATTCCCAGACTTCGAGGTTTGGAAATTTTTTTCGATTTTAAAATTAGAAATAAATTTCAAGTCATGATTTGAGTGGTAATAATACCATAACTTGACCGGTTTCATTTCTAAACAATGAGTAGATTTAGTTTGAAATCGAGGACTAGAAATAAGTTTATGAAGTTTGTTTCTGATTGTTTTAAATTAGAGATTTCTTTGTCTATGCCATTGAATAACATAAAAAATATATGATAAGTACTGCTAAAATGTTCAAACGTTTATGGATAAGTCATCTTATATTTAGCACTAAGAGTCGATGAGTAGACTTTCCTCTATCCGTGAGATCTATCGGAGTGTTCTAACACAGGCAATGCCAAGTGCAACTAGTGCTCTGACTTATCTTCCTTCAATACTTGGCAAGGGATAGAGAATTTGAAATATCGGAATAGTGATAAGTATAAGCTGTTTAATTTCTATACTAGGTCATGGTTAATTAAATATATGGGAGGTATTTCATATTGGACAAGACATTAAATTTCGAGGTTTGGAAGCCTGTTTTTATCTATGGGAATTAAAAATTTCGTCGAGACAAGGTAGTACTCTAACTTGTCCAACTTTATTGTTAATCGAGGAATAGTATGTGGTTGAAATCAAAAAGTGATGACAAGTATATGATGTTTGATTTTCCATATGAAAATTATATACTTACACAAGATAATGGTTTATCCATAATCAATTACTTGACCTACTTTAACTTGGGAAGTGTGTAAAAGATTCGTGATTTCATACAATTTGAGGTCCCTTGGTGAGATTTCATTCCTATGAAACATAATTCGCTTTTAAGAATGTATATTCGAGATACCATGGAGGGGACTCTTTTAATTTTTCACATAGTTCTAAAAGAACCAAAAATCAGTTAGCCAGGAAGTCATCGTTTTAGTTTGGAGACACGGGTTTCAGATAAGTACGGTTTATCCGAACTACTTCAAACTAACAAATGCCTCATGTTTTGAATTAGTGTGAAGTATACTATAGAGTTTTACTACCTATCTTGACGGTGATTCCAAAATGAAAGGTAGTAAGGTTGGTATGTTTGTTCCATCCTGGAACAACTTATATGGATGAATGTCGGTATTGCATTGTTGCTTGGAGGACATTGTTAGCATTCCAAGATGGGTTTGCTAAAAATGTTAATCGTTGCCCCAAGTCTCACACACAGTAATGAATACATTAGGTGTTATGCCACACTGCTATATGGATTTCTCTTATTAGGGTGTGGTCGTCGCTTGATCTCTATCGGTATTTAAGGATTTATATGTGCTTCAAGCCCGGTAGGGTTGTTGATCGCAACCAAGGTGTGATAATATTTAGTGCTATCCAGAAAGGAGTAGGTCAGCCCTGATCGTGGATATGCAATGTGTTTGTAGCCTTGGTTGATTTTCTCTAGAGGTGTACTATACGGAAGGTAGTCCCTTATCTTGTCATTGTTGGAATCCATTTTCCAATACATGCCTTGTAGACTTAGTTGTGCCAAATACTGGAATATGAGATGTAAGCATTTCAGCTATGTAATATATTTATTTTCAAACTTAGACAATAATAATATTATTGATTTTAACTATAAATGTTTAGGTTATTGTAAGGTAAAAACCCATCCATGTTTATATGCGGCATGGTCTTACAAAATACCTTTATTTTTCCTAAAAGCATATGTTTGGAGTTTACTCACACCAGTCTCTTTTCTGATCTAGAATTTTCTTTCTTTCCCTTAAACCCTTCGGTACTCTAATTTTTGAGTAGCCAAGTAGTTTCTATTCTTACGGGTGCATTTTGAAGGAGCAAGGAGCATGAGACTTCACCGCTGTTTAGTTATTTATCTTATTTCCACTATCGTGTTTTTATATAGTTATGTATCAATATTGTGGAGGCATGTTGTTATAACTATCATTGATTGAAGTTAGTACTTATTGTAACTATGATGTTTTATTTTAGGAGTGACTGTATGTACCATCTTATGTTCTATTATATATAATTTCCAAGCGATACGAGCTTCTATGTTTTCTTGTTTTGTTCTTTTACCTCAACGATCTCTCGGATGCTAGATGATCGGTAGACGAATACCGTAGATGTATTAAGTGTCATCTTCATGAGTAAGAAAGACAGATTGTTACACTTTGTATTTCGTATGCTATTATAGTAATGGCAGAAATAGTGAAAGCATGTCATATAACACTTATTAGTCGCATTAGGTTGTGAATTTTTTTGTAAAACATACCAAAAGTTATTTATGAAATAATAACGTTTTTTTGCATTGACTGAAAATTAGACATAGTTTTATTTCAATATGAATATCATGAATATCTATTATAAAATAAAACTATATTGGTGATATTTATTTTTGAAACAAAAGTATGCATTGAAATACATAATTATTGGAAATTGTTTGTAATATTTTAGGATTATAGATTAAAAGATTTGAGAAATAATCTTTTGATTATATGATTATGAATCATATGGTACCGATGAATTATATCTCAAATAATAAAGGGCGTAAAACCTATTCAGTGAGAGCGACATAAGAGTTAATGAACTCTTCACATTATTACATTTGGATGCAAGCAATTGTAAGTCAAATAATACTACCGGAATGGTTCTGCATACTTTATTGAATTCGATGATGAATTATCATAAACATGAACATATGTATGCGATATACATGAAGTATGTCTATAGTAAGTTCATAGAGTATAAAATGGAAGTAAGTAAAATAACATACAAAAGTAAATAAAATTATTTGATTTGAATGAATAGGTAAATATATTGAGAAGAATTCCGAATGTACCTAAAATGAAAAAAGATTAAATCTCAAAAGTCATTTCTCTCTTTCATACTTACTGATGTATCAGTAAAGTGTAACCGAATTTTGTGGAACAAAGTATGATTGAAAATAAATGAGGTTGAGTTAACTTCTTTCTATATACTTATGTACTTACTAATACATTAGGTTAATATTAATTTCATTTAAATGCATAGTTTACATAATCTTATGAAATAAGGGTTTATAGAAACTCTAACATATCCTCAGGAGTTGATAGGTTATGCGAGTCGAAAGACTACACGTAATAGTTGTTCATGAGGGATCTTGTATGGATCACCCTAATAGGAGCTTAGGAACGATCGTCATTAGATGATCAATTTATGTTTTGAACATAAGTACCGTTAGAACCCTATCAATTTTTTAAATAAACAATTCATAAAGTGTTTATGAATACACGTTTCATTGCAATGATAAACAATTGTTGTTTCATGAAATATTAACTTCGTAGCTAAGAAATTTCTTTTAGAAATTATTGGTAGTACGTTTTAAATAGAACGCATTAGAGTGTCTAATAAGTATTCTTTCACATTAAAGAACAGTCATATTTGAATGTTGATGGCACACACGTGCATACAACCACTTATGTGCACACTAACACAAATTTGCAAGCAAATGGCAAGTATCGGGAAAGAACACCACAAATACCAAGTGAACTAGAAGCAGAATTGAACATGACTCGAAGCACAGCCCTACGTACACATGAAGCTAAATCACATTTTTGTGAAGTTCTGGGAAATCAAATTAAGCAATTGTACCTGACAATGTAAGAAGCTCTCACCACCATCAAACTATCCTCCCCATCTGCACCTTTCTGGCTGGACCACCCCACCCCATCACCAAAGATTTCTCCAACCATTACCATAACTGAAAAGATGAAAAATAAGGGTCCTAATCAAAAAATAATTCATAACACTCACCATGCCTCTAGAAAGAGTGGATCTCCTTCAATAACGAGCATGAAAATGTAGTTCACCAATCACTGAAGTATACTAAATGACGTAGAACTATGCAATATGGAACATAAGAGGAGTACATTGCCTAACAAAGCTTGACTAAGTTTAGTATCCGATCTACCATCATAACATATCACTTTTTTAAATTCTAGAAACAAAACTGGATGAAACCCTAACTATCAATGCAGCCAAGCACATCAATCCATCATGGACTCTCTACCCTAATCCGAATGAAGCATCCTATGGTTGTATTATGGTTATCCATGACCCATTGGTTATGTCCTTGTCCATTGTTCGTTCAACAGATCAAGTTATACATTTCCATGTCTCCATGTGGAATTCCAATACTTCCTTTTATTTATCCATAATTTATGCTCATAATTCAATTAACTCAAGACAATATCTCCTTAACCTTCTTCCTGCCTTCAGGCAAAATTATCATCCCTGGCTTGTCTTTGGGGACTTCAACTGCTATTTTGACTTGCATGAAAAGCAAGGTGTCACCCCCTTCTCCCAAAAGATATTCTCCCCCTCAACAAAGCAATAAATGAATCATGTTTGCAGCCAATTCAAAGAGCTGGGTGCAAGGTTTTCATGGAATAACAGAAGTAGATCTGGTTTCATAACTTTCACCAACATATTTCATTCTTTTGCAAATTTCCAAGCTTTATCTTCATAGCCAACCATGTCATCCTTTCTACTCCAGCCTGTTTCATCAAACCATTCTCCAATAATCTTTTCCTCGGGATAGAAACCATTAAAGGAATAAAAAGCTTTATATTTTATAATACTTGGGTAGCTCGAGTATACTAGTATAATACAAAATGCTTAGGCTCAAAATTTTACTAGAAACCCTATGTTTATTTTTTGCAGGAAATTAAGAGCAACAAAAACTGCCTTAAGAGCATGGTTTAAGGACAAGTATGGTGATGGATCCT